>OZ012728.1:15898128-17098128 GCA_963942605.1 Poecilus cupreus
GGACCCAAAATGGCGGATGAGAATACTCATATTCTAGTGCCTTATCTTAACTTATATTACAATTTTTTTACAGTTTTTTATAATCTTAGATTTCAAATAAAACTTAATATGTACCTCGGCACTGAAGTTCCTTTTTTTCACTCACATGGTTTTTTTCTTCCATATTCGTGATAAAAAATTGCACTTCAGTGCCTTGATACATAAATAACTATAAAATCAAATTGTGTTGGTCATGGAATAAAAATAAATTTACAGCAACTACTTGGATTAATTTTCTATTTGTCAAAAAAATAAAGTCAAATTATTTTAATGTTTTAACTTTGGGCAGGCGTAGACAAAATATTGTACAATACACTTGTGATAATGCATTATTAATTACTTATGTGATTACAAATGCCTATCTTAATAATACTCTTATCCCACTTATATCGTAAATATCTATTATCTACGATAGTGTGTAAAATTGATGTTTAACTGTTAGTTTCAAGTTTGTAAAACGGTTGTTTAGTAACACGATCCCATTAGTCACGGGTAGTCACGGGTTGCCCAGCAACGAGTGATTAAAATTTTTAAACACGCCAAATTTGCAAAAATTTTGTTATCATGGCAAACTTCTCATTTAATATTGTGATCCTACTTCATAAATAAAAATATTTTTTTATATTTTTTGGGGTTTTTCATTATATCGTAGATAAAATTTTGTACGATACACATACGTAAAGCGTCTTTAGTCACTCAGGGGTCTTAAAACACTCGCTACGCTTCTGTTTTAATTGACCCATTCGTGATTAAAGACTAGCTTTACGCACTTGTATCGTAAATAACTAGTAATGCATTAGCGACGTTGAAAGCACTCCGCTTCGCGTCGTGCTCTTAAACTCGTCGCACATGCTTTAAAAACTTACTTATACACTTGCATCGGTGCAGTGTTAACTCAGCCGTGTAGATTCAGCCGAAACTACCTGAGTAAACCCTTCCAGGAAATTTTCGTTCCTTTTTCACAGCAGGAGACCAAGGGCGTAGAACACTTTATTTTGATAAATTTTTAGGGGGACAAGATTGCTTGTAATACTCACACTAAAATTTCAACAAATAATAACATGTAGATAATCTCATTCTGGCCAATGGGCAGCGGGTTTTATCTTCACTAAATAATTTTATTATAAAATGTACTAAAGTAGATTTTGACCACTAGGTACTCATCATCGTTACAAACTAATATATTAAATTAAGGGCCTGCTTTCCTAATAATTTTAGGCAAATATGCTTCAAATCGAAAATGTACCTATAGAGTATAAAATTCTGTATCTGTCTCAATTAGCGAAATTTATTGATAATATATATGTTACATATGTTGAGCGTTTTTTTCTTGTAATTTGGACGTAACTGTTGTGAAATTTTAATTTTTGTAATTATAAATGGTTTTATTTTACTAATGTACATTTTTTAACAATAATATTTATTTAGTTTATGTTTGTTAGTGTTTCATGTTTCTTTACTGTCGTTATGCTTTTTTATTTCGATATATTTATCTTATTTTTATTGTATGTTTGGTAATTAAATATTATGATTTAATATATTATTTTTTATTTATTATTTGACTACCAAGACCACTCACATAAGTATTTCCCTCAAAAAATAAAATCTACTTTCACTAATTGTCACCCAAATAATCACACAATAATCAGGCAAAATACATACAATAAAATTATGTATTTCAAGCAAGTATTACATGCAATCTTGTCCCCTAAAAATTTATCAAAATAAAGTGTTCTACGCCCATGGTCTCCTGCTGTGAAAAAGGAACGAAAATTTCCTGGAAGGGTTACGCAGGTACTTTCGGCTGAATCTACACGGCTGAGTTAATACGACACCCTTGCATCATAATATACTATTATAACTTTACAAATATTAATTCTGAAAGTTATTTCAATCTATTTAATTGTTTCAGATTTCAGACGCCCACCAATCCGTGTCTACTATTAGGTAGGTATACCAACACCCCCCAGTATTTGGTTGGTGTTTCAGCGTTAGGGCAATGACGTGTACCTCGCCTTTGACTTCTGGATGTCACCCTACCCTATATTCGTGTTTCATTTAATTAAACCAGGTGCCGAAGTTTTCCGAACAAGTTCCAGACATCTCGAATTAACTGTCGCCTGGTGTAACATTACACCCCCTACCCGACTGTGTAATAAAACACAACATGCTTGCAATATTTTCTAAGAAATTCTAGTTTCCTTCCGCCTCGGAACTTTGTTACTGGAACGATGAAGGGGGTTGCTACTGTTCATTATTTTAATGAATGATTGTTGTTGAGATAATGAATAATTAATTAAGGTCCGATATTTTCATCTACGAATAAACTTCCAAATAAGTTATTCGTCAAATAAATAAAAAAATACGCATCAAACAATGACAGCTAGAACAACAAGTATCATTTGAGCTATGATTTCGATGCGACATTTTTCATTTATTCGGCAAATAGTTTATTCGGTACTTTATTCGTAGATGTAAATATTGGCCCTAAAAAAATTATTATATTGCAGTAAAAATTAACCTAACGAGTTATACGCATAACTTCACGCTCGAACAATATTTATGGCCAGTTGCACCAAGATAGCTTAAATTTTAAACTTGGTTTAAATAAATATAAGCAAATCGAAGTTGCCTGTCTTATGGGATAATTGACATTGCTGCAAAACAATCGATTTGCTTTTGCCCAATTAATCCAAGTTTAAAATTTAAGTGTGATTGGTGCATCTGGCCCTTAAATATATAAAATGGAAGAAAATGTTTAAAATACAAATTGTAGTTAACCCTCTATTGCATACTGTTCCCGATTGGGAACATAAAATTTAAAATTCTTCTTTTCTTTTCTTATGCAGTTTACATTCATGGCAATCATGTTGTAACATTTGGGAACATTATATATACTTTGTCAATTGCCAATTAGGCCATTCCTCCCAATGTGACCTACATAAAAAAAAATTGAAGTGGAAAAAGGATAATTACAGAAACTGAGATAGAAAATGTAAAATTTGAAGGAAGCAGCTTATTACCTGCTGATATATTACAACTAAAAACACCTTTACAAAATTTCAAAAAAAATTTTTATCTGATGTTTTCCTAGAAGAGGTTGTTTATCAAGCAATTTTGTATAGTACGCAAAGACGACCCAATACACCAAAGTTCTATTGTAAGTTGAATTTGTTCATAATGTTCCCAATAGTGAACAAAACTTAAAAAAAATTTTTTTTTGTTTTAAGAAAAAAAATTATGTAACACACTTAGTTTAAATATATTAATATTTCTTTTGTGAAAAATAATTTTTTTTGAGCCCTTATTTACAAAAAAAATAATTTATGCAATAGAGGGTTAATATTAATTTGTATTTTTTTTTTTTTGTTATAATAAAATTTACTTTAATACAATTATTTGCTAAGATGTTGTTGAAAACCTGATAAGCCCACCAATTCCGGTTAATGGATTGTTATCATAATCTAATTAGCTCGTTATTTTGAACATCCAAGTTTTAAATATAAAATTTCAAAATGATATTGCCATTACAATCTGATGTTCCCAGAACATAACCTCTCCCCCGCAAACTCACCCCCACCCACCCTTCAAAATATATCAAAAGTTTCAAATAAAAATTGTAGCAATTTTTTTTGACGTTCCTTAAAGCCAATGAAATGCTTCTGCGTCTTAACCAATCCTGTTATTATTATACTGAGAATAAAGTGCTAGTTATTATTCCCGGGAATAATCTGTAGCTTTTTGTTTTTGTTGACAAATGTCAGATGTTAGATAGTTATCATCAGCACACGTAAACAATGTCTGATAAAAAAAGTAAAAAATTAACAAAAGAAAAATTAAAAAATAATCTAATTAAATATAACTCGAGAGTTCGATAAATGAGAAAATAATTCTCTAGTATCTTTTTCAAACTTGTTGCCATTTGTTAATAGCCACTCAAGCTCTGTGGGGTGTCGTGGCTATTGCCTGGCAACAAGTTTTCGAAAGATCTGTCAAATTATTTTCAATTTATTTTCACTCTCTTGTAATATTATTACTGAGAAAAAGTTAAAATAAAAGTAGCACATAATTGATTCCTCTATAATTTCTATCTAAAACCCTTTTGCACAAAATATTTTTAAGACCCAGAAAATTCTCTAAACCAAAAGCAGAAAAATACAATTTCTCACAAAAACTACAAAACGCAATAATACGCTTCGCAAAGATATGAAACAACTTATTCGTATGAACAGTTTCAACATAAAAGTCTTGAAACTCAGTTTCAAATGGTGAAACGGTACAAACTTTATGAACTTATACTGCATTATTGAATAAATGTGCGACTCACACGTACGCCTATGTCGCGAACAATGTTCCACAATGCTCGTTATTTCCAAGCAGAAGTATCGACAGAATTCTATGAGGTAACTTCTATCACATGTGAATGTATGATTGTATATTGGCTGCACAATGCATGCTCATTATAATATGCAAGGTCTACAGAATAAATTTATTGAATGCAATTGAAATGTCTTTGTGTATATTGAATTGGTAACAATAGGTATATGCAGAAGTAAAGGCACAAAGAAATGTTAGGAGTTTATACATCATACCATTTCCTGAAATGGAGGTATAGGAATCATGCTAAAATTCGGTAATGAGTTTTCAATCAAACTGTCACTTATAACATTTGTTTCTATTTGTCAAAAATATTAGCAAGGGGTTAAAAGTTAACAACTGACTTAGAGAATTGGGTCGATTGGATAAGTACTCTTCAGGGTCCCTAGAATACGATATATGGATGGATTCAAACTGAAGATGACAAATTTTTACTTCCATATCTTATAAAGGAAGTATAGGAATCGTGTCAAAAATTCTATAGTTAGTTTTCAACGGATATGCACGTTTTAGGATCACTAAAAAACGATAGATGGATGGGTGGATGTATATATGGATTTCTGGAGTCATAGTTTCTCAAAAAGTGCTAAACTGAAAATTTTTATATTTTGTGTCTTACATTTGTATCCCCTTAGGGAGAGCTGATTTGGTTTCGATGATAATCTGATGACAGGGTTTACTAAAAACCCTATCAGATTATTTTGAAATATCAGTGAATTATAGTTTTATGGCAATTTTTGTTATTAGAATAATATTTCAAAATGTTATTATTTATAATGTTTGACGAAACAGAACCATGTACAGTAAAAAAAGTGTAGTCAAAATTAATAAAATTTTAACCATATTTGTAGTTCCTGAAGATTAAATATTTTAGTAAATCATAGTTATTATAACAAATTAAAATGTTACAAACTTTCTTTAACAATTTCAAATTGATAAGTTAGCTAAATTTACTTGTTATTATTGACGAGTGTATTTGTTAAATATTATAAATCCAGCAAATAAATAAAAACAACATTTTTTCTTGTTAAAAATTCAGAATTGACAAAATTTTAATTGATATTAGGTCTGGATCAGAGTCTGGATTTACCATGCAATTTGCTTTCGTAATAAAAAAAAAATCGTGCAAAAATAAACATTTATCGATAAAATCAGAAGGTCTTGTGATATTACCCTTGAAAATTATAACATTTCAGAAAACAGATTTAAATTTATTTATTAATGTTTTTTATTATTTTCTGTAGATATTTCGAAAATTGTAATGATTTAATAGTGAATTTGGGAGAACTTTTTGTACCATTTATTTTTATTACTTAAATAAATCATAAATCTTAAACTATTTTATGAAATGTCAAATACTTTCTATTTTTATTTCATTTTTTAAGGGTTGTTATTTTCCTCCTCAGGCAAACTATAAAATAAATTTATCAATGGAAGAAATAAATATGTTTTCTTGGAACAAACAGGTTCCTCTTAAATGAAAAGAAAAATTGATTTGAATAGTGTCATCCGATTTCGCTTTCATTGAAAACTTTTGTAGGTTTAGTAAATACTCTTGTATGAAAATTAATTTAGTTTTGAAGGAACATATCAAAGTATTTAACTGAGACTCATTATGGAATGAAGTAGTTTGAATAGGAGTAGTTTTAATACAAAAGGATATCGCTTTAAATAAAAACGTTTGTTAAAAATTAAAACGACTAATTTTCCATTATTTAAAAAAAATTAAAATCTATTCAATTTATTTTCAATGCAGAAAAAATAATATAAATAAAATTTATATTCAAAATTAGTACTTTTTTGAATTGATCCTAAACATTTTGTAAAAAAATAAATAAAATTATTTTCTGAGTATGCATTTTTATCTAAATAACATTCCTATTTACACTTTTGCTCAAAAGTGAATAACTAAAAAGATACAGCAATATAAAAATGCATTGAAATACCTATAAGTTCCATTTCAATTATTCTACACTCGGTAGCAATAATAAGTAAAGCTACTTATATGTAAGGAAGTTGCGTGGTGGCCACACCAGTTCTTCATTTAGTTTATGTGGTAGAACTTCTGAAAAAGTGTCAAACAGCTTCCGAACTAGCTCATGACAAAATAAGTTGTCCAAATATCTTTTTAATATCCCAAGTTGTCAAAAACTTTTTCCAACATCAAACTATACACTTCTACAAGGTGAAAATAACTTTCATAAAACAAAACTAAATGATTAAACTGCACTTACATCGCGGAATATGTCACGAGACGAGTTATCAAACTGTAGTTACATAACTTCAACATCCTTCTGACAATATTGTTTTACGAAATGCAAATCACTTATTCTTTTTCTATTGCAAATAGCAAAGTGTTGTTTTAGGCGGCCTAATGCTTGAGTTAGTTTACATTATCCCAGTTTACTGTTCGAGCTAAAAGTAAACTGACATTGTGAACGGATTAAGGGAGATTGACCGAAGCGCAGACATTCCGAAATTTTTTACTTTTCAATGAAGTACAAGAAAGAATAGAAATTCAGTTTGACTGCTTTGTTAGTGTCGTGTCCGTGTAATGACCCATGAACGAGCTTATTATATTGGGGTGCTACTGAATAGAAAACAATAAAAACCTTTCAAATATGGAGTCAACGGTGAAAAAAGTTTCAAATAAAAGATGTTGAACCAGCATTGAGTTTCTTTTGAGACGTAAAACGGTTTTTCTATAACACTGTTTTGAAAACTACACATTCTACAACTGAAAACTGTATAGGAACAACTATCATTTCATTCGCGCATATTTTGAATTTTTCAACAGTTTTATAATTGTATTTTTTATATTATTTCCAAAATCTTGTTATAAAATGTGTAGTTTACAACGTAATGAAATGTTATATCTCACACTCGCAAACCGTAGCCCTCGCCTTCGGCTCGGACTACAAACTTTTTACTCGCATGGAATATGTGCCATTCCATTACTTGTTGTAGAATATACAATTCCACGACCGGGAAGGAAACTAGGTAGACAACAAAAACAGCCAATTTTTAATATCTACGGGAAATTTGATCACTTTCTCTCCCGTCGTGAGGGAAAGTGCTCAAATAATGTGAAAAATGATAAAAATTAAACAAATCATAGGTTACTATTAAAATTATAATTCAGATAATTTTGAAATAAATGAAAAACAAAAAATATTGGGAGAGAAGTGTATTTTTCCCTCGTCATATTCTAGCACTCGCCTACGGTTCGTGCTTCAATTTTACTAAGCGGGAAAAATTATTACACTTCTCTCCCTGTATGTAAGATATACTATTTTCCCTACCACTATTTTAGTAACGGTCTATAATTGATTAATATTCTTATAACGATCAATAATGATTATTGACCCATTTTAAGAATTAGAACTGTCACATTTAAAAAAAAACTAATTTTTGAATTTATTGAACTCATTAAACGAAAGTAAAGTAATAATTATGAATTTAAAATTGCAAGGATAAGATATGAATTTAATTTCCCCCTAATTTTAAGTTGGCAATTCAAATTGCACAAAAACAAACAAAAAAATCTGTATATAGGTAAATCACTGCTGAGAAGATCAATTTTGATTTAATCACCTTGTATATACAATCTGGCGCTGGGTCAATAATGATCATCTTCTCAACCTTGGTTTATAATATACTATTTGCTCCACATGTCAAATTACAATATATGTTGAAGAGTACTAAAGATAATTTCCCATTTCAGTACAAAATTCCACGTGAATTTGGAAAATGTTACATTGGTCAAACTAGCAGAACGATAACAACAAGAATTACAGAACACAAACAGTCCAGAGAAATCTGCAGTGGCTAATCATGCCCTTGAATAAATTTAAAAGCAACAAAAATTACAGCAGGATCGAAATGTGCCAAAAGCAGACTCATAAGAGAAGCTTTAGAAATCTACAGTGAATCAAAATGAAGGTTACGAGTAAAACAAGACATGGCTTCTTCTATTTTATAAATCATAATTTGTTGTTACTTAGTTACAGTTTCTAATTACTTGTTTATGTTGTTCACTTGTTTTCCTGAGGCATAAATACCTGCAGTAATTCGAAACCATAAAATTTTCATTTATTAATTAAATTTATT
Source organism: Poecilus cupreus (assembly GCA_963942605.1). Taxonomy (NCBI): domain Eukaryota; kingdom Metazoa; phylum Arthropoda; class Insecta; order Coleoptera; family Carabidae; genus Poecilus; species Poecilus cupreus. The sequence goes on from OZ012728.1 coordinate 15,906,655, forward strand.
TGTAGAAATGTATTTAGTTCACGCATCGCTGTAACTATATATTCCATATATTGAAATCGATAATATTAATTAACTAAAACACTAAAAAGTAAAATATTTTATCAAATGAACATGTAGCAAATATTGACGTATACCATAACACAGCATTATCTATTTGTGTATGATATATTTTTCCCAAAACTATATAGAAAGAACCAAGAACCATAGTGCATTATAACTCTAAAAAAAAATACAATATTCTATATGTATCTATATACATACATACATAACGTCATGCTATATTCCATTTAGTGGGGTAGCATGAACCCAGAAACACAGTCAACCAACAATCAATCTCCTCCAAACATTCCACCACTTTCGCCTCGTCCACATTCATACATGCTCATCTAGAATCATTCGTTCGCACAACAAACCATCAATCATACCCAACCAGTTATTCCTCGGACGCCCACGCATTCGTTCACCTACATATATTCGCAAAAGATGTCCAAACCACCTCAACTGACTCACTCCAACTTTCTTAACAACATTCTTCTCAATCTCACACTCACCATACACCAATGTATTCCGGATACGATCACGTCTCGTATACCCACCCACTCCTCTCAGGTATCTCATTTCTACAGCAGTTATACGTCGTTCATGCTTCTTCAACTACACCCAACATTCAGAACCATACATCAATGTAGGTACTAACACACCATCATAAACACTCAATCGAGCATCTCTAGATACATTCACGTTTCGAGCAAATGTACCCAGAGCACCCAATACATTGCACCCTGCAGACACTCGCCTTTCAATCTCCTGGTCAATACGTCCATCCTTCGATAACGTACCTACTACCCAAATATACAAATTCATTCCTTTGTTCCAGTCTCCCACCATTCACTGAAATATTACAATCAGTCACCAAATCATTCTTCTCAAACTTCAACACTTTACATTTATCGACATTCAATAGCAGATTTAAACCATTCACTGAAACATTATCAGTCACCAAAATAGAGACCAGAATATATTCCTACCTTCCTACACGGTTCCCCAAATTCTAGTGTTCGACTCCAGTTCAAAACCACACTCAAAAGTTTCTAAATCGCGAAGCAAAACCAAAACAACAAAGTACCGAAAAAATTCCGAAATCACAAGAACCGACATTTTCCATTTAGTACAAAAACTATTTAGGCAAACAATTTAAATGAATTCACTAATTATTTACCGTGCTAGACTGTAGTTATTATTAAAATTGTTTGCACATCACTTAAACACACCTCAAAATCAATCTACCCCGCTTCGAATCCCGATTTGTCAACAGCATATTCGAAATCGCACACATTTCTTACACACTCGAAAAGACGCCATGCCTTACAACATTTGACGTTCATCTATAACTATTGTAAATTCGCACATGCGCAGTGAAACAATAAAATAACAAAATAATTTGTATAAAATTCGCAGACTCGAATGCTGGAATGTCTAGAAGTCGAGCGAAACTTGAAATTTCTTGCAGAGTTGAAATTCTATTTTAAAAACCTACCATGATTCATAGATCGCGGATTTTGCCTGTATTGAAACGAAACCAGTAGTTTTTTATTGTAATATAAATGAAATATATTTTGTATTTTATTGTACTACGCGTTGAAACAAAGTTGCCTTTTAATATGTAGACAGAAAAATTATTATCTGTTTCAAAAATATTAACGTTTCATTGATATTGGGTGTAGAATTGAAATGTGGAGTATAGGGATTTCAATGTTAATTTTTATATTGCTGTAAATTTTTACCTAGTTACTTTACAGCAAAAGTGTAAATACAAAACTTGATTAGAATTCAAAAATGCATCCAGTTAAGCCCATTTGGTTACTTACATGTTAGTATTTCACAATAGTTATTTACATTATACGTGCGGTAAGTTTAGTTTTACAGCGCGAAGTTTTGTATTGAAGCACGACGCGAAGCGGAGTGCTTTAATAAAACTGAGCGATGTATAATAAACTTAACGCACACATAATGTATTACATTTTCTGGCCGATATACCTACTACTTGAAAAGAAAGATTTCCATTTATAACCTAAAAATATGACAATTTAATAATTCCCGCATAGACTACATGAGCGATTCAAATGTTACCTACCTTTCTCGATATTCTGTATTACAATTCATTTAATATAATTAAAATAAAAAAAATCACCAATTCTCATCAATCCAATCAATCATTTTTATCTTTTGACATTTTATTAGTTATGTCATATTTACCAACTGTGAAATATCTGTACTTAGTTAGGATAACTGTTAAGAGATGGCGCTGCTGGCAAATGTCATTTTTATATAAAATTTTTAGTTTTATTTATTTCTATGTTACTTTATTTAACGATTTTTGCGGTAACTAGAGTTTTTTAAATCATTCTTTATTCTTACAAAGTTACTATTTATTTTAATGGCCTCAAAAAGCTAAAAAATATCGGTGCGCGTTCCCGCACCGCGGTGTTTCAAAAATCATGAACACTGTAAAATCGTAGTTACCGCAAACCTAAATGATGGTTGTTTGTTATGTTTACAGTTCAGGAGGCCAGAAAAAATATTTGTTATTCATGAAAACATATTTTGATTTATTTATTACAGTGTTATATTATTTTGTGTAGAAATTTCGTAGAAGATTGTAATGATATAATGGTGACTTTAAGAGTTTATTTCTTTGGGTTAAATAAATAAATATATATCTCTGATAAATATTTTTCGTTTTTGTTTAATTTTTACTTTCTTATACAAAGTATAAAGAAGTATTAGAATCACGAAAAAAATCGCTGACGAGATTTTAGCGGAAATACATATTTTGACGTCCACTGAATCCGTTAAGGCCAATTTCTCAATGATGTCCGTGTGTGAGGATGGATGGATGGATGTCCGTGTGCGCAATATCTCATGAACGAGACAAGATATGTAAACGAAATTTGGAATTTATAAGTTTAATGAAAAAATGAAGAGCTGAGTTGATTTTGAATGAAATTGAAAAACCGAAGTTTACTGGATACACAAAACAATAAATTCCATTTTGAGAAAAAGTTTCCAATGAAAGATGTTAAATTTGCTTTCAAAATAAATTTATTTGTTTTTAACAAGTGCATATCATTTGAAATTATTATAATTTGATACCAAACACAGTAGGATTTAAATAACATTTCTAAAAAACAATTAAAGATCGTTCAAAATAACTTTTTGATACTTGAGTTTAAATCTCCTTCGTGAAATCTGTAATTTGATACCAAACATGGTAGGATTTATACAGTATTTTTATTTATGAAGAACAATTGACGATCGTCCAAAATAACTATCTGACACTTGAATTTAAATCTATTCCGTTAAACTTTTATTTTGGTACCAAACATGATAGGATTTAAATAGCATTTATAAAAAACAATTGACAATCGTCCAAAATAACTTTTGACACTTGAGTTTAAATCTCCTCCGCGAAACCTTTAATTTGATATCAAAAACAGTATTTGCACTAGCGGTCCGACCTGCTTCGCAGGTCTGTCCCCTAGGCTCCGCGTCACTGAAGAAGATTACAACTGAAAATGCAGATAAATAAATTGATAGTCTTAAATAACTTCCAATTAATACCAAACAATTGGCGAAGCAAGCTCGTCACTACGTTCCTCGCTTCCATGTCAGTACATTGACGAAGAAAGCTCGTCACTTCGTTCCTCGCTTCCATGTCAGTGCATCGGCGAAGCAAGCTCGTCACTACGTTCCTCGCTTCCATGTTAGTACTAGTCAGTGCATCAACGAAGCAAGCTTGAGCCTTCGTTCCTCGCTTTCAAGTCAGTGCATCGGCGAAGCAAGCTCGTCACTATGTTCCTCGTTTCCATGTCAGTACATTGACGAAGAAAGCTCGTCGCTTTGTTCCTCGCTTTCAAGTCAGTGCATGGGCGAAGCAAGCTCATTACTTCGTTTCTCGCTTCTATGTTACTACTATTTGGCACTTCAGTTTTAATCTCTTCCGTGAGATATTTAATTTAATACCAAACACGGTAGGTTTTAAACAATATTTATAAAAAACAATTGACAATCGTCCAAAACAACTTTTTGACACTTGAGTTCAACTCTCCTCCGCGAGATCTTTAATTTGATACCAAACACGGTAGGATTTAAATAATATTTATAAAAAACAATTGACAATCCTACAAAACAACTTTTTGACACTTGAGTTTAAATCTCCTTCGCAAGACCTTTAATTTGATACCAAACACGGTAGGATTTAAATAATATTTATAAAAAACAATTGACAATCGTCCAAAACAACTTTTTGACACTTGAGTTCAAATCTCCTCCGCGAGATCTTTAATTTGATACCAAACACGGAAGGATTTAAATAATATTTATAAAAAACAATTGACAATCGTCCAAAACAACTTTTTGACACTTGAGTTCAACTCTCCTCCGCGAGATCTTGAATTTGATACCAAACACGGTAGGATTTAAATAATATTTATAAAAAACAATTGACAATCGTCCAAAACAACTTTTTGACACTTGAGTTAGAATCTCCTCCGCGAGATCTTTAATTAGATACCAAACATGGTAGGATTTAAATAATATTTATAAAAAACAATTGACAATCGTCTGTAATAACTTTATGACACTTTATTTTAAATCTCTAACGTGAAACTTTTAATTTAGTACCAAACACGGCAGGATTAGAAATAAAAAACAACTGATGATAAAAAAAATAATTCTGATATTGATTATAAATATTCAAACGATCTTTTTATATTAGATAACTAATTAACTTATTTAAATTTTACCGCCTAAAATACTTAGATGTTGTCAAGCAGAGACATCTCTTGTAGTTTTTGAGAAGATAAAGAAACCATTTATGAAGTGAAAAATAATTTTCAACTTATTTGTGTAAGATTAGAAGTTAACTCATTTGAATTTTACCGCCTAAAATCCTTAAAAGAATTGAGGTTGACGAACAAAGACAACTGTCATATTTATTTTAAATTTGAAAATAATATGGAAAAAATTAATATTTTTTAAAAAATTTCAAAATAATAATCATGTTTGTTAATTTATTCTAAACACAAATAAATTACCAAATTTGTCTAGCTGAACTACAATTAAAGTAATTCATATTTAAAATTTTGAGACTGAAATGTCAAAAATAACTAGTTGCACAAAAATTTGTGAAAAGTGACAGCTACAATTTTTATTTTTTTAATTGACTTTTAAAATATTTACAAAATAGTACACATATTTGTTCATTAATTCTGAACACAGATATATTTACAAAACATCTTCAATTTGTCTAGAATATATGTAATTTATAATGAATTTTTGAAACAGAACTGTCAGAAATGACAAATTGAACATAAATTTTTGTAAAGTTACAACCAGAATCAACAAACTCCACTTTCATAGCAACCGCACACTTTGATCCATAAACCTTTTTTATTTAATATCTCGCACATCATGTGTGAGAAAAATGTGAATTCATAAAAAGCACGTATTCCCAAAAAATCCCTAACTTCCAAAAATGGTTTCACTGAAATCGGTCAAACCGTCTAGGCTCTAGAGCTGCGCACAAATGGTTACTAGGCAGATGAAAATATAGAAAGTGAATTTTGCCTTTTAGTATATAGGACTAGCGGCCCGACCTGCTTCGCAGGTCTGTCCCCTAGGCTCCGCGTCACTGAAGAAGATTACAACTGAAAATATAGACAAATAAATTGGGTAGTCTTAAATAATTTCCAATTTATACCAAACAATTGGCGGAGCAAGCTCGTCACTACTTTCCTCGCTTCGATGTCAGTACATTGACGAAGAAAGCTCGTCACTTCGTTCCTCGCTTCCATGTCAGTACATTGGCGAAGCAAGCTTGTGCTTTCGTTCCTCGCTTTCAAAAAGTGCATCGGCGAAGCAAGCTCGTCACTATGTTCCTCGTTTCTATGTCAGTACATTAAGGAAGAAAGCTCGTCACTTCGTTCCTCGCTTTTAAGTCAGTGCATGGCGGAGCAAGCTCGTCACTTCATTTCTCCGTTTTCCGTGAGATATTTAATTCAATTCCAAACACGTTAGGATTTAATAACATTTATAAAAAAAAAACAATTGATGATTTACCAAAATAACTTTTTAACACTTGAGTTGAAATGTCCTTCATGAGACTTTTAATTTGATACCAAACACGGTAGGAATTAAATAACATTTATACAAAACAACTAACGGTCGTCCAAAACAACTTTTTGACACTTGAGTTCAAATCTCCTTCGCGAGACCTTTAATTTTATACCAAACACGGTAGGATTTAAATAATATTTATAAAAAAACAATTGACAATCGTCCAAAATAACTTTTTGACACTTAAGTTCAAATCTTCTCTGCGAGACCTTTTATTCAATATCAAACACGGTAGGATTTAAATAATTTTTATAGAAAACAATTGACAATCGTCCAAAACAACTTGTTGACACTTGAGTTCAAATCTCCTCTGCGAGACCTTCAATTGAATACCAAACACGGTAGGATTTAAATAATTTTTATAGAAAACAATTGACAATCGGCCAAAACAACTTTTTGACACTTTAATTCAAACCTCCTCTGCGAGACCTTTAATTTGATTTCAAACACTGTAGGATTTAAATAACATTTATAAAAAACAATTGACGTTCGTCCAAAATAACTTTTTGAAACTTGAGTTTAAATCTCATGAGCAAGACCTTTAATTCAATACCAAACACGGTAGGATTTAAATAACATTTATACAAAACAATTGACAATCACCAAAAACAACTTTTTGACACTTGAGTTCAAACCTCTTCTCCGAGACCTGTAATTTGATTCCAAACACGGTATGATTTAAATAACATTTATAAAAACAATTAGCGATCGTCCAAAATAAATTTTTGATACTTGAGTTTAAATATCATGATTGAGACATTTAATTCAATACCAAACACGTTAGGTTTTAAATAACATTTATAAAAACAAATTACGATCGTCCAAAATAATTTTTTGACACTTTAGTTTAAATCTGATGAGTGAGACCTTCAATTTAATGCCAAACACGGCAGGATTTAAATAACATTCAGAAAAAACAATTAACGATCGTGTATAATAATTTTGTGACACTTGATTAGAAATAAAAAACAACTGATCATTATTTAAAATAACTTTTTGACAATTCTATGAATTTAGATATAAAAAAATCTGAAATTGATTATAAATATTTAAAACGAACTTTTTATATCAGATAAGTAATTAACTTGTTTAAATTTTACCGCCTAAAATACTTAGAAGCATCGAGGTTGTCGAGCAGAGACATCTGTTGTATTTTTTGAGAAGAAAAAGAAACCATCTATGAAGCGAAAAATAATTCTCAACTTTTTTATGTTAGAAGAAGTTAATTCATTTGAATTTTACCGCCTAAATTCCTTAAAAGAATTGAGGTTGACAAACAACGACATCTGTCATATTAATTTTAAATTCGAAAAAATATGAGAAAAAAAATTCAAATTTAAAATAATTACAAAATAATAATAATGTTTGCATATATATTCTAAACACAAATAAATTACCAAACTTGTCTAACTGAACTACAATTAAAGTAATTTATATTTAAAATTTCAGACTGAAATGTCAAAATAACTAGTTGCACAAAAATTTGTGAAAAGTAACAGCAACAATTTTAATTTTTTTAATTGACTTACAAAATAGTACACATGTTTGTTCATTAATTCTAAATACAGATAAATTTACAAAACATCTTTAAGTTGTCTAGAATATATGTAATTTATACTTGAATTTCGAAACAGATCTGTCAGAAATGACAAATTGAACATAATTTTTGTAAAGTTACAACCAGAATCAACAAACTCCACTTTGATAGCAACCCGCACACTCTGATCCGTAAACGCATTTCCGCCTTATTTATTTAATATCTCGCACATCATGTGTACTAAAAATGTGAATTCATGAAAAGGCGCTATTCTGAAAAAATCTCTAACTTCCGGTAAAGGTTTAACTGAAATCCGTCAAACCGTCTAGGCTCTAGAGCTGCGCACAAATTTGGTTACTAGGCAGATGAAAGTATATATAGAAAGTGAATAAGCCTTTTAGTATATGGGACTAGCGGTCCGACCTGCTTCGCAGGTCTGTCCCCTAGGCTCCGCGTCACTGAAGAAGATTACAACTGAAAATGTAGAAAAATAAATTGAGTAGTCTTAAATAACTCCCAATTTATACCAAACAATTGGCGAAGCAAGCTCGTCACTACGTTCCTGGCTTCCATGTCAGTACATTGACGAAGAAAGCTCGTCACTTCGTTCCTCGCTTCCATGTCAGTGCGTCGGCGAAGCAAGCTCGTCACTACGTTCCTCGCTTCCATGTCAGTACATTGACGAAGAAAGCTCGTCACTTCGTTCCTCGCTTCCATGTCAGTGCATCGGCGAAGCAAGCTCGTCACTACGTTCCTCGCTTCCATGTCAGTACTAGACGAAGAAAGCTCGTCACTTCGTTCCTCGCTTTCAAGTCAGTGCATCAGCGAAGCAAGCTCGTCACTTCGTTCCTCGCTTCCATGTCAGTACATTGGCGAAGGAAGCTTGTGCCTTCGTTCCTCGCTTTTAAGTCAGTGCATCGGCGAAGCAAGCTCGTCACTATGTTCCTCGTTTCCATGTCAGTACATTGACGAAGAAAGCTCGTTACTTCGTTTCTCGCTTTCATGTAACTACTATTTGGCACTTCAGTTTAATTCTTGTCCGTGAGATATTTAATTTAATACCAAACACGTTAAGATTTAAATAATATTTATAAAAAACAATTTCCAATCGCCCAAAACAACTTTTTGACACTTGAGTTCAAATCTACTCCGCGAGACCTTTAATTTGATACCAAACACGGTGGGATTTAAATAATATTTATAAAAAACAATTGACAATCGTCCAAAACAACTTTTTGATACTTGAGTTCAAATCTCCTCCGCGAGACCTTTAATTTGATACCAAACACGGTAGGTTTTAAATAATATTTATAAAAAACAATTGACAATCGTCCAAAACAACTTTTTGACACTTGAGTTCAAATCTCCTCCGCGAGACCTTTAATTTGATACCAAACACGGTAGGTTTTAAATAATATTTATAAAAAACAATTGACAATCGTCCAAAACAACTCTTTGACACCTGAGTTCAAATCTCCTCCGCGAGACCTTTAATTTGATACCAAACACGGTAGGATTTAAATCATATTTATAAAAAACAATTGACAATCGCCCAAAACAACTTTTTGATACTTGATTTCAAATCTCCTCCGCGAGACCTTTAATTCAATACCAAACACGGTAGGAATTAAATAACATTTATAAAAAACAATAGACAATCGTCCACTTTATGACACTTTATTTTAAATCTCTAACGTGAAACTTTTAATTTAGTACCAAACACGGCAGGATTAGATATAAAAACTGATGATAAAAAAAATAATTCTGAAATTGATTATAAATATTTAAAACGAACTTTTTATATTAGAAAAGTAATGAACTTATTTAAATTTTACCGCATAAAATACTTAGAAGCATCGAGGTTGTCGAGCAGAGACATCTGTTTTATTTTTTGACAAGAAAAAGAAACTAAATATGAAGTGAAAAATAAATTTTAACTTTTTTTTATTAGATAAGAAATTAACCCATTTGAATTTTACCGCCTAAAATCCTTAAATGAATCGAGGTTGACGAACAGAGACACCTGTCATATTTATTTTGAATGGAAAAAATTTAAGAAAAAAATTCACTTTTAAAAAATCTACAATATAGAAAACATGTTTCCTCATTTATTATAAACACAAATAAATATACAAAACTTTTTCATTTGGTCTAGAATTAATTCAATTTATACTGACAGTTTCAAACAGATATGTCAAAAATGATGGGATGAACACAAATTCGTGAAAAGTGACAGCAACAATTTTAATTTTTTATATTGACTTTTAATATATTTACATTAAAGTACACATGTTCACTCATTTATTTTAAACACAGATAAATTTACAAAACATCTTCAACTTGTCTAGAATTAATGTAATTTCTACTCAAAATTTGAAACAGATCTGTTATATATGTCAAATTGAACAAAAATTTGTGAAAAGTTACAACTACAATCAACAAAGTACACTTTCGTAGCAACCCGAGGCCCCCCTTGATGGAAAAATTTAATGTCTTTCGCATTTAATATTTCGCACATCATGTGTAAGAAAAATATGAGACACGCAAAAGGCACTGTTCCACAGGGACCTTTAACACCCAAAAAAAGTTTCACCTGAATACATCAAACCGTCTAGGCTGTAGGCGATTCCGATGGCCGTTGTTAGATTGGTCAAAGTATAGAGTGACAGCTCAGGTTAAGCCGATTAGTATATAGGACTAGCGGTCCGACCTGCTTCGCAGGTCTGACCCCTAGGCTCCGCGACACTAAAGAAGATAGCAGTCTCTTTGTTCCTCGCTTCCAAGTCAGTAAATTGGCGAAGAAAACACATCACTTCGTTCCTCGCTTTCATGTCAGTGCAATGGCGAGGAAAGCTCGTCACTTCGTTCCTCGCTTTCATGTCAGTTTCTCTTAACTTCCCATCCCTAAAACAGTTCATTTAATATCCCTAAGTTAAGTTTCTAGTAATTTCCACAAAAGCAATTGCTGATCGTAATTATTTGTGATAAAGAAGGTTCATCACTACTTTTTCCAACTTTTTGAGCCTGAAACGTTACATTCAATACTTCACAAGCTAGCTTTACGGGAATTTTCAGAATTGCATTTGCCAATCGTACTGATTTATAATAAAGATGGCTCAATATTTCACTTCTAAAACATGTTACTTGGTACCCCACAGGTCGCAAATATTCATGAATTGTAAGGAAAAATAATTGCCGATCAGAATCGGTTTGCGAAAAAAATTACAACAAACACAATTATTAAATTTTCCGCGGATACTCGTTTTACCAAGACCAAGTGTTTGAATTTTTACCCTGCAATAGATTTCAAGTGACTTTAAAAAAATGATTATCTGGGAACTCTTTAAACATTTTATTTCATACACCACAAGTTAGATACCTAAAAAAAAAATTTTAAAATTTAAATTAAACACAAATTACATTAATATTTGATCATATAACAAATATTTTGCCAATCTGACATTTCTATTGTCTTCTTGGCAATTTAAAAATACCGCCAATAATAATGTATAATAATTTGCATTCCACATTGTCGACTTTACCTAATCTAACGTCAAAGTAGAATAAAATCGTGAAATTGTAATGGAATTTTTTTCCTTTAAATTTCGAGTTTTTTAAAATTTTTATAAAATTTGATCGTGTAATACCAACCAACCAGTCTTACGTCAGTTACATTTCAAAGTACAATCAAAGCTAAAAATTTATATTTGTCTATTCAAGATTCTCATTTGATACCAAACACTATATTTTTGTGATGTCTTTTATGAAAATAATCGACAGCCGCCATTTTTTATATTATCATTTGTCCCGTCTATTCGACATCTTTCTTTGGATACCCAAAAAGTGATTTTAAAAAAATAATTAAATCAAAAACAACTTAATTAATATTTGATCATGTGATAAATGATTTTGTCAATCTGATATTTCTATTGGTAATTTTAAAATATTATCAATAATAATATACAATAATTTGCATTCTCCTTTGTCGACAAATTTGACGGATTTACTTTATTATTACTAAATTTGATCGTGTACTACCAAAGTTAATTAATCTAAAGTCAAGTAAAATAAAAAAAAAGGTTGGAAACTTTTTTTTTCTCTAAATTTCATGGTTTTATTCTATTTTTATTAAATTTGATTATGTTACAAAGACTTCTCTAAATCTGACATTTCTATTATTATCTTGTCAATTTAAAAGAACCGTCAATAATAATATATAATAAATTGCACCCTACATTGTCGACAAATTTAACGCATTTACTTTATTTTTAATAAATTTGTCGTGTAATAGCGACTTTTCCTAGTTTAAAGTAAAAGTAGCATCAAAATGAAAATTTTTTATTTTACAACTGAAAATGTAGAAATATAAATTGATAGTGTTAAATTACTTCCAATTAATACCAAACAAGTGGCGAAGCAAGCTCGTCACTACGTTCCTCGCTTCCATGTCAGTACATTGACGAAGAAAGCTCGTCACTTCGTTCCTCGCTTTCAAGTTAGTTCATGGGCAAAACAAACTCGTCACTTAGTTTCTCGCTTTTATGTTACTACTATTTGGCACTTTAGTTTAAATTTCTTCCGTGAGATATTTAATTCAATACCATACCCGTAAGGATTTAAATAACATTTATAAAAAAACAATTGATGATTTACCAAAATAACTTTTTGACACTTGAGTTGAAATATCCTTCATGAGACTTTTAATTTGATACCAATCACGGTAGGATTTAAATAACATATATCTTCTCTCAGAGACCTTTTATTTAATACCAAACACGGTGGGATTTAAATAATTTTTATAGAAAACAATTGACAATCGTCCAAAACAATTTTATGACACTTAAGTTCAAATCTCCTCTACGAGATCTTTAATTGAATACCAAACACGGTAGGAATTAAATAACATATATACAAAACAATTAACGATCCTCCAAAACAACTATTTGACACTTGAGTTCAAATATCTTCCGCGAGACCTTTAATTTGATACCAAACACGGTAGGATTTAAATAATATTTATAAAAAACAATTGACAATCGCCCAAAACAACTTTTTAATACTTGAGTTCAAATCTCCTCCGCGAGGCCTTTAATTTGATACTAAACACGGTATGAATTAAATAAAATTTATACAAAATAATTAACGATCGTCCAAAACAACATTTTGACACTTGAGTAAAAATCTCCTCCCCGAGACCTTTAATTTGATACCAAATACGGTAGGATTTAAATAATATTTATTAAAAACAATTGACAATCGTCAAAACAACTTTTTGACACTTGAGTTTAAATCTCCTCCTCGAAGTCTTTAATTTGATACCAAATACGGTAGAAATTAAATATCATTTTACAAAACAATTAACGATCGTCCAAAACAATTTTTTGACACTTGAGTTCAAATCTCCTCCTTGAAACCTTTAATTTGATACCAAAGTCGGTAGAATTGAAATAATATTTATTAAAAACAATTGACAATCGTCCAAAACAACTTTTTGACACTTGAGTTCGAATCTCCTCTGCGAGACCTTTAATTTGATACCAAACACAGTATGATTTAAATAATATTTATTAAAAACAATTAACAATCGTCCAAAACAATTTTTTGACACTTGAGTTCAAATCTCCTCCGCGAGACCTTTAATTTGATACCAAATACGGTAGGATTTAAATAATATTTATAAAAAACAATTGACAAACGTCAAAAATAACTTTTTGACACTTGAGTTCAAATCTCCCCTACGAGGCCTTTAATTTCATACCAAACACGGTAGGATTTAAATAATATTTATAAAAAACAATTGACAATCGCCCAAAACAACTTTTTAATACTTGAGTTCAAATCTCTTCCGCGAGGCCTTTAATTTGATACCAAACACGGTATGAATTAAATAAAATTTATACAAAACAATTAACGATCGTCCAAAACAATTTTTTGACATTTGAGTTCAAATCTCCTCCGCGAGGCCTTTAATTTGATACCAAGCACCGTAGGAATTAAATAACATTTATACAAAACAATTAACGATCGTCCAAAACAACATTTTGACACTTGAGTTCAAATCTCCTCCCCGAGACCTTTAATTTGATACCAAATACGGTAGGATTTAAATAATATTTATTGAAAACAATTGACACGGTATGTTTTATAAAAAAAACTATTGACAGTCGTCCAAAATAACTTTTTGACACTTGAGTTCAAATCTCCTTCGGAAGACCTTTCATTTGATACCAAACACGGTAGGAATTAAATAACATATATACAAAACAATTAACGATCGTCCAAAACAACTATTTGACACTTGAGTTCAAATATCTTCCGCGAGACCTTTAATTTGATACCAAACACGGTAGGATTTAAATAATATTTATAAAAAACAATTGACAATCGCCCAAAACAACTTTTTAATACTTGAGTTCAAATCTCCTCCGCGAGGCCTTTAATTTGATACTAAACACGGTATGAATTAAATAAAATTTATACAAAATAATTAACGATCGTCCAAAACAACTTTTTGACATTTGAGTTCCAATCTCCTCCGCGAGGCCTTTAATTTGATACCAAGCACCGTAGGAATTAAATAAAATTTATACAAAACAATTAACGATCGTCCAAAACAACATTTTGACACTTGAGTAAAAATCTCCTCCCCGAGACCTTTAATTTGATACCAAATACGGTAGGATTTAAATAATATTTATTAAAAACAATTGACAATCGTCCAAAACAACTTTTTGACACTTGAGTTTAAATCTCCTCCTCGAAGCCTTTAATTTGATACCAAATACGGTAGAAATTAAATATCATTTTACAAAACAATTAACGATCGTCCAAAACAATTTTTTGACACTTGAGTTCAAATCTCCTCCTTGAAACCTTTAATTTGATACCAAAGTCGGTAGAATTGAAATAATATTTATTAAAAACAATTGACAATCGTCCAAAACAACTTTTTGACACTTGAGTTCGAATCTCCTCTGCGAGACCTTTAATTTGATACCAAACACAGTATGATTTAAATAATATTTATTAAAAACAATTAACAATCGTCCAAAACAATTTTTTGACACTTGAGTTCAAATCTCCTCCGCGAGACCTTTAATTTGATACCAAATACGGTAGGATTTAAATAATATTTTTAAAAAACAATTGACAAACGTCAAAAATAACTTTTTGACACTTGAGTTCAAATCTCCCCTACGAGGCCTTTAATTTGATACCAAACACGGTAGGATTTAAATAATATTTATAAAAAACAATTGACAATCGCCCAAAACAACTTTTTAATACTTGAGTTCAAATCTCTTCCGCGAGGCCTTTAATTTGATACCAAACACGGTATGAATTAAATAAAATTTATACAAAACAATTAACGATCGTCCAAAACAACTTTTTGACATTTGAGTTCAAATCTCCTCCGCGAGGCCTTTAATTTGATACCAAGCACCGTAGGAATTAAATAACATTTATACAAAACAATTAACGATCGTCCAAAACAACATTTTGACACTTGAGTTCAAATCTGCTCCCCGAGACCTTTAATTTGATACCAAATACGGAAGGATTTAAATAATATTTATTAAAAACAATTGACAATCGTCCAAAACAACTTTTTGACACTTGAGTTCAAATCTCCTCTGCGAGACCTTTAATTCAATATCAAACACGGTAGGATTTAAATAATATTTATAAAAAACAATTGACAATCGTCACCTTATTTTAAATCTCGAACGTGAAACTTTTAATTTAGTACCAAACACGGCAGTATTAGAAATGAAAAACAACTCATGATAAAAAAAATAATTCTGAAATTAAATAAATATTTAAAACGATCTTTTTATATTAAATAAGTAATAAACTTATTTAAATTTTACCGCCTAAAATACTTATAATTATAAGCATCAAGGTTGTCGAGCAGAGACATCTGTGTATTTTTGACGCGGAAAAGAAACCATCTATGAAGAGAAAAATAATTTTCAAATTTTTTGTGTTAGATAAGAAATTAACTCATTTGAATTTTACCGCCTAAAATCCTTAAAAGAATCGTGGTTGACGAATAAAGACATATGTCATATTTATTTTGAATTTGAAAAAATATGAAAAAAAAATTCACATTTAAAAAAATTACAAAATAGTAAACAATGTACGCACTATTATTCTAAACACAAATAAATTTGCCAAATTTATCTAACTTGTCCACAATTAAAGTAATGTATAATTAAAACTTCGAACTGAACTGTCAAAAATGACAAGTTGTCATTCTTTTTTTCAAACAATTAAAGATAAAGTGTATTGACAGTTCACTTTGAAATTGTAAAAATAAATTACTTTATTTGTAGACAAGTTAGATAAAGTATGATAAATATGATAAATGTATTTGTGTATAGAATAAAGTAATGTACAAGTTTAATATTTTGTAAAATTTTAAATCATCAATTTAACAATAAGAAAATTAATTTCAAAGTGGACTGTCAATTCCCTTTATCTTTGAATTTTTAACAGAAGTAGCAACGCGTGTTATTTAACAAAAGCAACACGGAACACTATTTATTTAATATTTCGCACATCATGTGTAGAAAAAATCTGAAACATACAAAAGGCACTAGTCCTCGGCGTTCTTTATATCCCTGGAAAGTTTCATCCGAAACCATCACACCGTTTAGGCTGTAGCGATGAATAATTATTGGTTGCTAGATAGGTAAATCTATAGATCCGCA
This sequence comes from Poecilus cupreus, assembly GCA_963942605.1. Taxonomy (NCBI): domain Eukaryota; kingdom Metazoa; phylum Arthropoda; class Insecta; order Coleoptera; family Carabidae; genus Poecilus; species Poecilus cupreus. The sequence goes on from OZ012728.1 coordinate 15,923,083, forward strand.
TACTGATTAGTATGTGGGATAGTATTTATGAAAAACAATTGACGATCGTCCAAAATAACTTCCTGACACTTGACTTTAAATGATTATAGATACATTTATCATTTAAGAAAACAAAATACAACATAATATTTAGCTTCAGTAATGTGCAATTTTATATAAACTATCAACTTTTATCTACATTTATTTCAGCAGCAATATGACACACTCTAATTTGGATTCTCTGTCATGCTTAAAAATACATTTAGTTTATAAATATTCAAAATATTATATCATTAAATTTATGATTGATGCAGTTTTTATTTCTGCATTTTTTTGTGTTTTCACTTTTGTTCTAAAACGAACTATCGCCTGATGAAAATTCTAACATTGTATTACCTATATCCTATAAAAAAAATAGACACTCGGTATAATTAATATATTTCGCATTATTATTTCAAAAGGCATCAATCATTTGTCTTGCAGATTAACAAATAAAAGAAACGATGGAAAAATGTTCTCATTATCTAATTTTATCTGAAAAAGTTTTCGTGAACAATTTTATTTTCCTTGCACTTAATTTTATAAGAAGAAGGCTTAATCCAGAGGATAATCCGCTCTTCTACAATAAAACTTTATAGCATTAATCTCAGTTAAAGCAAAAAATTTCAGAGATTGTTTCACTTTTATATTAATTACACCCAGGTTTGTACGGGGGCCTAACAAAGTTAAATTAGAATTTCTGTGGACAGCACAGATTAAACCCAAATTCGATTGGAATTTTTAACTTTTAAACTTAATTTTACGGGAATTACATAAGTAAACTGCAATGTGTTTACTGAATCAGATGCAGAATTTAATTATCTTCAACTTTTATTAAGAACTTTTTGCTTTCAAATAATCAGGAAACCAAAGGCGGAGGGAAAACTCGTTAGAAATGTTAACCACTAACTTTAAATTCAATTTTAGCAGTAACCAAATGAGCCAAATACAATTTTCTGCCTGTTTTTGATGCTGAATTTAATTTTATGCAACTTTAACTCAAGTATTTTTCTGAAAAATACTCACAGGTAATATAATGAGAGCTAAAAATTTATCGGTACAATTTCAAATAGTTGGTAAGTAGAAAAGGGCATAATTATATTTAAGTGTAATTTTTGACATGATTTATGAGAAATTTTACCAAATAAATTCGTGGTTCCTGTTTTACTCTATTGATTATTTCCTCACCATAAACAAACTTCATAATTGTTCAAATGTCAAAATTTTCAATAACAAAAGATGGTTGCAGGTCTTATCAAAATTTTATCTACTGTAATTACCCTAGACCTTTTTATTTTGCCGGATAAGTTTCTGTTTGTTACGAAACCTTGTTAGCTAGCAATTTGACAAGAAAACTGTTTTAATAAAATCACGGCACCGTAGGTGGAGTTATTTTATTTTTTAAGCAGTTTTCGAGTCAAATTGCTGTCAGGTGACAAGGTTGAGTTGTCAAACTGAAATTTATACGAAGAAAATAAAATGCTCGAGTGTAATTCAACTAGAAAATTTAACGAAAAAAAAAGTTTATTTAAAAGTGCAATTAGTGAAAAGAGAATCATATTTTTGACATATAATGCAAATAACATTAATGTAGTTAGTATTTTGATCTGGTTGCTAGAAGAAAGGTAAATAACGTTTTATCAAGAGTAATATCACAAGACCTTCTGATTTTATCGATAAATGTTTATTTTTCCACGAATTTTTTTTGCTGAGCAACAATCACGAAAGCAAACTGCATGGTAAATCCCGACTCCGAAGGAGGAGGAGTTTTACCTAATGTCAGTTTGCTTGAGTGGTTTTGCTGAAAAGTAAAGAAAATGAGTGCTTAAATATAAAAATTAATCTGAGAAAATCAGAGAGGTCGCGTGGTATTTGATGAGATGATTTCCAAAGACAAAGCAAAATGTTTCTTGAAATATTAATTAACTGTCACACTGACAGTGATTGACAGTAACAATTATTTGTTTCGTTGGTAGCGGGAGTTTTATCGCTGTAACCCTAGCAACGGGGTTTTACCGCGGTAAAACTCCCGTTACCCGGGCAACGGGGTTTTATCAGTATAAAACTGTTCCTATTGGTTGAATTTTCAAGTGTTTTGCATTATGATTGGTTAAAAACTAGTCGTGGGAATTTATCACTTACAAAAAGTTACCTTCCTATTTAACCGCTGTCAAAACGATAATAGTATATTGTGTTATTAGGAGTAAATGTGATACTTTGGGTGCTGAGCATGTAATTTTGAACGACGAGCGAAGCAAGTCGGACAATTACATGCGAAGCATACAAAGTCACATTTACTCCAAATAACACATGCTATTTTTGCTTCAAACATAGAAAATAGACATTAAAACATTAAAAAATACTCAAAACTTCAACAAATATTCTGCCGTATCCAATATTTCTAGTTGCAATAGAATATGTTATTTTGTTATTTTTGTTTATTTGTTTTATTCTTAACTGTCAAATTATTGAACTACAACCTTACTATTTTGCATATTTTACTTTGTCCGCCGCCGGAGTAGAAGTGTTGCCAAGGAGACACTTTTACGCCGGCGGCGACAATATTGAACTTCTACTTGTTGAACACAAATACATAACAACGCAGTTTTATGACGTTTGAAGAAAAAAAATCCTCTTGGTGCAAATGAAACTTTCTGATTGACTTATAATGCAATGCAGAAAATTCTCGTTTTTTATTATGCCACGATCATGGATTATTTTGTATTGCACATGCTTAACATTTTTAAACTGTAACTGATTAAGTAAAATGCAATTCTCCTATTGATTTGAATGCAAAATTTAATGCTTTTCAACTTTTAGTTGAAGTATTTCCCTTTAAAAAAATCTGATATCGAATGCCAATACAAAAACCCATTTTTCATGTAACATGTTTACACCGCTTTTCACGAATGTCCTCTAGGCATTTTCAAATGCGAATTAAACGAAAAATAACAAAAATGCAAATAAATATTACTTCCCTCTCGTTAAGCCATTAGTATTCCTCCCCATTTCGCGTAACAATATTTATTTTTCTCACTTATTCCGAAAACAGCATTCATCGCCAACAGAACTCAGTATTTGTAAGGGTTTCTCAATTAATTGTAGCCGAGCCTTTCTCCCTAGGCGTTACCCCGCCGCGCCCTGCCCCCCTACGCCCCGGCATCGCCGGCTGGCCCCCAGGTCACGCACGCTCGTGGTTCCGGCCCTGGCCGCCCATGATCAAGTAATTACTCGCGGTTTATTTATTCTTGTTGCACTGGTCCAGTGGCGTAGACGGCGAAGGTTTTGATTGGTCTAATTGGTGCAATCTGCAGATACCAGTCGTCAAATTACTGCCCCTCCCCCAAAAATTAAACAGAAAATAATAAGATTAATGCCTGATATTATAAAGAAATTAAAACTCCAGTTAAATCAAAAGCAATAGAGGGCTTGGGTAAATGAATCTTTACAAGTTATTAATTGACAGCTGCATTGTAAAAATTTTACACGTTAATAAACAAGTTATACAATGCATGTTGCCACAGTAATGCTTACAAGGCTTATGCGAAATAATTTCAAATAAGTTTCGGCAGAACAGTTTTGTCTAACTGACAGGACTTGGTTATAATTTTTATTTTTATATACAAATGAGTAACAAGTAAAATGTTGTACAATACACGCAATATAACTGTTTTACTGCTTCAAGGAGGTGACATGCTCGCCTGGGCCCTGTTTCACGAAAGTTACAAGTTACATATTCACCAGTAAATTTTCACAAATATGTGAAAAACAGGAAATACAAGTGTTTCACAAACCAAAGTTACAACACTTGTAATAACTAGTGAATTTTCACAAATTCACAGGTAATATTTTCACAATTCTACACTTGTAATAATATGCGTTTTTACAAGTTACAAGTTTACACTGGTGAAAATAAACAATAATTTTCACCCGTCTCACGAGGTATGTAATTTTCTTATTCTGGCAAATTAAATTACAATTTCGTGTAAACTTGTGTTGTTTATTAATAAAACTTGGTATGTGGGACTCTTCCTCTGACGATGAGTTATACATACGACATTTAAGATAAGAACAAATTTAGATTTTGTTACCATTTACGAATTCAATGAGAGATTTCGAATGTCATTTGTGAATATGGAATTACTACTTGGAGACATAGGGCACATACTTCGACGTGTAACAAGAAGTGAGGCACTTTCAGAAACAGTTCAATTATTTATATGAAGAGCATTATATAGATATGGAGATAACTGTCTGTGGACCTAACTGCAAGTTCTACTTTTTACTTTATTCTCTTGTCTGAGAGAGCCACAAACAAGATGCTAAATCATCTTCCCTTCCTTCTTTCATGAGATCATATCATCACATACACTCTTACAAATACAATCTTTAACTGACAATATAAATTTATATGTACCCTAACCTAATTTGTATACTTGTAACTTTTTACAGTTGTAACTATTTTTTACAGACGTTAAAATTTTTCATGAAACACCTATACTTGTGAAATTGTTATTACAAGTACCCGTAAATGTGAAATTGTGAATTTGTAAATTGTAACTTTCGTGAAACAGGGCCCTGATCGGCTAGCCGGTCATTTCCTCAATTCAGCAATAAAAACTGTTTTACCTTGCTTGTAATGTAAATTACTATTTTCTACGACCACTGAGAAATCTACTCATTGTATGTTTGTAGTTGCTAGGGATATGAGGTACATTGCAAGCATCGTGCGAAATGAATTTGTATTGTGAGTATTTCAATACAGGTCAGTAGTTCATTTAAGTACAGGTGCCATTGCTAGGATACTTATTTAGATTTGTTAAATATTGGAAAAAAGTATAGTATACAACTCGCACGGAATATCCGTTTCATACTCGTATGATTTGCAGCATTCGCCTTCGGCTCATGCAACAAACTTTCATACTCGTAGGAAATGAGTACCATTCCATGCTTGTTGTACAATATACTATTTCATTATCAGCCGTAAAACCCCCGCCCCCTTAATAAAGCAGTGCCACAGATTGATGCGTTCTTATGGACCTATATTGCTTGAATATTATTATTTATTTTATAGAGTCTATGTTGGTATATTGCTAAGCATTAAATTAAGCTATTTTCTATGAATACAACCATTTAAAAAATATTAAATTATCCCACTTAGTTTCCGAGTTACCACAGTTTTAAAGTTTCTAGCAGGAATTACAAAATAGTAAACTGTAGGTGTGTCAGGAAATTTTTGCTAAAATAATATGTGCTTTTATTTGAAATGAGTTCAGATAAATCGAATGGTGAAAATATAATTCCAATATCGCAAATAGTTAGAAAGTTATGAAGCAAGAAGATTTTCAGCAGGAATAGAAAAATTTTTAAATGCAATAATTATTATTTTTGAAGCGCAACACCCTATCTGAGGAAAATTTAGATGGCTAATGTTATTATTATTTATTGTGAAAATTTTAGATTCTCATTTCGAACCCCATAGTCTACAGTTACCATTTTAACTTTATATATATTTATACAAGTAATTCCTTTTTCTTCTACACTAAAATTTTTGTGATCCGCGACTTGTGGAAGGGCGCAAAAATACTTTTACAGAGATCTGCACGAACAGAGTGCCACACCCAAATTGGGTAAATCGTGTGGTGATTACTATGATTAATTTAATTCTCGTTTATTTCCTTTTTCTCGTGGAAATTTACGCGCACGCTACTGCAATGTAAAATGACCAGCACCCTATCAGAAGAACGGGATTTAAACCCTTAATTAGAAATTGTGGATTTTTATAGGCAGTGTCCTCTGCCGAAGAATTAGGGTTCATTAGTGCAGTAATAACCAATAAATGGCCAGCAATATGGCCGGGCCGCAGATGACGTTATTAGATTTTTCAGCGTAATTCAGCTTTCAGAAAATCTATCCCGAATGGTACATCATGGTATAGATTAATTCTGCTTGCTTTAGGCATCTGTAATTGAGTTTGAAGCTAGGTTTTTCAGATGTTTCATTTGTAGTAATTATCACTTTCGTCAGTTCAATATCGGGTGTATAGCATCTAATATTCACTTGCATTTTGCAAAATATTGTAAGAACAGAAGTGAGAAATTTTATAATCTCTACGAGGTGTTTACCTGGGTCAGGTAAACAATGGATTATATATCTGTCCTTCATTTCGTATCGTCTATTTGTCTCATTCGACCAGTGAGAACGTATGTCGATTTTTCATTTGGTTCTGGTACCTGTGGAGGGGTTATGGGGCAAAACTTCTGAATAATACTGTACATGAAACCTATTATTTCTTTTCTTCAGACATGGTTGCTTGCAGGTTTGTTTTCATAGATAAATATACCGAGAGTCAAGAATTTGTCAACTGTGATTACACAAAAATTTTTTTCTTCAAACGTCATAAAAGTACGTTGTTATGTATTTGTATTCAACAAGCAGAAGTTCAATATTGTCGCCGCCGGCGTAAAAGTGTATCCTTGGCAACATATGTACGTCGGCGGCGGACAAAGTAAAATATTACGAAAAATAGTTAGGTTGTAATTCAATAATTTGACAGTTAAAAATGAAACAAATAAACAAAAATAACAAAACAGCATATTCTACGGCAACTTGAAATGCTAGATAAGACAGAATATTTTTTGAAGTTTTGAGCATTTTATAATATTTATAATTTTATTTTCTATGTTTGAAGAAAAAATATCATGTGTTATTCGGAGTAAATGTGTCTTTGGGTGCTTCGCATGTAATTGTTCGACTCGCTTCGCTCGTCGTTCAAACTTACATGCTCAGCACACAAAGTATCACATTTACTCCTAATGACACAATATACTATTATTTTGCCGGGTAAATTTCTGTTTGTTACGAAAAATTGTTACCTAGCAATTTGACAAGAAAACTGTTTTAATAAAATCACGACACCGTAGGTGCGGTCATTTATTTTTTAAACAGTTTTCGAGTCAAATTGCTGTCAGGTGACAAGGTCGAGTTGTCAAACTGAAATTTATCTGAAGAAAATAAAATGCTCGAGTGTAATTCGGTGAGATAATTATTTATGAAAAGATTTATTTAAAAGTGCAATTGGTCAAAATAATTATTATATATCATATTGTTTTAAAATATAATGCAAGTGTCATTAATGTAGTTTGTATTTTGATCTGGTTGCTAGGAGAAAATTTTAATTTAGATTTAAGATTGGTTCATTGGTAACACTGTTCACCGTCTTGTATCTGATACTTTTGACTTGTCCGTTGTGTTGTCAAAGTGTATTTAAGGTCCGAACAAGTCGATTTTAGAAACAGGGCGTGAAAAAAATTTTGTGACTAACACGAGAAGAAAACTCTTCTTCCACTCTCGCTAGAAGGTAAACTTCGAGCTCAAGTGGGAAAACGAAGCGCTTTCTTCTCTAGTTTGACAATAGTTATTTGTCAAACTAGAGAGGAAAGCGTTTCTCTTTCCCCCTCGAGTTCGAGTGAGGCATTTCGAATGAGAGTGGAAGAAGAGCTTTCCTCTCGTGTTAGACACAACATTTTTTCACGACATATTCCTAAAAACGATCTGCTCGGACCTAAAATATACTTTGAGAACACAACTGACAGACTGACACGTTAATAGTTAGGTTATCAGACACAAGGCGGTGTAGCAGTGTTGCCAATAAACCAATCTTAAGTAAGTTGTGAAATTGTGATTTAATAAGAAAAAGAAAAATATAAGACATAATTGTAAGATAATTTAAAGTACGTACCTATATCACTAAAATAAGGATTTTCAATAAAATTAGGAATTTATTTATAATTTTTATAATAATTTTCTTGTAAATAATATTCATATTGGTAACACTTCTATGTTTTCCTCTCTAGAGAGGAACAACACATTTTCCTCACTATTTCGGGAAAAGAACGCTGGGGTTTCCTACCATGTCGTGAAAAATAACTATTATTTGACTATTTTAACACAAAAAATAATAACAAAAAATAATAACAATTCAGACAAATTATAAAAAAAATACAATAAGAAACAGACCCTAAGTAATTTTTTCTAAATTTTGCAGGTTAATATGTGCGTGATTGATCAAAAGTATTAAACCAGATTTTTTATTTTATATGTGGAAAAAGTCAGACAAAAATCCTGAAACTTTTCTGGAAATATCTTCAAATATAAATATAAAATATTATTTGACTATATATCCACTTAAAACTCCAGGATCCCGCGTAAAATGATCCTCATATTTCGCAAAATAAGTATCAAATTCCCTGCTTTGATGGTAACGCAATTAGAAGGAATAAAACTAGGTTATAATTCGAATAATGTAGCATTAGACCCTGGCCTTGTTATAAATGTATCGCGTAACAGGAGTGGCTTTCGGCTTAGTTGAATCACTTTATTTTATTACTGGTGTGGCAACACTGCAAGATATATAACGGTATTATACTGCACAAGCAGATGTTTGCAGGAATGAAATTAAGGGTGGCTTGGCTTTTTGTGGGGGGAGCTTAATATAAACAGTATTATGAGGTATTTTTAAGGATGAGTTTGAAGTTTATTGCTACAATTATTTATAATGATTAATAGCAATGTTTTCATTAAAATATATTAGTTACCGGGATCTGCGAAAGCAGATTTGCAATCTCAAATTGGGTACATGAGGTTATTATAGGGTGTAGAATTGAAATGTGGCGTAAGGGATTACAATGTAATTTTTTTAATTTTGCTATAAACTTTTATTTATTCACTTTTCAGAAAATGTTGTGGGCACCATACTACTTTCTTATACAAATAAAACTAACTGAACACGTATGATTTGTTCCTTGCGTATGACTTTATTTTGACAATTATTTGATATATAGATGTTAAACCTGTTTACATTTTTGTTCTCGTTGTAACTATGAATTTATTTTATAATAGAAATCAATTAATATCTAGTCTTCAAAACTTTCTCACTAATAATACAAATATTACTTTTATAAGATTTCACAAGGCACATATTTTTGACACTTCACAATTATTTGGCACGTTTGACACATATATATTAAAAATGATTTAGTTTTCGTTCCTATTGTAATTAAGATTATTGAAATATATTCTTAAATATATAATTTAGTTTTACTCAAAATAAGAAGCATGTACATGAAAAGTGCAAATAATATTTTATATTCCAAATATTTTTGCTAACATCTTTGATTTGAAACGTTCTTCCAACCTGTTTAAATATTTTTAAAAAAAACTTCTTCTTCCGGTTTTTCAATTTCATTCAAAATCAACTCAGCTCTTCAATTTTTCATGAAACTTATAAATTCCGAGTTTCATTTACATATCTTGTCTTGTTCATGAAATATTACGCACACGGGCAACCATCCATCCATCCATACATCCTCACACACAGACATCATTGATAAATTGGTCTTAATGGATTTAGTGGACGTCAAAATATGTTTTTCCGCAAAAAACTCGTCAGCGATTTTTTTCGTGATTCCAATAATTCCTTATACTTTGTATAAGAAAGTAAAATTAAATGAAAACGAAAAATTTTTATCAGTAGATATAGATTTATTTATTTAACAGAAAGAAATGAACTCTTAAATTCACCATTATATCATTATAATCTTCTACGAAAATACACAAAATAATACAACACTGTAATAAATAATCCATCCATCTATCCATACATCCTCACACACAGACATCATTGAGAAATTGATCTTAATGAATTTAGTGGACGTCAAAATATGTATTTCTGCGAAAATCTCGTCAGCGATTTTTTTCGCGATTCCAATATTTCCTTATACTTTGTGTAAGAAAGTAAAAAGTGTAAATACAAAAGTTTTCAAATTTAAACATGCATATTAGTATTTTCGATATATCAGTCAAATTAAAATTAATATTTGGTAGAAAAATTATACACAGCCATGGAAAATTTAAGAAAACGAAAAATATTTGACATTTCAGAAAATAGTCTTTTTTAATACAAAGGAACTTTTAAATTCGCTATTATATCTTTACAATCTTCTATGAAATTTCTGCAGAAAATAATACAACACTGTAATAAATATATCTAAATCTATTTTTCTGTAGTTGTTTTATAATTTCTCTAACAACATTAATTTTAATTTGATTTATACCTTGTGAAATACAAACCCTGTTGCACGCATTTTTTAATTTTTAACAACTTCTGCATTTAACCTTTTGCTGTAAAGTGATTTACAGCAATATACAAAAATAGACTGAAATCCCTATGATCCACCTTGTATATTTACGAGTATTTATTTACTGCAAACTTTTTCTAACATTTTTAATTAACTAAGTAATTGCTTAAATTACTTGGAAAAACTGTTTGAAACAGAGAAATAAAGATTGGAGATATCATATTCGAAGAAGTAAAAAAATTTAAATATTTTGTAATTATGCTAATAAGCAAAGGGTAATCTTCCAAAACTAAAACAATTATTCTTGATTTAATAAATCTGTTTTTTTATAGGAATTTATTTGATAAACTAAAACAAAATTTTTAGATTTTATAATTTTTTTCTAGGTGTTGTATATGCAGCTCTATTTAAAATAGCCCATAGAATCAATATTTGTGATCTGCAATTGCAGGTTTCATCCAGTCTGTGAGTAATTTCGCAAGGAAGAGAATACACTTCACATTTAAACTCAATTATTTCCGAAAGTGAAAGGTATGTGTCAATGTAGTATTAAATATTTTCAACCCCAATTCATTTGATACTGAAAATTACAAGTGTAGTTGTTTCAAACCTCATTGTTAACAAATAGTATATTACGTACCGTGAACTGTAAGTGATAGTTTTTAGGTCGAGAATATAGTTTGGGATGTCGAGACCCGTAGGGTCGAGATTTCCTAAACATTCGAGACCTAATAAATCACTTAACAGTTCGAGGTTAGTAAGTTATTTTTTGCAATACCTGCGTAAATATAAGAAAAGGAAAATTAACAGTTGACAGATTGAGGTTAAAAATAAAATTTGAATGATATATATTTACTTACCGTCCACCTTGCACGGTAAGTTTCACTTACCATCCACCGTGGATGGTAAGTAAATGATGTAACCATGAAAACCAATTGTGCAATAAAAGTTCCACTTACTGTGTTTAAATTTTGTTATTAATGGGTAACTTACAGAACAGGTATTGCAAAAAAAATATTTCACCGACAAGTTTTGTAACTGGTACAAAATAAATACAAGACTCTTTTGATAGTTTTCGCCTATACTCTATAGCCAATTAAATAATATATTAACATAAATATACTGTTTGAAATAACAGATAAACCAACAAAATCTCTCCACGTGTACATAAAATAAATGGAGGACACACAACTTGAAGATCAATATTTTTAATCCGTTCCTTCGAAACGTGTTATAATTTATCGCAGATCCAGAACATAACTCCGCCTTTCGCTCTTCCTACCCTCCCCACTCCGTCCCTACCGGTGGGGCATCCGGGGGTAAGTTACGATGCAGTGATGCCAACACGACAGTCGATATCTCATATACACGTCAGAGACACCAACATAACGACAACTATTTGAAGAATTGGACGCAAGCGAAAAGCATATGTTGAGATCAAATTTCTGAGAGATAGTTAAGAAGTATTACGGAATATTACAAGACTTGAATTGAACTGGAGTTTCCGGATGAACTTGAATTTGTTTGCTGCATTTAGAGGTAGCATTTTGGTGGAAGTTGATCAGACGCACAAAATGTTTATTCAATTTAATTCGAATTTGAGAAGAGATACGTAAAAAAGTTTCGAATAAAAGTTATTGGCAATAAGATTTTTGATTAGAAAGGTTATTTGAAATTTTCTTGTATCTGCTTCCAATTTTGAAATAATTTCAACTACATATTTCAATAGTAAAGTCGATCAGATTTTTCTTTCGCTTTATTTTTTATACATTATAATTTGCATGAAGCTTGCATGTATAAATTTCCTAGCTGTCAAAAACAGACTGGAGCTGTCGAAATGAAGTTCATGATCATTTTTCCTCAGCAAAAAATACTAAAAATTCCATTAATTTTGTTGTAACACTTCGAAAAACAATTCTGATTTGTTGAAAAATATTAAGGTGTATTTTGCTGAAATATATTCCCTAGACATTTTTAACCCTAAGGGTTTTTTAAAATTGAAAAACCTGTCGATTTAAAATATCACCCTTGTCAGATATTTCAAGCTGTGCCAAAAAAATTCTGCAATATTTTATACGACGATTTTTTCGTCCACGATAACATAAAACCTAACAAAATATAATCTTAATTTCTATCCTGGATTTGATTTAGTAAGTAATATATTAACTGGTAGTGGCAGTTTATCTGAGGACCTGTTAGGTTTTTTGGGCAATCACAGTAAATAATTATTATGGGGCAACGGCCATGGCAGGTAACGTTAAAACGGTTCAACCGATAACGCAAGTTAAGCACCAGTTCTCGCGGTCAGTAGTTGAATGGGTGACCGCTTTGCGAAAACCCATATTACTGAACACTACGTGCCGTTGGTACACCACCGAAAACAAGGTACAGAGGCGACATATAACCTCAGCATTTGAGGCCGCTTAATAATAATAATAAAAAAAAATACACGAAACTTTTTTTCTCTATTTTGTACCGTTCAAAAATTGCTTAATCGGGAGGTTCAGTGCTAGCCACATAAAAACAGAAGAAAAGAACATACAATACCAGAATTATTTTAAATAGTTGACATGTAGTCAGTTGTCATTGTTTATTTTTATGTTGACTTTTTCAACGAATTTCGATCATTTCCAGTGATTTCCGAATTTACAGGAGTAGAAAAAGTATAGTATTATATTCGGGATTATGGTCATTATTCACTCGGATGGTTTGCATCACTCGCCTACGGCTCGTGGCGCAAACTTTATCTTCGTTAATAATCCCTCATATAATAATATACTATTAGTGATTAATTATAATAAATATTTTGAAGGTTATCGCCATCCAAGTATGTTGCCATTCATTTGTTTACAGTTACTGTGCGTTTGTTGAACAGTTGTAAAATATTTTTTAAGCCGAAGCAGGAAAAGTAACACTTTACAGACGCTTAGAAATCTGTAAAGTGTCACCTTTAATGACAATCGGCAAAAAACTTTTTTATATACAGAGTGTTTCATAACTTCGAGTACATACGTTAATGGTATATGATGTTTGATATGCTGATTAAGAATCTAAAAGAATTTTTTTTTAATTCGAAAAATTAAGGGTTGTTTACCTAAAACATTTTTTGTAGTACTGCACTGGATTCGCTTTCCTATTAAACACAAACAATGAAATAGGTAATCAACAATTTAAATTACATAATACTAGTAAAATAAACAAACCAAATTTAATTATTTTTAATGAAACGATAATTATTAACATAATCATCCACCCAGTGGCAGTGGCAACGAAAAATTTTGGACTGGGAAATATGGAAAATAATTTTGCGATTTAAAAAAAATTCTTTTTGATTCGTAATCAGCATATCAAATAACATATACCATAAACGTATGTACCTGAAGTTATGAAACACCCTGTATTTAATAACGTACGTAACAATAAAATTAAGATTTATTATAATTATTAGATAAAATAATTCTGGATCGCATAATTGATTTTTGTAGAAATGCCAGATATTAATTAAAAATAATTAATAAAATATTTCGTATATCGCTAACCATTAGGAATTTTTAATTATCGAAGTTCAGAACAATTGAAATCTAATATTCCCCTAGATTCCTATAATATTGCATCTCATTGTAATTTGCAGCACTAATGAAAAATATTATATCGGGTATTCAATATTGCTGCAAGGAACATTATAATTAATCTGTCATTATCACCTATCTCTGTTCATTATTTTTGCAATAACACCCTTTGAGCGCAATTACTGTTTTGAAAATAAAATAAATTTAGTGTTCCACGAAACAATATTAATCATTTTTATCCTTCCCTTTGAAGTCACATCTGAACTTGACAAATACTACCAAATAACAATAATTTCAATTCCGCGAACATAGCCAACAAAGCCTTGTGTATTTAAGGCCTGAAGGGATAACGCAAAATCGCAATGCGCGGAAACTGAAGTCCCCTTACGGTACCTTCATCGTATATCATCAGTCAGATAGATAATTATACCGTAAATGCTCATAAGTGACAAGTAAACAAGGCAGACTTGAAAATTGAGTTAGGAAAATTGGCGAGATTATTTGGTTAGTGCTTGAGATTGAATCTTGTTTACAGAGTCAAGATTAAATAATATTTATGTATCAAGGCACTGAAGATCAATTTTTTATCACGAATATGGAATTTAGTTGCCGAAGCCCGTAGGGCAGAAGAAAATAAACCATGTGAGTGATAAAAAGGAACTTCAGTGCCGAGGTACATATTAAGTTTTATTTGAAATCTAAAATTCGAAAAAACTGTAAAAAAATTACAATAGAGGTTAAGTTTATACATCTGTCATCAATTGAAACTGACAGTCAGTGTTGCCAACCTCGAGAAGTGAAGTTATCGTAAATAACACTGAAAATTATATGTTTTGTCCTTAATTTCGTCATCGGAATTAATTAGTTAATTCTTCTTTCAAATTTTGTTTCATGTTACGTCCAAATTTACTATATATTAAGTTTTATATAAAATATAAAATTCGAAAAAACTGTCAAAAATTACAATATTGGGCTTCCAAATTATCAAGAGATGGCGTTGATCACAATTCCCAAAAGGTACATGTCAAATTCATTTTGTATGATATCTTATGATGTCAAATGCGTGCTTTACTATTGGTAGTTTGCTTTTATTGGCAGCAGAACTGTTGCATACACACTGCAAATTTTCCTGTTTTATAGGTTTATTTTGGAGAAAATTCAATCTTAACCTATAATTTACAAAAACAATGAACCTTTCATTTTTACATCTAATTTAAATAATACGGCTTAAACAAATGTTATACTTACATTGGAATACTCTTAAAATAACTACATGTTACTATTTTTTTTAAATAACAAATAATTTCAAAATTCAATGAAATTTATGTACCTTATTATTAGTTTAGCTTTCTACCACTAGGTAGCGTATTTTAATTTTGGAAGCCCAATAGGTTAAGTTTATACATCTGTCAGTTGTCAATTGAAACTGACAGTCAGTGTTGCCAACCGCAAGAAGTGAAGATATCGTAAATAACACTCAAAATTATGTGTTTTGTCCTCAATTTCGTCATCGGAATTAATTAGTTAATTCTTCTTGAAAATTTTGTTTCATGTTACGTCCTAATTTACTATAGTACGTCAATATATCTACCAAAATTATCCTGATTGTACAATAAATATTTAACGGTTGCCAACACTGGGTTGCTCAAAATCGTCATATAATGGGTTACTTTAGAGACGATTTTTGAGCTTTTAATGACGATTTATGAGCACTTTAGTGCCGATTTCAAATAAAAATTGATATATCAACACGAAATTAATTATAGGAATTTTGGGAATATTGTTGTAACTTTAGAGCAAGAGTTATTCAGATTTTTAAAATACATGCAGTAAGACCGAATTGATTATCTAAAAATTAATATTAAATTGTAATACGACCGAGAAAGAACGAAAAATATTTGGCAATTTAGAAAAAGAGTTTTAGATTTAAGGAATAAAAGAAGATCATAATTAAATATACAATATTTTTACAATATATTGAGTGCTCTGAGTACATTTGCTCGAAACGTGAATGTATCTAGAGATGCTCGATTGAGTGTTTATAATGGTGTGTTAGTGCCTACATTGATGTATGGTTCTGAAAGTTGGGTGTAGATGAAGAAGCATGAACGACGTATAACTGCTGTAGAAATGAGATATTTGAGAGGAGTGTGTGGGTATACGAGACGTGATCGTATACGGAATACATTGGTGTATGGTGAGTGTGAGATTGAGAAGAATGTTGTTAAGAAAGTGGGAGTGAGTCAGTTGAGGTGGTTTGGATATGTGGGTGAGATTGAAGGTGAACGGTTGCGTTGGGTATGATTGACAAAATTTTTAGTCCCAGATGATTCACCGTTAATTTTTGTTAATTTAACAAGTTTCAAATTTATTAGCAAGTAACAAATTATTTTGGTGTATTTCGTAACTAAATATATTTGTGAATAATTAATAACATTTATTATTATGTGCTTTTGACTAAATATTTTAGTAATTATATTGAAGCAGAACAATAAATCATAGTTATTTTAATAAATTTAGTTACAAAGTATACAAACTTTCTTTAACAATTTCAAATTGATAAGATAGCTAAATTTACTAGTTATTATTGATGAGTCTATTTGTTAAATTATATAAATTCAGCACATAAATAAAAACAACAATTTTACTTGTTAAAAATTCAGAATTGACAAAGTTTTAATTTAACGAATTGTCATATTTGTTTAAATTGTTAATATAACACAATACATTTGTTAATATTAACTAAAAATACTTAGCAACCGCAAAATTAACAAATCGCAAATCAATTTTTTTACTGCGTAATATTTTATTGCAAAATTGTATTCTGCAATACTCGTACATAAAAGACTTTAATTAAAAATTCACAATTAAAAAGCGGAAAAGAAGACGTAAAATCTCAGACACAAAAATGTAAATGAAAATCTTTTTGTATAAACTGTATAGTCTAATGATTTACTAACGTATCTCGTAACTCTTTAGCGAGGAATTAAAGAAAAGGAAACAAAGGAGAAAAGCAAAAACGGAAATGAGATGTAAATGAGTACTTGTTGTGTAAATTGAGAGGAAGTAAAAAGTTGACGGTAAAAATGAGGGATTGAGGGTAGGTCAGTAACCTCTATAAATATACCAATAGGATTCGACCAGCTTTATAGTTTGAACAGTTTTATGGCAATGCGTATTTTGGTGGCAGTTGACTCGACGCTCAAAACAATAATTCAATTTATTTCGAATATGAAACCAGATACGAAAAATATTTTCAAATAAAAAATGTTGGCAATAATGTTTAGAATAAAAATTGTTATTTGCAATATTCTTGTATCTTTTTCCAATATTGAGAAAATCATGATTAAATGTTATGCTGATACAAGGTCTGTTAAAAAAATAACCGTACTTTATTTGCTTAAACTTTATTATTAATTTTACAGGCAATGAAATAAGCTTACTCAGTCGTGTTTCCATTTTGTGAAAAAGTTCTGAATAGCTTAATTTGAAATAGCCTTAAAGGTCTGTGATGCATTTGTTTTTATGTCATCAATAGTCTGAAAACAGCATCCTTCAGCACTGATTTTAATTTCGGAAATAAGAATAAATCACGAGGAGCTATATTCTGGACGCCCAATAGATAGAGTATTTAAATAAATGGGCGGAGTCTAAACTGCGCAGTACAATGTGCAAATTTACAAGCTACAAATTTTAAAAAGCTGAAGAATTGAATCTTTTTTTAAAATGAATTAAATACATTAAATATTTTATTTTAAATCATCACTAAAGTATTCAAAAATCGTTATTAAAGTTCAGAAATCGTCACTAAAGTAACCCATTATACGACGATTTTGAGCAACGCAGTGTTGGCAACCCTTAAATAATTATTGTACAAGTAGGATATTTTTGACAGATATATTGCCGTATTATAGTAAATGTATACGTAACATGAAACAAAATATGCAAGAAGAATTAAGTAATCAATTCCGATGACGAAATTGAAGACAAAATACTTAATTTTGAGTGTTATTTACAATAACTTTACTGTTCTAGGTTGGCAACACTGATGTGTGAGTTTCAATTGACTACTGACAGATGTATATACTTAACCTCTACAATAATTTTTTTACAGTTTTTTCCAATTTTAGATTTCAAATAAAATTTAATATGTACCGCGGCACTGAAGTTCCTTTTTATCACTCACATGGTTTATTTTCATGATAAAATGTTAAACATAAATAACTATTATCATATATGTATAACATAATTTTAAAAGAAATGTAAAGTAAAATTTAAACAATATGTATCTTTTTATTTATGTATAACTTCATGACATATAATTACAAAATAATAAGTTAAAATAAAACGGAAATTACCAATAGAAATAATAAACTATATTAAGATGTACAAAGCTCAAACACGTAAACACCAACACCAATGCCAAAAAATGGCGGTTATAGCAGTTTCCGTTGTTACCGATCTCAGCTGTCAAGTTCGTCGATCAGTGTAAAACTGGCTTACCAATAGCAATACGGTATTTCAATTTCGCGCTCAATTATGGGAGGTGTATCTACTCTATCTGTTGGGCGTCCAGTGTAAGTCTGGCAAGGAAGGAGGCTGACGGAAGACAGTCACCTGTTTTTTTGGTATAAAACTCGCGAACCGTTGCTCAAAAAAAAAAACACACACCCACACACAAATAACAATATCACGATAACAAATCGAGATTCACCAATCCTCGTATGTTTACAGATTATGCTACCTTACTATCCATTTGTTTACAACTTCCTGATGTTATCAGACGTCAAACCAAATCACAGATCAATAAATAATTAATTAAATCAGGGTTTTAATTTATATTAATGTTTTCAATACCCTAGTATAATGGATACGTTAATTAATATTTCCTGACGTAAATGCAAACAGAAATTCTTAATTAAATACATTATTTTAATTTGAAATATTTGTAATCATATAAAATATTAATTATCAAACAATGTAAAAGTGCCGGCAGGTATTCATAAAGTATCATCAATAAATAAATAAATTTATAATTAATTTTATTGGAGTATTTTACAACAATTTCATGGCATGATTTGTGTATAAGCATTTACCAGATTAAAATAAACATTTTCCGATGTAAAGTTTATGAGTTATTAAATTTTAATACTTTTAGGAACTCGCAGACTTCAAGTGTGTTTTAAGCACTTATTACCAAACAATGTAAAATGTAGGGAAACAACTTCAGGAAATAACTAATTTGCTTCCGAAGTTATTAACATCTTAAGGAGTTTGAAACAAACATGAACATGTATCACGAAAATATCAATTTAGCTAGATTGGATGTACTCTTCATCCCTTCTCCATTTCAAGGTTTCGTAGTAATAACTTCATTCCCCATCAAATTGTTGACTTCAATTCAGTAAAGTTTTATAAAAACGGATTTATTTTATGAAACCTTGATTCTTTAAATTTTTTGACCAATTCTTTATTATTATCAGTTGATTCTTTAGTTACAAAAATACAGGGGTTTTTTAACAGCAGCGCGTTTTTTGATAAATTATTAACTTTAAAGAAAAATGTTATATACAAAAAAATAATCAGAAATTAATGACTAATCTACTATTCATAACAACCAGCGGTTTTTAAATGATAAAACACTTTTCTTCTAAAATAACAACCTATATTATTCTAGTCCATTAGACAGGGATTTTTCTTCTGATCTCGACATTGCAAATATTGTATATAATTATAATTAATTTCAACAAAATCAACTATAGATACAACTGTTACATAAGTTATAATTAATTTGTTATACCCGATTGCACCAACGTTAGTTAAATTTTAAACTTGGTTTAAATAAATAAAAGCGTATCTAATTTTTGACATCAATATCAATTACTCCTTATGACATATAACTTCGATTTGCTTTTATTTATTTAAACCAAGTTTAAAATTTAACTAACGTTGGTGCATCCGGGCATTAGTTAAGCAAGTTGCTATTTTTGATGCAAGAAAAATAGCATAGTTTAGGCATCAGTCTTACTTATAATTTTTTAAACTATTATTCTCAAAATAATTGTTATAAATGTTCTATATAGTTGTTAAAATATCATTAAAATTAGAAATAAATCCGCTAACCAAAGGAATAAAAATATATTTAGGTTATTATTTAAAAAAATTAATTTTGTTTTACCGATTGATTTCCACTGGTTGAATTTTCAGATTGTTATTATTGATAAATTAACCCCTTATTCCTGATCATTTTTACCTCCCGCCTACCTCTAGGTAAGGGAGGTATTGTTTTTGGTCAAAATATTGGATACTGAGTTTTCAGTAATTAAGTACATTTTAGAGTACCTACAATACGATTTTACTATTTTCTATTTCCGTGTGTATGGGCGTGTGCGTGCGCGCGCGTGTGTGTGTGTGTGTGTGTGTGTGTGTGTGTGTGTGTGTGTGTATATTCTGAGGCGATTTTTTCGTCTCACATAACACCAAAAAATACAATTATTTTGTGTATTTATATGCAGAGCTGATAAGATTTTGGATAAAATTGGTCAACCAAAAGTAGCAGTTCACTAGAAGCCTTGAACAGTCTTTCATAAAAAAACACGGTTAAATTAATTTTTTCAACAATTTATGTTATTTTGAAAATTGAAAGATATTTAATTTTACATCTGTTTTGCTTACACAAATTACCTTAGATTTAGAGATAATAAAATATAAAAAAATTCAATTTCATAAATTTTGATTTCCATGTACACCATAGAAACACTTAAAAATTTTCATTTTTTTACGAAATGTGATGTCATTGTGATTGTGAAGCTATTCTCTTAGTGAAATGTCAAAAAATTAAATAAATATACGAAAGTAAATTAAATTTCTTAAATATAAATAGAAAATAAACAAATAAGGTATTTTTCTGTATCATCAAATACTATTTTGTAGCATTTAAGAGTTGTATTTGATTTTTTCGCTTCGCTTCACCTCGCAAATGCAAAATAATTACTCATAAAAAAGTATCACTTTTAATTCTACTATATTAATTTATTAGATCAATATATTTCTTTTTATAATCAGCCGTCGGGAAAATTTTGTGTATAATTCGAACTCAAAGTATTTATTCATTCTTACACAATTGCCTCTAAATATACAAATAATATTTTTTCTTAATTAATTACTGTTCCATTTGTAGCAGTCATTTTAAACATTGTAACTTTCATTTATTATTCATTATAACAGATGTAATATTGTGGTAAAATCTCTTCTGCGTCACATAATCTGAGTAGGCTCTGATTAACAGTATTTTTTTAAAAATAAACGACTGTGATTCATGACTTCAACGGATCAAAGAATGTCTCCGAACCAAAAAATCAATTGCAGTATTTTCCTTGCCACAGATCAAAGAGGCTCCTGTTGTTTTAAAAGTGAATAATGACGCCCATTCATCCGACTCCGATGGCCATTTGTCTCGCTGTTCACTTGTTTCAACCCTGCGGACAATTATGTGAGTTTTCTCTCGACGAAAAAATTTATTCATCACTCGCAACGGAGACAGAACTTCAAACGTGAATAGGGACCTTTGTACGTAATTATGTAACAATGTATGCTCATTTTGAAGCGTTCTTTGAGTTTAGTACTTAATTACGCTAATGTTTTGTTTAACTCTTCAAAAATTAACACAAAAAAACGCCGCAAAGAAAATAAAGACAGGAAATAAGGCTGGATGACGCGTACTTTGTTGAGGAAATTTTTGGGATGGACAAACGTGACACAAAAAAATAATTACATTCTGGAAAATCTGTCGGGATCTTCATACGACCCTTTAAATTTGATTGTTTCATAATTACATTTATAATTAAGTTTTTTTTTTTAATTAGAAACATATACGAAAAAATTACCTCGGCTACATTATCTTAAAGGGGGTATAGGAAACTTATTATAAATTCGGCAGTAAGATTTCAAAGGATATGCACATTTTAAGGTCCCTGAAATACGATTTCACTATTATAGATAAGATGTCTGTGTGTGTGAATGGATGGATTTCTTGGGTTACGCTTTCTCAAAAACACTAACTGAAAATATTTATACTTAGTATTTTACATCTGTATCACCTTATAAAGAGCTTGTTAATTTTTTGTGATAATCCAAAGACCGAAATTGGTAGGTTATTTTGAAATATCTCAGTGAATTATGTATTTTTTCTACTCCTCTATATATATTTCCCCATTATTTCAAATTTTTCGATGAATAGTACACATATTTCACGACAATGAATTATGATTTATAATTCACTCTACTCGACCAATCACAGAGCCAGAAATTTATAATTCACGGTTATTTCAAAGACGTGATGTGGATCACCAAGCAACGGTCGTCTGACAGTTGACATGTGTCAGTTGTTATTGTATATTTTTATGTTGACGTTTTTCAACGCGTGTTTTCAACGAATTTCGATCATTTTCAAAAGTGATTACCGAATTTACAGGGGTAGAAAAAGTATAGTATTATATTCGGGATTATGGTCATTATTCAGTTCCTTTTACTAGCACCATACGTTAAAAAATTGAATTTTGACATATTCGTTTAAATCTGCTAACCTGTGTCTTTCGAGAAGAAATAAATGCAAAATGTCGTTACGCTTGTTTTACTTGATATAATTTATTGGACAATAAATTGGTTAGGTTTTCTAGTCAATTTACTGTTGTGTATAATACGACACTTCGTCAAAGTTTTCTTCACCAATAAATTGTTTAATTTCTATGTTCTATTTTTGACAATTTTTTAGTGAATTCTAGGGGTAGTAATTGACAATCCGTTAAATTTATTTATGTTTTGGGTTTACATAATTTTTGTGCGCATATTTTTCATTCTTGCTGTAGTTTATTATTAAAAAATGGTGTACAATTTTACTGGAGAAATCATAAAGATTTTAATATTTTTATATGAACAATATCAATAAACAAAAATGTTACTATTTTTAGTGACAGCTAATATCGTGTTGGTACTACTGAAATTGTCACAATAAATTAACGGCAAACTTGATGCTTGTAAAACGAACGACAATATTGTTGTTCTTAATTTATTGACAAGAAAACTGGACCAATTTATTGAATTTAATTAATTAAAAAGTATAACTGAAAGAGTAATAGATTCTTTTTGGTTTACTGTTCGACAGAAATCTATTTTGATGGCTCTCAAACTTTATAATTTATTATTATATCTATTTTGATCACCTAACAGTTTTATGCTAAATAGGTAGTTATGCCATTTCTTTTGAGCAGGGAGATAACATGCTTGCAATATAAGATGTTTTATTCCATATATTATTGAATTTTGTTTTCGTAGCTGTTCCAATATTTCAAATAAATAAAAACTTCCGTTACTCTATCGTTTCTTTTTTGTTTATTATTCACATACCGACACACATCCATCCATTTCAAAATCCCTATTGCACAAGTGCCGTCAAAATCACACCCCAAAGATATTATTAGAGTTCAAAAAAATAATAAAATATATAAAGTCAACAACCCAAGTTTTCAACATTTAAAACTCCGGGTTTCTCCACCCGGAGTCATACGCCTGGGGACACGTCCCAGTCCGGAACATTCCGGCGTCGGCCTTCGGCCTTGACATTCCCAAATGCGACGCCTATGATGAGGTCATCATGGGTTCAAGGACATCGTTTAGGGGAATACAATATTGAAGATATCGTTCTGGTGGGCCTTGGGCCATAGGCGCCCGGGGAGTTATTTTAGGAAGGGTGGAAAGGACGGGAGAATTATATGCAATAGTAATAATTGTAAATCAGATGGCGATAAGAAATTCAAAGCCGGCTAAAATTGATATTTTGTAAGCGAATAACGGAAACAAAAGAAATTGCCCGTATTTTACATTTTGTAATGTTCAAGAAAAACATAAATACCTATTTAGAACAGAAAGCATAACAGCAATACTGTGATTCATATAGAAATAAAGATATGTACGTAAATATTTATTTACTTTACAAGTGGGTAAAGTAAGGATTTACCTACCCACGAAAGAAATTTTAGCACAGGAAGCCGAAGGCTGAGTGTTATAATTTTATCGAGTGGTTAATTCCACAATGCAAAATTCATCAAATAAAGGTTATTTGACAGTGAGATATGTTTAAATTTTCTAAATTAAAATGCCAATCGAAGTAGTTACCAAGGTGTTGTGTGTTATTAGTATTGTTATAAATAAAAAAATACTTACTAGTGACTTTTCTCAAAATTATACCCACTAGTAGGTAAACTGTTACATTCCTTGTTTAAAATTTTAATGTAAAAATTTTGTAGGATCCAAATAGTTTATTTGAAATTTAGAGCAAGTTAAGTGATTCGATATGAATGTTTTTCATATTTCTGTCAAATTTGATTAATGTCAAAATCTACCGCGCGTTTTTAGTAACCATTCGGTCAATGTGACCAACCAAATACGTAACAGGCAAGTAACCAATGCCAGTCGAAATCGCTTTTGCCTACCAAAAAAATCTGATGTGGCCAACACATAACCTTCCACCCAATACTACTCTTAAACGATAATAGATACCTTTTTATTTGTTTATTTTCTATTTTATATTTGAGAAATTTAATTTTTTTTTCATATATTTCAGAATCAAAATGACATGTGTCACATTTCGTAAAAAATTGAAAATTTTTAAGTGTTTCCATGGTGTACTAGGAATGCAATCTAATTTATTATATTTTATTATCTCTAAATCCAATGAAAATTAATCAAATTAGTATAATCAAAACACATGTAAAATTAAATATTCTACAACTTTCAAAATAACATAAATTGTTAAATAAGGAAATTTAACCGTGTTTTTCACGAAATACTATTAAGGGCTTCAAGTAAACTGCTACTTCCGGTTGACCAATTTTATCCAAAATTTAATCAGTTCTTCATTTAAATATAACAAGCAAAAATTCACTAAATTGTATTTTTTGGTATTATAGTATTTGAGTTATGGGAGACGAAAAAATTGCCACAGACTACACACACGCACATTGCAAATCAGCAATAGTGGGAGAAAGTGAGAAAGGAGATAGTGACGTGAACCGCACCACAAGAAAGCTGTACTGTAAATACATACATACAGCCATCATGGCGAAAATAGAAAAATCGTATTTTAGGGACCCTAAAACGTGCTTATTCATTGAAAACTCACTACCCAATTTTTTGACCGAAAACAATACCTAGAGGCAGGCGGGAGGTAAAAATTTAAACATATTTATCCAACACCTCTCAATAAATGCTCTATAACTATAGCGATTTTGAACAAGCAAAGTAACAGATTATCCACTAGTGAGTATAATTTTGAGAAAAGCCACTAGTGAGTAATTTTTATTTATAACAATAATAATAACTGGTAACTACTTCGATTGACATTTTAATTTAAAAACTTAAAGCATATGTCACTGTCAAATAATATTTCTTTAATAAATTGTTGGATAAAACGCTATACTTCACACTTTGGCAAAGTGGAATTACCCACTCGATAAAATTATCTCACTCAGCCTTCGGCTTCGTGAGCTAAAATCCCTTCGTGGGTAATTCCTCACTTTACCCACTTGTAAAGTAAATAACTATTGTTGAACAATTTTCAAACAATTAAACCACCGCCACTGGATGTAATCACCCTACCTCCACACCTCCGGGTTCACAAGGTCACCTCACCCTTCACCCTCCGATGTTGCAAAGGGTGACACCCTGTCAGTGCGGCCGATCTGCCGCCGGGTCGCACCGACGGCGACTAAGTGCAGCTACGTGAAAAAGGTCCGCTATAAAACGAACCCATTAAATGATCCTGTAGAGATAAATGTACTGGGGTGTTGCGCAGGAGCTGAAGTGTCCTGGTGCTCAAAGGACATTTAGTTTTTTGTTAATGACGCTTTATTTTCTAATACGTAAAACTAGAGATATTATTAAGTGCCTGTAATATTTTTATTGCTTTTTGGGTATTAAGATAAAGGCTGGAATGACTCAGAACAACGCAGATATATTCTTGTTTAATAGTTGGTATTCCTGCGGACAGAAATCGGTCGATCGAGGACCATTGGATGTTCAATAATTTCATTTGACATGATTTGAAATGTGGAATATAGGAATTTCAGTGCTATTTTTTTATATTGATATAAATTTTTACCTATCACTTTACAGTAAAAATATAAATATAAAAGTTGTAAAGAAATTAAAGGTGCATACAATAAGGCCCATTTGGTTAGCTAAAATATTATTTCAAGATATATCAATCAAATTAAAATCAATATTTATTAGGAAAATTGTAACACGGTCATGGAAAATTCAACAGAAACCAAATAATAAAAACAAACTTACTTGATAACCTTCTAAAATTATTTCATTTCAAAAAATAATATTTATTAAAGACATTAACATCTTCATATTC
Source organism: Poecilus cupreus (assembly GCA_963942605.1). Taxonomy (NCBI): domain Eukaryota; kingdom Metazoa; phylum Arthropoda; class Insecta; order Coleoptera; family Carabidae; genus Poecilus; species Poecilus cupreus. Next base: position 15,949,227 of record OZ012728.1, read on the forward strand.
TGAAACCGGTAAACTATTGAACAAACCACGGATGTTATGAGTCATAACAGGCCTTAGAAGTCTTAAAAATCCCCGTTCTACGAGCTCGGATTTAAATATGCAGCTGTTATGATACTCATAACATCGTTAGGAATGTTAAAAGCTATTATCCAACACCTCTCAATAAATGCTCTATAATTATAGCGATTTTAAACAAGAAAGTAACAGATTATCCACTAGTGGATATAATTTTAAGAAAAGTCACTAGTGAGTATTTTTCTATTTATAACAATAATAATAATACACAACACCTTGGTAACTACTTTTATTGACATTTTAATTTAGAAAATTTAAAGCATATGTCACTGTCAAATAATATGTCTTTAATAAATTTTGCATTTATTAAGACATGTTGAATAAAACGTTATATTTCACACGTGAGCAAAGTGGAATTATCCACTGGTAAAGTAAATAACTATTATATACTTTTACTTTTGTTTTTGTACTGATTTCGTTTTTCATTATGAAGCTGTGTTTCACTGCATGAAAGATTCTTGCCATTTTGTCTATTCTTCCATTTATGTCATTGTCCTGTTTACTATTATTTCCTATTATCGTTCCAAAATACTGAAACTTATTGATTTGTCCAATTCTTTTCAATATTAATAGTGAAGTTTCTTACTACTATAACCTTTGTCTGTTTATTATATTTTTGCAATACCTGTACTGTAAGTTACCCATTAATAACAAAATTTAAACACAGTAAGTGGAACTTTTATTGCTCAATTGGTTTCCATGGTTACATCATTTACTTACCGTTCACGGTGGATGGTAAGTGAAACTTACCGTGCAAGGTGGACGGTAAGTAAATATATATCATTCAAATTTTATTTCTAACCTCAATCTGACAGCTGTTAATTTTGATACCTATTTTCTCTTTTCTTATATTTACGCAGGTATTGCAAAAAATATCTTACTAACCTCGAACTGTATGTGATTTTTTAGGTCTCGAATGTTTAGGAAATCTCGACCCTACGGGTCTCGATATCCCAAACTACATTCTCGACCTAAAAACTATCACTTACAGTTCACGGTACGTAATATACTATTAGATATCTGTCATCAGGAAGAAGTTTAATACGATTTTTTTAAACACATAAACAATATTCATAAAAGCGCAAATATAAATAATAATATTGATGCGTGTTATGGTGATTTGCATATTAGTTTGAAGCGTATATTGTCGCCAATCAATTAATTTTAATAGCGAAACGCTGATTGAATTTTTAATGAACTAATAAAAGCACTCGTAAATGATAATGGCGCATTATTAATTAAAGCTTTAATAAATGAAATTAACTGTCATGATAAAATATCTCCAATATTTTTTGTAAAGGTTTACACGAATAAAACATTTGGTGAACAAGTTTTTAAAGTATTTTTATTTTCTTTTATTTCTTTGGGTATCAGAAGTACTTTAAACTTTTTCAAATAAAACAGATTTGTGGTGTTTCAAATAAAATTTCTTTTAACACCTGAAAACAAGATTTATTTTATTTTTGTTTGGAGCAAATCAATCGTAAATATTTTGAGGTGAAGACCAATGAACTGTGAAAATAATTTTTTTTCAAGACAAAATAAATATTATCTGTAGCTTCTTCTCTTCTATCTCATTTGGGGGTTGGTATTTGACGTTAATAATAATAATATTTATTTACTGTAAAGCAATAATACATGCACAGTATGTCACAATATAATATATAATTACATATAGATACATATTGTCACAACCAAACAACAAATTAAAAAAAATAGTAAACTAACATATTTTTACAAATTTAATTTTTGATTTTTTTTACTACATATCTAAATCTTTCTTTTTAGTTTTTACTGTCCTATACATGTTCCAAAAGTCCGTCTTAATAATATTTGGATAACGTCTGTGTGGATGGATGAATAATGGTTGTGTCGGAAAGAAATAACTAAGGAGAAGTATTTTTCTAAATACTCATCGGAATCGAGTTATTAAAATATTCCATAGTAACCAGCAACTACTCTACCCTTGTTATTCATTTTATCAAGCAAAATCCTTTCGTATGTCAATAACCTCTTGGTACCAAGTGCTAGGTACCTTTAACATATGCTTCTAATTTTGAAAAAATATATTGTAACGGGCCAGTACGGCCCTGGACAGACAGCGCAGACGATGACTCATCGCTCAAGCGAGTTCTCGAATTGTTCCATGGTCGAAGCTACTAGATCTTTCTAGACCGCCAGTGTAACAGCTATATAAACGCGCTAGCCTACCCAGTGGGGCATTTGACTTCGACACGCTGTTCAGAAAATATCGAATATAGTGGAAACAAGTAAATTGTGTAATATTCTAAGTTTATTATTGATTTGTTGTTATTTTGTGTTTTTTAATAAGTGTGTAAAAATAAATAAGTAGTTCAAATAAATATAAGTGTTAGTAAATATACTCTTTGTGACTTTTAATTGTTGTTTTAATTGTTGATTAATAAACTTCATCAAACACATCAGTTACAAACGTAACAATTTTATATGTTTGAATAAACAATACAACGAGAAACCATATACAGCTTCTTCAGAAATTCGTGTACAAATCTCTTTTTTAATTTATATATTTCTCGGAATATTCCAGCCTTACATATATGACTTCAGACTGCACATTTGTATGTTAAATTTCGCTTATATATCACGGTGTCCAAACATAACGCTTTCTTGAACGTGTGCAGAATTTTACTGACTTAAATTTTATATAGCGACACGATATGTGAAGTACTTTCTCAGAGTACTTGATAGCCGATAAACTCTACATCTTGATAAGAAGTATAAACAATATATTGCCTCGATAGCACTATCAGTTTTTCGTGCTGATAAACATAGATAGGTAGTATTCAAAAAACTGTTGGGTGTATAAGTGATATTTACTAAACAAATAATTTGTAAGTATTTAGAAATAGATTATAATTAAGATTTCTCATTTAGCTTTTAAAACAAAAGGGTGAAACCTGCAAAAAGGAAATTATAACTAGATTCTGGTTCTTGGAACTCCGGAGAAGTGAATCACAAGAAAAATTGATTTCTTTTCTTTTCCAACATCATTCTGAGCAGCGACACAGTTTTACATCGTTTTAAAGCTTGGAAAACAATCAATTAAGGTTTCTAAAGAAAATGAAGTCATACAGTAGTTTATACAGGCTTTTAATGTTTTCATTGTGAGGAAAATTGTGCTTTTCTACTGCTTATTATTTAATTTTTTTAACAGTTTATTTGTCTTTTTGCTACAGGCGGTAATTCGCAGTTTTTTATAAGTTTGATAAATAGACAATCAGAAACTTTTTATTCCGTGAGTTTCTACTAAGATGTAACATTTATTTTTCTGTTATTAATCTATTACTATGAATACCCAGTTGTATACATTACCAATCTGTTCCAAATAAAATACACCATGCAATTTATACAAGTAGCCATTTTGTTTTTCTTAGTAAACATCTCTAAATTATGACTGGTTCATCTACTATTGACAACCTATGCTACATTTAATAATTGAAATATGATAATTCCAGAACCCCTTTGCAAACCGAGAGAAACAGCCTCCCGTGGGGCCTATGTGGTTGTTTACTAGAGTCATAAAATAGAAAATAAGTCATTTATATTACGACTAAACCCAAAAATATCATATATAACAGAAGTTTAAAAAGTATTAATAATTGTTAAGATATTTGAGTTTGAAAGACCTCTACAATGACGTCAAAGTATTATGGCGCAAATCTATCCTATTCTAAATTATTTGTACTTCTTTTATTATTGAGCTGTCAGATTGTCGAAGTGTCAAAATAGTTGGCAACTAATTTGAAGGTTTTTTGTTTCACTTTGAATTCGTATCAGTATAATGTATTATTTATTTCTAACTAATAAATATTACTTTAGGTCGACTCAACGAAATTAAAGGCTTGTTGAATGACATAGGTTAGCAAAATTTATCAGTGGTAATCAAATATTTGGCTAAAATAATCTTACAGTTTATTCATGTTTCTTCCAGAAATAAATGGAATTCATGTGTACTTTAATTATTTACCATGGAAAGTAATTTTAATTCCATTTAAATAATTTTCCGAACAATAAATTAGAACATTCATGTGACTACAATTATTTACAATCTCTACTGTTTGAGATCCACCAACACCTCTACAATGACGTCACAACATTTAAAAAAAATCATTGTATCTTAATGAATAACAACTAAGACTTTTTTAAAGTGCAGAAAGTCTTCAATTTAGATATAGTTTCATAATTATTTTTTTAAATGGTGAAAGACTTCATTGTCTTTGTTGTACAGTTTTCTTAGAAATTTAATAAGACAGTATAGAGAAATTAACATTCAATAATTTTGAAATAAAAAATTTTTTACGAAAATTAAATAATTCGTAATTAATTATTATGTAGGTGAAGTTGAAGTAATTTTTAAATAATTTAACAATATTATTTATCAGATCACTTTTGAACAGGACTGTAAAACATGTTTTATCTAATTCCGTTTTGTAAAGTTTAATTTTAACTATGTAGTTATGAAATGTCACTTTTTACATAATTGCTATGAAATGAGCTTTGCAATAGTTATTTACTTTACAAGTGGGCAAAGTAAGAAATTTTATAAATAGTCACATATTTTAAATTTTTTACATTAAAATGTCAATCGAAGTGGTTACCAAGGTGTTATGTTATTATTATTGTTATAATTAAAAAAATACTCACTAGTGATTTTTATAAAATTATACACACTAGTGGGTAATCTATTACTTTTCTTGTTTAAAATCGTTAAAATTAGAGAATTTATTGAGAGGTGTTGGATAAAAATCTTTATCTAATTCCGTTTTATAAAGTTAAATTTGACCTAACCTTATGACGTTATGAAATGTCACTTTTTACATAATTGCTATGAATTTAGTTTTGTAATAGTTATTTATATATCTGTTATAGTTTTTACATACAAACAAAAACAAAAATAGTGATTCCCGAATTTACAGGAGTAGAAAATAGTATTTTATGTATCTAGAACGAAAAGTGAATCTTTAAGGTATGAGCAAGTTGTTTACGGCCGAGGCGGGTAGCCGAGGCCGTAATTACTTGCGAGTACCTTAAAGACACTTTTCTTTCGCGGTACATACAAAATTTTATTTCATACTGGTTACTAAAGTTGTTAAATTATAGAATTTATTAACAGAAATTATCAAAAATTCATAGAAATATGAGTTGATATAAGTAGGCTAAATAACAATTTCTATAGGAACAAGTATTTGTTTATAAATAATGAACCAATTAAAAGTCAAATTTTACTTTAAAGTCCTAAGATTTTAAAGTTTCACTTTTCGTACGATAAATAGTCCGAAAAATGTAACATAAGTAACCAGAATGACATAAAGTATATTATTATATTCAGGATTATGGTCATTATTCACTCGGATGATTTGCATCTCGATAATAACTATCATAATCCTTTATATAATAATATACTATTAAAATTTGGCTTTAAGGTAATTAAAGTGTGAAACTGTTATCCGTTTTTTGATATCTTGATTAGTTTTTCAGTTACAGTTAATTTTGTTTTTCTTGCTCTAACTTTTTTTTTTCGTTCAGCAATTTTAATACAACTATTCAAATTTATGTATTGAAACCCGCAAAATCCAATGGTGCAGGTTTCAGGTCCGTATCTAGTTTAATTGCTGAGATATCAGCCCTGGCGCTTTTTATAGTAAATTCACTAAATCAAATGAATTCATTTGCTACTTAAGAAATGGCATACAAGCAAAATTATATAAATGATACTAAATTGCCGTTAATCATTCCTGTGTGAGTCGGGTTTTCGGCAATCGTCGAGGGAAAGGCAAAGCACGTTGGCGGAATGAGCGAATTGAGTTCTTTATGAACATAATTGGAAATCTGAATGTATCGGAAATTGTGCCGCGGAAAGTTAAATGAATTCTGTAGGGAGCCCGCCATTTTATGTCACATCAAATGCTGTTTATGATAATAAGATGCTCAGAACACTTCACAAGACTCCCCCCTTTTAGGGAGGGGTAATGAAAATGAGAAATCTTTGCTGGCAGTTATGGGAAACATTATTTATTGTTATTGGTTGTGTTTTTAATATTTTGAAAGATTGTGGAGCTCTGATACGAGCTTGCTTTTTTCATCTGGTTTTAGAAGATACAATATTAATATGTATATCATCATGCCATTTACTGTTTTGAGGATGTGACATTCTGATTTCGGAAAGTTATATGAGTACATTTTTACTTAATGATGTTCTAATCGTTTTGTCCTGGTCTAATGTTAGGTTAGGTTACATTTGTCAAAAACAACGAAATTTACTATTAAATGTGCAAATTGAAATACATTTTAATATAAAATTTTGATTGGAACCCAATTTTTTAATGTGAAATTGTTTTTTATCATTTTCGTGGGCTGGAATGTGATTTTTGACAATCAGCCTTACCTGAATCAACTGTTAAAATTAAAAAATCTGGTGTGGGCACCACACTACTTTCTTATACAAATAAAACCAACTGAACACGTATGATTTGGTCCTTGCGTATAACTTTATTTTGACAATTATTTGATGTATAGATGTTAAACCTGTTTAAATTTTTTGTTCTCATTGTAACTATGAATTTATTTTAAAATAGAAATCAAATAATGTCTAGTCTTCAAAACTTTCTAACTAATAATACAAATATTATTTTTAAAATATTTCAAAAAATACATATTTTTGACACTTCACAATTATTTGACACATTTGACACAGATATTAAAAATGTTATAGTTTTTGTTCCCATTGTAACTAAGATTATTGAAATATATTACTAAATATATAATTTAGTTTTTCTCATCATTAGAAGCACGTAAAAGAAAAGTGCAAATAGCAGTTTATATTCTAAATATTTTTGCTAACATTCTTCATTTAAAACTTTTTCTCACAGCTGATTCTATTTTTGGATAAATTGGAATTTATGTTTAATGTACAAAATTAACTCAGCTCTTTATTTTTACATGAAACTTATAAATTCCCAAGTTTCGTTTATATATCTTGTCTCGTTTATGGGATATTGCGCACACGGACATCCATCCATCCATCCTCACACACAGACATCATTGAGAAATTGGTCTTAACGGATTTAGTGGATGTCAAAATATGTATTTTTGCAAAAATCTTATCAGCGATTTTTTTCGCGAATCCAATACTTCCTTATACTTTGTATAAGAAAGTAAAAATTAAGTTTGACATGCATTTTTCAAGCAAAAGAACAACGTATTAATAAAATTGTTAACATTTATAAATAAATATTTTAAAATGTATTTGCTTTGTGCAAACACATATATTTAATTACATCTTTACTCCTTCTCCAATTCATTCCTTGTGACCCTGTTAACTTTTTTAAACTTAATTGTATATAATTATTTAATGTGATGATATTTTAGTTATCTATCAGGAGCATCAATCTATCATAGTTATCACTTAGATTTAAGGTAATCTTTGTTAAATAATAATAAAATTGTTGAAAAATAAATTGTTCAAAAAATAAATTATAACATGACAAAATTCAAAACAGTTTCTTTATGTATTCAAATAAACCACCACCCATAAACTGTAACAAACACGCGGACCATTCAATACGCGCGCTAATTTTGTGATTGGTTCTTTTTGTTTCAAATACAGTCACTGCCAGCGCGCGTTCCAATTCATAAATGGAATCACGTTTGGTGTTGGCAGCAAATGCGTTGCTTTATTTCAATTAGCAACTAGATTCAGCGAGGTGTGCTATTGATTTCTGCCGTTCAATTTAAACTAGTCGCGTTGATTGTTTAATATTTTTTGAATAATACCTACTGTATTACACGATTCACGTGAAATAACGTTAATTATCTAGCTTTGGTATTCATACGGCGCTTCCACCATAATTTGCAAAATGGTATATTGTTGTTTCTACGTCGCAGAGAATATAGAAAATGAAAGAACTAATTAACATTTCTTGTTTCAGGAACAGATCTCTGGTGTTGACAGTTTGCGATCGAGGACTTCAAGGTAAGCATTATTCTTATTCTAAGAAATAATGCGAATATAATAACATCTAGAGGGCTTGTTTCCAAGAAACACAGGGAACTAATTAATTTAAAATAAATAAAGCGCAATAATGACCTTTAGTTGTTGGTAAATGATGAGCGAAGGAGGGAATCTTGAATTTCTCTGTCAAGTTTAATGAGGGAGTAAATACATAATTTCCAGAGGTAATGAATAATTAAAATTAGAATGCATTTTCTGTATAGAATTAATAAGCATAAATTTAACTATTTGTTAAATAAAATATGTTTTTTTTGTAGCGACATTTTGTATTAAATAAACCTAATGTGCTCAGCACATAACTTCCCGCAAATAATTTCTAAACAGTACAAAATATTGAAAAAGGTTTCAAATTAATATTGTAGCAAATATTATTCTACATTTACTAATATAAAAAATTACTTTATTTAAAATCGGCACCAAAGTGCTCAAAAATCGTCATTAAAAGCTCAAAAATCGTCACTAAAGTAACCGATTATACAACGATTTTGAGCAACACAGTGTTGGCAACCGTAAAATAATTATTGTATAAGTAGGATAATTTTGACAGATATATGACGTATTGCAGTAAATTTATGTGTAAAATGGAACAATATGTGCAAGAAGGATTAACTAATTAATTCCAATGAAGAAATTGAGGACAAAACACATAATTTTGAGTGTTATTTAAGATAACATCAATATTCGAGGTTGGCAACACTGAGTATCAGTTCTAATTGACAACTGACAGATGTATAAACTTAACTTGTATAATAATTTTTTGCAGTTTTTTCTAATTTTCGATTTCAAATCAAACTTAATATGTACCTCGGCAATAAAGTTCTTTTTTATCACTCACAAGGTTTATTTTCCTCGGCCCTACGGGCCTCGCCAACTAAATAGCATATTCGTGATAAAAAGTTAAACTTCAGTGTCTTGATACATAAATAACTATTAACTCATTTATTTATGTCCGATTGCACCAACGTTAGTTAAATTTTAAACTTGGTTTAAATAAATAAATGGGTATCTAATTTTTGACATCAATGTCAATTACTCCATATGACATATAACTTCGATTTGCTTTTATTTATTTAAACCAAGTTTAAAATTTAACTAACGTTGGTGCAACCGGACATTACTGAGATATACTATTATTATTAATATTCCTGTAATCAATTTCTCAACAATTGTTACTTAAGCAAAGTCGTTTTTTGTTTAATAGTTACTTCTAGGACCATTTTACAAAAAAAATAAACTACTTTCAACACTAAAATTACCCTTTTAACTTCTTATTTTTTAAACCCTGGTGGTTAAATCAAATTATTTAGTAGCAAAAAGTTCTCAACTTTACAAATGTCCAATCCGTTTAACATTATTGCCACGATTTGTTTCGTTACAAAAGGGAACAGACAACTTAATTTAAACAGTTTAAATTAAGACTGTATACAGGGTGGGTCAATAGGAACTGATTTGTAAACTGGGGTCCATATAGGATGTTTCCTATAAAACAACCAACGCTATTTTGTGCTCAAAAATCATCATAAAAAGCTCAGAAATCGTCACTAAAGTAACCCATTATACGACGATTTTGAGTAACCCAGTGTTGGCAACCGTTAAATAATTATTGTACAATTAGGATAATTTTGGTAGATATATTAACGTACTATAATAAATTTGGACGTAACATGAAACAAAACTTGCAAGATGAATTAACTATTTAATTCCGATGACGAAATTGAGGACAAAACACATAATTTTGAGGGTTATTTACGATAACTTCGCTTCTCGAGGTTGACAACACTGACTGTCAGTTTCATTTGGCAAGTGACAGATGTATAAACTTAACCTATATTATAATTTTTTTACAGTTTTCTCGAATTTTAGATTTTAAATAAAACTTAATATGTACCTCGGCACTGAAATTCCTTTTTATCACTAACATGGTTTATTTTCCTTGGCCCTACGGGCCTCACCAACTAAATTCCATATTCGTGATAAAAAATTGAACTTCAGTGGCTTGATACATAAATAACTATTATTAACAAAAGACTGTTTTAATCTTACAGTTATGTATGGAGAGTGTGGAAGAAATTTAAATTCAGTAATACAAAGATTGTCACGGTTTTATCCCCAAAAAATGCTACACAGTCGTGAATTATTAAGAACAATTTTTCTAAATGCCCAAACTGTTGGGTAATTACATAAGTTGAAAAGAAAAGGTCAACCCAGAATAATTGATGAAGATATTGAAATTGCTATGCTAGGAAGGAAACACCTTGTACATGCAGCAATTATTTTTGAATGTTCACCGAGCATACATCATAAATCTCTTACAAAACGCAAAAATAAAACTCATGTGTATCGCTGTAGTGAACATATCGTGTGACTGGCTTTCAACGTGGAAATGTTGAAAACTGCGCGGTGATATTCGATGGTAGTGGGCGGAAAATACGAAGAGCTTTATTTTGTTTTTTGAGTTTATTTTCATTGGGACTGAAATTTGTCGTGTTATGCTATTTGTACTTGTATCTTCATTTTATATATTTTTATTTCATTGAAGGTTTCTAGATTCTGCGGGTGATTCGAAGGTAACTCGAAAACTGTTGCATACAGAATTTTGTGTAGTGTATAAATAATATGGAATGAATTTATTTATTTATTCCACTATCACTCCCCAGGATAATTTCAGCAAATACTAATTTGAAATACAAATATCAGAATATTGCGCTTGGTGTATTTACATTTTCGAATGATGTATTAAATATTTATGTGTGTACTGATGCCACCAAATTACACAAGAACTTGGTTAGGTATAAGCGAGATATAATTAATAATATACGTATTTGAACAGCTGTATGGACTGTTTTATTGCTAGTGAGTTTGCTTTGGCCACTGGGCACAAAATGCTGAAAGAACTCAAATTTATTGCTTTGCACAAGACCTGTTTTTTATTCACATATTCGATTGTAAACAACTATTATATGGTACAAAATAGGAAAAAAATGTTACAAATAAAAATTGTAATAATATTATTCTACATCTTTTTGAAATAGAAGAAAAATTACTCAATTATTTACTTAGACATCCTTAAAAAATCTGAAAGGTCTTCAAGGAGACTAACACTATCTAAATATGGAGTAACGTCCGTTATTATGAAACTTGCTAGCTTTTTTTGTTGAAGTGAATCAATCTCCGTTTTTACCTCTCGCCACTTCCTGTAAGAGAGGTATAGGAATTATGCTAAAAATTTTAATAGTTTCGCGATGATGTCTGTGTGTGTGTATGTGTATTTGTGTGTCTGTCTGCATGTTTGTCAGTCTGTGTAGATCTCTGGAGTTACAGTTTCTTAAAACCTACTAAACAGAATATATTTATATATTAAATATATTAACTGTATCCCCTTGGAAAGAGCTGATTAGTATTTGGTGATAATTCAATAATCGGAAGTGGTAGTTTACTTGAAGCCCTATTAAGTTATTTTAAAATATCACAGTAAATTATTTTGTTATTAGAATAATGTTTATTATAAGCAATTATTATTTGAAACATTTTTCTCTTACTGTCAACATTTACGAATTACAATACGATAAAGAAAAATTATATTTTGGCATTTTCGTCATTCCCGGACAGTTCGTCCTGCAACACCAGGAATCCGGGAAGTTTACTTTTCCTATGTGGTACACATATATTTTTTTTTTTGATCGATTTACATAAAATAATTAGTTATTTTATATTTCATTTATACACGCCAGACAACCAACAAGTCTTAAAAATATTGCATTTTTTTTTATAAAAATATCAGAGGATAGCGTGTTTTTTTATTTTCACAAGCGTCAATTAATTTGAAAAGCTAAATCGCACGGGAATACTTTGTCAGTATCCGAAATAATATATTGTGCAGAAAATTATCTATTTCACGCAAGTTGTGAAATCACACCTCCCGCGGAAATAGGAAATTTTGTACAAGTTGCACACTATACTTTTCTACGATCAAGATACGATGTCAAGATTTAATAATAATTATTATTATTCGTCAGGAACAAGAAATAACATCTCACACTCAAACTATTTGACGTTTATGATTATAGCATGAAGGCGGCGCAAGAGCAGATGTGGCAGTGTTACCAACTATAAATCTATAGATTGTAATATGAAAAACAAGACATAATTCATTATAAATTGGAAACGAATATTTACATAAACTCTGAAATAATTTATTTACTTTATGATATATAAATATATTTATGCTTGAGATATTAATATCATATAGTATTTTATTATAAGTAAGTTGGCAACTCTTGCGTGTGGAATAATTGCCCAATCTATTTCACACGACTGTGCGAAATATACAATTATCAATCTTTGCTTAGTGTGAAAAAAGTGTAATTTGCAGTAATGATCGCAGAGAATAGTATATTCTACAACAAGTAATGGAATGGCACATATAGGCCATTTCGTTACATGTTGTAATGTAGACTATACTTTCTATAAAAAGGTTTTGGAAATTATACAAAAATACAAATATAAAACTGTTGAAAACGTCAAACTAAAATAAATCAAATTAAAACAAACAGACGTAACCATAGTAACTGAATCAAGATACTTCATATGTCGAGCTAATAAGCGGTTCTGATTGGTCGAAAATATTCCATACGCAGCGTATGGAATGTTAGTGATTCCATAACAATTTTTAGTAGTGGAACAGTGTTATAGAAAATATATTCCCGTACTGTTATTTATCGTAACCTAGCAACGATACTAAAATATTGGATTAATGCACTTTGTGATTCGAAAACAAATCGGAATAGAGTAAGTTTCCGTCCGATCGAAAAAAATAAATAAATATAAGGGCTCCCTTAGTTACCCCTTCAATCTTTTCCGTACGTTTAAAATCACCCTGCATTTGTGATAAACATTAAAGTATTTTTTATGATTTCTGCCCAAAGATGGGGAACAAAAGTGGAACCACCAAGAAATAAAGTGAGATCGAATTTTTCGCTAACCAAGTCCCATCTCGTTGAGTAGTTCCACCCCTAAAATAAGGCTAGTCCAGGTACCGCACCGAATTTTAATCTTGCCTTTCACCCTCTGCTCAACGACGAGACCTTTTGATAGCAACATTATCGTAAAAAAGTATGTGTAACAATTTTTAATGAAAAGCCATGCCATAAAACTTCTTAGACACAACATCCACTAATAATTCATAAGTATCCTCCACACGAGACATTGACCTCACGTCAAATTCTAAGGCTCAACCCTACAATATCACCTCCTTCTCCAACCGCCATAAACCTTGATGGTTGGGGGGGGGAGCTTAAATTAGTGTTTCTCAGCGAATAAGAAGCGTCGTCAGCGTGATATGGCGTCATAAAAACATGCTTGTTAAACTGTACTAAACCTGGAAACACTTGGTGTACATATACACTCGACAAAATGTGAGGAAGGAAAAGGACAACTCGATAGGGAAGGTTGTGAGAGGGATGGAGATGGATAGATGCGTGGTGACGTCATGGGCATTATCATTAAGTCGTGAGTCGTAAAGATTGACACTCAGATTAATGGAAGCTGTGCTAATTAATATACGACAAAATATTTGCTGGCGCGAATTACTGGTAAATAAATATATTGTTATGGCGGGAAACTTTCGAGATTTAAACGATAGTAACTTCTTAATTGTTTGGTGGAGGTGTTATGTGATGACAGGGCATGCGCAGAAATATATCACCTATGTATGTTTATGTAAAGTAATTCAAAACGTTGGATTTTTATGCGGATGATGTGTTGGGTGAAACTGAGGAGCAAATGAGAAGAATGATTGTGAGCATAAATGAAGTAGGGAAAGATTTAAATCTGCTATTGAATGTCGATAAATGTAAAGTGTTGGTGTTTGAGAAGAATGATTTGGTGACTGATTGTAATGTTTCAGTGAATGGTGTGAGACTGGAACAAGAGAATGAATTTGTATATTATGGTAGTATGTTTTCGAGGGATGGACGTATTGACCGGAAGATTGAAAGGCGAGTATCTGCAGAGTGCAAGGTATTGGGTGCTTTGGGTACATTTGCTCGAAATGTGAATGTATCTGGAGATGATCGATTGAGTGTTTATAATGGTGTGTTAGTGCCTACATTGATGTATGGTTCAGAATGTTGGATATGGATGAAGAAGCATGAACGACGTATAACTGCTGTAGAAATGAGATATTTGAGAGGAGTATGTGGGTATACGAGACGTGATCTTATACGGAATACTTTGGTGTATGGTGAGTGTGAGATTGACAAGAATGTTGTTAAGAAAGTGGGAGTGAGTCAGTTGAGGTGGTTTGGACATGTTGAGCGAATGTCGAATGAAAGGTTGGTGAAACTAATATATGTGGGTGAGATTGAAGGTGAACGATTGCGTGGACGTCCGGGGAATAAGTGGTTGGGTATGATTGATGGTTTGTTGCGTGAACGAATGATTCCGAGTGTGAAGAATAAACGAGCATGAATGAATGTGGACGAGGCGAAAGTGGTGTGTCAGGATAGGAATGTTTGGAGGAGATTGATTATTGGTTGTCTGTGTGTCTGGGTTCGTGCTATCCCACTGAGTGGGATACAGCGTGATGTTATGTATGTATATGAATTTTTATACAAAATTTTAGTGAATAATACGAGTACACGAAAGAAAAATATGTAATAACAATATTTATATTTATATTAGTAATATAATATTACGAGTAGTTAGATAGCAGCAATCGAAAATTAATATCGTATTACTGATATAAATATAAATGTTTTTATTGTAAAAATCTAATATGCTGTCACTTTACGTAAGATAAATTTTTGCTATTATAACAATCCATTTTATTTTACTTTCTTTAATGCTCTTTTAACTTATAATAAAAATATAATTATAAAAAAAACATTTGAAATTTATTTTTTTTGATAAATTTTGTTAGTGTGATAATATGCTGTTTTATTTTATAGTGTCATGTTTTTACTTTTAAGATCCAAATACTATTAATTTCAATGTGAAATATAAACAAAATTATCTTAAATTTTATTCCTTTTATTTCATAAATTTTATTCCTTTTATTTCATTTCCTTTCAAGTTATTAAAAATTTTCTTATATTTAATTTGTAAATTTAATATAAAATAGCTCCAGTATTTCATGTAATATTAAATGTATTTACTGAACTGAGATATTTAAATAAGTTTCACAAAATGCCTTTTCAATTCATTCATAATTCAACAGATAAAATATCTATCGCAATTCAAAAACAAACAGAATACTTAAGTCGGACTGAATGAAATCTTAAAATTTGTTTTACATAATAGATAATGAACCTTTCGTTCTGGACGTGAATTTTACTTCAAAGAAGTAAGTATATAGTCACGCCATTCACTCATTTTGAGTGTGGTAAAAGCCTCAATATATATATATATATATATATATATATATATATATATATATATATATATATATATATATATACCGGGTGGAGCATCATACCTGTGTACATAGGCGATTAACATGAAAAACAGTTTTTCCGTGCGCATTGCTCCCCAAATTATTTTAGGCAAAAATGCTTCAAATACATGTTGTAGAGCATAAAATTCTGCATCTAAATCAATAAACAGAATTACTTTTACATGCTTTGTAACGACAGAAATTAAATATGAAAACATTGAAAATTACATTGAAAATATCAAATAGCCATGGAATTGAAACAAAAATAAATAAATGCTTATCGTTTTTCTGTCTATTTGATATTTTACCCGTCAAATTAATCATTCATCTGTCAAATGTCAAAAATTTATTTATTTTTGTTTCTATTCCATGGCTATTTGATATTTTTAACGTAATTTTCCATGTTTTCATATTTAATTTCTGTCGTTACAAAGCATGTAAAAGTAATTCTGTTTATTGATTTAGATGCAGAATTTTATGCTCTACAACATGTATTTGAAGCATTTTTGCCTAAAATAATTTGGGGAGCAATGCGCACGGAAAAACTGTTTTTTCATGTTAATCGCCTATGTACACAGGTACGATGCTCCACCCGGTATATATATATATATATAAACATCAATTATTAAACTATAAAGCTCTATATGCGATTATGCGATATACTCAGCATATCCCACTCATTCTAGACAGGTTAATGACTTATATTACCGTACTAGTGCGTTTACTAATATTATCGCACTGTTTATTTGGTCAAAAACTATACCAGCTTGTCAATACTTTTACTTGTTACTCACTTGTAAACACCACTTACCCAAGCCCTCTATTGCCTTTGAAATGAATCTTTACAAGTTACTAATTGACAGCTACTTTGTAAATATTTTACAAGTTAGTAAACAAGGTAAACAATACACAATTGACATAGTAATGCTTACAAGGCTTATACGAAATCATTTCAAATAATTTTTGATAGATCAGTTGTGTGTAACTGACAGGACTTGGTTAAATTTTTATTTTTATTTACAAATGAGTAACAAGTAAAATGTTGTACAATACACGTAAGGTAATTGTTTTTACCTTACTTGTAATGTAAATAACTGTTACCGGTTTCAAGAGATTAAATCTATGTTTACATGCACAAAAGTAGGCAGGGTAAGTTTGTCATAATTCTTTGCTGTACGGTAATATTACCATACAGACCTGTCAAAACAGTCAAGAAAATGAAAATAAACTACAATGATAATATAACGCTATTTATTAATAAACACAAAATCAAGCTGTTTGAGCTTCACCTGCTGCGTTCTAAATATTTTCAGGCAATTCAGCATCACAAATATTGTCTAAAATTTTTTCCATTGTTAATAATACATAATTGTACTATGTTCATTTTAATAGTTCGTATCTCTTATACTTCTCGAGATAGCAATAGCGTAACACTTAAATTGAACATTTTGTATAATTTTGTTATTGATTGATTCCCGCCTGCGCGCATATTTTCCGCCATTTGATCTTTTTCTAAATACTTTTCGGAATCCATTTAAAATATTCCATGGTGGCCAACGTCTAAGCTACTTTTGATTATTCATTTAAACAAGTAAAATCCTTTTGTATATCAGTTACCTCTTGGTACCAAGTATGTTATTTATCATATCTTGTGCAGTTAAATAAAAATAGAAATAAAAACATTTCTTCGGCATTTTTCTACTGGTTAAACATCATATGTAGAATATACGTTTAAAGTATGAACGTTTCAGTTATTAAAATAATGTTCTATTTGCTTTCTTCCATACTTCAAAGTATTTCATGTTGAACAAATTCTAAAACGTACTGTTTTCACTCAACACAACATATTTCATGTTTCATACCAACTTAATGACCACAATAAGTATAAAATTTTACAACCCTTTACACGAAGCAAGCTTGGTTTAATTTCATTTTATATCCGATAGTACTTTTGCTTGTTTACCACAGGTTAAAGGTATTTATTTGCTGGGCTGTCAAACGTTTCTCAATTACTTTAGAGAAAAATGCTTCAAATAAATTCGATAGAAAATTTAATTCCCTACATTTCTTACTTGAAGCATTTTTCTCTAAAATATTTCAGTAACGATCTGCAGCGCCCTGAAAACTATTCGCGAAGAACATTGTATTTGGCAGTGACCAATCAAATTGCAGACACTTTTGCTTTTTTACCACAGGTTAGAAGTATTTATTTGTTGGGTTGTCAAACGTTTCTTAATTACTTTATAGAAAAATGCTTCAAATAAATTCGATAGAAAATTTAGTTCGCTACATTTCTTACTTGAAGCATTTTTCTCTAAAATAATTCAGTAACGATTTTCAGGGCCCTGAATACTATTCGTGGAAAGTATTCTACATGGTAGTGACCAATCAAATTGCAGACAATTCAATAGTAATCTTAGTCTAGCCAATAATTAGTTAGCAAGTTATGCATATGCTTACCATAGATTCCAACTGATCCCATATTGTGCTGAAATGAGACCTACGCCCTGAACAGAGACAAACTGATGCTAATCTCTATCAGAGAGAGTGGGATGCAAGACACGAGACGGCGAGTAAATCTACAATACAAGGGTTGGGCTCACCAGGGGGGCGAAGGGGGGAGGGATAGTCTGACCACTAATAACCGTGGCAGTTCCATTAAAACTTGGTAATTAAACTCAATTATAATTGGGGGATTTTGGGGAGAGGTAGAATCGTATTCAATTTGAAATATTTATTTTATTGGGTGATTATATTTGGGGTTATTTTAAACGGTACAAAATATAGGAAAATATTTTCAATTAAAAATTGTAGCTACAGTTTATTTTTCTTGTGGTGCGGTTCACGTCACTATCTTCTTTCTCACTTTCTCCCACTATGGATATAGAAGATATAGAGATAGAAGATAGTGACGTGAACCGCACCACAAGAAAAATAAACTGTAATATTATTTTACATCATTTTAATATTATTCAAATTATTAAAGAATTATGAATAATTAATTATTTACTGTGATAAAAATTATGTTAATTCAGCATTCGAATCCCAGACCCTAATTTACATAAATGTTAGTATTACACTATATATTAATAAAAAAAAATTAATATTTATTAGGAAAATTATTACACTGCCAAAGGAAATTAAGCAAGAAGGAAAAATTATTTGATACTTCAGAAAACAGATTTAGATTTATTTATTAATGTTGTATTATTTTCTCTTAAAATTTTGTAGAAGATTGTGATGAATAATAGCTCATTTGGAAATTCATTTATGTCTGTTAAATAAATGAATCTAAATCCGTTTAAAGAAGTGTCAAATTTTTTTAAAATTTTTTATCTGTGTTCAAAGCACGCTACAGCGTGCGCAAATGCTTTAAGGGTTGCCATGCAACAATCAAAATAATTACTATTAATATCTGCCAGAATATCGTGGCAAAATCTAAACAGTAACGTAAACAATGAATTCTAATCATGTAAATCATGTCAAACGAGACACGCGGAAAATTATGAAGTGAATCAAAATCAAAGTGTTGCTTTCCAGTGTTCTTCTAGAATGTAAAGGTATAATAATAAATAGCGTATGAAACACGCATATAACTGCTTTTAAAGCACTACGTTAAAAGCACTCCGCTTCGCGTCGTGCTCTTAAACTCGTCGTACGTGCTTTGAAAGCTTACTTATGCACTTGTATCATAATATATTTGTTAAATTTTCTATGACCGTGGTACATTTTACCTATAATTTTTAATTTTACTAGTAAGATTTGGGTGAATAATAGTTATTAACTTTAAAAGTGGGCAAAGTGAGGAATTACCCACGAGAGAAATTTTAGCACACTCAGCCTTCGGCTTCGTGTGATAAATTTATCCACTTCACCCACGGGTGAAGTATAACGTTTTATCCAACATCTCTTAATTAAAGAAATATTCATTAAATAAATATTGTTTGATAGTGACATTTTCTATAAATTTCCAAAATAAAAATGTCAATCGAATTAGTTACCAAGGTATTGTGTGTTATTATTATTGTTATAAATAAAAAAATACCCACTAGTGACTTTTCTCAAAATTATACCCACTTGTGAGTAATCTGTTACTTTCCTTGTTTAAAATCACCATAGTTATAAGAGCATTTATTGAGAGGTGTTGGATAAAAAACTTTATTTTACTTTGCGGTAAAGAGAATAGGTAAAAATTTACAGTAATATATAGAAAATGACATTTAAATCCCAATGCACAACATTTCAATTGTACACCCTGTACATTTGCATATATTTTATTAGTTACATATATTATTTCCTACATTTTGTTATTTCAATCATATTTCGTAGTTGTTTCCATAATCTAAATAAATTGAATAATTATTTTGTGTCCAGGCAACTGCCACCAAATTTCGCAACGTCATAAAACATTTGTGAAATATCGTTACTCTTCCTTTTTTCGTTCTTGAGTTATTGCACATATATGTCTTTCCTATACTTCTTACAATACATTGAAGAGGGTAAAAGTGTATGAAGATATATTTATTTACTCTGAACGTACAAAACTGTGCAATCTTTGAGGTGCACTGCTTTGCTTAATTCTGTGAAATGGAGTAGAATATCTAACGCAGCAAACATGCTGGTTTAACAAGATAACAACATAATTTGTGTATTTTAACAAACCTCTCATGTACGTAAATACCTTCCACTTCAAAAGGAAGGAAACACGTGCAATTAGACCTAATTACAACACATGTATAATTGCTAATTACATTATTTCATTTTTATACGTTTTATTGCAATGAAACATTATTTTGTAGTGCAACACAAAGAAGTATTTTTTAATTAATTAAGTCCCTTGTAATTAATCGTCATTTACTACTACTCCCCTTACAGCACTAGAACTGAAAGGCTTTCGAAAATCTATGACCTATATAATAGATATAATAATAAATAATGTACTACTAACTTTCAAATTTTTCTCATTCTAGCCCTAATATGTGTATCCTTTATTTTATTTAATATGTACCGTGGTACTAAAATTTCTTTTTATCATTGTCCTCGGTAAACAAATTCCATATTCGTGATAAAAAGTGAAACTTCAGTGCCTTGATACATAAATAACTATTGTCTTAAAATTAAGTATTTTCATAGTATTACCTAATTAGAAAAATTGAAATTATTAGAGAGCGGATTATATGCAAAGTGCATATATTTTAATTTTTGCATAACTTAAAATAAAATCAATTTTCTGGACGAAGTACATTGATTAGAGTTAATTAATTCTAATTACTAATTGTATATATTGCATATTTGGGCATTCTTATGCATATTTTTACAAAAGTTGCATATAATTGCATATTTCAATATTTTTAAGACATTGTCTAGTGGTAAACTTTCTGAAATTTCTAGTAATGCACATTGATAATTCCCAAATATGGGAGGAGGCCGCAATAAATAGAAGAATGCAACGGAAAAAGCAATAAACAATACAATAAGCAAATACACAAACCAATAAACTCTAATATTTCTAGGGAAATCCCTGTAACGGTAACGGTAGGTATTCAATATATATAGCTTGTACAAATTTGCGTGGCGATTGATTCCATTAGTGTTTCTCAGCAGGTATTCCATAAGAAGATTAAAGAAATTTATGAGGGACTACTTTACAGGGTTGTACTGGATAATATTTTCAAATGAGTTTTACACAAACAGACACAAGTAATATCAAAATATGAAAAATTTTAATAAAATTAAATATGAATACAGTATTGTCATTGTCGTTCAGTAAATATAAACATATATTTAAAAAAAAAACTTTCTCATTAGGAAACTTTTTTAAATCTGTCAAGTATTGATGCCGCCATTGACATATTCTTTCCAGCAAAACTTGACGTTTATAATTTTTTTTTAAACTTGAATTTCATGCTTAGGAGAACACTGCGAAGACTACTAACTGCACAAGTAATATCACATTCATCTTTTAATTTTTGATGCAATAATCTTAGTGAAGGATATATATTTTCATTGTAAAGCGAATATATTTTCCGACGAATAACATCTTTTTGAAAATCATACAAAATTCTCGATTTTCCAGCATTACTTCTTTGTTTTTTAACCGGTACACCTTCTTTTATTATAACAATTGAAAAGATAATCGTATTAAAAATTTCGGAGATTTGAAGTATCTAAGCCAAAAATTATAATAATCCACTCCTGAACATCAGACAAACTTGCACCCCGCTGGCTAGGGCTGGCTTATCCCATTAGCAAGTCAAGTCAATCGCCAGGCAAATTCGAACACGCTATACACAAATGCTGGTAAAAGTATGAATATAACACCGAGAATTCTCAGCTGGATATATCTTTCACTTATGTTTCACTTTTTTTTTTTTTTTTAGAAAATTTTGAATAATTTGTTATTGTAATTATCTAAATATGTCATAATCTTATAATATCTAGTTTGTAGACTTAATTTATATGTATATTAGTAGTATATTTGTTAATTGTGAATCAAAATTAGGACTGTTTTGTGCAATAAAATTCAAAATGCATTCATTTATACTTTTTATCTAATAATTTAAGATTTTTTTTTTTGCACATATATTGTCATATTTGTGCATGTATAGTGCATATTTTCCAAAAAATCAGTGCATATATATGCGCATATAATTCAGGTTTTTCGTGCATACAATCCGCTCTTTAGTAATTATAGTAATTGAGTTTATGGCATCTAATCTTGTGTGACTAAAATATACTGCATATCTATATACTTATAGATTGTAATATAAATGGGAACACAAATAAAAACAAAATTCACCGATAAAAGTATAAAATATCAATGCAGACAAAAACAATCCAAATATCAAATTCAATTTTCTTAACAGTTAAAATTTATAGATCTGTGCGTTTGCAACGTAAACGACAAGTCGTTAACATAACAATAAATGCAGATAGAATTATCCAAATTAAAGTATCGATTTCTCGTTCGAAAATAAATTACGGAGTCTCGACGTCAGGGGAGACGGTTTAGAATAACACCGGTGTATTTCGTCTCAAATGATTTGATTTTCATCTGCTTTGGTTCTGCGACGCTTGTAACATTCTTGTCAAGAAATCTTGATATCTTGAAAATACATTTTTGCATTCCGCATTTATGATTAAAATATAAAAATTTGAATCTATGACAAAATAAAAAAAATATTTTACGGATCTATTTACCCCATTAACTAGTATATATTTTATTTAGGGCTTGTATTTCTAACCTCAGATAAACTATAGAATAAATTATCAGTAATAATATAACAAGAAAGTGAGAATAAATTGAAAATAATTTGACAGATCTTTCGAAAACTTGTTGCCAGGCAATAGCCACGAAAGCCCGTAGGGCTTGAGTGGCTATTGCCAAATGGCTACAAGTTTGAGAAAGATACTGGAGAATTATTTTCTAATTTATCGAACTCTCGAGTTATATTTAATTAGATTATTTTTTGATTTCATCATCAGGCACGTCACTAAATCTTACTTTTTTGCTCATTTTTACTTGTGTTGATGATAACTATCTGACATCTGACATCTGTCAACAAAAACAAAAAAACTACAGAGAAAATTGCCGGGAATAATCACAAGAGCATTATTCTCAGTATAATAATGACAGAATTGGTTAAAACGCAGACACGTGACATACAATAAAGCATTTGATTGGTTTAGAGAAACGTCAAAAAATAATCAATGGAATAAAAAAGAATATCGCATCAAAAGATGACTGCTAAAATAATAATCATCATTGAAGCTTTGATTTTGATGCGATATTTTTTGTTTATTCTATTTATAAATTTATTCTTTATATAAATAAGTTTGGAAATACCGGCCCTTAATTAAATTCTATTATATATTATTTTGTATTCTTGCATTTGGGTGTACCGTTTTGTATTATTTTCCAGGCTAATTTTAATAGTATATTACATAATAAGTCAGGAAAGTGATACTTTACTAGACGAAGCGGCTGTTTGAAATACGAGGCCGCCAGGCCGAGTATTTTAATACGCTGAGTCAAGTAAAGACACTTTCCTGATGTATTATGTATACGAGTACTATTTTTTCTTTAACCGTTTTAATTTAATAAATAATAATAAATAATTATGAATAATTGAAACAACGACTAATAAGAAAAATATTTTTGTGTCAAAAGTAATTGATTTTAGTGTGTAAAATGTTGGAAAATAGCGAAGAAAATGAGAGTGAGGAGTATTTAAGTACTCCTCCTGAAATCCATAATGAGGCAGCTGCAGCAGTAGAAAATTTACTACCGAGGAATTCAAAAGACCGCTATGAAAAAGAGTATAAAATTTTGTTGTTATTTATTTGAGTCAGGTAAAGATCTATTTTCCTGACTCAAATGCGTCAGGAAAGTGGGTACTTTCCTGACTGTTTCAGAAAAAAATAGTTATTTACTTTACAAGTGGGGAAAATAAGGAATTACCCGCGAGAGATAATTTTATGGAGTGGGTAATTCCACTTTGCCCACGTGTGAAATATAACGTTTTATCCAACATCTCTTAACAAATGCAAAATTTACTAAAGAAATATTATTTGATAGTGATATTTTAAATTTTCTAAATTGAAATGTCAAATGAAGTAGTTACCAAGGTGTTGTCTTGATGAAACACTACTTTCCCATTTAAAATTTTGGTCGCTCTATAACCGATAAATAGGATATAATACCAATTAATACAAATTCTCTAATTCCTGCTTTTAAGTTGACATACTCATACAAACCATTTCGAACCCAATTAAATGGAAATCTAATTAAACATTACACAGATCATAACATTCGTTATTTGTTCACCAACGTTAGTTAAAACCTTGTATTCTCAAGGGCCGGCTCGTCCTCGGCAGCAGAACCAACAGCAGGATAAATTCAACCCAGATGGAGTGATTGTGGTCTCAGACACAAACTGGAGGCCTTTAATTAGATTATATTTGGCCACATGCATGGAATTATGTACGAGTTGAGGGACGGACAAGTTATTAGTTTATCTGGAGGTACAAACCCAGGAAATACTATTACTATGGATTCTGCATTTCTAATATGGAAAGTTATATTATATAGAGAATGTTAGGGAATGTACTGATAAGCTTCAGGTAGAATAATTCTTTGGTTAATTCTGAGTTGATAATACTAATGCAAAAAAATTGTACGGTCCTTCGAAAAGTCACACGAGGCCATCAAACTTGTAAATGTACGTTTAGAATTAAAAGCAATTTTTAAATTTTTTTATGGTATATCACTTTATATAGCAACCTATCACAAAATAGTTTTGTGTTGGAAAATAAATGAAAAAAAAATTGTCAAATTTTGACGAGCGATTTGATTTGATTTTTGGTTATAACATTTATAATTTATTTCATTTCGTATCAATCTTCGATCTATTTTTTATCAAAAATTAATTTTTTCCTTTAGTATTTTATCCACTGAATTCTCGATACTAAAGTAACCTACTTTAATATAGTAAGGATGGATAAAGTATTACTTTATCCACTGGTGGATAAATTAATACGTAGCTGTAGTAATGTAGATGTGTATATTTTTTTATTCAACACCCCTCAATAAATGCTCTATAACTATGGCGATTTTAAACAAGGAAAGTAACAGATTACCCACTAGTGGGTATAATTTTGAGAAAAGTCACTAGTGAGTATTTTTTTATTTATAACAATAATAATAACACACAACACCTTGGTAACCACTTCTATTGACATTTTAATTTAAAAATTTAAAGCATATGTCACTGTCAAATAATATTTCTTTTATAAATTTTACATTTATTAAGAGATGTTCGATAAAACGTTATACTTCACACGTGCCCAAAGTGGATTTACCCACTTGTACAATAAATAACTATTAATCCAACACTTCTCAATAAATGCTCTATAACTATGGCGATTTTAAACAAGTAAAGTAACAGATTATCCACTAGTGGGTATAATTTGGGAAAAGTCACTAGTGAGTATTTTATTATTTATAACAATCATAATATCACACAACACCTTGGTGACCACTTCTATTGACATTTTAATTTAAAAATTTAAAACATATGTCACTGTCAAATAATATTTCTTTAATAAATTTGCATTTTTAAAAATATGTTCGTTAAAACGTTATACAAAATGGAATTACCAACTCGCTAAAATTTCCCTCGTGGGTAATTCCTTACTTTTCCCACTAGTAAAGTAACTAACTATTACTCCTGTATAAATATCTCCCCATTATTTAATTTTTTCGATGAATTATAGTACCCATAATTCACGATAGTGAATTATGATTCTTAATTCACTCTTCTAGACCAATCACAGAGCCAGAAATTCATAATTCACGGTTATTTTAAAGACGTGATGTGAATCACCAAGCAACGGCCGTCTGACAGTTGACATGTTGACATGTAGTCAGTTGTCATTGTGAATTTTTATGTTGACGTTTTTCAACGTTTGTTTTCAACGAATTTCGATCATTTTCAAAAGTGATTTCCGAATTTACAGAAGTAGAAAGAGTATATTATTATATTCGGGATTATGGTCATTATTCACACTTCATCTTCGTGAATAATAATAATCCCCATATAATAATTGAACAACTTCATTTATGAAACGAAATATTTATTCACATTTCACCGGACAAATTAAATAAAAAATGTTTGAAGGAAACTTAATTTATTTGAAACATTTTCTGGTATTTCATGCTCAATTAATACTTTAATACGACTATTAAAGCTTTGTAAAGAGCAATAAAAATTCGGTTTGACATTTGTAAAGGGTATTTAGTAGTATAGGTTTCATTCATTTCTTTATTCGTTTCGTTTGCGATTGATGCTTTATAAAAGAGCACTGAACGGAAATTTTCTTGTAATATATTTACGCTTTCATTTTAGAATCTTTTAATGTATTGTAGAAGGGGGAGGAGGGATACCCTAAATATATAAAATTATATTATTTGTAATCCGCAACTAATGTTCCTTCATCTTTTCGTTTTTACCTCCCCCTACATCCCGTAAGGGAGGTATAGGAATCATGCTAAAAATTCGGTAGTGAATTTTCAGTGGATGAGCATGTTTTAGAGTCCCTAGAATACGATTTTAATAGTTTCGCGGTGATGTCTGTGTGTGTGTCTGTCTGACTGTCTGTCCGTCTGTCAGTCTGTGAGGATTTCTGGAGATACGGTTTCTCAAAAGCTACTAAACTGAAAAATTTGATTTTCTGTATATATCAATTTTATCCTCTTTGCAAGAGCTGATTAGTTTTTGGTGATAATCCAATAACCGGAAGAGGTAGTTTACTTGAAGCCCTATTAAGTTATTTTGAAATATCTCAGTAAATTATGGTTAAATGATTATTTTTTGACGTTTTTGAAAACCAATGAAATGCTTTATTTTATGTCACGTGTCTGCGTTTTAACCAATCCTGTCATTATTATACTGAGAATAATGCTCTTGTGATTATTCCCGGCAATTTTCTCTGTAGCTTTTTTGTTTTTGTTGACAGATGTCAGATGTCAGATAGCTATCATCAACACAAGTAAAAATGAGCGAAAAAGATAGATTTAGTGGCGTGCCGGATGATGAAATCAAAAAATAATCTAATTAAATATAACTCGAGAGTTCGATAAATTAGAAAATAATTCTCCAGTATCTTTCTCAAACTTGTCGCCATTTGGCAATAGCCACGAAAGCCCTATGGGCTTTTGTG
The DNA here is from genome assembly GCA_963942605.1 of Poecilus cupreus. Classification (NCBI taxonomy): domain Eukaryota; kingdom Metazoa; phylum Arthropoda; class Insecta; order Coleoptera; family Carabidae; genus Poecilus; species Poecilus cupreus. The sequence goes on from OZ012728.1 coordinate 15,976,505, forward strand.
GCTATTGCCTGGCAACAAGTTTTCGAAAGATCTGTCAAATTATTTTCAATTTATTCTCACCCTCTTGTTATATTATTACTGACAATTTTTGTTATTAGAATAATATTATCAACAATTATTGTTTGAAACATTTTTCTCTTATTGTCTCCATTAACGAATTACAACACGTTTAAAAATAGTATATTCTATAACAAGAAATGGAATGGCATATGTTCCACGCAAGCAAAAAGTTTGTAGTCCGAGCCGAAGGCGAGGGCTACGGTTTGCGAGTGTGGGATATGCCATTCTGTTACATGTTGTAGACTATACTTTCTATAAGAATATTTTGGAAATTATACAAAAAATACAAATATAAAACTATTGAAAACGTCAAACTCAAATAAATAAAATTAAAACAAACAGACGTAACCATAGTAACTGAATCTAGATACTTCATATATCGCGCTAATATGCGGCTCTGATTCGTCGTGTTTATTCCAAACGCGGCGTATGGAATGATAGTTGTTCCAATACAGTTTTTAGTTGTAGAATGTGTATTTTCCAAAACAGTGTTTATATTTTCACATTTTCGTTTAAATCCGCTAATCTGTGCATGTTGAAAAAACGAAACAACAAACAATACGGTTGGAGAATGTCATTTTTTGACTTGTGTCATAATTGAAGAGTAATTCTTTGGAAGGAAGGGCATTTCTTGATAGTGGTGGTCCGTGTTCTTGGGTAGTTTGATATAAAAACTATTGCGGGAGGTATTGTGGTGCCCACAACAGATTATATTTTCGGATTCAGCTTCAACAATAAGCATTGGAACATTAATGGGTTTGAAACCATAACGCGTGGTTAAATTCATCCTGAATTCAGCTTTTTGTTATTCACTTTTAATGTTTCAATCTGCGCGCAAACAATACGTGGCATCAAGATAAAAAATATTGATTTTCTGTTTGTTTCCTAAACGCAACACAAAATAGAAAACACTGATTAGTTTCTGACGTTTTATTATAAAGTTTGGTGGATCTACCTGAGATATGACAGGCCCTATCTTTTATGGATGAGCACATATTTTAGTGTGGAGTTCGTAGATATAGAGTGCACTGCTTTAAGCAAAGTTCGTGATGAACTTTGTTAGACAGTAGCTACTTACGAAATTTAACCAAAGTTTTATAATTCATAATTAGTTTGTAACTATTCTATGTACGCTAATTAGAGGCTCGTATGTAAACCGCTTCTTGCATACTTTCATGATTTAAAATTAGCTTCAATAGCATTAGTTGCCTCTACAGATTTCAATGAGATTTATTAAATTCTGAAAGGACTCCATATTCAAAATAAACTGACTTTATTAACTTCTTAACAATAGTGGCAAACTTAATACAGAATAAATAAAATATTTTTGGTTTACGTTTTGTAATAAAACGTTTCGAATTATTGTACGAAATTCTTCGTCAGTAAAACAAGTAAATAACATAAATTAGTAAATAGAAACAATAAATAAGTAACAACAAATTTTGATTTATAAAAAATTGGTTGAGACCATCACAATACCTCTTGCCATAAATTTATTATCAAACAATGCAGAAACACGGACCACCACTATCAAGTAATGCTCATCCCTTTAAAAAATATATATTTTTCAATTATGACACTAAAAAAATCTGGTGTGGGCACCACACTACTTCCTTATTCAAATAAAACCAACTGAATATGTATGACTTGTTCGTTACGTGACATTTATTTGACATATGGATATTATACCTTAAAATATTAATATCTAGTCTTTAAAACTTTAAAACTAATAAAAATAAAAAATAAATTAAATACTTCTCCAAACTTAACTTGAAATTTATTACTTTTGTATAATTTAAACATGAATAAACTCATTGCTGTAGAACGCATCGTAATATGTCTTATATTTATCAAAATATGGCGATTTGTAATATTTTTCAAAATACGGAAATTTCCCCAAATATGACTTAAAATTGTAAATTTTTTTTATTACATTTCTTTATAATATTCGCGCCAGGAAACCTATCGCAGCAGAGCGCATCGTCATATCTCTAATATTTTTTGAGATATGACGATTTTTTATATTTTCCGAAGAGCAACTTTGAGGGGTTGTAACTCGAAAACTATACAAGATATCGCAAAATATCTCCAGATTTGTGTTTTCCGTGCCATTTATAATAAATTAGTAAATTTTGAATATTTTGAAATTTTTTGTATTTTTTTTCAAAATTTCGATTAAAAATATCTCGACAAATGTGAAAGATATAGACTTGCAGTGTTCACCAATCGATTCAGCTCGGCGAAATACATACACCCTGAAAATTTCAGAAAATTCGGACAACCGGTTGAAATGTTAGAGCAAAAAGTCTTAAAATGGCCAAATTCAGGCCAAACGTCAAGGGGTACCTATTGACTTTTGGGTCAAAAAAGCCATTTTAAGTCTTTTTGCTCTAACTTTCCATCCCATAAAGCGATTTTTATGAAACTTTGCATACTTATGTATTTTGACGAGCTGAATCGATTGGTGAACACTGCAAATCTGTATCTTTAATATTTGTCGAGTTATCGTCGATCGAAATTTTGAAAGAAAATACAAAAAATTTCAAAATTTTAAAAATTTGCTGATTTGTTATATAAGGCACCAGAAACGCTAAACTGAAGAGAATTTTTAGATATCTTGTGTAGTTTTTGAGTTACATGCCCTGAAAGTTGCACTTCGAAAAATAACAAAAATCGACGAATCTCGAAAAATATTAGAGATTTGACGATGCGCTCTGCTACAATGGGTTTCTTAGCGCTTATATTATAAAGAAATGTAATAAAATAATATTACAATTTTAAGTGAGGATATTCCGTATGTTTCAAAATTTTCTATCGGTATGTGAATCTGAACATAGAAATCAATATCTAGTCAGCAAAACTTTCTAACTAATAATACAAATATTACTTACATTTATAATAATTTATTGTTTTCTGTGTCCAGTAAAGTTCCTCTTCCGGTTGTTCAATTTCATTCAAAATCATTTTTTAATAAAACTTATAAATTCCATGTTTCGTTCACATATCTTGTCTAGTTCATGAGATATTGCGCACGCGGACATCCATCCATCCTCACACACAGACATCATTGAGAAATTGGCTTAACGGATTCAGTGGACGTCATGTATTTCCGCAAAAATCTCTTCAGCGTTTTTTTGCGTGATTCCAATACTTCCTTATACTTTGTATAAGAAAGTAAAAATGACATTTTTAAACTGAGAGAAATCACTTCCCCCCTTACCGATGCCGCACCACCGCAAAATAAACTCAAAATGATCTACGCAACTCAGTTCGGAGGAAGGGGTAATGTTTGGTTTGTGTTGTCTGGAGAACTGTCATATTTATTAGGTTATGCGAACCAGATTACCACAATAATCAAAATATGTCAATACATTTCATTGATATATTAAATATGTAAACTTACAAGTAAAATATTTTCAGTTTTATCCATTTTAATAGCATAAGTGTATTTATTTTACTATTGGGATCTGACATGGGGGCGTGGCTTATTCAATATGGCGGCTTTAGTAGTATATCGCGCATGTGTGCAATTTTTCGCAAGGGTTCTTTTTTTTTACAAAAATGGCCTTGAATTGCAACGAACTTGTTCTCTGGGCTGGCGCAAACGAAGATCAAAGAAATTATGTCGAAACTAAGCGAATTTTGAGTGCAGGACATCTGATTAAATGCGGTATAATTGTTGATAATGTTTACAGTGCAAATGTAAACATTGTGGCACATGTGATGCAATCCTCCAATTTGAGAGAGAAACCGCACGAAATTAAAGGTGAAATCACTCATGGTGGTGAGTTAGTGCACATAGGTTGTTCCTGCAAAGCTGGGCTAGGTGAACATTGCAAACACATCATTGCAACTTTGATTCATTGCAGCCGGTAAGGACCTAACCTAAGCTTCAAATTTTGACATATGAAAATAATTGAATTAATAATGTTAATGTATAAATATAAATTAATAAAAATTTGAATTAATTGAACAATTAAGTTAAAAATTAATTAATGTAAAGCGTGTTATAAACTCCAAACGTATGACGTAACATAACCTCACTTACCAATAAAAAAAATAATCTTTCTTCTTAAAATGTAATGAACATACTTTTGTATATATTTGTACCAATAAAATTTTCGTAGCTCGTTACCACGCTTTAAATTTATCCATTTTCTCTGAAACGTCGAACATATTACGCACTAAAACAAAGCATTCACCCGCCAGTGCAAAGGAGTGAAAACTTACACTGCCTTTTTTCCTCCTTTACTTCCACAATTTTCAACTGCGCACTTAACTTGGTACACATAATGAGTTGATTTTCCGTTTGGGTCATTATTTTCACTCACCGAACTCATTTTTGTACAAATTGACTATAAATAATAAAATGTCACATTTGAACACGCCAGCCAGGGGACTACTATACTAGTACAATCGTTATGCCGCTAGATGGCAAATGTTCAATGTCAAATCCCAATAACCCACCTTTCTATACATAAAACGCTGTTCTTTTTGGCTGCCTTTCAGCTCAGCTTAGCTCAGTTCATCTCAACTCACTTATCAACGGAGTTGAGCCAAAATTTTCCAAAAATAATACAGCTAATATGTCATATTCGAGAAGATTTAGAATAGCATTATCTACAAATTGTATTTGCAACTTTTTTCTCTATTTAGTACCATTTCAAAGTTGCTTAAGCGTGAGGATATTAGATTCTACTTTACAACAATATTTTGTGTATAGCAAACTTGGTATATTTACTAACAACTATGCATCTGTATCGCCCTAGTTCTTCCCAAGAACAACAACGGTAGCAGCAGCTACCCAGCCGTGAACTACAACCTCGGTTAGTGCCCTTACAGGCGACGAAAGTTTTTGTTTTCGTTCGCAACGTCGCCGTTTCCAATAAGTTTTCGTTTAACCCAGATTCCCGACAAAATTGAAGTGTAATGGGAGGAAACCACGTTCATCGTCCTTCTTGTGTTGTTGTGAAAGATACATAGATCATGATGCACTCGAACTATAGGACCATAATCTTATAAACTATCAAGTGGTTCGTTGCTGGGTTTACTCGTATGAAAGTAGGAGAAAATATTAGAACGAGAGCAGTTCTCGCAGATAGACTAGTTCATATTTGAGTCAATATTATAAGGAAATAACTTTCGAAAATGAAAAGCAAATACAGTTATGATGCAACGTGTGCATTGTACATAGACTAGAAAGATGAAAGAGTTTTAAATTTATTTACTTTATGAGGGTACAAAATAGAGAGAAACTACTATAAAAAAAGAACTCAATAACGTACTGAATTGAAATTTAAAAAAATATCATATATTCAGCATATCCTACCTAAACAACTATTAAATGATATAAAATAAATCGTCCCTCTTATTCAAGTATTTATTCAATACTCAGACATGTTTAAAATACCTTTTTTCAAAATCGATACTAAAGTACACTATATTATTACGAGAAGTTAGACAAAATAGTATCTAGCTAAAGTTAAACTTTGCAGACTCTTATGTGAAACTTGAATTACAAACCTAAAATAACAAATGAATAAATCTATAATACTATTGATGAATTTATTTATTATTTACCTTTGACAATAATTTATCGGATTTAATGTAGATCACATGCAGATATATAAAAAATAATGAAAATTATAACCAAATTTGACACTTTGACAGTACTTTTGTTATCACAGCCATTCCCATTGCAATAGTTAGCTGACGTTTCACAAATACAAAATGCTATTTATTTATATTTTTAATTAATAATTTAATGGTTTCGGAAAAAATATACTGTAAACCTCTACAATAAAGTATTTTTTATTACAAATATGGAATTTATTTTTCTCGGCTATCTCTTCGGACTTGAAATTGAAAAAAATAAATTAAAACTAATAATCTTGGAGATTCAAAAATAGTATATTGTGTCATTAGGAGTAAATGTGATACTTTGTGTGCTGAGCATGTAAGTTTGAACGACGAGCGAAGCGAGTCGAACAATTACATGCGAAGCACCCAAAGACACATTTACTCCGAATAACACATGCTATTTTTTCTTCAAACATAGAAAATAAAATTATAAAAATTATAAAATGCTCAAAACGTCAAAAAATATTCTGTCTTATAGCGTTTCAAGTTGCCGTAGAATATGCTGTTTTGTTATTTTTGTTTATTTGTTTCATTTTTAACTGTCAAATTATTGAATTATAACCTAACTATTTTTCATAATATTTTACTTTGTCTGCCGCCGGCGTAAATGTGTTGCCAAGGAAACACTTTTACGCCGGCGGCGACAATATTGAACTTCTGCTTGTTGAATACAAATACATAACAACGTACTTTTAAGACGTTTGAAGAAAAACAAACTTGTCTGATTCAAGGCCTCCTGTAATTTTAAGCTAATAAATTATCCCGAGATTATCTAGGCATCTGTTACAGTCTGTAAATTGTCATTTTTATGCCAAGACTATAAAAATATTTTTTCTACGACCACTTAGGAATCTGCTCATTATATGTTTGTTGTTGCTAGCGAAATGAGGTATATTGCAAGCATCGTGCGAAATGAATTTGTTTTGTGAGTATTACAATACAAGTCAATTCATTTTAGTACAGGTGCCATTGCTAGGATACTTATTTAGAATCGTCAAATATTGTAATGGTAAAAGCGTGACAAATTTATTATTAAAATTAAATTAATTAGGAAGTAATATGGTGGTCGTAGAAAAAGTATAGTGTACAACTCGCATGGAATGTCCATTTCATTCTCGTAGGAAATGAGTACCACTCTATGTTCGTTGTAACCGTCAACAAATACATAGCAACCGTTCAGCAAACGCATGGCAACATCATTTGACAGCGATAACCTTCAAAATATGTATTACAAATAATCACTAAATTAATATAATCTATTATGGACACTTTAATACCTCCCGCCATAAATTTCTTATCAAATGATACAGGAACACGGACCACCAGTATCAAGAAACGCTCATCCCTTCAAAAAAAAAATAGTTTTTACTTATGACACATGTCTAAAATAGACAGTTTTCAAGCGTTATTTTGTTATTTAAAAAAGCACAGATTAATAGATTCAAACGAAAATATCAAAATATAATTTTTCGTTAATGTTTGTAGTTCGTAAATGATTATAATAATAATTAAAATATTGTACTAAATAGTAAATTTTGTTATATTCAAAAACATATAAAATAATATTGGTTAGAACATTTATTTGAAACGTTTTTCTGTATTTTGTTCCGCTTAAATTTTGTGTCTTGTACGTTATTCGTGGTCCTTTGAAATATGGCTAAATATTCAATATGCATGCGAATATGACAGACAGGGAGAAAAAATAATAACCTTTGTAATATAACACACACGTTTCCAGCTATTTTACGGCGCGAACCTTGGGATATGCTCCAACTTCAAAACGGCTATTTTCTTCGTCTTTACTGCTCGTGACACTTCGATACGTTTAAATTAAATATTGTCCCGATCTCGCGTCTCGTTCGCCTGTTCGCCTGTTTCTCACGTCGCGTAAATTCTATTTGTGCTTTCCGCCTTTAACAGCTTTCAAATTAGGCTTCGCGTTTTTATAAATGCAATTTCGAATCACACGACGGAGAAATATGAATAAATATGCTGTATGAACTAGTCAATTTCATTTCTGATTTACTTGATTGTTGGGTGATATTTAATCAAATGTATTAGTACAGCAGAGCATTTCGGATTTCGACACATCGTTGTGGCTGAATCATGGTTACCACCCGTCAAAACATAACTCCTTAATATGCTAGGGATGCATATAAAATATGAATAACTCATTCAAATGAGTAACAGCCATTACATGCGAGTAGAGTACTATACTTTATCCACAACATTTCGTCAAACATTGGTTTTGAAATTATAAGATAAGTAGATTTTTTGCTTTGACAAATACAAATATCTGATGTGACAGCACATAACCTCCCGCTCAATACTACTCTTAAGCGGTACAAAATAATATTTGATGATACAGAAACATACCTTCTTATTTGTTTATTTTCTATTTATATTTGAGAATTTTAATTTTATTTCGTATATTTATTTAATTTTTTGACATATATTTCACTAAGAAAACAGCTTCACAATCCCAATGACATGTGTCACATTTCGAAAAAATTGAAAATTTTTAAATGTTTCCATAGTTTATCAGGAATGAAAGATTTGTGAAATCTAATTTCTTTATATTTTATTATCTCTAAATCTAATGAAAATTAATAAAATTAGTGTAATTAAAACACATGTAAAATTAAATATTCTTCAACTTTCAAAATAACATAAATTGTTGAAAGTCATTTTGATTTTACCCTTTTGACAGGTAAGATTTGAATTTGACATAACGACTGAATAATATTAATTCATAGAACTGTCAATATTATTTCATTATCAATAGTAACAAAAGGTTATTAATTGATAAACAACGGTTGAATTATGGGTATATTATTTGATAGTTGTGGATAAATATGATTTATAAACAATTCAATTTATTTCCGATTTACTTGGTTGTTGCATGATATTTAATCAAATCTTTCAGTTGCGATACATTCTTCAGACTGAACCACGGATACCAGCTGTCAAATTACAACCCCAAAATATGCTGCATTTTTTTTCGTAACTATATAAGTGTAGTGGTCGTTGAACTATAATAAATAAGAAAATAATGGCGGTGGTTGGTTTTGGTGTTACACCTTGCATTATTGGTGGAGGAGCCAAAGGAATATTTTTACCTCCCGCCACATCTTGTAAGGGAGGTAAGGAATCATGCTAAAAATTCGTTAGTGAGTTTTCAGTGGATGAGCAAGTTTTAGGATCCCTAGAATTCGATTTTAATAGTTTCGCGATGATATAAGTGTGTGTGTGTGTTTCTGTCAGTCTGTATATCTGTCAGTCTGTGTGGATCTCTGGAGTTACGGTTTCTCAAAAACTACTAAACTGCAAATATTGATATTTTGTTCTTATCAACTGTATTCCCTTTGGAAGAGCTGATTAGTTTTTGGTGATAATCCAATAACCAGAAGTGGTAATTTATCTGAAGTCCCATTAAGATATTTTGAAATATTTCAGTAAATTATAGTTAAATGACAATTTTTGTTATTAGAATAATATTTAAAATATTATTATCTACAATTATTGTGTAACACATTTTTCTCTTAATGTCTCCATTACCAAATTACAACACGTTGAAGAAAAATTATATTTTCCCATTTTTATTTAAATCTTCTAATCTGTGCTTTCTGAAAAAAACTAAACATCGGTTAGAGAATGTCATATTTTGGCATGTGTCATAATTGAAGAGTAATTTTTTTGAAGGGATGAGCGTTTCTTGATCGTGGTGGTTCGTTTTCTTGGATTGTTTGCTATGAAATGTATGGCGACAGGTATTGTGGTGTCCACAACAGATTTTTTATAAAGTATATGAAATAGCTGGAAGCTATTTTGTTTTTACGGCAGGATAACATGTAAGTAGCCTATAACTGAACTGGAAAGATGCTTAATAATTTACAGTAGTCTTTATCTGAATCGCTTCAGTCGTTCACAAGATAATTACAAACAAACATACATTCGTTTTTAGATGCCTATTAAAATAACTACAATTCCAACTCTCTTAATACCCTTAATCAGTTAATTAAATTCTGCAGCTTCACATTCGCCTATAAATAAATACGAATATATCTTTCTCAAACAAATTCCACCGGTGATGAGAAATATGAAAGCAATCTTGCTATAAAATCCACCGTTTCAGATTTCATGTTTAATAAATTTTATTGTTTCATAAAATGTTATGTGAAATAAACTTTATATAAATCCTTTTCAGCAATATGTTGGAGGTGTTTTGGAAATTCATTTGCATTGTTTATTGTATTATATATCAGAGAAGTATATTATTGTGAGTAGCGCGAGGAAGGATTAAAGCTATCTTGAAATATTTTATGTTCATGACCATTCGTATGTAAATAAATATAAATAAAGGCTTAACACCCCATCAGTTTAGATTCGTTTGTTGGATTGGACCAATCTCCTTTAAATCCTTGTTGTTAAGGATTTCCACATCTTATTTTTTGTATTACTTTACCAGTTTAAATCTTCTTCTACTTCCTTTAGCCATGTTGATAGGATCTTCTTCCTCCTGGCCTTCATTCTTCTGCTGATCCTTTTCTTTTGCTGTCCATATAAGTCCAACCTATCAGACTTTCTGATACATGATCACTTTCCTATGTCTTCTCTTTGAAACTCTTGTATTTCATAGTGCATTCTAATTCTGTATTCGTTTTCTGATATCTTCATTGGTCCTAATCTTGTTTTTATTAATTTTGTTATTGTTCGGTTAATTCAAATTTTTATACAAAGTATAAGGAAATATTGGAATCATGAAAAAATCTACATATTTTGATGTCCAATGAATCCGTTAAGACCAATTTCTTAATGATGTCTGTGTGTGAGGATGGATGGATGGATGTCCGTGTGCGCAATATCTCATGAACGAGACAAGATATATAAACGAAACTTGGAATTTATAAGTTTCATGAAAATATGAAGAGTTGAGTTGATTTTGAATGAAATTGAAAAATTGAAAAACCGGAAGAGGAAGTTTACTGGACACAAAACAATAATTTCCTTTTTTTTATTTTCAAAAATAGAATCAACTATAAAAAAGTTTCAAATGAAAGATGTTAGCAAAAATATTTGGTCTGTAAAATATTATATGCACTTTTCTTGTACATGCTTCTACTTTTGAGATAAACTAAATCAATAATCTTAGTTACAATTAGAACAAAAACTAAAACATTTTTCGCATCTATATGTCAAATGTACTCTATGTGTCAAATAATTGTGAAATGTCAAATATATGTGTTGTTTGAAATATTATAATAGTATATTATTACATGAGGGATTATGACAGTAATTATTCACAAAGATAAAGATTGCAAGATGCAAATCATTCGAGCGAATAATGGCCATAATCCCGAATATAATACTATACTTTTTCTACTCCTGTAAATTCAGAAATCACTTTTGAAAATGATCGAAATTCGTTGGAAACACACGTTGAAAAACGTCCACATAAAAATACACAATGGCAATTGACTACATGTCAACTGTCAGACTGCCGTTGCTTGGTGATCCACATCACGTCTTTTAAATAATCGTGAATTATGGATTTCTGGCTCTGTGATTGGTTGAGCAGAGTGAATTATGAATCATAATTCATTGTCGTGAAATATGGGTACTATAATTCATTGAAAAGTTTGAAATAATGGGGAAATATTTATACAGGAGTAGAAAAAAGCAATATTTGTATTATTGAATAGAAATTTTTAAAGACTAGATATTAATTAATATCTATTTTAAAATAAAATTAAAGTTATAATAAGAACAAAAAATTAAATAGGTTTAACAGCTAACAGCTATATGTCAAAATAAAGTCATAGGCAAGATACAAGTCACACGTTTTCATTTGGTTTTATATGTTTAAGAAAGTAATGTGATAAATACAACAGATTTTTGTAAATTACTGTATGGCTGAAAAGCCCTATTTGTTGCCATAATCTATTCTTTAATTGCTACTTCTCTTTCATCTTTGCTTACCGAATATTTACTATAGACATAAGCCACTCAAATGATTGCCAAGCTCACATAACTCTAAGCTAGTGTAACTTTAATAATAAAAGTTTTGGTGTAAATATATTATAATATGTTACAAAACTATAACTCCTCCAGAAGTTTTGATGTCTTCTTAAGCTATATTCCACATCGTAAACTCTTCATACATATTTTATTACTTTAAAACTTTAAGTTACTTTATTTTTAAGATATACACTACTAAATAACTTGATATAAGGCAAACAATACTATGTGATATATACATCAAGTTGCCAGGAAACTTTCTATAAGAATTATAATAGCTAATTACATTATAAGTCCGGAAAATTAGTTTTTACGGTTCAAATAAAACGTTTCCGGACGAGACGACAAAGAAACCGTATTATGTATTTCGAAACATCAGTTGTCATTTTAACATTACCCCTGTGGTTCCCTTTCCACTATACAGTCAAAAATTTATAGTCAAAATTGACAAAATTTTAACAATATTTTTAGTCCCAGACGGTCCACCGTTAATTTTTGTTAATTTAACAAGTTTCAAATTTGTTAGCAAGTAACAAATTATTTTTGTGTATTTCGTAACTAAATATATTTATTAAAACAGTAATTATTAACATTTATTTTTATGTGCTTTTGACTAAATATTTTAGTAATTATACTAGCGGTCCGACCTGCTTCGTAGGTCTGACCCCTAGGCTCCGCGACACTGAAAAAGATAGCAGTCTCTTTGTTCCTCGCTTCCAAGTCAGTAAATTGGCGAAGAAAACACGTCACTTCATTCCTCACTTTCATGTCAGTACATTGATGAGGAAAGCTCGTCACTTCGTTCCTCGCTTTCATGTCAATACATTAGCGAAGAAAACTCGTCACTACGTTCCTCGCTTTCATGTCAGTGTCTCTTAACTTCCCGTCTCTAAAACAGTTCATTTAATACCCCTAAGTTAAGTTTCTAGTAATTTACACAAAAACAATTGCTGGTCGTTATTATTTATGATAAAGAAGGTTCATCACTACTTTTTCCAACTTTTTGAACCTGAAAGGTTACATTCAATACTTCACAAGCTAGGTTTAGGGGAATTTTCAGAAAAGCAATTGCCAATCGTACTGATTTATAATAAAGATCGGTCATTACTAAGTTCCTCAATATTTCACTTCTGAAACATTTTACTAGATACCCAACAGGTCGCAAATATTCATAAATTTTAAGGAAAAATAATTGGCGATCGTAATTGGTTTGCGAAAAAAATTACGACAAACACAAGTAATAAATTTTCTGGCCTCCTGAAATGTAAACATAACAATCACACATCATTTACGTTTGCGGTAACTACGATTTTACAGTTTCCATGTTGTTTGAAACACCGCGGTGCGGGAACGCGCACCGATATTTTTTAGCTTTTTGAGGCCATTAAAATACAAAGTAACTTTGTAATAATAAAGAATGATTAAAAGAACTCTAGTTACCGCGAAAATCGTTAAATAAAGTAACATAGAAATAAATAAAACTAAAAATTTTATATAAAAATGACATTTGCCAGCAGCACCATCTCTTAACACTTATCTTAACTAAGTGCCGATATTTCACAGTTGGTAACTGTCACATATCTAATAAAATGTCAAAGGATAAAACTAATTGATTGGATTGATGAAAATTGGTGATTTATTTTATTTTAATTATATTAAATTAATTGTAATACAGAATATCGAGAAAGGTAGGTAACATGTGAATCGCTCATGTAGTCTATGCCGGAATTATTAAATTGTCAAATTGTCAAAACTTGAAATATCTCGTAACGTAATTTATATTTTCAGGGAGTGGTTCTACTTTTGATTATGACACTTTATATAAATTGTTGATTATTTTCACGTTCCACAGTTTTTCAATGCGTCTTGATGCACAGCTTACTATAAATATCAATTATGAAAATTTATGGAAAATACATAGCCATAAAGAAATATTGTAAAAAGGTATGTCGGCCAGAAAATGTAATACATTATGTGTGCGTTAAGTTTATTATACATCGCTCAGTTTTATTAAAGCACTCCGCTGCGCGTCGTGCTTCAATACAAAACTTCGCGCTGTAAAACTAAACTTACCGCACGTATAATGTAAATAACTATTCCGTGGATATTACCAAGACCAAGTGTTTTAATTTTAACCCTGCAATAGATTTCAAGTGACTTAAAAAAAATGATTATCTTCGAACTCCTAAAACATTTCATTTCATACCCCACAAGTTAGATACCTAAGAAAAAATTAAATTTAAATTAAACACAATTTGCATTAATATTTTATCATACAGGGTGTTGACCGCGACCCCGGAACATAGGACTTTAACATGTAAAATCATACTGTCGTAATTTCCTGCTTAACAAATTATATTAGACAAAAAAGTTTCAAATAAAGTTGAGAGATCATAAAATTCTACATCAGAATCAATAAACAGAATTACATTTACATGCCCTATAACGCCAGAAATTAAATATGAAAATATTAAAAATTAGCTCAAAAATCGGGTTAGCTTTGGAAATGAAACAAAATTGTATACAATTGGAAATGAAATTGTATTTTTTATTAATTATTATTATAAATTGCATAATTGACTATTTTTTTTAGGAATTTTGTTTCATTTCCAAGGCTAACCCGATTTTTGAGCTAATTTTTAATATTTTCATATTTAATTTTGGCGTTATGGAGCATGTAAATTTAATTCTGTTCATTGATTCTGATGTAGAATTTTATGATCTCTCATCTTTATTTGAACCTTTTTTGTCTAATATAATTTGTTAAGCAGGAAATTACGAAATTATGATTTTACATGTTAAAGTCCTATGTTCCGGGGTCGCGGTCAACACCCGGTATAATAAAGATTTTTGCCAGTCTGACATTTCTATTGTCTTCTTGGCAATTTAAAAATACCGCTAATAATAATGTATAATAATTTGCATTCCATATTGTCGACTTTACCTAATCTAACGTCAAAGTAGAATAAAATCGTGAAATTTTAACGGAAATTTTTTCCCTTTAAATTTCGCGGTTTTTAAAATTTTTATGAAATTTGATCGTGTAATATCAACCATACCCAGTCTTACGTTATCTTGTCAGTTACACTTCAAAGTACAACCGAAGCGAATAAATTTAAACTTGTCTATTCAAGATTCTCATTTGATATCAAACACTTTATTTTTCTGATGTCTTTTATGAAAACAATCGACAGCCGCCATTTTCTATAGTATCATTTGTCCCGTCTATTCGACATCTTTCTTTGGATACTCAAAAAGTGATTAAAAAAAAATTTAATCAAACATTTAACAACTTAATTAATATTTGATCATGTGATAAAGACTTTTGTTAATCTGATATTACTATTGGTAATTTAAAAATATTATCAATAATAATGTACAATAATTTGCATTCTCCTTTGTCAACAAATTTGGCGGATTCACTTTATTATTATTAAATTTGATCGTGTAATACCAACTTTGCATAATCTAACTATAAAAAAAATTAAGTTGGAATTTTTTATTAATTTCAAGGTTTTATTTTATTTTTATTAAATTTGTTCATGTTATAAAGACTTCTGTCAATCTGTAATTTCTATTATTATCTTGTCAATTTAAAAGAACCGTCAATAATAATATATAATAATTTGCATATTACATTGTCGACTAATTTATCGCAATTACTTTATTTTTAATAAATTTGATCGTGTAATACCGACTTTTCCTAGTTTAAATAAAAGTTGCATCAAAGTGAAATTTTTTTTATTGGAAATTATTTTATCATTTAAATTTTATTTTTATTAAATTTGATCCTAATGTAATAAAGAATTCTGTCAATCTGACATTTCTATTATTATCTTGTCAATTTAAAAATACCGTTAATAATAATAAACAATAATTAGAATTCTACATTTTCGACAAATTTGGCGGATTAACTTTATTTCTACTTAATTTGATCGTGTAATACCGACTTTTCTTAGTTTAACGTCAAAATAGCATCAAATTGAAAAATGTTATTCGAAATAATTTTTTCCTGTTAAGTTCGCGGTTTTCTTCATTTTTATAAAATTTGATCGTGTAATACCGTCCTTCTTCAGTCTAACGTCAGTTTGACAGTTATACTTTGAATTTAAATTTCCCGGTTTTATTTTATTTTCAGTAAATTTGATCGTATAATACAGATTTAGCGTCACCATAACATATAAACTTCAAAATGCAATCAAAAAGAAAAATTTTATTAGCCATTATTTTTAATTATTTTAATTGACTTGTCTAGAATTAATGTAATTTGTAATTAAAATTTCAAACATCTGTCAAAAATAACACGTTGCACAAAAATTTGTGAGAAGTGACAGCTACAATATAAATTTTTGATTACAATAATGGAAATATTTGATTACAATACAGAAAATACTTGATTACAACAATGAAACTCTTTCATTACAATAAATAATTATATAAAACAATAAAAGTATATTATTTTCACACTAGAAATTATTATTCTAATCTCCATACCAATATTTTAAAACTGATCCTGGTCAAAATGTGTCCGTATAAATAGCTGCCGAAAAATATTTCCTCTTGGAATATTAGCAGGTTGTTGACAGGGTAGAGTAGCATAGTTTTCATCATGAATATGACAACTTTCGTCATCAACTGTTTGAGATTTAAATAATTACGTAAGATAATTTAATTGAATTTAATAAGAAAACTGCTGACATATGTACTGTAATCTTCCTCTTCATGAATTTTTCTTATATTATATAATACAGCTAATGCTTTATAGCTTCATTAGTATTTAATAATTTTATGCGTAATTCTATAGTTGATATCTTGTAAATACAACAAAATTTCATTTTATCATTGATGCTTGATTTATTTGTATATGTTTTTCTCTACAACATAAAATAAAAATATATCTTCCTACTATGGATTATATTTAATTTCACTATTTATAAATGAATAATCAACTTTTTTAACGATTCCCTCACTCGATATACCGTGAAATGTCAAAATTTTTCACAGATTCAAGAATACATTATGTTAACATTTTGATAGCCCTTATACATAGAATAAAATTAGTTTCATTGGTATTTAATCATTTCGTACATAATAGTATAGTATTTCATAAATTCTTCCGTGAAAATATAACCAAACTTTGGTTGATTTTTTTTTTTATGGAATTCTTGAAATATGAGTTCCCTGCAATATAATCGGGAAAATGTATATTGTACAATTAAATTATACACACTTACCATAAATTATAATTAATTTTTGGTTGTTTATGTAAAAAACAACATTTTTACACACGATACTTCAATCTATACAAAGATTTTGAATTAAAAAGTTGTATGTTTTCATTTTGACTGCTCCTAATTCATCCAATATAATTTGTTTTATAAGTATTTATTAATTTCTTCCGAAATTCTATAGTATTTTTAAATTTATTTTGTTCTTTGTCCATATAACCTATTTTATATATGACATTTATAATGAAGTTCGTAATGTATTTCCTGCAAAATTATTAGGAGAAATGATATTCTATAATTAAATTATACACTTACCATGAATTTCATTTAATTTCAGTGTATTTGTAATTTAGTACGTGACCCAAACTATTTTTCATAAAATATTGACGTTTACAAATCAATTTGAATTAATTGCAACTGTCAAAATATGTAAATCATTTCTACCACTTTAAAAAAATTTACAAAATAGTACTCATGTTCGCTCCATTATTCTAAACACAAATAAATATACCAAACTTATCTAACCTGTCTACAATTAAAGTAATGTATAATTAAAATTTAAAACTGAACTGTCAAAAATGACAAGTTGTTCTTCTTTTTTTCAAAAATTTAAAGATAAAGTGAATTGACAATTCACTTTGAAATTTTAAAAATATATTACTTTAATTCCAGACAAGTTAGACAAGTATGGTAAATTTATTTCTGTTTAGAATAAATGGGCGTACATGCTTAATATTTTGTAAAATTTTAAAACATCAATTTAAAAATAAAAAAATGAATTTGAAAGTGAACTGTCAATACCCTTTATCTTTGAATTTTTAACAGGAGTAGCAACGCGTGTTATTTAACAAAAGCTACACGAAACAAAAAATTAGTTTATTTACTTAATATCTCGCACATCATGTGTAATAAAAATGTGAATTCATAAAAAGCACGTATTCCCAATCAAACTGTAGATGCCTGTAAAGGTTTCACTCGAATATATCAAACCGTGTAGGCTCTAGAGCTGCGCACAAATGGTTTCTAGGTAGCAAAAAATTTTAACTGAATAGTATATTGGATAGCGGTCCGACCTGCTTCGCAGGTCTGTCCCCTAGGCTCCGCGTCACTGAAGAAGTAGAAAAATAAATTGAGTAGTCTTAAATAAATTCCAATTTAAACTAAACTATTGGCGAAGCAAGCTCGTCACTACGTTCCTCGCTTCCATGTCAGTACATTGACGAAGAAAGCTCGTCACTTCGTTCCTCGCTTCCATGTCAGTGCATCGGCGAAGCAAGCTCGTCACTACGTTCCTCGCTTCCATGTCAGTACTAGGCGGAGAAAGCTCGTCACTTCGTTCCTCGCTTTCAAGTCAGTGCATCGGCGAAGCAAGCTCGTCACTTCGTTCCTCGCTTCCATGTCAGTACATTGGCGAAGCAAGCTTGTGCCTTCGTTCCTCGCTTTTAAGTCAGTGCATGGGCGAATCAAGCTCGTTACTTCGTTTCTCGCTTCCATGTTACTACTATTTGGCACTTCAGTTTAATTCTCTTCCGTAAGATATTTAATTTAATACCAAACACGTTAAGACTTAAATAATATTTATAAAAAACAATTCACGATCGTCGAAAACAACTTTTTGACACTTGAGTTCAAATCTCCTGTGTGAGACCTTTAATTCGATACCAAACACGGTGGGATTTAAATAATATTTATAAAAAACAATTGACAATCGTCCAAAACAACTTTTTGACACCTTAGTTCAAATCTCCTCCGGGAGACCTTTAATTTAATACCAAACACGGTAGGATTTAAATCATATTTATAAAAAACAATTGACAATCGTCCAAAACAACTTTTTGACACCTGAGTTCAAATCTCCTCCGCGAGACTTTTAATTTAATACCAAACACGGTAGGATTTAAATCATATTTATAAAAAACAATTGACAATCGTCCAAAACAACTTTTTGATACTTGAGTTCTAATCTCCTCTGCGATACCTTTAATTCAATACCAAACACGGTAGGATTTATATAATATTTATAGAAAACAATTGACAAACGTCGAAAACAATTTTTTTGATACTTGAGTTCAAATCTCCTCTGCGAGACCTTTCATTCAATACCAAACACGGTAGGATTTAAATAACATTTATAAAAAACAATAGACAATCGTCCAAAACTTTTTGACACTTTATTTTAAATCTCTAACGTGAAACTTTTAATTTAGTACCAAACACGGCAGGATTAGAAATAAAAACTGATGTTAAAAAAAATAATTCTGAAATTGATAAATATTTAAAACGAACTTTTTATATTAGATAAGTAATAAACTTATTTGAATTTTACCGCCTAAAATACTTGGAAGCATCGAGGTTGTCGAGCAGAGACATCTGTTGTATTTTTTGAGAAAGAAAAGAAACCATTATATGAAGTGGAAAATAATTTTCAACTTTTTTGTGTTGGATAAGAAGTTAGCTCATTTGAATTTTACCGCCTAAAATCCATAAATGAATCGAGGTTGATGAACAGAGACATCTGTCATATTTATTTTGAATGAAAAAAAAATATAAGAAAAAAATTCACATTTAAAAAATCTACAATATAGAAAACATGTTTCCTCATTTATTCTAAACAAAGATAAATTTACAAAACCTTTTCATTTGGTCTAGAATTAATTCAATTTATACTTACAGTTTCAAACAGATATGTCAAAAATGACAGGATGAACACAAATTCGTGAAAAGTGACAGCCACAATTTTAATTTTTTAAATTGACTTTTAATATATTTACATTAGAGTACACATGTTCACTCATTTATTTTAAACACAGATAAATTTACAAAACATCTTCAACTTGTCTAGAATTAATGTAATTTTTATTCAAAATTTGAAACAGATCTGTCATATATGTCAAATTGAACAAAAATTTGTGAAAAGTTTCAACTATAATCAACAAACTACACTTTCGTAGCAACACGAGGCACCCCTTGATGTAAAAATTTAATGTCTTTACTATTTAATATTTCGCACATCATGTGTAAGAAAAATATGAATTTATAAAAAGCACATAGTCCCTATGGCCCTTTACGTCTAAAAAAAAATTCACCCGAATCCGTCGTACCGTTTAGGCTGTAGCGATGAATAATAATGGTTGTTAGATTGGCTAATCTATAGAACTTAAGCCTTTTAGTATATAGGACTAGCGGCCCGACCTGCTTCGCAGGTCTGTCCCCTAGGCTCCGCGTCACTGAAGAAGATTACAACTGAAAATATGGAAAAATAAATTGGGTAGTCTTAAATAATTTCCAATTTATACCAAACAATTGGCGAAGCAAGCTCGTCACTACGTTCCTCGCATCGATGTCAGTACATTGACGAAGAAAGCTCGTCACTTCGTTCCTCGCTTCCATGTCAGTGCATCGACGAAGCAAGCTCGTCACTACGTTCCTCGCTTCGATGTCAGTACATTGACGAAGAAAGCTCGTCACTTCGTTCCTCGCTTTCAAGTCAGTACATGGCGAAGCGAGCTCGTCACTTTGTTTCTCGCTTTTATGTTACTACTATTTGGCACTTTAGTTTAAATCTCTTCCGTGAGATATTTAATTCAATACCAAACACGTTAGGATTTAATTAACATTTATTAAAAAACAATTGACGATTTACCAAAATAACTTTTTGACACTTGAGTTGAAATATCCTTCATGAGACTTTTAATTTGATACCAAACACGGTAGGATTTAAATAATATTTATAAAAAACAATTGACAATCGTCCAAAACAACGTTTTGACACTTGAGTTTAAATGTCCTCCGCGAGGCCTTTAATTTGATACCAAACACGGTAGGAATTAAATAACATCTATACAAAACAATTGACAATCGTACAAAATAACTTTTTGACACTTGCGTTCAAATCTCCTCCGCGAGGCCTTTAATTTGACACCAAACACGTTAGGATTTAAATAATATTTTTTAAAAAACAATTGACAATCGTCCAAAACAACTTTTTGACACTTAAATTCAAATCTCCTCCGCGAGGCCTTTAATTTGATATCAAACTCGGTAGGAATTAAATAACATTTATACAAAACAATTAACGATCGTCCAAATCAACTTTTTGACATTTGAGTTCAAATTTCCACTGCGAGACCTTTAATTCAATACCAAACACGGTAGGATTTAAATAATATTTATAAAAAAACAATTGACAATCGTCCAAAATACCTTTATGATACTTTTTTTTATAAATCTTTAACGTGAAACTTTTAATTTAGTATCAAACACGGAAGGATTAGAAATAAAAAACAACTGATGATAAAAAAAATAATTCTGAAATTGATTATAAATATTTAAAACGATCTTTTTATATTAGATAACTAATTAACTTATTTAAATTTTACCGCCTAAAATACTTAGATGTTGTCAAGCAGAGACATCTGTTGTATTTTTTGAAAAGAAAAAGAAACCATCTATGAAGTGAAAAATAATTTTCAACTTATTTGTGTAAGATTAGAAGTTAACTCATTTGAATTTTACCGCCTAAAATCCTTAAAAGAAGTAAGTTTGACGAACAAAGACATCTGTCATATTTATTTTAAATTTGAAAATAATATGGGAAAAAATTCATATTTAAAAAAGTTTCAAAATAATAATCATGTTGGTTAATTTATTCTAAACACAAATAAATTACCAAATTCGTCTAACTAAACTACAAATAAAGGAATTTATATTTGAAATTTCAGACTGAAATGTCAAAAATAACTAGTTGCACAAAAATTTGTGAAAAGTGACAGCTACAATTTTTATTTTTTTAAATGACTTTTAAAATATTTTCAAAATAGTACACATTTTTGCTTATTTATTCAAAACACATATTAATTTACAAAACGTCTTCAAGTTGTCTTGAATATATGTAATTTATACTTAATTTTTGAAATAGATCTGTCAGAATTGACAAATTGAACATAAATTTTTGTAAAGTTACAACCATAATCAACAAACTCCACTTTCGTAGCAACCCGCACACTTTGATCCATAACCTTTTTTATTTAATATCTCGCACATCATGTGTACTAAAAATGTCAATTCATAAAAAGCACGTATTCCCAAAAAATCTCTAACTTCCAGTAAAGGTTTCACTAAAATCGGTCAAACCGTCTAGGCTCTAGAGCTGCGCACAAATGGTTACTAGGCAGATGAAAATATAGAAAGTGAATTTTGCCTTTTAGTATATAGGATTGAAGCAGAACAATAAATCATAGTTAATATAACAAATTAAGTTATTACAAAGAATACAAACTTTCTTTCACAATTTCAAATTGTTAAGGAAGCTAAATTTACTTGTTATTATTGACGAATCTATTTGTTATTTTATATAAATGTACAACAATTTTTCTTGTTAAAAATTCAGAATTGACAAAATATTTGTCAATTGTTAATTTAACGCAATATAAATTGATGAGTTTGTTAAATTTACTTGTTATTATGCGGGAAAATAGCTCCGTGGTAACGCATCGGACTGAGGATCGTGAGATCCTCAATTCGAATCCCACTGCAGACAGTTACCAATTTAAATTTACCCCTGTGGTTCCTCCTCCACTAACATCTTTTGGGGCTATGATTTGACGGCTGGTAACCGCACTTCATACGAAAAAATATATCACTTACCGAGGTCTGCGTAAGCAGAGTGCCACACCCATAATGGGTAAAAGGCCTGATGATATATTTATTTATTTTATTTTTTAATTATAGACGAGTCTACCTGTTAAATTTTATAAATGTAGCAAATAAATAAAAACAACAATTTTTTTGGTTAAACATTCAGAATTGACAAAATTTTAATTTAACAAATTGTTAATTTAACACAATATATTTGCCAATATTAGCTAAAAATACTTAATAACCACAAAATTAACAAATCGAAAATCACATTTTTACTGTGTAACATTACTGGGGACCGTGAATTGACGGCTGGTAATTGCAAGTCACGTGATAAAAATATGCCACAGCTGAAACGGGTAAAAGGCTTGATGGTATATTTATATTTATTTATCATTTATTAATTTATGTTAAAAAGGATAGCAAACTGACAATTTTGTGTCCTTGAAGAGTGCTATACTAAAAATATTTTTGTCGTACGCAAAATGAATATATAAATCACGAAATTTCTCATTACAGCTTTAAGTTTTTTTCGCGTCTAGTTATTGAGCAATATCCACACATAAAATCAAATATTTCCCCGACAAGGATATGAAAATTTATGCGGGATCGTGTCGTCGAGAGTTAGGACCTCCACAGGACGAAAGACGAGGATTTGACAGTCAAGAAAACATTGCTACTGAGGGTGAAGGTCGTAGGATTCATGGGCGTAGGTGACTTGTTCGAAAATGATCAGTTTTTGAATAAATAAATAAAATTAACTCAGTAGCTCGTCTTTCAACAACAACTATATATTTTTTCTTCAAGCGTTTTATAATATTCATATTTTGATGCTACATATATGACATAGAAGTTCATCATTTTGTTATTAATACAATTATATAAATATAATATATATATATATATATATATATATATATATATATATATATATATATATATATATATATATATATATATATATATATCACGCCTTTTACCCATTACGGGTGTGGCACTCTGCTTACGCAGATCGCGGTAAGTGATATATTTTTTCGTATGAAGTGCGGTTACCAGCCGTCAAATCATAGCCCCCAAGGATGTTAGTGGAGGAGGAACCACAGGGGTAAATTTAAATTTGTAACTGTCGGCAGTGGGATTCGAACTGAGGATCTCACGATCCACAGTCCGACACGTTACCACGGAGCTATTTACCCCATATAAATATAATTGTATTATAATAAATATAATTGTACGGAGTACAATAATATTTTAATTGATTCATATACCACTGGTCACTGGTGGCAGCACCTACAAGGGCAACTGTGTCGAGTGACAGTTTTGTTGCAATTGGTTCTGACATATTTTATATTTTATTTTTCAAAATGGCAGAAAAAAACGACATATTTGTTTCTCTCAATTTGCATAGCCTCGGCCGCAAGTATATTAGCTCAACACAAAAAGTCTTGTTTCAACTCCTAGTAACATAATATACTAGTATCCATCGAAAGCTGTACTAGTCCTATAGAATATTACTTGCTTTATATAGTAAAACAGTATCTAATAGTAAAAAAGATACAATTTTTGGTGGAGGAGCCGGGTCCATAAAACAATAATTTAAATTTTATACTCCTGTATAAATATATCCCCATTATTTTATTTTTTTTCGAATAACTATAATACCCATAGTACACAATAGTGTGTTATAATTTCATAATTCACTATTCTCGACCAATCAGAAAGCCAGAAATCCATAATTCACTGTTATTTTGAAGACGTGATGTGGATCACCAAGCAACGGTCGTCTGACTGTTGACATGTAGTCAGTTATCATTGTGTATGTTTATGTTGACGTTTTTCAATGAATTTCGATCATTTTCTAAAGTGAGTTCCGAATTTACAGGAGTAGAAAAAGTATAGTATTATATTCGGGATTATGGTCATTATTCACTTGGATAATTAATCTTCGTGAATAATGACTATCATAATCCCTCATAAAATATGCTATTATTTCAAATATGAAAGCAGCTTTATAAAAAAAATTTAAATAAAAAATGGTGACAATAATATTTGCAATAATTGTGTATTTTGTTCTTAGGAGTAAATGCATCAAACATATAAAATAGAATTATAAATCATTTAAAAAATGCCCAAAACTTTAAAAAATATTCTGTCTTATCCAGCATTTCTAATTGCCATAGAATAAGTTGTTTTGTTATTTTTGTTTATTTGTTTCATTATTTTTTTTACAAAATAGGAAGTGGACTATTTACTATAGTCATATTCCACCTCACAAATTTTATTAACACAAAGGACCATGCTCTTCAGTGGGATTCAAACCCGTGACCTATGGTGTGCTAGGCTAGTGACATAGCCACTACAGTACCGAGATTGGCTTGTTTCATTTCAACTGTCAAATTATTAAATTACAACCTAACTATTTTACTTTGTCCGCCGCCGGAGTAAAAGTATTGCCAAGAAGATACTTTTACGCCGGCGGCGACAATATAGAACTTCTGCTTGTTGAACACAAATACATAACAACGTACTTTAATCAAGCCTGAAAAAAGTGTTATTTGCAATTTTCTTGTATCTGTTTCCCATTTATAGAAAAACACCTCTATGTCAAACATGAGTCAAGTGTAATTATTAAAACCAAATTCAAATTCATATTTATAAGAAAGCACGAAAATATCTCCCATTATTCTTCTATACGGACGCCCATTTTAAAATACATTACTTAATATTCTTGTAGTGCTTTTGATATATGCTGAAGTCCTGAGCTTACAGCTTAACATACAAAGCTTCAAGTTTGGCTGACAGAAGAACATCAGGGTTAGAGGTTAACCCATTTTGCAGCTTTTAGTATGCAATATGCATAAAGATTTTTTAATGCTGCATTTTGTTGTCATTGTTCTTGAATAACATTTTGTACGAGGAGACAAAATGTTATACCAAACTTAATTTAACGAAATATTTACAAGCAAAATAAATACATATATCATCATGTTGTGATATTAATTAAACTATTGGATTGCAGTTAATAAAGTTTATTTAAAATCGGCCTCTACCGGTTTCGAAAACACATTGCCTTCTTCAGGAGCCATAAAAGTGTATATAATGTAATCTATTTCTTAAAATGTATTTTTACAGATTAAAACTTACGTGATTCTGTTAAAAAATTGGTTTTTATAAATTTGTTTCAAATAACACATTAAAAATTACAGAAGTAATGAGAACAACACATTCGGATGTCAAACAGATACAATAGTTATTTGTGTATCAAGTGCGGATAGAGCATTGTTTATTGCACGCGACGAGGAAATTGTTGATCGAGGCGAAGCCGAGCTCAACAACTCGACAAGTGCACCGAACAAGCTCTATCCGACGAGATACACACAATATTTTTTCTCCAATCGTTGAACAATGTCAAACTGTAGAAAAAAATTAATTTTCAAAATTATCTTTGGTCACGCCTATAACAATTCAGTAAAATTGTAGTTACCCATGTCACCGTAATCATGATAACGTTTATGAACTAAATAAAAATTTTCAAAGAAATCATAATTTGACACATGGAATACATTTGACATATGGAGTACATTTGACATAAAGTCTACAGAGTGAATACGTTTATGGTGATTAAGTTGAAGTATATGTACGTATATGCCAACTGTATTTGCAATAGTAAGGTTATTACCAGAAAAATCCAATGCATCATTTACTTCTTTTACCTAATTTATTTTTGTTTTGTTTTTGTCGCGCTAGTGCGACAATATGTCACTTTGTCGCCCTAGAGCGACAATTTTGAACATTTCCTAACCAAAAATGGAATAACAATGTCGATATTGTGCAACGATTGTAGAAATAAATAAATAAATAAATATTATAAAATGCTCTTAAATCGTCAAAATTGTAAAAATATAAAAAATTATACAGTATGTCCCACGTAAATGTTAGCATAGGCAATTAACATGTAAAATCAGGTTTTTATAAATAAAAAGTGTTCGGCAAAAAATTATGCATCCAAATTTTATATCACAATACTGCCAATATCCCAACATCTTATTTAATACAGATTAATTTATTTTGATACCGCAATTTAATGAAATTAATAATAATAATTCCTAATTTTCCGCCTACTCTTTTTATTGCTACTGACGTATAGTGCTTGCAATTTGTTTTACATATTTTAATCTGTCACTGTCATCAAGAATACATTAAATGTCGAAAACCGTGTAAATATTATTAGAATGTATTATGGGGGCGCAGTGCAAGACAAATATCTGAATACTTCACAGGAATGAACGCCGAATGATTTCCATCGCCAGAAATTAACAGTGACAGATGAAAATATTTAAAACAAATTGCAGGCACTATACGTTAGTAGTAATAAAAAGAGTAGGCGGAAAATTAGGAATTATTATTATTAATTTCATTAAATTGCGGTAACAAAATAAATTAATCTATATTAAATAAGATGTAGGGATATTGGCAGTATTGTGATATAAAATTTGGATGCATAATTTTTTTGCCGGACACTTTTTATTTACAAAAAACTGATTTTACATGTTAATTGTCTATGCCAACATTTACGTGGGACACACGGTATATAACAATTAATTGCTACCACAGCACCGCGTGTAACTTTATGCTAAATACTTTTGCAAACTACATCAGAATGTTAAGAATTCTTCTAATTTTTACTTCTGAAACTTTCGTACACCACAGAGCAACTTGAATAAATTCCTACCTTTTCCTCGGTTCTCCAAGCATCTGCAGCCAGATTCAGCCAAAAATACCACTTAAAACTTTATGTATCACGATATTAGACACATCATAATGTTACATTTGCTACGATTCACGTCAAAAAAATATCTAAAACACAATACAATAAAACCGATGATCTTACATTGATTACAACAATAAGTTTCACTTGAAATACAACTGAATTCACTAAGTATTTATCGAGCTAGCAAGTAGTTATTATTAAAATTGTTTGTACATCACTTAAACACACTTTAAAATGAGTTAAGTGAGTTTAAAACACCGATATTTCGGAAGGAAGTTAGAAAATTGTCACAAGCATTTATAGTTACACACAAAAGACGCCATGCTTTACAAAATTTGATGCTTTGCTATAGCTTGCTACAGCTGTTGTTGTATATTCAGACCTGCGCAGTTTAAATATTTAATAAATAAAAATATTATATTCAAAGTCGTTGCAACTCGATGAGTGGCATGAGCAGGAAATTTCTTGACTAGATAAACTTCTTTAGTCTCTGAGGCAAATGTTTAACTGCAGACAGTAAATATGAATTTAAATTAATATATTTTTACAATACTCAAAATGTGTAAAAATGTATTAGAACAATTGCCTCTCATATTTATACAGGGTGTATCTGGGAAAATGGACCCAACCCTATTTAACTTTTTTGTTATAATGAATATAAAAATTTTCTTCATATAGAAGTTTTATTGTATTATATATATACTATTTAATGACATGTACAGAATTTTTTATAAAGTCAGGTTTACATGAAACGACTATCAACTTTTATTTTTCAAATGAGAACCTAAAATTGTTTTACTTAAATAAAAACCGCCATTTTTTTCTCTTTTCAACGATGTATTACATGTCAAAAATTAATATGAAAAAGATCGAGATAAACAACTTATCAACTTTTCGTTATCATATTTTATTTAGTTTGTTGTATTGATATTGAACGACAGGCATTCGAAATCCTTATAAATTTATTTATTTTTCTTATTTTCATAGCATACTTTCTGTGTGTGATTCATTATTTATAAGCTTCAGGTAGAACAATTCCTTAATTAATTTTGAGTCGATGATCCTAATGAAAAAAAAATTGTACGGCCCTTCGTAAAGCCACCCAAGCTACTTAAAAGAAATGTAAATTTGGCAACACGGAACCAAACAATTGTTATATTTGTCATCAGGTAACTATGCAAATCATTTTGAATGTTATGTCAACATTTGACATATGTGCAGTCAGTGGAAATTTAAATTGAAAATTAAAATTGTTTACTTTAGAAAGCAACTTTACTTTCTTACGTACAAGACCGAAGATTGATAGGAAATGAAATAAATAATAAATATTATAACAAAAAATCAAATCAATTTGACAAATGTCAAAGTCTGACAAACGTAAAATTATTTTTTATTAATTATTTAAACAAAAAACCATTTTGCGACAGTTTGCCATGTGTAATAATAGTTATTTACTGTACAAGTGAGCAAAGTAA
Organism: Poecilus cupreus; assembly: GCA_963942605.1. Taxonomy (NCBI): domain Eukaryota; kingdom Metazoa; phylum Arthropoda; class Insecta; order Coleoptera; family Carabidae; genus Poecilus; species Poecilus cupreus. The sequence continues at coordinate 16,005,334 of OZ012728.1, forward strand.
GGAATTACTCACGAGAGAAATTTTAGCACATAAAAACGAAAGCTGAGTGTGATAATTTTATCGAGTGGGTAATTCCACTTTGCCTACGTCTAAAGTATAACGTTTAAATGCAAAATTTATTAAAGAAATATCATTTGACAGTGACATGCTTTAAATTTTCTAAATTAGAATGTCAATAGAAATAGTTACCAAGGTGCTGTGTGCTATTATTATTGTTATAAATAAAAAATTACTCACTAGTGACTTTCCTCAAAATTATACCCACTAGTGGGTAATCTGTTACTTTCCTTGTTTAAAATCGTCATAGTTATAGAGCATTTATTGAGAGGTGTTGGACAAAATTATACAATACGACTGAATAGGGATTAAAAAATTAAAGTTTTTGTATTAAATATTAAACGATTAGTTACAGAGCATACAGCAACGATGAAATGTGTATCAATAAAAACTAAAAAATGTGAAATCTTATTCTTTTATTTATTTTTATTATGGTCAAATTTGCCTGATGATTTATCTCTATTAAACTGCCAAAAGCCTACAAAATTAATTAAAACCAAAAAAGAACAATACGTTTTGTAGCAACCTTGAAGCCTTTCATAAGGTGAAAATATTGCCCTGTAATTCCTTCGCTTACAAAGTATGTTTACTTGTTTGTGTTTGCCCTGTCCAAGTTTTTGACTGAAGGCAATAAACTTCACGAGTTTCGTGTGTGTTTCATGTCGGTTATTTAGTGTCGCCAAGGAAATTATTAATGGCGTGAGCACCAATAAAGTGCTATAGAAAAGGACAAAAGCGTTTCGAGTGAAGGACAATGAAAGAAGATTGAAAAACTCGTAGACAAAATGAAACTAATTTTGGCGGTATATGACAATATGAAAGATTTGTAGCATGAACTACGTTATAACGTGAAATAAATAATATCTAGTCATTTTACCAAAAAATGTTTCAAATTCGTGTTCTGTTACCACCCAAAGGATACAAGATCTTGGACGTAGTTCTATATCATAAATAGTGAACTTGTATGACAACATATGTCAGGTTAGTCGAATTTATGAAGTTAGCTTCAGTCAATTCTATCAATATTAAAAACTAATAAAATATAACTCAAGAAATTATTCTGACATAAGTAAATTAAATTTGTTTATCCAACACCTCTCAATAAATGCTCTATAACTATGGCGATTTTAAACAAGGAAAGTAACAGACTACCCACTAGTGGGTATAATTTTGAGAAAAGTCACTAGTGAATATATTTTTATTTATAACAATAATAATAACACACAACACCTTGGTAACCACTTCGATTGACATTTTAATTTAAAAATTTAAAGCATATGTCACTGCCAAATAATATTTCTTTAATAATTTTTTTAAATATTAAGAGGTGTTTGATAAAACGTCATACTTCACACGTGGGCAAACTTGAATTACCCGCTCGATAAAATTATCACACTCAGCCTTCGACTTCGTGTGTTACAATTTCTCTCGTGGGTAATTCCTTACTTTGCCCACTTGTAAAGTAAATAACTATTATACGAGAAATAAATTAAAAAATATATTTCATGTTTCAAAAACTCTTTGAAAATATTAATTTTAACCTTAGAAAATTTTTCAGCTTTTCAAATATTAAATGTCAAAATTTTAATTTTATCTACGATAGTGTGTAAAATTGATGTTTAACTGTTAGTTTCAAGTTTGTAAAACGGTTGTTTAGAAACACGATCCCATTAGTCACGGGCAGTCACGGGTTGCCAAGCAACGAGTGATTAAAATTTTTAAACACGCCAAATTTGCAAAAATTTTGTTATGGCAAACTTCTCATTTAATATTGTTCTACTACTTCATTAATAAAACTTTTTTTTATATTTTTTGGGGTTTTTCATTATATCGTAGATAAAATTTTGTACGATACACATACGTTAAGCGTCTTTAGTCACTCAGGGGTCTTAAAACACTCGCTACGCTCGTGTTTTAATTGACCCATTCGTGACTAAAGACTAGCTTTACGTACTTGTATCGTAAATAACTATGGTAAAATCTATATGAAGTTAGCAACTAGTATGAAAAAATCGGACAGACCGCGTTTTTCATCATAGTTTTCTATTCGATTTTTTCGTCCAAGTTGGTAGTGTCCACGATCCGAGTTTTTGATTCGAGAACTTTATCCGAGATCTCGGACCGTTTTTTATCACCGTGGACGGTTATTAAATATTGCGGTATTCTCTATTTATTCAGCTGTTACTCTCAAGATATGAGAAGACAGCTGACAAAATCAAAAGAAACATTGTTTCAAATTTGCTCACTAGAGTGACATTACTGTTATTGGCAGTAAATAAATGACGTAGCTCTGACGTACATCGATGAAGATTTAATTTGATGCCGTTTTTGAAAAATTATAAAAATATTTGTAAAGCGTAAAATATGATGTAACAAATACAGTTTTGTATATTATTTCATAAAAAAAAATGAAACCGAAAATGTGAAATGACCCCATTGTTATCCAGTGTTGAAAACAAACAAACAAACAAGACATATTTTTATTCGTCTCTTGTTGTTTTATAGTTGCACACAATGTTTTAAAATCACAATTTTAATACCCAACATTATTTTCAATATTCGCCGCATAGAGCATTACTTTCAGTACATAAGCAACATCGCTGAAATAGGTACAGTGATATAAAGGTTTATTTAGCATTCCTCACTGAAATAAAATTCCAGTTCGGGTTCAGTCGGTTAGAAAAATTGTTTCTACATCGTTAGCTCTAACCCTGGAAGGTGGAACCCGTTGAAACCCATTTACGGGTCGTTAGAATTTAAATTCGGGTTTCTTCACACGGCAGGGCTGTCATTAGGGGGACAATTAAGACGGGAAAGTTTTGCGGGAGATAAATTAGCGAGACCACTTGAATAAACTTTGTAAGTTTGGCTGTTTGCTGGTAATACAAAAGATTGTTATTGTATTCACCCACTGGTTGAACTTACATTTCATACATTTATATTTGTAGTTGTAGCGCAATGCTTGCCTATTCAAATGGTTGTAAATATGGTACAGAGTATTAATTTAATTTAGTAACTAGATACTTCTGAAGATATAGAAATTTCATGTCATATTTCAAACAGATGTACAGCTTATGAGTTTAGACTAAATAGCAAAATGGCAAATGAGTCATGTATATTATGACTGAACTCAACTTTAAAAAATTTGTTGTGGGCACCACAAAACTTCCCGCCAAAGATTTCTTATCAAATAATACAGGAACACGGTTCTCCACTATCAAGAAAAACTCATCCCTTCAAAAAAATTAGTTTTCACTTATGACACAAGTCAAAAAATGACATAATCATTGTTTTGTTTTTTAGAAACGCACAGATTAGTAGATTTAAACGAAAATGACAAAAATAATTTTTCTTTAACGTGTTGTAATTCGTAAATGGTGAAAATAAGAGAAAAATGTTTTATACAACAATTGTAGTTAATGATATTTGAAACATTATTATAATAACAATAATTGTCATTAAACCATAATTTAATTTAATTTAAATTTTTTTTCTACTCCTGTATACATATATTCCAATTATTTTAATTTTTTTGATGAATTGTACGAGTAGTACCCATAATTCACTCTCTGGAATTATGATTCATAATTCACTCTTCTCGACCAATCACAGATCCAGAAATCCATAATTCATGTTTATTTTAAAGACGTGATGTGGATCACCAAGCAACGGCCGTTTGATAGTTGACATGTAGTCAGTTGTCATTGTGTATTTTTATGTTGACGTTTTCCAACGTGGGTTTTCAACGAATCTTGATCATTTTGAAAAGTGATTTTTGAATTAGAGGAGTAGAAAAAGTATAGTATTATATTCAGGATTATGGTCATTATTCACTCGAATTCACTTCATCTTCGTGAATAATGACTATCATAATCCCTCATATAATAATATACTATTATCCAACACCTTTCAATAAATGTTCCACAAGTGGGTATAATTTTGAGAAAAGTTACTAAAGAATATTTTTTTGTTTATAACAATAATAAAAACACACAACACCTTAGTAACAACTTTGATTGACATTTAAATTTAGAAAATTAAAAGCATATGTCACTGTTAAATACTATTTCTTTAATAAATTTTGCATTTATTAAGAGGTCAGTCTTCGGATTCGTGTGCTAACATTTCTCTCATGGGTAATTCCTTACTTTGCTCACTTGTAAAGTAAATAACTATTATTTTCTTTAACGTTTATACATTTAAATTGAATATTTTCTGGCGCGACTGTGTTTTTTTTAAATAAATTTTTAGGGTACATCGTTCGTACTATACTTGTTTTTCAACTTTTATAAAACATTAAAGCGAAATACTTTAACCGGACAAACTTATATAAAAGACACATATATCATACAATCCAGTTTTATCTGAGATTCAGGACCATTCAAAAAATTCCAAATATGTAATTAGTAATTCATAGCATCCCTTAATTACTCAACAACATGTTGACAACACCATAACAATTACATGCAAACAATTCCCTCGGAATCCAGTGACGTCATCTCCGGAACCGTCGGTCCGCAGGCATCATTGTTACCGACCGGACACCGCAACGGACCCAAGACACAAACCAACCCTAACTTACCCTGTACTTTGCCCTGACAATAAAATTACACAAAAGTAAGTAATACAATAAATTTTCGTTGTATCACAAGCTGTCATCAGCGCGAATATTAATTCTGTAAGACAAAGGAAGCTCGTTACCAGAGAAAAATAGCGCAATAAATATAAATAATAGCGTGGAAAGCTGTAAAATACCAGTCGATTACACAGCAAGATACGATATTCATGTACAACAATGTAATGTAATAAATTATGCGAGGGAATCGTACGCGGAAAGACGAATTTGTTTTTCTTCGGTTGGTATGATACAAGACTATGAAGGGCATAATTTATACATCAGGATATTGCTTGAACCTTACTCTTTTCATTGCTGCAAGATTCATTTGTTTTGGTCCATCCAAAACTGAGTTATCGTTTCTCAAATAAACACAGACCAATAAGTATTTCACTAGAATTCATTATACTGGTTCATTCGATAACACAAATTAAGCACCAATGGTTGCGGTCAGTAGTTGGATGGGTGACCGTCTTGCGAAAACCCAAACTGTGTTCCGTTGTCACACTACCAAAAACAGGGTACCGAGGCAGCATATAACCTCAAAAAAAAAAATCTGGTGTGGACACCACACTACTTTCTTGTACACATAAAACCAACTGAACACGTATGACTTGTTCCTTGCTTATGATTTTATTTATTTTGACAATTATTTATTTTATTGTTAAACCTGTTTAATTTTTACTTCTCATTGTAACTATGATTTTATATTAAAACAGGCATAAATTAATATCTAATGTTTAAAACTTTCTAACTAATAATACAAATATTGCTTTTATAATATTTCAAACGACACATATTTTTGATACTTCACAATTATTTGATAATTGACACATAGATGTTAAAAATGTTTTAGTTTTTGTTCCCATTGTAATTAAAATTATTGAAATGTATTATTAAATATGCACGAGTAATTTAGTTTTTCTCAAAATTAGAAGTATGTACAAGAAGAGTGCAAATAACATTTTTTTCACATGTCAGGAAACCCCACCGTTCTTCTCCATAAATAATCAGGAAAATATATAAGTGTTGCCAAAATGAAAGTTATTTACAAAAAATATATTGTAAAAATTATAAATAAATACTTACTTTTATTGAAAATCCTTATTTCAGTGATAAACATATTTTAAATTGTCGTACAATTATGTCATTTGAATCATAATTTGACATCTTTAATCTATATTTAAAATTGGTTGGCAACACTGCTACATCGCTTGGAATCTGATAGCCTAACTTTTAACGTGTCAGTTGTATTGTCAAAGTGTATTTTAGATGTCGTGAAAAAAATGTTCTACTCTCGCTCAAATTGCCTCATGAGCGCAGCGAGTGAGAAAAAGAAGCGTTTTCCTCTCTAGTTTGACTAATAACTATTTATTTTCCAAATATTTTTGCTAACATTTAAAACTTTTTTCACAACTGATTCAATTTTTAAAAAATATATAATTTATTGTTTTGTGTTTCCAGTAAACTTCCTATTTCGGTTTTTAAATTTCAATAAAAATCAACTCAACTCTTCATATTTTCATGAAACTTATAAATTTCAAGTTTCGTTTACATATCTTGTCTTGTTCATGAGATATTGCGCACACGGACATCCATCCATCCATCCTCACACAGCACACACAGACATCATTAAGAAATTGATCTTAACGGATACAGTAGATCGAAATTTAATTTTGAATATTTGTCAGTAGTAGGGCTCGAACCAATGATATTAAGTTACCAGAGAGCTACTTATTCCATTTATTAATTTTTATCTCAGATAATAATTGATTTATTTTAAATATTGTTATAACAAAAGAGATGTAGAATAATATTATCTACAATTTATATTTAAAACATTTTTATATACTTTCTACAGTTGAGGCAGTTCAATGTACAAAAACCAAGACAAACAACATCGATGTTTGAAAAAAGCAAATGGAAAAACTAATTTAATTAAACCAGTATTTGTACTACAACTGTTTTCCTCTTCTTTCCGTCCAATCTTTTGTTTCTTCTAGCATCTTCATCTTAATAAATTTATCGTCCAACTAAAGTAGGTGTTTAGTAAATCACATAAATAGAAAAACAGGACAAAGAGTAAAACAAGAGAACGAGGAATTTCCTTCGATACACTGCGTCGAAGAGACGCGTCATATATTTAAACAGTCTTGTTTGGGCGGTTGCCAAGGAATAACGAATAACGAAGAAGTGAGCACAGGTGTGTCTAGTTTAAAATGATCAGATATCTTGGAACTATATAAAGTTTCTCTAACAAGTTTCTTCAATTTATTTTATTGTTTAAAGTTTAACTAAGTTTAGTTAAGGTTGGACCTTGAATAGGGGTTGTAAATGAAGGCTTAGATTTTGTTTTTTGGTTGCAGGGTGCTTGAACTTCCAAGGGAGCGTTTATTCAAAGCGCCGAGCTTTATAAATTGGTGAGTATCGAACTAAATTAATAGAAAAGTTTTTAACTATAACGCAGTTTTGTAAATTGGACAGCTTTGAATATATTTTAACAAGATTATCGATTAATTTTTAACTTAATTTTTGACTGCAACTATAGCGTTCAAGTAATAATAACATAAATTAACTATTTAATATGTTTAATTTCAAATTACTGTCCATGATTTTTCTATAAATAATAAGAATTGTAATTTTTAACGAAGTTAAATAATTTTTTCTACGATCATTACGAAATTACACTTTCTCCACAATAAACATAGCTTGAAAATTGTATATTTCGTAAAAGTGGGACCAACTTACTAATAATAATGCTGTATGACATTAATATATCAAGTATAATTGTATTTATCATAAAAGAGTTAGTAATTATTTTAAAGTTTATATAAACCTTTGTTTTCAATATTGAGATTACAAAGAAAATACTAAATCAATTTTTTAATATGTCTTTAGTTTTTATATTACATTCTATAAATTTATAGTTGGTAACACTGCGCACATCTGCGCTTGCGCCATGAATCCACGATTTATGTTGTAATCATAAACGTCAAATAGTTTGAGTTTGAGATGTCATATCTTGTTTTTAAGGAGTAAGAACTATTATTATTAATCGTGACAAAAGTGTGATCGTAGGAAAGTGTAGTATGCAACTCGTGCAGAATTACTTATTTCACGCTCGTGTGATTTCAGCACTCGACTTCGTCTCGTGTTAATGCTCTCACAACTCGCGTGAAATAGATAACTTTCTGTACTTGTACAATATACTACTTTATTTGATTATTTTTTTATGTTTCTTAAAACCAATGAAATGCTTCATGCTTTAACTAATCTCATCATTATTATACTGAGAATAAAATCTCTAGTGATTATTCCTCGTAATAATCTCTGTAGCTTTTTTGCTTTTGTTGACAAATGTCGGTTGTGAAATAATTATGATCAACACAAGTGAAAAATGAGCAAAAATGATAGATTCAGCGCCATGCCTGATGATGAAATAAAAAAATAATATAATTAAATATAACTCGAGAGTTCCACAAATTATAAAATGATTCTCCAGTATCTTTCTCAAACTTGTTGCCATTTAGCAATAGCCACTCAAACCTTATGAGCTTTCGTGGTTATTGCCTGGCAACAAAGTTTCGAAAGATCTGTCAAATTATTTACCCAGTTTTACGTAAAATTTTATGTTGCATCGTTGCTCTGGAAAATCGTACATTTCAAAAATCGTTATTAACACAAACTCGCACTCAAATAACAACATCTCGAAAACTACACTAGCAATCAGTAATCCAAGAGCACGTGATTTCAAAGGAGGTTATGAACAATGCAATACTGCCAACCACATATCACAAAATATTTCCGTTAGCGCGGTTATTATCTGTATCTTATGCTTTTATTAACAGTATCCCTCATTTGAGCGAATTTTGTTGTACTTTTGAATAAATATTAATAATTTAAATGCTTGTCGCTTCAGCTAAAGTTACCTTTAGTGCTGTAAGCTTTGAGTACACTACTTCAACAGTTCATAAGTCGACCTCAATTAGACTAATAGCAATTCTACACTTACAAGTACTGTTTGAAATATACCTTTGTTCTAGACACACGTTTCGTGATAGCTAAAAATACACTACGTTGTTCCCTTTGAAAAATACCTTACAAAGGCTCTGTTCTACAATCATTCTTCAATTTTGTAATTTAACATGTAATCATTTATGTATTTGTAACATATTTGCTTGATTTGAAGCTCTCAGCTTTGTAGATATGAAAGATACGCGAGTTCCTTTGAATTTTGAGGTCAATAATATTAATATTTGACGTTTGCTGTCGGAAAGATTTCACGCCTCACGAATTTGTTTTCATGTTTGTCAAAGACGAACACAACAAGAATGAGAGAATATTTCACAGCGGATTTGTATTAAAAAAATTGAATTGTATATGTTTTTCAAGTAATTTAATTAAATAATGTAAAGTTTGAAAACATACTGACAATATTCCAGAGTATATTTTCCACATTTTTATAATTGAAAGGCTAATACATCAAACTGTTATACACAGTGTGAAAAGGCATCATGCTTATTTAATAACCTCACATACATGTTTTTTAAAATGTAAATATTATTAGTTCCAGCACTTTTAACTAGATTATGTCGTATTTTTAATTTGATAATTGCTCACGGTGTTTTTTAACGCAATATGAGTGGTAATTAAGTTAATTTATCGGGTGTTCTTTGACCTTGCTGTTTTGCATCACGTAATTCGTTTTAAAATTTATGATTAACCAAGGGATTAGCCATAATTAGCCCTACCACGAAATATCAAGCACGTTTTAAAGTTTTATGATGCAGTTGATTAATGATGCAGCCTGCGATTAGATTTTTGAAGGTGCATAATAAATATATCATCTGTCGTGCTGGAAAAATATCAAAATGGATGATTCCTTTTGATTTGTATCCTATTTTACTCTCAATTAAAGAGAATAGTATATTCTACAACAAGTAATGGAATGGCACATATTCCACGCCAGCAAAAAGTTTGTAGCCCGAGCCGAAGGCGAGGGCTACGGTTTGCGAGTGTGGGATATACCATTCCGTTACATGTTGTAGACTATACTTTCTATAATAAGATTTTGGAAATTATACAAAAAATACAAATATAAAACTGTTGAAAACGTCACACTCAAATAAATCAAATTAAAACAAACAGACGTAACCATAGTAACTGAATGAAGATACTTCATATATCGCGCTAATATGCGGCTCTGATTCGTCGAAAATATTCCATAATACAATTTTTAGTTGTGGAATGCCTAGTTTCCAAAACAGTGTTATAGAAAAATAGTTTTTAGTGACGGTCGGACACAGATTAGCCTGAAAGCACAGATTAATGGGTTATTATATTCGTTAAACGTGGAATGAAGACGTAATAGTATATTCTACAACAAGTAATGGAATGGCACATATTCCACGCGAGCAAAATGTTTGTAGTCCGAGCCGAAGGGATGCGTGGGATATGTCATTCCATTACAAGTTGTAGACTATACTTTCTATAACAAGATTTTGGAAATTATACAAAAAATACAAATATAAAACTGTTGAAAACGTTACACTCAAATAAATAAAATTAAAACAAACAGACGTAACCATAGTAACTGAATCAAGATACTTCATATATCGCGCTAATATGCAGCTCTGATTCGTCGAAAATATTCCATATGCAGCGTATGATTCCATAATAATTTTCAGTTGTAGAATGTGTAGTTTCCAAAACAGTGTTATAGAAACTTATTTTATCTTATCGGTTTTAAGATTTTCTGATAAATGTCAAATCACTTCAAATTTTTGTTACAACAGTACGTAGCCTAGCGATGGTTGGTACCATTTGTCTATATTGAAAAACAAACAATTTTTGTATTTATTTACTTATCTTATAATTTCAAAACAAATATTTGACGAAATGTTGTGGATAAAGTATAGTATTCTACTCGCATCTAATGGCTATTACATATTCGAATGATTTACATCACTCGCTTTCGCTCGTAATGCAAACTTCATTCTCATGAGTAATAGCATACATTACATGCTCATTGAATAATATACTATTACATCTTTCTTATTATAACAACATTAGCTCAATTATTTATATATGCTCAAAATACCTGATAGACCTTCAAGTAAACTACCACTTTCGGTTATGGGAGTACTACCAAAATATAGTCAGTAATTTGAACATCTAAATTCTAAACATGGTATTTATAAATGAATTTGTTATTTCCTACCACATAACTTACCGAAAATTTTAATTTCGAAACGGTACAAAATGTAGAGAAAAGCAAAAATAATTGTATATAATATAGGGTGTTTCATAACTTCGAGTACATACGTTAATGGTATATGTTGTTTGATAGGCTGATTTCGAATCTAAAAGAATTTTTTTATAATTCGAATAATTAAGGGTTGTTTACCTAAAACATTTTTTGTAGTACTGCACTGGATTCGCTTTCCTATTAAACAAAAACAATGAAGTAGGTAATCAACAATTTAAATTACATAATACTAGTAAAATAAGCGAACAAAATTTAACTATTTTTAATGAAACGATGATTATTAACATAATCATCCATCCAGTGGCAGTGGCAACGAAAAATTTTGGACTGGGAAACATGGAAAATAATTTTGCGATTTAAAAAAAAATTATTTTTGATTCGTAATCAGCATATCAAATAACATATACCATTAACGTATGTACCTAAAGTTATGAAACTCCCTGTATATATTTTAAATTTAATGTTAAGCTATCATGGACACATACAAGAATAGTGGAATTGTATTTTAGGTACTTTAAAACGTGTTTGTCTGTTCAAAACTCACTACCGAAAATTTTTACCCACCACAATACCTCCCTTACATACATGTACGGAAGGTAAAAAATTAAAAATATAAATAAATGTTTACAATAATATTTCGAATAAATAATATTGTTTGCAATTTTCTCGTATCTGCTTCTATTTTCGAGAAAAACTGCGTTATGTACGAAAAAGTTGTGGGGTGACACCGAATATTCAGCCATCTCTTTTGCGATTTTAATTCGTTTTCGTAACAATTTGCAGTATATTTTAGGCTTACCCGCGATAAAATTTCTTCGCAATAAATCATACTCAAAGAACTAAGCTTCTTAGAGAACCTCAACTTCAAGTATAAATATGTAAATCACAAAATCTGACAGAGGATAGACAAGTGACTGCCTTCAATTATATTTTGCGATTTTGAAGAGTTTAAGAGTTTGTTTGGTTATCATTATAGAATTCTTTTTCTCGAAAGAGGCCCAGAGGGTTCGGATATAATCTATAATATGAAATCTGTACGAAATCCAGGACAGAAGAAGATTGATTGGTTGGGGTATTCACTAAGTATTGTTACGTAGACCCTTGAGAACTACCGGACGATATGAAGAAATGTACTGTGTATTGGCACATTGATATGTGAACTTGACCTAATTATACCGATGCTATTTTATAATTTATGGTGCAATTCTAAGCAATTTTTATATTTAATCGTAAAAACCGTAAAACCGTAGTGTACGAGACAATCGTAACAAGTCAAGTTACAGATTTACGATAAATGCAATTCTATGCAGAAAACTGTATCGACGAACGTTACAGATTTAGCTTTACGATTGACGTCATATTTTACAGTCAGTGTCTAACTTCATTGCTAATACAGTGTCTGAATATTGAATATGACAGTTGTTTTTTTTTTATTTATTTACTTATCAAATAAAACCATATGATGAGTTTTCATTACAAATAAGAAAAATAGTCTTGTCTGCGAATTATGAAACAAGATCTTCATTTACATCCCCATCGTCTACAATCATCCATGAACAATCGGTGACATGTGTCATTGTCAATTATGACATACGAAAAATTTGTCTTGGCAGTATTTGATGCCATTTTTATTTAATCACCCGACATATGTAAATATAAATGGAATATTATAATATGCAATGGAATTCTTGAATTTGATGGATTATAAAATGGTTCTATATTACAAATAAAATTGATTGTCCATTACTGATCCAATCTAAACATTTGTTTGAAATTTGCAATAGTACTGTTAAATGGATTTACCAAATCTTTTATATCTGTATCTGCGCAAGAAACGCAAGTAATTTCTAAAATATGTAATAAGGTAATTTTTCTTGACGTATAATTAACATATTTTTGTTATGCATTACCTGTTATATTCAACAAGAAGGAGAGCAATATTCCAAATATTTATATTTTCATTCATTTTATTGACAAAATTGAGCAATGATTAGAGAGAAAAATCAAAACCGTAATGTTACGTCCAGTTGCCCTCTCAACGTAAAGTTTTCGAGAAATAGTAAGATATTTACGAGTGATCGTAAGCAATAGTTTTGCACAGAATTGCTCTTTGATTCGTAAACTGTTACGAGTCTTACGAGAACACCTTACGAGCCTTACGATTATGCTTAGAATTGCACCATTATAGTAAATTGACATTCAAATATTATGTAAATACTTTTTTTCACGACATGGTAAGAAACCCCATCGTTCTTCTCCCGAAATAGTGAGGAAAATGTGTTGTTCCTCTCTAGAGAGGAAAATATAGAAGTGTTACCAATATGAATGTTAATTATAAAAAATATATTATAAAAAATATAAATAAATTCCTAATTTTATTGAAAACCCTTTTTTTAGTGATATACATACTTTAAATTATCTTACAATTATGTCTTATAGTTTTCTTTTTCTTATTAAATCACAATTTGACAACCTACTAAAGATTGGTTCATTGGCAACACTGCTATACCACCATGTGTCTGATAACCTAACTTTTAACGTGTCAGTCTGTCAGTTGTGTTCTCAAAATGTATTTTAGGGCCGAACAAATCGTTTTTAGAAACATGTCGTGAAAAAAATGTTGTGTCTAACACGAGAGGAAAGCTCTTCTTCCACTCTCGTTCGAAATGCCTCACTCGCTACGCTCATGAGGCAATCTTCGAACTCGAGGAAAAAAAAAGCGCTTTCCTCTCTAGTTTGACAAATAACTTTATAAATAGTTGATTTTAATAGAATAAATAAAGTAGGAATGATAATATGTATGCATAATAAAAATGGTAGTTTTATATTTGTAAGTATGATTGTGAACATTTCTCAGTAATAATATAACAAGAGAGTGAGAATAAATTGAAAATAATTTGACAGATCTTTCAAAAACTTGTTGCCCTACGGGCTTTCGTGGCTATTGCCAAATGGCGACAAGTTTGAGAAAGATACTGGAGAATTATTTTCTAATTTATCGAACTCTCGAGTTATATTTAATTAGATTATTTTTTAATTTCATCATCAGGCACGCCACTAAATCTATCTTTTTTGCTCATATTTACATGTGTTGATGATAACTATCTGACATCTGACATCTGTCAACAAAAACAAAAAAGCTACAGAGAATATTGCCGGGAATAATCTCAAGAGCATTATTCTCATTATAATAATGACAGGATTGGTTAAAACGCAGACACGTGACATACAATAAAGCATTTCATTGGCTTAAAGAAACGTCAAAAAATAATCTTTTAAAAATATTCTGGTGGTTAGTTTTTTTTCAGTTTTGTTTGAAGCATTTTTCCTTAAAATCATTCATAAACCTATGACATTTAAAATTAGTTTTTCTTTTTTAGAAAATTATGCCTGTCATTGTTATTTACTGAGAGGTTTTTACAAATATAGTTAATTCGCATTATCTGGGAAAAATAATATAACAAATATAATAAACATAAGTTTAATTTGAAAATCGTTGTTAACTGCAACATGTGACTTGAGATGACAGGTGTGATAATGAGACTACCGACATTACCGACAAACGACAAAATATAGTACATCAAAGCATTTTTATTTTAACACGTTCTAAACTCCTTGTCTAAAAACGTTATAATTAACGAATACCTAATTTAATTTATCGGAGTTTTCATTTTGATAATAATAAGTAATTATTTCAACACTGAAAAGCAAATTATTATTTGTTATCAACACCTCTTTTGCTTTGTCATGCTGTATATTCTATTACAAGATGACGTCACGATTTTGCAACCGCGAAACTTCCTGAATTTTTGACCAACTAGAATTCAATGAATATTTTTCTATAGTTTAATGTTTCAGTTATCCTTTTCATCAACATATATAAATACTAGAATGTTCAAAGACCTTACTGTAATAATTGTTTTGTTTTTCGATTAAAATAATTGTAAGAAATAATTTATTCAAATTTGAATTTGCAAAACAAAATTCATGGGAGTGAACGAACCTAACGAAAATATGTACTTCATCTGACATTGCAATGTACAAGTCACTGTAAAAAATCCATGAAATTTTGACGGATGGAGGTTGTTGGACCATAAAGAACATGAAAATAAATAAAGGATACAGAATTTGCTGTATTTTTTTTTTTTTAATAAAGGATTCCTTCTTTCGACGCGTATAGGCGTATATTTGACCTTAAATATATATTCTACATTACATTCTGGGCAAGAGAAATAATACAATTTGACCAACTATACTAGACCTCATGGTTCTTCAGCTCCAACAAAATTTGCATTTGCTTTTATTGCAACACAACTTGAATCTACCTCACAACTTTCGTATTTAAATGACAAAATTTCTGTCGTAAATAAATCATGTGTACCGCGTCATGTAAATTATTAATTCCCGTCATTCCTTCAACACGAACCCGAAACCAAAGCGTAAAATTAACTTCTCCGCGAACATTTAAAACTATCTCAATGTGTATCCGTCTGTAGTTAGCAGCCAGACCTCAGATACGAATCTAGAAGCGCAGATTAGTTCTACGCTAATTAGTTGAGGGTTCGGCGCTATTCGGCGTTCGTCAGGAAATTTTAATAGTCATGTTAAACTGCTCCTAAGTTTGTTTATTAATTTTCGAAGTTAAGAATGTGCCGAAGCATGCTATTTGCTAATTCTGCGTATTTCTATTCATGAAAGTTAAGGGACGGACTGAATTCAATTAATCGATAACTTATGTTTGGAGAGGCTAACTGATGATGACCTTGCAGAAGTATTGGTCATGACAATCTGTTGGGAACTTATCAGCTATAATATTGCTAGGCCATTGATAATTACGAAATAATTTCATTACAGATACTGGAAGTACGTTGCTCAATGTTACTTTCAAGCAACGTTTTTGAGGCAGTTGCGATAATATTGTGATATTTATCAATGGTCGAAGGATATTCGATGAGAAAAATACATACCGTAAAAATGACATTTTGCAATAAACAAATCAAATATTGAATTAACAGTAAACAACTATTACTGAGCAATAAGTAACAATTTTTACCTCCCGCCTACCTCTAGGTAAGGGAGGTATTGTTTTTGGTCAGAAAATTGGGTAGTGAGTTTTCAATGAATAAGCACGTTTTAGGGTCCCTACAATACGATTTTACTATTTTCGCGATGATGTCTGTCTGTATGTATGTATATATGTATGTATGTATGTATGTATGTATGTATGTATGTGTGTGTGTGTGTGTGTGTGTGTAGTCTGTGGCAATTTTTTCGTCTCGCATAACTCAAATACTATAATACCAAAAAATACAATTTTTTGAATTATTGCTTCTTATATTTAAATGAAGAGCTGATTAGATTTTGGATAAAATTGGTCGACCGGAAGTAGCAGTTTACTTGAAGCCCTTAACAGTTTTTCGTGAAAAACGCGGTTAAATTTCCTTTTTCAACAATTTATGTTATTTTGAAAGTTGAAGAATATTTAATTCTACATTTGTTTTGATTACACTAATGTTAATAAATTTCATTAGATTTAGAGATAATAAAATATAAAGAAATTAGATTTCACAAATCTTGCATTCCTAGTACACCATGGAAAATTTTTAATTTTTTACGAAATGTGACAAATGTCATTGTGATTGTGAAGCTGTTTTCTTAGTGAAATATATGTCAAAAAATTAAATAAATATACGAAAGAAAATTAAAATTCTCAAATATAAATAGAAAATAAACAAATAAGAAGGTATGTTTCTGTATCATCAAATACTATTTTGTACCGTTTAAGAGTAGTATTGGGCGGGAGGTTATGTGCTGGCTCCATCAGATTTTTTAAACAGTTTTCGAGTCAAATTGCTGTCAGGTGACAAGGTTGAGTTGTCAAAATAAAATTTATCCTAAGGAAATAAAATGCTAGAGTGTAATTCGGCGAAATAATTTAACGACATTATTTATGAAAAAGTTTATTTAAAAGTGCAATTGGTGAAAATACAATTATTATATATAATGTTTTTCACATATAGTGCAAATGGCATTAAGCTGCTTTAAAATAAAATAAAAGTATAAACAATGAGAAAATTAGTATCTTTGACTTTCTATTTATTATTCAGCTACAGTTTAAGATCAATAAGAAAATAAATGTATGAAAAATGAGAAAATTTGTGTCTGGCTTGTTATGTGGAAAAAAATTATTTAAACGTAATTTTTGAGATAAATAGCTCCGTGGTAACGTGTCGGACTGTGGATCGTGAGATCCTCAGTTCGAATCCCACTGCCGACAGTTACCGATTTAAATTTACCCCTGTGGTTCCTCCTCCACTAACATCCTTGGGGGCTATGATTTGACGGCTGGTAACCGCACTTCATACGAAAAAATATATCACTTACCGAGATCTGCGTAAGCAGAGTGCCACACCCATAATGGGTAAAAAGCATGATGATATATTTATTTTATTTTTTCTTTTGACAGGTAAGATTTGAACTTGACATAACGGATGAATAACATTAATTCATCGAACTGTCAATATTATTTCATTAGCAACAGTAACAAAGGTAATTAATTGATAAACAACGGTTGAATTATGTGTATATTATTTGACAGTTGTAGATAAAATAATATTAGTTATAATTTTTATTTGAAACTTTATATTCCATTTTGTACCTTTTAAGAGTTTTTTAAGCAGGAGATTTGAAATATATTAATTTATTGTTTCGTTTATCGTATTTTTCATTAAAGCATTTCTTCTAATATTATGCGGAAAAAATTCATTAATTATATGGAATACGTCATTAATAAATATATTGATAAGCATTATTTGCGCAAATTTGCTCTTCAGATAAATATTTAATTAAAAAAAAAAAGATAATAGCTATATATTGAGTACCAATAATAACATATATTAATCTGTTATGCGTATTGGTACAAATATTTAATCGTATTAAACTTTTAATCCCACAATAACAATTTATTATTGCAGTGCGATAAAATACCTTAAAACAATTATTATTTTATTGATTTGCGTCCTGAAAATATTGTAAAAACTTCATTTTTCGCTTAATATGTGTAAAAATGCAAAAAAATGTATAAGTTCCTTGAAAATATGAAGAGCTGAGTTACTTTTAAATGAAAATGAAAAACCGGAAGAGAAAGTTTACTGGACACACAAAACAATAAATTCATTTTTTTTTTCAAAAATAGAATCAGCTGTGAAATAAAGTTTCAGATGATAGGTGTTATGTATGTTATTTGCACATTTTTTACTTGCTTCTAATTTTGAGAAAAACTAAATAATATATTTCAATAATCTTAGTTACAATGGGAACAAAAACTAAAACATTTTTAACATTTAACAGGCAGATTCATAAAAAGAATTAGCGGTAACTCCATTTTTATTATGACTCGTAACTTCATTTTTCATTCTCAGAACATAATTATTTTAACTAATAACTAATCAAGATTGGTTAGCATAACATTTGATACACTTTAATAATATAATTAATTTGGAAATGAAGTTACAGATTATTGAAAAAATGGAGTTAACGCTAATCCTTTTTATGAATCTGCCTGTTAATGTCAAATAATTGTGAAGTGTCAAAAATATGTGTCATTTGAAATATTATGAAAGCAATATTTGTCTTATTTGTTAGAATGTCTTAAAGACTAGATTTTAATTGATAAATTCTTATTTACAATGAGAACAAAAAAACAATTCAATTGAAAGATATTAGCAAAAATATTTGGAAATATTTTATTGTACATGCTTCTAATCTTAAGAAAAATAACATTATTTTTTAATAATATATTTCAATAATCTTAGCTACAATAGGAATAAAAACTAAAACATGTATGTGTCAAAGTATCAAAAATATGTGTCGTTTGAAATTATGTAAAAGATATTTTTGTATTAATATTATTAAAGATTAGATATTATTAATGGGGTAAATAGCTCCGTGGTAACGTGTCGGACTGTGGATCGTGAGATCCTCAGTTCGAATCCCACTGCCGACAGTTACAAATTTAAATTTACCCCTGTGGTTCCCCTTCCACTAACATCCTTGGGGGCTATGACTTGACGGCTGGTAACCGCATTTCATACGAAAAAATCTGATGTGGCCAGCACATAACCTCCCGCCCAATACTACTACGGTACAAAATAGTATTTGATGATACAAAAACATACCTTCTTATTTGTTTATTTTCTATTTATCTATATTTGAGAATTTTAATTTTCTTTCGTATATTTATTTAATTTTTTGACATATATTTCACTCAGAAAACAGCTTCTCAATCACAATGACATATGTCACATTTCGTAAAAAATTGAAAATTTTTAAATGTTTCCATGGTGTACTAGGAATGCAAGATTTGTGAAATCTAATTTCTTTATATTTTATTATATCTAAATCTAATGAAAATTAATAAAATTAGTATAATCAAAACACATGTAAAATTAAATATTCTTCCACTTTGAAAATAACATAAATTGTTGAAAAAGGAAATTTAACCGTGTTTTTCACGAAAAACTGTTAAGGGCTTCAAGTAAAGTGCTACTTCCGGTTGACCAATTTTATCCAAAATCTAATCAGCTCTTCATTTAAATATAAGAAGCAATAATTCACAAAATTGTATTTTTTGGTATTATAGTATTTGAGTTATGCGAGACGAAAAAATTACCACAGACTACACACACACACATACATACATACATACATACATACATACATACATACATACATACATACATACATACATACATACAGACATCATCGCGAAAATAGTAAAATCGTATTGTAGGGACCCTAAAACGTGCTTATTCATTGAAAACTCACTACCCAATTTTTTGACCAAAAACAATACCTCCCTTACCTAGAGGTAGGCGGGAGGTAAAAATATATCACTTACCGAGATCTGCGTAAGCAGAGTGCCACACCCGTAATGGGTAAAAGGCGTGATGATATATTTATTTATTTTATTTAGATATTAATTATCTATTTAAAAACAAAATCATAATTACAAAGAGCAGAATCAATTAATAGTATATTATAATATTATTACTCGCGAGTGAATAATGACCATAATCCCAAATACTATACTGACTACATGTCATCTGTCAGACGGTCGATGCTTGGTGATCCACATCACGTCTTTAAAATAGCACTGAATTATGGATTTCTGGTTATGTGATTGGTCAAGAAGAGTGAATTATAAATCATAATTCACTGTTGTGAATTTATGGGTACTGTAATTCGTCGAAAAAAATTAAATAATTGGCATATATTTATACAGGAATAGAAGAACAGGTTTATGTCAAATAATTGTCAAAATAAAATTATAGGTATGGAACAAATCTTACGTGTTCAGTTGGTTTTATATGCATAAGAAAGGAGTGTGGTGCCTACAAGATTTTTTACAATTACGAAGCTATTCACAATATTGCAAGAGCTATATTATTACACAACGTGTAATACAATACTAGCTGTCAATCCAAGACGCCTACTACACTTCCAGTGCATCTCATCCACGTGTCGCCCACGTGACCCTCTATTTATACTCGGGATCTACCCCTCGCAATGTCTTCTGCGCACATACTACGAACAAAAGACGACGAGGCTGTCATACCATTGTTATGAAAATTTGTTTCATTCACTTTAGAATTATTTCCTGTTCATTTTGAAGATGAATTTCTTTGACAAGTTGTAAATTATTGTTAAATTTAAACGCGAAATGTAAAGGAAATAATATTTAATACTATCAGTGTTTAGGATTACGAGGTCTTTAGTTCGAATCCCACAATCGACAGTTCCCATTTTAATAGTTTTTATTTGAAACTTTTCTTTAAAAATATATTGTGGGTACCACAATACGAGTACCTCCCGCCATAGATTTCTTATCGAACAATGCAGAAACACGGACTACCACTATCAAAAAAAACTCATTCCTTCAAAAAATTGAGTTTTCAATTTTGAAACATGTAAAAAATGACATTTTAAACGTTGATTTGTTTTCATCAAAATGAATTGGTTTGAAGATTTAAGCAAAATGTTAAAATATAATTTTTCTTTAACGTGTTGTTATTCGTAAATTGTGACATTAAGATAAAAATGTTTCAAACAATAATTGTAGATAATGTGAGTGAGAATATATTGAAAATAATTTGACAGATCTATTTGGCAATAGCTTTCGTGGCTATTGCCTGGCAACAAGTTTGAGAAAGATACTGGAGAATTATTTTCAGTAATAATATAACAAGAGGGTGAGAATAAATTGAAAAAAATTTGACAGATCTTTCGAAATCTTGCCAAATGGCGACAAGTTTGAGAAAGATACTGGAGAATTATTTTCTAATTTATCGAACTCTCGAGTTATATTTAATTAGATTATTTTTTTATTTCAACATCAGGTACATCACTAAATCTATCTTTTTTGCTCATTTTTACTTGTGTTGATGATAACTATCTGACATCTGACATCTGTCAACAAAAAAAAAAGCTACAGAGAATATTGCCGAGAATAATCACAAGAGCTTTATTCTCAGTATAATAATGACAGGATTGGTTAAAACGCAGACACGTGACATACAATAATGCATTTCATTGGTTTAGAGAAACGTCAAAAAATAATCTATTTTATCGAACTCTCAAGTTATATTTAATTAGATTATTTTTTTTATTTCATCATCAGGCACGTCACTAAAACTATCTTTTATACTCATTTTGTACTGGTGTTGATAATAGCTATCTCAAAACTGACATTTGTGAACAAAATCAAAGAAGCTACAGAGATTATTCCAAGTAATTATAACAAAAGCTTTATTCCGAGTATAATAATGAAATGATTGGTTAAAACACAAGCATGTGACATACAATGAAGCATTTCATTAGTTTTAAGAAACGTCAAAAAATAATCATAACAAACATTGTCATTAAATCATATTTTACTCAGATATTTCAAAATAACCTGATAGGGCTTCAAGTAAACTACCACTTCCGGTTATTGGATTATCACCCAAAACTAATCAGCTCTTCCAAAGGGTATACAATTGATATATACAAAATATCAAAATTTTTAGTTTAGTAGTTTTTGAGAAACCGTATCTCCAGAGATCCACACAGACTGACAGACTGACAGACAGACACACTGACACATACACACAGACATCATCGCGAAACTATTAAAACCGTATTCTAGGGACCCTAAAACGTGCTCATTCACTGAAAACACACTGTCAAATTTTTAGCATGATTCCTTTACCTCCGTTACAGGATGTGCCGGGAGGTAAAAATTGTATAGGCGAGAGGTTTTGTGCTGGCCACATCACATTTTATATTAACAATTAGTATTTTACTCATCAAAAGCATTCTAATTTCAATTTGGCGTGGCCGCCATTATCATTATTCTTTTGTCATCAACAAAAGTAACATTAACCCGCTCTGCGGGACGATTAATCTAAAAAAATTTAATAAAAGTTCGCTCCGGCATTCACCTATGTCGTATCATCACGTTTTGTATCACCCTTGTATATTAAAACCCGCACAATAATGCCTGGTGTCCTATGTGTAGAACGTGCTTTATTTGTTGATGCGTTATCCAAGCAACAATGCTTTCCAGAGTTCAGATTTTTTTATTTGTTTTTTGCCCTGATGAAGATTTAGATAAATTAATAACGTTGACAAGCGTTTTTCCTCCGAGAATTTTTGCAGATTTGGTATTTTAGTTATTTGTTATTACGTAAAAAACCAGAAGAATGCTGAATGTGAATTCCAGTTCAATAACTTCGAATTAAATAATATTATGAAAAAGTTGTTCAAATAAAAACGATAGAGAATTAAAAGAAGAATTATTTCCTTTATAAGAATTTTTTTGTGAAACGAACCGTTCAACCAAAAAAATTGAATAAATAGAACAATATATATGTGTAACTTATTCGAAACTGTGGGCTTTAATAAAAAAAATGTTTTAAATAGAACCTGTGAGAATATCAAAGTTTAAAAATTTCATTTGATACACTTTTTATTTTAACCCCTATATACACTGGGGAGCAAAAAAATCGACTGAAACTATTTTGCTTTATTTAACACTGATTCTTTAGTTTTATTTTCAAACATTGGTATTATTTTTGTATCATTGGAATGTAAATTTTCTGCTCTTTCCAATAATACCAAAAATATACAGCTGTATATGATTGTTTTCAAAAGTAGACGGCTTATAAAAAATTTGTTTTAAATGTTTATAGTATATTTTAGTAAAATAAACAAAATTCTTTTGAAACACATAATGCAAGGGTTAAAATTTTCAACAACTTTTATCAAAAATATGTTTTAGAAAATTGTAAAAATATTGTATATTATTATATGAGGGATTATGATAGTCATGTTTCACGAAGAAGTTTGCGTCGCGAGCTGTAGGCGAATGATGCAAATCTTCCGAGTGAATAATGACCATAATCCCGAATATAATACTATACTTTTTTTACTCCTGTAGATTTGAAAATCACTTTTGAAAATAATCGAAATTCGTTGGAAACACGCGCTGAAAAACGTCAACATAAAAATACACAATGACAACTGACTACATGTCAACTGACAGACTGCCGTTGCTTGGTGATCCACATCACGTCTTTAAAATAACCGTGAATTATGGATTTCTGGCTCTGTGATTGGTCGAGAAGAGTGAATTATGGGTACTATAATTCTTTGAAAAATTTAAATAATAGGGATATATTTATACTGGAGTAGCTAAATTTATTTTATTTGAAACATTTTTTCATTTAATCCTTAAATTAAACAATATTCAATAAATTATGTTCAACCTTTATGTTCGATTTTTGTGAAAAACCGGAAGATTAAAAAAAATATTTCAAATAATAAGTCCGTAAACAGTGAACAATATGAAAAAAAAAATTAACAATTTTTTTGTAAACCTAACCGTTTACTTAAAAATTGAAAAAATTGTTTACTTGTATCAAAACGAAATTTTTGCTGCCATCTACTCGCAATATATTAAACTATATACGTATATAATTTTCTTATAAATAGGAGCCTTGATATAAAAGTATTTCATGTAAAATTTGTAGAATATTATAAAGTTTAGATATTTTATTTGAAACATATTTTCATTTAATCCTGAAATTTAGCAATATTTAATTAAATATGTTCAACCTTTATGTACAATTATTGACAAAACTAGAAGCATTATAAAAAAAATATTTCATATATTAATTATAGATTTTAATAAAGTATACATAGTTTTTTGAATTTTTTTTTTTTTTTACTAATACTTTCAGAGTTGTACATGGCTAAATTTTAGACAACAATAAATACGAAACAGGGAACAATATCAAAAAATAGTTCAGATAAACTAGATATAAATGTAAATGGTGAACAATTCTTATTTTAACAATTTTTTGTAAAACCAACCATTCAACCAGAAATCAGGATAAATTGATTATTTCACGAGTCCAAACAAGTGTTTTGCTGCCATCTATCTGAAATCTCCTGAACTATATAGGTACGTGGGGAAATTACTCCAAACTGGCGACCTTCATAAAAATATTTACAAGTAAAAGTCAAAGAGAAAGACTAAATTAAGTTATGTTATTTAAAACTTTCTTTTGTACAACACTTAGTTTCTTAAATATAAAACTTTATTTTGGAACTTTTGTAAACATTTCTACCACTCTAAAAGGATTGAGGGTGTACCATGTCTCTTTATTCGATAAAATCAAAGTGAACAATTTCGAAACCACGTGGAGTAGCTGAGTACATTTTAAGTTTCCTGAAAGGAGAAAACGGATGGAAACTTTAACATCTTTTTGAAGTTAATAGTTCTGAAACTTATCGTCGTATTCGAATCAGTTTCAGTTCAGTAGAGCTTGAATCAGAGATGATATTATATCCAAATAAAATCATACTTGAAAGAAAATTACAATGAGATATCTGCTAAACAATTTTACAAATTTTACAGAACTTATATGAACTGTAAAATAATTGTCAGTTAATTTAGAACAACCTGAAAGTTTAATACTATGCTAATTAATTATATATTCGCTCCTCTTCCTTAATATGTAAATTATACGTTCCAACCTCTTTTCGAGTAACTAATTCTGGCCACAAATTGACTTTAAAACGACACTTGATCCTCAATCAGTAGACAAAATACCTGCAACAAAACAAAATAAATTTGTTGATTGATTAGAAAACGCGAAAACATGAGAAGCAAGACCTTTGAAAGTTGCCTTGCTTTTGTTTTATTGAAGTTCCTTTTAAACCATTACCAATAGCTCAAATTATCATAAAAATGGAAAATAAAACTAAATCGTTTATGCTTAAAGTGCTTAACCTCAATGGACTTTGAAGTAGAGACAATAAAAAGAAGCACAAGAGTTATTGGGATAAAATTGTAGAGAACTGCATTTTTTTGTTGCCAAAACTTACCGGACAATTTTAGCTAAAAATGTTTTAAATAAAAATTTCTTTGAAAATTTTTTCTCTAAAATAAGTAGTACAATTACTAGAGAGGAAAAAAATCTGGTGTGGTCACCACACTACTTTCTTATACATAAAAATCCAACTGAAAACGTATGACTTGCTCCTTGCGTATGACTTGTTCCTTGCGTATGAATTTATTTTGACAATAATTTAACATGCACCTATTTTTCTACTTCTGTATAAATATATCCCAATTATTTAAATTTTTTCGATGAATTATAGTACTAATAATTCACGATAGTGAATTTTGATTCATAATTCACTCTTTTCGACCAATCACATACCCAGAAATCCATAATTCACTGTTATTTTAAAGACGAGATGTGGATCACCAAGCAACGGCCGTCTGACAGTTGACATGTATTCAGTTGTCATTGTGTATTTTTATGTTGACGTTTTTCAACGTGTGTTTGCAACGAATTTCAATTTTTTCTTGAGTGTTTTCCGAATTTACAGGAGTGGAAAAAGTATAGTATTCGGGATTATGGTCATTATTCACTTGGATGATTGGCATCACTCGCGAATAATTTCTGTTATAATTCCTCATATTATAATATACTATTAATTATTTCAACTCATTGTATCTATGATATTATTTTTAAATAGATATTAATTAATATCTAGTTTCTAATAATATTAATACAAAAATATTTTTTACAATATTTCAAACGACACATATTTTTGACACTTCACAATTATTTGAGACGTTTGACACATAAATGTTAAAAATGTTTTAGTTTTTGTTCCCATTGCAACTAAGATTATTGAAATATATTATTAAATATATAATTTAATTTTTCTCAAGATTAGAAGCATGTACAAGAAAAGTGCAAATAATTCCAAATATTTTTGCTAACATCTTTCATGTGAAACTTTTTTTTCACAGCTTCTTCTATTTCTGGAAACAAAAGAAATTTATTGTTTTGTATGTCTAGTAAACTTCCTCTTCCGGTTTTTCAATTTCATTCAAAAATCAACTCAGTTCTTCATATTTTCATGAAACATAAATTTCAAATTTCTTTTACGTATCTTATCTCGTTCATGAGACATTTTGCGCACACGGACATCCATCCATCCTCACACACAGACATCATTGACAAATTGATCTTAACAGATTCAGTGGACGACAAAATCCGTATTTCCGCAAAAATCTCGTCAATGATTTTTTTTACATGATTCCAATACTTCCTTATACTTTGTATAAGAAAGGAACTAGCAAGGAGTCGAACTGATGAATTCCTTTTCCCCTTCTAGCAGCCAGACCACTATTTGTTCCTCGAAATTTATAAAATTCTAATTAATTTTAACATTTGTTAATTAAGTTTTAACAAGCTGAACTATAAATAATAATTATCATGTGCGTACTTCTGCATCTAAAACAAAAGCAGAAATTGTAATGTACTTCATATTCATTAAAATGAACCACGTTGTCCAATTAAAACTTCGTGATATTTGAATATTTTTATTTTAGATACACACGGTAAAAATCCTACTTCACTTAACGACCATTGCTAATGGTTTTCAAGCATTTTCCGGCTTTACTAAAAGGTTTCTGTAGTACCTTTTATTCAATATACAATGTATTATAATATACGTTGTTTCATACAGTTTTTGTAAAATATTGATTCATCTAGGTACAATGAAAATAAGTTCTACCTCACACGAGTGTAATAAACTGTTATGGACATCACAATACCTCCCTCCATAGATTTCTTATCAAACAATGCAGGAACACGGACCACCAATATCAAGAAACTCTCACTCCTTTTTACCTCCCACCACATCCTGTAAGGGAAGTATAAGAATCATCCTAAAATTCGGTAGTGAGTTTTCAGTGGATGAGCACGTTTCAGGGTCCCTAGAATAAGATTTTAATAGTTTCGCGATGATACCTGTGTGTGTTTCTGTCTGTCTATCTGTCAGTCTGTTAGTCTGACAGTCTGGGAGGATCTCTGGAGTTACGGTTTCTCAAAAACTACTAAACTGAATTTTTTTATATTTTGTATATATCAATTGTATCTCATTTGGAAGACCTGGTTAGTTTTTGATAATACAATAACCGGAAGAGGTAGTTTACTTGAAGCCCTTTCAAATTATTTTGAAATATCTCAGAAAATTATGGTTTAATGAAAATTTTGATCCTAGAATACTGTTTCAAATATTATTATCTACAATTATTGTTTGAAACATTTTCCTCTTACTGTCAGCATTTACGAAAAACAACACGTTAAAGAAAAATTATATTTTGATATTTTCGTTTAAATCTGCTAACCTGTGTTTTTTGAAAAAAAAAACAATACAACGGTTCAAAAATGTCATTTTGACATTTTTGGAAGGGATGAGCGTTTTTTGATAGTGGTGGTCCGTGTTCTTGCATCATTTGATAAGAAATCTATGGCGGGAGGTATTGTGCTGCCCACAACAGATTTTTTTAGCGTGTTGTAAATCGTAAATGGTGACAGTATGAAATTGTTTCAAACAACAATTGTAGATAATAATATTTGAAACATTATTCTAATAACAAAATTGTCATTAAATTATAATTTACTGAGACGTTTCAAAATTACTTGAAAGGGCTTCAAGTAAACTACCACTTCCGGTTATTGGATTATCACCAAAAACTAATTAGCTCTTTCTAAGAGGGTACAGCTGATATATATAAAATGTACAAATTTTCAATTTTGTAGTTTTTGAGAAACCGTTAACTCCAGAGATCCACACAAACATCATCACGAAACTATTAAAATCATATTCTAGGGACCCTAAAACATGCTCATTCACTGGAAACTCTCACTACCGAATTTTTTGCTTGATTTTTATTCCTTAAAGGTATACATATACCGTGTGTCCCACGTAAATGTTGGCATAGGCAGTTAACATGTAAAATCAGTTTTTTGTAAATAAAAAGTGTCCGGCAAAAAATTATGCATCCAAATTTTGTATCACAATACTGCCAATATCCCTACATCTTATTTAATACAGATTACTTTATTTTGATACCGCAATTTAATGAAATTAATAATAATAATTCCTAATTTTCGCCTACTCTTTTTATTGATACTGACGAATAGTGCCTGCAATTTGTTTTAAATA
This sequence comes from Poecilus cupreus, assembly GCA_963942605.1. Classification (NCBI taxonomy): domain Eukaryota; kingdom Metazoa; phylum Arthropoda; class Insecta; order Coleoptera; family Carabidae; genus Poecilus; species Poecilus cupreus. Next base: position 16,033,851 of record OZ012728.1, read on the forward strand.
TTTTAATTTGTCACTGTCAATTTCTGGCGATGGAAACCATTCAGCGTTCATTCCTGTGGTGTATTTAGATATATGTCTTGCACTGCGCCCCCATAATACATGCTAATAATATTTACACGGTTCTCGACATTTAATGTATTCTTGATGACAGTGACAGATTAAAATATTTAAAACAAATTGCAAACACTATACGTCAGTAGCAATAAAAAGAGTAGGCGGAAAATTAGGAATTATTATTATTAATTTCATTAAATTGCGGTATCAAAATAAAGTAATCTGTATTAAATAAGATGTAGGGATATTGGCAGTATTGTGATATAAAATTTGGATGCATAATTTTTTGCCGGACACTTTTTATTTACAAAAAACTGATTTTACATGTTATTTGCCTATGCCAACCTTTACGTGGGACACACTATGACAGGAGGTAAAAATTACAGCTATTTCTTATTAATGGGTTGTATAATTTGACGACCAGTATTCCGTCGACAAAATATTTATTCCTGTCGATTTCATTCAGAAACGAATTCAATGTCATTTATTGAAGTCTTTTGGCCGTCTGGCTGAAACCACTTTCATTCTGTTTTAAAAGTTTTAATGAATCAAAGAAGAATAATTAAAATGTTTCAAAGAAATTGATTCTAGTTTGAAGTTAACATTCCTCTTCATTTTCGTTTGACTTCCCAATTTTATTCAACGATCTTTTTAATTTGAGGTCAGAATTCATTCTTTTTACACTTAAATTGCTCGCTTGCCAAAAGTGATACGATAAAAATATTTGCACTGGCATTTGTAAAATATGTTGTAGTATAAATCATGTCATTTAGCGGAAATCTATAAATCAATTGATAAGGGAGATATTTACAATATTATCTTGTGTTGTTGCGCATCCACCAAATTTTGCGTTTTGTTACATCTGATATCTGTTCAGTATTTGTGGTTAGATAATTTGTCTGTCAAGCTATCTGAACCAATTTTCTTTTGTTTGATGCGCAAATCTTTATTGAGTGTAATTCTAAAGGTTAGTTACAGTAGATCTGCTACTTTTTTTTCTACAGTTTATTCTAAAACAGTGTTTCATCTTGTTGGTGGTTCATTATTTTAATTGTTATTAATTATTATGTTACGAAAGGCATTGAATGGAACTGATGATGTACGTATTGGTGGACGTATAGTGCCTGGGTTAGCTTATGCGGATGATGTTGTTGTGTTGGGTGAAACTGAGGAGCAATTGAGAAGAATGATTGTGAGCATAAATGAAGTAGGGGAAGTTTAAATCTGGTATTGAATGTCGATAAATGTAAACTGTTAGTGTTTGAGAAGAATGATTTGGTGACTGATTGTAATGTTTCAGTGATTGGTATAAGACTGGAACAAGTGAATGAATTTGATTATTTGGGTAGTATGTTCTCGAGGGATGAGCGTATTGACCGGGAGATTGAAAGTCGAGTGTCTGCAGGGTGCAAGGTATTGGGTGCTCTGGGTACATTTGTTCGAAACGTGACTGTATCTAGAGATGCTCGATTGAGTGTTTATAATGGTGTGTTGAGTGTGGATGAAGAAGCATGAACGACGTATATCAGCTGTACAAAATGAGATATTTGAGAGGAGTGTGTGGGTATATGTGACGTGATCGTATCCGGAATACATTGGAGTATGGTGAGTGTGAGATTGAGAAGAATGTTGTTAAGAAAGTGGGAGTGAGTCAGTTGAGGTGGTTTGGACATCTCTAAAGGTTGGTGATACTAACATATGTGGGTGAGATTGAAGGTGAACGATTGCGTGGGCGTCCGAGGAATAACTGGTTGAGTATGATTGATGGTTTGTTACGTGAACGAATGATTCCGAGTGTGAAGAATAAACGAGCATGTATGAATCGCACTATGAATGTGGACGAGGCGAAAGTGGTGTGTCAGGATAGGAATGTTTGGAGGAGATTGATTATTGGTTGACTGTGTTTCTGGGTTCGTGCTACCCCACTAAGTGGGATATAGTGTGATGTTATATATGCATGTATGTATTAATTGATTCACAATACTTAAAACTATAAAACTGTAGCCAGGAATTAGTTTTAACTATTCAGAGTATAAAATAAATAAGTACTGAAATAATTCCCAATGTTCAGTTTTGCGTGCTGAACTGCACCTCACTTTCCACTGTGAGAAACGACACGTGCAAGACAAAGATACCTCTGTTCCTCCCCTATGTGTACAAGAGAGACACCGTCCGCATGAAATTTTAATTCCACCGCAATCCCACTAATTTCTTAGTAAAAGTTCCCCAGTCACGTTAGAGTCTCCAGAGATTAAAGTTGATCGAAAGAACTAGACTTCGTCGAATCGTCGATTTACTTATTTAAATCTTGAAGGAAAGTTTTATAAATTAACAACGATTGACAGGCACTACTACCAAAAGGATTTAACGATAATTGAACTAGAAGTTTGGAATTTAAATTTGTAGTATTGTCTTGAAATGAGGATTTAATCTTTATGAATTTCCGCCAATAAGAGAAAATATTTTATTTCGAATCGTTCATGTTTTCTGCGAAACGACATCAAGCAGATTATCTGGCATTTTTTGTCAAAACAAATTCGATCAATACAGTTCAAAGATGAAAATCCTATTTCCAAATCCTATTAAGGCAATACCTATAAATTTTATATTAATATGGAAACAAAAATGTATTATCTCCTCTTTGTTGTTAAACCTAAAAAGTAATATATTTTTTATGAAAATGCTTTCTGCGCTTCGACAAATAAAATAACTCAATATTTTACAAAATTAAAAATACTTTCGGAGTATACTTCTTTAAATATATATTTTTTTTTTCATGACATGCCAGGAAACCCTACCTTTTTTCTCCCGAAGTAGTGAGGAAAATGTGTTTTTCCGACAACCACTACGAAAAGTTCATAAATTCACACGCAAAACTATTACTGAAAGTTGCTCATTGCATATCACTAGCAATGCTGTGTGATATGAAAGCCAATCAGATGCGTCCGCAACTGTGTAATTTTATCATACGCTGCAATAACTGAGCGAACTCAGGGCCGGTTTTGCCATAAGGCGGATTGGGCGACTGCCCTAGGCCTCCGAATTTAAGCGGCCTCTAAAAATTCGATGAATACTATACAAAACGAAATATCATTTTCATTTGTATTCTGCATTAAATAATTTAATTTTGAATGTATAATTTAAATTAACGCCACATAATTACGTACTTTTACAACGGTAACGTCACTAAGTTAGAGGAATATAGGAAATATTATTTACGTTTACCAGTAAATTGATAATATTAACTTTATACCGCTCGTGAAATATAGTTTTTGTTGAAGGGTGTGAGCGTGCCTAAAATTCAATAAGTACTATCCAATTTCCAATGTTTCGAAACGATCTAAAATGGCTAAGTTAGCAGAGATACGAACCAAAATTCTTTTTTAAGTCAGCTCGCTTCGCTCGCGCTTTTTCTAAACAAACCCTGAGCCCGCAGAACTCACGCCCAACAAACTCGAATCACACTACGTATTTTTAATGAAACCTTTTCATAAATAGTAACTTATTTTGGTTCATCTCTTTTCTAATTCGGTCATTTTAGTTTGTTGCACATTTTACAAATGAACATTAGACAAGTTTCGAGATATTGGAAATTTGATAGCACTCATTGAATTTTAGCAAGACGCATGTGCTCCCGTTTTGGTAACCCTCCGCGGGTCAGAGGTGAAGAGTGTCTCTTGTCTGTATATTTTAATAGGTACGTTAAAATTAACATTTGAAGGAGGAGCCACGAAACTAGGATGGAAAAAAATTAGATATTTTATTTCGGCCTCTAATTTTTTCCGCCTTAGGCCTCTAAATATATAAAACCGGCTCTGAGCGAACTAACCTAAAAAGTATTTAAAAGTTTGACAGTTGCAGATAATTTCCTGAATTTACACGGATTAAGAAGATTGGACTTTGATTTATCAGTTTTTAACATAATTTTTGGAGAATTCTGATAGCATTGATTTTAACATAATCTGTTTCAATATTATTATGTACATAATTATGTTCGTCGGAAAAGTATCATGTACAACACGTGCTGAAAAGGTATTTCATACTCGTGTGCAATATCCACCTTTCAGCACTAGTTATACAATATACTATTTCCTACCAATATGAATAATATTTTCAAAAATATATCGTAAAAAGTTCCTAATATTATTATTACTTTATTCTTAATCCTTATTTTAGTGATATACATACTTCAAATTATCTTACAATTATGTCTTATATTTTCCTTTTTCTAGATTAAATCACAATTTGATAACTTTACTTTAGATTTAAGATTGGTTCATTGACAACAATATTACATCTGCATCTGATAACCTAACTTTTGAAGTGTCAGTTGTGTGTTGTGTGTATTTAAGGTCCGATCAAATCGTTTTTACAAACATGTCGTAAAAGAGAATGCAGTCTTTTAATTTTATAAATATGATTTCTGAAAATTTCTTCAACGTAGGTATTAATATATTGCATTTGTTGTTGCAGATTCGACCAGGTAAAATGAAGAATCCAGCCGAGTAATGACACCATCATTTCGTCATGATTTCTCTGGAGGATTTTTAAGTACAGTCATCTAAAAATCCCTGCAATGTCTTACATAAACACAACGGATTACTGGTACGGAACGAACATCTCCGACGATAACTATACCGATTCAAAATGCCCAGATTCATCTCAACCATTCGCTCTGCTACTATCCCAACAAATACTTTACGCGCTTGTTTGTATCGTCGGGTTGCTAGGCAACACGTTGGTTATATACGTTGTCATAAGGTTCTCGAAGATGCAGACGGTTACCAATATGTATATTGTTAACCTAGCTATTGCTGACGAATGTTTTTTGATTGGCATTCCGTTTTTGATTGTGACAATGTATAAGCAAGAATGGATATTTGGAAATACAATGTGTAAGGTTTATATGATTAGTACTAGTATAAATCAGTTTACTAGCAGTATATTTTTGTTTATAATGAGTGCTGATCGTTATATAGCTGTTTGTCATCCGATTTCGTCACCTAAATGGAGAACACCTTTTATTTCAAGGATTGTTTCCCTAATGGCGTGGACTATAAGCGCATTATTTGTAACACCAGTTGTCATGTACGCTAATGCTTTTCCTATCAACCCAAATTCGACTTCTTCTGCGTTGACTTGCAACATTATTTGGGCAGAAAATGAATCAGGACCGGGACAGACAACTTTTACTATTTACAGTTTGATTCTAGGATTTACAATTCCTCTGTTTTTCATATTTGTATTCTATTGTTTTGTTATTCGTAAACTGAAAACAGTTGGACCAAAAAACAAGTCCAAAGAGAAGAAACGATCTCATAGAAAGGTGACTAACTTAGTTCTGACTGTTATTACAGTTTATGTACTATGTTGGTCGCCATATTGGATAGCACAAGTTGCTTTAATATCTACACCCCCAGAAAATTGTCGTTCGCCTATAATAGTAACAATTTATCTATTGGCCAGTTGTCTAAGCTATTCTAACTCAGCAATGAATCCTATCTTGTATGCTTTTCTAAGCGACAATTTCAAGAAAAGCTTTGTGAAAGCTTGTACCTGTGCTACAGGTAAAGATGTCAATGCTACCTTGCATATGGAAAACAGTGTTTTTCCTAGGAAAAAGACAGGTTCCGAAAGGATTCGTCCATCTAGGGGAACCTCTCTATGTCCTGGACGAGACCATGACGATGAAGAAGGCGAAATAGGACCTTTGGTCAGCAAGGCTGATCCTTCGACTTCTGCTATTACGATGACATCTAGGTCTAACATTACTATGACAACTGGAAATGACAACAGCAGTAATAAGAATGACGAAAAGGACTATAATTCTAAAAATGGTTTGATGATCACTTTGCAACCTACAAAACTGTAAATTTTGATGACAAAACTAAAGTTGTATTGTTAAATGTCAAACTGGAATTCATGTATATTAATTGTAAGTATTGTTATATGTATTTATATGTGAATTGTTAACATATATTCGTGAAATGTCAATTGTAAATAATTGAAAATTAAATGCAGGGTAAAATCGGTGTAATCATAATGCTCCTAATTGTAATATGTAAATATATATCAACAATTTAATAATCTGTTAGAATTTAAATGCATTTATATATGTAAAAGCTTCTATTATTGTAAAATAATTCTCATTTTTGTATAAAATATCAATTATCTCAATGAAATACCAGAGGCAAGATTTTAAATTCATGAGCCCTTGAAATCTTGCTTCGCTTTCGTTGAAATATTTGATGTAAACTTGTAACACGAATGTTAAATGTAACTATTATATATTAAATATTTTAAGATTGTTTATTGATGTAAGTACATTTTGTCATAACGTTAGCATTAATTTGTAAAAAGTAGTTTAATAAAATCTGTGATATTAACATTGGATGTTGTGGAATAAAATAAATCTAATGTTTAAACAATTTCACAAATTTTATTTAACAAATCCACCACACATAATCCCTTGCCTAAACTTCTTTCAAACAGTACAAAATACAGAAGACTGTTTCAAATAAAATATAAAGCTAATATTTTCATAAATCATTTTTATTACAATAACACCTACACAGTAAAAAAAAATTATAGTCAAAATTAACAAAATTTTTAGTTCCAGACGATACTCCATAAGTTTTTTGTTAATTTAATAAGTTTCAAATTTGTTAGCAAGTAACAAATTATTTTTGTGTATTTCGTTACTAAATATGAATATAGTTTTTATTTTTATGTGCTTTTGACGAAATATTTTCGTAATTGAAGCAGAACAATAAATCATTTTTATTATAACAAATTAAATTGTTACAAAGGATACAAATTTTCTAGTTAGCTAAATTTGCTTTTTATTATTGACGAGTCTATTTATTAAATTTTATAAATCCAGCAAATTAAGAAAAACAACAATTTTTCTTGTTAAAAATTTAGAATTAACAAAATTTTAATTTAACAAATTGTCACATTTATACAATTTGTTAATTTAACACAATATATTTGTCAATATTAAATGAAAATTCTTAACAACCGCAAAATTAACAATTCGCAAATCAATTTTTTTACTGTGCAAGTCCAATACCTTTAATAGAATTGCAACTGGATATTTTAGGGGATTCGTTTAAAATCTTTAAACCCTCATATCTCAGAAACGGTAAGAGATATAAAAATAATGAAATTGGGACCCCCCTGCAGGCGTACACCCTTGCTTGTAGCGTCGCCCTTTATAATATATTAGAAGGACAAGGGCGTAGGGCATACCCTTATCAATTAAGTTTTTGTTTTTCAAATGTGAACAAATTGACAAATTGTTGCTTTCACATCCGATAGTGCTGCCACCTCTTAGTAAATGTGTGAACTATTATGAAAGGATGTATTCAAGGACCGCATTTGAAATCTGTTACTGTTCTATTTAATTTTCTAAGGCCTGTATCTCTGAAATGGTAAAAGATATTTCGAATCTGAAAAAAACCTCTCGAGACACAGCCCTGTTCTACCTGATCAGCGAGAAAAAACACCCAAAATGTTGAATATATTAAGGGTTGCTTTTAAAAATTTTAAACCCTTATATCTCGAATACGATAAGAGATATCGCAAAAATAACAAAACTGCTGCCCCATAACGTAATCATACCCCTACAGGAACAACCCCATTTACAACATACTAGAAGGACAAGGGCGTAGGGCATACATACCCTTATCAATTAACAAAAAACATCGACAATTTTTCAGTTTTAGGAACCTGTAGTTCTGAAATAATATAAGAGATGACAGTATTGATATTAAAAATTGAAATTAGGCTTTGTTCATTTGTTTCTGCAACTAGTATTTGTTTTAGAAGACATGATATTAAAATTGAAAAGAATTAATTTAAATTAAATAATAAACAGTTTTCATCCCTTAATTTTACAAAGATTATTTCCTTGATATAAATAAAACAACTTTATAGTTATTTACTTTACAAGTGGGCAAAGTAAGGAATTACTCACGAGAGAAATTTTAGCACACGAAGCCGAAGGCTGAGTGTGATAATTTTATCGAGTGGGTATTCCACTTTGCCCACGTGTGAAGTATAACGTTTTATCCAACATCTAACACATTAAAAATTTATTAAAGAAATATTATTTGACAGTGACATATGCATTTAATTTTTAAATTAAAATGTCAATCGAAGTAGTTACCAAGGTGTTGTGTGTTATTATTATTGTTATAAATAAAAAAATACTCACTAGTGACATACCTCAAAATTATACCCACTAGTGGGTAATCTGTTACTTTGCTTGTTTAAAATCGCCAGAGTTATAGAGCATTTATTGAGAGGTGTTGGATAAATAATTTTAATACTATATTGTGTCATTAGGAGTAAATGTGATACTTTGGGTGCTGAGCATGTAAGTTTGAACGACGAGCGAAGCGAGTCGAACAATTACATGCGAAGCACCCAAAGACATTTACTCCGAATAACACATGCTATTTTTTCTTCAAACATAGAAAATAAAATTATAAATATTATAATATGCTCAAAACTTCAAAAAATATTCTGTCTTATCTAGCATTTCAAGTTGCCGTAGAATATGCTGTTTTGTTATTTTTGTTTATTTGTTTCATTTTTAACTGTCAAATTACTGAATTACAACCTAACTATTTTTCATAATACTTTACTTTGTCCGCCGCCAGCGTAAATGTGTTGTCAAGGATACACTTTTACGCCGGCGGCGACAATATTGAACTTCTGCTTGTTGATCACAAATACATAACAACGTACTTTTATGACGTTTGAAGAAAAACACATTTATTGACATTTTCAAATAGAATACATTTTATTATTAATATATTTTTACATTTTACAAACTAATATTTCAGCAATGCCTGGTGCAGCTACCTGGGGGTGCTGTGGTGTGCGAAAGGCTGCTTTCTGTTCATTCCTTCGTCGTCTTGCATCCCTGCTGTAAACTGTCCCCAGAAACACACAAAAATACAATTAGAAACAATCACAAAACAATTATTTTGAACTAAATTTTAAATATGTTTTTTAATCTAAATTTCATCAACTACATTGTTATATTTATTGTTGATGAAGACATAAAACATATTTAAATATTTACATTTATGTTGGGAGGCATCCCGCGTTGGTTCTGCTTCCGGAATGCTCCAGGTTTGCTCTGGAGATGTTCACAACGTCGGCTACTCGAAGATGCTGCACTGGGAGGTCCAGAGATCTGTAAAGAAATAACACTGTATTCAGTTTAATTTGTACATGGATGTGTTGTTATAAAAGGCATTGAATGGAACGGAAACTAAAGAGCAATTGAGAAGAATTGTAACCTTAATCTGTTATTGAATGTCGATAAATGTAAAGTGTTGGTGTTTGAGAAGAATGATTTGGTTACAATGTATATTTTAAAGAACATTTGATTCTCTTTAAAACAGTTCATATTCATTATAGTCCTAAAACGATCAATCCAAGAACTGTTCATGTTTTTATTAATGAAGAATCACACAGGGAAAATGTGCCATATGAAAATAAAAGAATAAATAAATTTATAAAAAAATGTTCGAATTAAACATCAATTCAATATACTAAATAAAAGATAACAAAAAGGCTGATAAACTAGATGAAAAAGCAAATAATTATTATTAAAGATCTGACAGCAACTAATCTGAATGTTTAAATACATTCATGGCATTCTTCTGTGTACGTTTCTTTAATAATAAGAACGTGAATAGTTTCAGAACTAATCATTTTAGGACTTTAATGAATAAGTACTATTTTACAGAGAAATAAAGAAGCTTTAAAATTTTGCAAAAATATATAGCGTGTTTCATTTAAAAATATAAAGTTGCATATCATTGGGCGAAGATGGAACACCCGGAAGAAAAATTTATTCTACAGAAACGTTGGCATTTTAATATACGATAAAATTTGTTTGAATTATTTTCCGGTAATATTTAAAATAATCGCATAAAATTGTTTTTCTTCAAACGTCATAAAAGTACGTTGTTATGTATTAGTATTCAACAAGTAGAAGTCCAATATTGTCGCCGCCGGCGTAAAAGTGTATCCTTGGCAACACATTTACGCCGGCGGCGGACAAAGTAAAATATTATGAAAAATAGTTAGGTTGTAATTCAATAATTTGACAGTTAAAAATTAAACAAATAAATAAAAATAACAAAACAGCATATTCTACGGCAACTCGAAGTGCTAGATAAGACAGAATATTTTTTGAAGTTTTGAGCATTTTATAATATTTATAATTTTATTTTCTATGTTTGAAGAAAAAATAGCATGTGTTATTCGGAGTAAATGTCTTTGGGTGCTTCGCATGTAATTGTTCGACTCGCTTCGCTCGTCGTTCAACCTTACATGCTCAGCACACAAAGTATCACATTTACTCCTAATGACACTATATACTATTGCTTGTTTGTTTCAGTGACTAGTCCTCGACCTGCAGATGCAGCTGAAGAGGCTTCATCTAGGAGATGCAGTTGCAGAGCCTTCAACATTGTTCGCAGTCTCCAACGTCCATGTAAGTATATTTAACTAATGAATTGTATGATTACTAATGTTTTTTTGTTTGTTTAGTGGGCAGCTTCACCACTTCTCTATCTTAGGTTTTGGGAAGTTTTCCTAAGATGTCCGGTAAATGCCAGAGAAGTTCCAGTCTCTTGCTTCCACACACAATTCGGGAGAACTGAACATTCACTATTTTGTACTTCATCAAATAATATAATAAAAATTCTAAACATGTATTCTTGTGTTTTATTTATTGTAGAATTGTTTTATTTATTATATATAATAGTAATAATAAAAATATGCAAATTAACCAGTTTTTGTTCAAGTAAATATTTTGAAATATATTAGGCTGTATCTCTAAAATATGTAGAGATAATTAACCGTGGTGTAAAAAATTGTGGGCTTGGGTCTTTTGAAAACACACAATTACAAAAAATTTAAACACAATTGTAAAATGTTATTTTTAATCAAGTCAATCTTAGAGCAAATCAAATGAAAATATTTTATTTAAAAAAGTTACGAGGAATACAAATATCAAAACAAGAACCAATTACCTCGAATTATACGTGAATAGATAGAGAATTTAATTTTGAATCCAACAGTGAAAACCGCACATAAAATTGAAATATGCAATGCAATTCTTTTTCAGATGAAATATTAAATATACATTTTTTTTAATAAAGTAACAACTCTAAATATTGGTTTTTAATGTATTTATTTACTTAAATAATATACATTTCAGTAGTACGTAGTTAAATATATTTATCATTTTTTGAACAGTGATTGGTCTGAAAAGAGCCGATTTTTCATCGTAGAGTGACTCGTGACATGTACTGGTACTGGCAAACCTTCCTGAATTATTTTAGAGAAAAATACTTGAAATAAAACAGATAGAAAATGTAATTTTCTGCAAGTGTACTTGAAGCATTTTGCTGTAAAATAATTCGGAAATGTTTGGCAGCACCATTTGCCTGATTGCAACAAACAATTAATTGATCACAGCAATACCAAGTTTGCATCGCTGTAAAATGATTCAACAAGAATCAAACATTTCTGTTTGTTACGCTTCTGAATGATTTTAGATTAAAATGCTTCAAGTAAAAGATACTTAGAGAAAAACAGGCATGTGTTACCTAATCTAACTTCCTGAGCCTCGCATTCATCCGTATCTTCAGCTAACTGTGAATACTCTCTTCGCAAAGAGCGATTTTCATCTTCTAAAGAACTTATTCGTTCATCAGGATACATTACAGTACTTGTGGTGTAAGTGTAAATACAACTTGAGCTGTCGAAGCGTTTGCCTGGGTTTGAATACTCGCCTGAAAGAAAAAACAATGTTAGGTCACTTGAAGGTTCATCCAGAGCTTCGTGATTGTCAAACAACAATCTATTTATGTTCCGGTGATTGTATGTGATTCTGTGATGTGTATGTCATTTCAAAGTCCACCATTCGATTCCTCCAACTTTATTAAATATTTGACATCATTTCCTACCTCATCGTTCGTATTTTATGGATTTCTACTGGAATAATTTGTGTTTGATGTCATGCAATTGTACAGTCTGTGTGTGTCCCAACAATCATGTTCTGTCATCTCCGGAAACTATTTATGTTCCTGTAGCAATTTCTGTGCAGTGTATGACATTTTATAGCTCACTATTCAATTCCTCAGACTTTATTAAGTTTTTAACACCATTTCCTACCTGGACTCATCGTTTGTACAGAATTTTATGGATGTTACACTTACTTCGCAACGATCAACTTCAACAAACTTACTTTACTCGAAGCTGTATCCGATACAAATATGTTAATTGCCCTTGTACTTATATCAAAATGTAGCTTAGAGTTTCAAATTCTAACTAGTAATTGTAGTAAACACTTATGATATTAAAAGAATCACTTAGAACATGAGAAAGATACAATTTTAGGTTAATGAACATGGAGAATATGTCACGTGCTCAAGTGAAAGTAATCTTTGATGTATTTCAGGACTGTAATGTATCCAAAAGCTCTGAATTAATTTAAAATAATGTTTTTGAATGATTTTAGGGCCCAAGAAGGCGTCAATTATTCAAAAACACATAATTCGTAATGTGTTTGTATGAGTGTTTATATTGTAAAAAATCTTCTAAATGCTTTTGAATTCGCAATTCTACCTAGTTACATTAGCTAAATATTAGAAATAAAACTAATTTAATGTCTAATTTGTCCAGAATAATGAAGAAATGTAAAAGATAAAAGTCATTAAAATTCAATGAACATCAATTTCGTTGAAGCTTCCAGCTGTCAGATAGAATTTTTAGCTGCATTTTTCTCGAAAACTATAGAACTTGGAGAAAAGTCCAATAAGAATAAAATATTCTCTGAAAAATAATCTATCTAATACATATTTTATTGAAATTTGATAATTTATTTTAGAATATTTAAAATATTTTATAGTTGAATTTTTAACATTGAGGGTATAGGGAAGGTGGTGGGAGAATCGGCTCGGCGAATCAGATCGCGGCACGGGTCCGGAGTAGTATATAAGCAGAGGGTTGAAAATTTTCAATTCAGTCGAGTGATATCGGTGTAGACTCACGCGTGTTTTTCTCTTGTGCAATTTCTCGACTCTCGCGTTAATTAAATACGAATTTAATATTTCAAAGCAGTAAACTGTTACTGTGGAGAAGTATAAAATTCCAGTTTTCCGTTTGGGTAATTAAATCTGGGGCAAAATTATTTGCATTGCATTGGATAGGCGCGGTATTTCGAACAATAATTTGGGCTCGCGATACAAAGTCACAGGTGCCTGGTGACACGTTTTAGTGAGATCAAAATTTCCGTTAAACTGGTCGGCTTCTCCGATCGAATGTGGAAACACATTCAAACTCTCATAAGTGTAGAATCACATTCGACTCGCGAAATTCGTTTGCAAAGCGCTGTCTTCACGTGAAGGCCAACAATTTAATTGTAATTCCGATTACTGTTAGCGCTAACGCGTTGTTAGAGGGCATGCTCATAGGAGTTCAATGTCTTAGGGTGGATTTCACTGCTCAGTTGCGCACTTGGATACCATCCCTTACTGCGGGCGACTGCGGATTCATTGACTCACGTGATACTATGACATGAGAGATCCCTGTGCAGTGGTGGGTAGTCTGCGATAGTACGTGTGAGGACACTAGTCGAACAGTACCAGCTGCACGCGCGCACTAGTCTGACGGGGCTCGCGGTGGCCCATAGCTTTTTTTAATATAAAACAGTCAACATCCGGTTGCTGTTAGTAGAGTCATAGAGGCACAGGGATGAATGTTAGTTTTAATGGCATGTTAGCTTTAAATTGTACTAATCCATTTCCATGTATTCCTTTGCAGCTTTTGTATTTTTGTGTTTTCTCTCCCTTTTAGCACATGTTTTTATTGTTTGTTTTGTTGTTTGTGTTTGCTCTGTTTTTAAAGACAGGAATGAAGATGAAGCGGACTCAAGTTATCTTCGCTGGATTTCTACGTGTATACATTCCACATCACACATGTAAATTTTACTCTGTTTCACTTTATTTTGCAGTTTCTTATTTGGTTTGTTTGTTTGTTTCAGTGAAGAGTCCTCGACCTGCAGATGCAGCTGAAGGGTCTTCACTTGCCGACCAGGAGATGCAGTTGCAGAGCCTATAACATTGTTCGCAGTCTCCAACGCCCATGTAAGTATATTTAATTAATGAATTGTATGATTACTAATGTTTTTTTGTTTGTTTAGTGAGCGTCTACACCACTTCTCTGTCGCAGTATTTGTAGAAGAACTCAACTCAACATTAATCGCTTTGTATTCCAACACATAATAAATAAAATCAACTTTTAAACCTGTACACTTGTTGTATTTATTAATTATACAAATAAAATGTATTAAGAATTAAATTGTTGTATTATATATTAAAAGAGATAATGATACTAAAATATAAATTCATATCACATAATTTGTCTAATTAATTATATTTACATTTAAACAACTTATCATTTTGGTAGCAATTGATCAGCCGGAAGTGGTAGTTTACCTACATTTTGTACCGTTTAAAGTAATTGGATACATAAAATTATTTTATAAATTTTGCGGTTCGGAAAAGGGCTTCAAATATAATTGTCAATCCATCAAGGTAGTGGCTATAGGCCCCATTTTACTTCTATTAAATATTAATGACTTGCTAAAAAATTAAACTATTGCAGTGTTCATCTCTTTGCAGACGACACTTTAATTTATTATTGTTGTAAAGATACTGATGAGTTATTCAATACACTTCATAGAGAATTACAAAATGTGGATAATAGAATGAAATGATTAACAGTTATTGTATAAAAATAGGTGATACAATACAGGGAATAGAAGATAATACTAAATATCTGGATGTTCTAATATATAGGAAACTAAAATTTCATTTATATGTTATTAAATAAATTTATTATTATTTAGAAGTAGAGTTGGGTTGCAATCATATTAAATATTTGCGTATTTCAAACGACTTTTTCGAACTACAAATTGTATTGTATGTTACTATGCCGTCCGATACGTGGCCCGGGTCTACCTGGTTGAAGATCTGTATTACAAGAAATCAAGTGAAAAGTAGATTTTAAACTGTTTATTTTAACAATTATTAAAGTAACTGAACCTAGGATACCTAATATTTCATAAAAACAATGAGTATTCATTGCTTTGTCCTAGTTGTGAATCTTGAAATTTTGTCGTAGATAAATATATATACGACCTGGCATAGTGTTCACATACTCCCATATGTGTTAAATGGATATGCCAAGCAGAGGTTTCCTGCGCTGTCATTGGCTAAGACGTACTAGCGTAGTTTGCAGAACCCCTAAGCCACGCCTATTAGTCTAGTTTTGGATACATTGTTTTTAAGAATTATGATGATACTAACTTTTATTTAGAAGTTGGACTGTGTTACATATTGTTTAATACTTAGTCTTTTATGTTAATTTATCTGAATTTTTAATGTTTTATTCTAATAAACGAAAATATATTTAGGTTATACATGATCAAGAAGTCAATATTCCTCTGGCTTTACGGTGTCCCAGACTTTTGTAGCCTTCTACACCTTCATCATGTTTATTTTAGTTACTGGTTTTTTAAAATTTTTGCGCTGGCTTGGCTGCGCTATTTTGTTATTGGTGGGCGAGTACCATCCTGGGGCGTTTGTATTTTAATACCGTGTCGATGTTGTAGTCTTCGCCAGCGGTTCTGATGCCATTGTTTTGGTGTTCTTCAACTTGTGCGAAGAACTTCTTGGCCCCTTCTTTAATGAAGTCTTCAATGCTTTCCAGCCGAAGATCGCGATGTATTTGATCGTTCCGGACGTACCAGGGCGCATCCGTAATCATTCTGGTGATTTTATTTTGAACGACTTGTAGTTTTCTGATACGTACAGATCCAGCGTAACCCCAGATAGGCGCGGCGTACGTCAGCACTGGACGGATCACAGCTCGGTACAGCAGCAGCTTGTTCTGCAGGGACATCGTACTGCGGCGGTTGATCATTCCGTAGATTTCAGCGGTGGTGATCAAGAAGTGCTATCGCATTTTAAGTATAATCTTTGTTATATCGTATATTGCAAAACTACAATCCGTGTTGAATGAATAATTTGTTACAAATATACTTCACACTTCCAATATATTGCAAATTTAAATTTCTGCGAATTTCAAGTAGTTTTAATTCAAATAAATGAGAAAAAGTATTACAAGTTTCTAGTCAATATCAAACCGGCTCTTTTTAGAGCCACCAAAATATTTAGAAAAAGGAAATTTGTTAATCATGCTACAGGTACAGAATAAATTGAAAAATTGCAACTTTACATAAAGAAATCTTGTCAAATATCTGTTACAAAATTCATATGAATATTCACTAGATATTAAACAGCAATTAACATATAAATAAATTTTGAGATGTCCATCGCTGGGAAAATAAATATTGTTTAGAATTAACTTTTCTATAATTTTTAATGAAACATTTTTCATATTTTTGTACACACATGTGATTAACCTATTATTACAAAAACCTTGAAAAAAAAACAATATTTAATGAACAACTCGTGATAAAATTATGTGTATTATACTTTAAAAGATAGCTAATTTTATGCTAAATAGATTAGTGAAAACCGCACATCGCTATCTTGTTCCAAAAAATATTAAAGTGTCAAAAACTATGCCGTCCGATATTTTACGAGATTGAAGATTTATATTACGAGAAATAACGTAAAAAGACAATTTTAAACTGTTTATGTTAACAATTAACAATGAAACTGATGCTAGGGAACCTACAATTTCATAAAAACATCAAGTATTCATCGCAGTTGTGCAGTTTAAAATTTTACACAGATAAATATATATACTACTTGGAGTAGTGAAAAATTGATATGTCTAGCAGAGGTTTCCAGCGCTCCCATTGGCTGAGAAGTACTGACATAGCTTGCAGTACATCTAAGCCCCGCCTATTAGTCTAGTTTCTAATTCAAACATTATTTTTGAGAATTTGAAAGTGAATAACAGTTATTTGTAAGGAGGGTCGTGTTTCTATGCATTTGAATTATAATTACACAGATTTAATTATGAAAAATATGCAGTATAATTCTTTTTGCAGACAATAATCAGCCGAATGTATTAAAGACAAGCCTAAACTTTGTATACGAGTTTCTGAAATATTTATCAACTTAAAAATATCTTTACACTGTTAAACAATGTCTGATTTGTGAAACAATTAATGATTTTAACCCAGATTTGTCTCAGAAAGACCAAAAACAAGTTTAAACATATTTGCAATGCCAGAAAACAATTTTATTTGAATTCAAAAATCTTGCTTTACCCCGTGCGACCGCTACCAAGGTTTTCGTCTTGTAGTATGTTTCCTAATTGTTTTGGAGAAAAATGTTTCAAATTAATCTTACAGAGAATTTACTTCTGTGCAAGTTTCATTTGAAGCATTTTTCCCTGAAATAATATATAAGTGCGTAGCAGATGAAAATAGGTGTTTCCTATGGGAAAGTGTTGCCCTAATTTCACAACTTTTAAGCCATTTCTTGATAGGGTGACATTTTAGGGAAAAAATCTCTAATTAAAAATGGTAGAGGAGTAAAAGTTCTATAAGACTTATTATAAAGATTTTCTGTATCGCAATTAGGAAACACATGACAGGGCAATTTATGTGAAAATGATGGTACAAATGAACTACAAAATTAGAATGTGCAGGAATGATGTGTTAACACATTAATTATAATGCAATTACGCAGTAATTGCCTATTGAATGTAATTAAATCCCTAAATATACTTAAATTAATACCTTAATTAAATTAATAACACGAAATCAAATGTAATTCAAATAGCAAAGATATTGATTGTAGTTACTGGCATGGGTCTTTCTGATTCAATATTCCAATGCTGTTTAATAAAATAAATAATAAAAATGTAAATAATTATCATAATAATCCTTAAATATCGCATAATACAACATTTTTATTTATAATAAAACAATAAAATTGTACTTGAAATAACATGCCATTATTTAACATTACAGATATAGGGAATGTGGTGGGGGATTTGGCTCAGCGAATGAGATCGCAGCACGCATATCGATCGGGTCCAAATCGTATATATACCACGTCGCCACTGGTTCTCGGTTTGAGTCGAGTCGGGTCTAGAAGCACGTGTTATTCTTTTGTAATTTCTCGACTCTCGCGTTAATTAAATACGAATTTAATATTTCAAAGCAGTAAACTGTTACTGTGGAGAAGTATAAAATTCCAGTTTTCCGTTTGGGTAATTAAATCTGGGGCAAAATTATTTGCATTGCATTGGATAGGCGCGGTATTTCGAACAATAATTTGGGCTCGCGATACAAAGTCACAGGTGCCTGGTGACACGTTTTAGTGAGATCAAAATTTCCGTTAAACTGGTCGGCTTCTCCGATCGAATGTGGAAACACATTCAAACTCTCATAAGTGTAGAATCACATTCGACTCGCGAAATTCGTTTGCAAAGCGCTGTCTTCACGTGAAGGCCAACAATTTAATTGTAATTCCGATTACTGTTAGCGCTAACGCGTTGTTAGAGGGCATGCTCATAGGAGTTCAATGTCTTAGGGTGGATTTCACTGCTCAGTTGCGCACTTGGATACCATCCCTTACTGCGGGCGACTGCGGATTCATTGACTCACGTGATACTATGACATGAGAGATCCCTGTGCAGTGGTGGGTAGTCTGCGATAGTACGTGTGAGGACACTAGTCGAACAGTACCAGCTGCACGCGCGCACTAGTCTGACGGGGCTCGCGGTGGCCCATAGCTTTTTTTAATATAAAACAGTCAACATCCGGTTGCTGTTAGTAGAGTCATAGAGGCACAGGGATGAATGTTAGTTTTAATGGCATGTTAGCTTTAAATTGTACTAATCCATTTCCATGTATTCCTTTGCAGCTTTTGTATTTTTGTGTTTTCTCTCCCTTTTAGCACATGTTTTTATTGTTTGTTTTGTTGTTTGTGTTTGCTCTGTTTTTAAAGACAGGAATGAAGATGAAGCGGACTCAAGTTATCTTCGCTGGATTTCTACGTGTATACATTCCACATCACACATGTAAATTTTACTCTGTTTCACTTTATTTTGCAGTTTCTTATTTGGTTTGTTTGTTTGTTTCAGTGAAGAGTCCTCGACCTGCAGATGCAGCTGAAGGGTCTTCACTTGCCGACCAGGAGATGCAGTTGCAGAGCCTATAACATTGTTCGCAGTCTCCAACGCCCATGTAAGTATATTTAATTAATGAATTGTATGATTACTAATGTTTTTTTGTTTGTTTAGTGAGCGTCTACACCACTTCTCTGTCGCAGTATTTGTAGAAGAACTCAACTCAACATTAATCGCTTTGTATTCCAACACATAATAAATAAAATCAACTTTTAAACCTGTACACTTGTTGTATTTATTAATTATACAAATAAAATGTATTAAGAATTAAATTGTTGTATTATATATTAAAAGAGATAATGATACTAAAATATAAATTCATATCACATAATTTGTCTAATTAATTATATTTACATTTAAACAACTTATCATTTTGGTAGCAATTGATCAGCCGGAAGTGGTAGTTTACCTACATTTTGTACCGTTTAAAGTAATTGGATACATAAAATTATTTTATAAATTTTGCGGTTCGGAAAAGGGCTTCAAATATAATTGTCAATCCATCAAGGTAGTGGCTATAGGCCCCATTTTACTTCTATTAAATATTAATGACTTGCTAAAAAATTAAACTATTGCAGTGTTCATCTCTTTGCAGACGACACTTTAATTTATTATTGTTGTAAAGATACTGATGAGTTATTCAATACACTTCATAGAGAATTACAAAATGTGGATAATAGAATGAAATGATTAACAGTTATTGTATAAAAATAGGTGATACAATACAGGGAATAGAAGATAATACTAAATATCTGGATGTTCTAATATATAGGAAACTAAAATTTCATTTATATGTTATTAAATAAATTTATTATTATTTAGAAGTAGAGTTGGGTTGCAATCATATTAAATATTTGCGTATTTCAAACGACTTTTTCGAACTACAAATTGTATTGTATGTTACTATGCCGTCCGATACGTGGCCCGGGTCTACCTGGTTGAAGATCTGTATTACAAGAAATCAAGTGAAAAGTAGATTTTAAACTGTTTATTTTAACAATTATTAAAGTAACTGAACCTAGGATACCTAATATTTCATAAAAACAATGAGTATTCATTGCTTTGTCCTAGTTGTGAATCTTGAAATTTTGTCGTAGATAAATATATATACGACATGGCATAGTGTTCACATACTCCCATATGTGTTAAATGGATATGCCAAGCAGAGGTTTCCTGCGCTGTCATTGGCTAAGACGTACTAGCGTAGTTTGCAGAACCCCTAAGCCACGCCTATTAGTCTAGTTTTGGATACATTGTTTTTAAGAATTATGATGATACTAACTTTTATTTAGAAGTAGGACTGTGTTACATATTGTTTAATACTTAGTCTTTTATGTTAATTTATCTGAATTTTTAATGTTTTATTCTAATAAACGAAAATATATTTAGGTTATACATGATCAAGAAGTGCTATCACATTTTAAGTATAATCTTTGTTATATCGTATATTGCAAAACTACAATCCGTGTTGAATGAATAATTTGTTACAAATATACTTCACACTTCCAATATATTGCAAATTTAAATCACTGCGAATTTCAAGTAGTTTTAATTCAAATAAATGAGAAAAAGTATTACAAGTTTCTAGTCAATATCAAACCGGCTCTTTTTAGAGCCACCAAAATATTTAGAAAAAGGAAATTTGTTAATCATGCTACAGGTACAGAATAAATTGAAAAATTGCAACTTTACATAAAGAAATGTTGTCAAATATCTGTTACAAAATTCATATGAATATTCACTAGATATTAAACAGCAATTAACATATAAATAAATTTTGAGATGTCCATCGCTGGGAAAATAAATATTGTTTAGAATTAACTTTTCTATAATTTTTAATGAAACATTTTTCATATTTTTGTACACACATGTGATTAACCAATTATTACAAAAACCTTGAAAAAAAAAACAATATTTAATTAACAACTCGTGATAAAATTATGTGTTTTATACTTTAAAAGATAGCTAATTTTATGCTAAATAGATTAGTGAAAACCGCACATCGCTATCTTGTTCCAAAAAATATTAAAGTGTCAAAAACTATGCCGTCCGATATTTTACGAGATTGAAGATTTATATTACGAGAAATCACGTAAAAAGACAATTTTAAACTGTTTATGTTAACAATTAACAATGAAACTGATGCTAGGGAACCTACAATTTCATAAAAACATCAAGTATTCATCGCAGTTGTGCAGTTTAAAATTTTACACAGATAAATATATATACTACTTGGAGTAGTGAAAAATTGATATGTCTAGCAGAGGTTTCCAGCGCTCCCATTGGCTGAGAAGTACTGACATAGCTTGCAGTGCATCTAAGCCCCGCCTATTAGTCTAGTTTCTAATTCAAACATTATTTTTGAGAATTTGGAATTGAATAACAGTTATTGGTAAGGAGGGTCGTGTTTCTATGCATTTGAATTATAATTACACAGATTTAATTATGAAAAATATGCAGTACAATTCTTTTTGCAGACAATAATTAATCGAATGTATAAAAGACAAGCCTAAACTTCGTATACTAGTTTCTGAAATATTTATCAACTTGAAAATATCTTTACACTGTTAAACAATGTCTGATTCGTGAAACAATTAATGCTTTCAATCCAAATTTGTCTCAGAAAGACCTAAAAACAAGTTTAAACATATATGCAATGCCAGAAAACAATTTTATTTGAATTCAAAAATCTTGCTTTACTCCGTGCGTCGGTTACCAAGGTTATTAATTCTTTTAAAAGGTAACAAATTTTGCCATATATTAGCAAATATCTCCATTGTATTTTTTTTTCTAGTTGTTGATTTAGAATAATTTTAACATTTCAAAAAATACTTCAAATAAAATCGATAAAGAAAAAATTAACAAGTATTTACTTACATTACGATTTCTTTGTAAAGATTATCGTTTACCCAGAAATAGCAAAAACTGATTTCAGGAAATTTCAAACGAGATCTCTGTCGCCATCTCTCGCGTAAATTTTTACTATATATGACAGAGATTTTCTCGAAATTGGTGAAATTTACGCGAAAATACTTCCAATAAAAGTTGTTTAAAATAGTTAAGTTAAGCATTTTTATTTGAAACATTTTTCTATTTGAGTCATAATTTCAGAGATAACGAATAATGTAAACAGCGGAACACCACGTCAAAAAATATAGTTTTTAACATGTTATTTATGGTTAAAAAAAACTGAAACACATTATATGATATTACTAAATGTTGCTAAAAGGTAAAAGAAGCTTCAAATAATTTATTTAGAACGATTTAAATCAAAATTGATTAAAATAATGTACGGTGTCATAAATGGAACAAAAAATTCATTGTACAAAAAATTGCTCCAAATAAATCCGATAGAGAAAAACTTGACGAGTATTTTCTTTAATTACGACATTTTTGTAAAGTCAGCCGTTTGTCTACAAATCGCCAAAAACTTTTTTGTCGATCTTAGGACAAGATTCCTTCTGCCATCTCCTGCCAAATTTGTAAATTTTACTCTGTGATCTACTTCCGCATATTTCAAATTCCACAGTAGCTCTTTCGAAAAATCAATAATTTGGATTCGGCGCAATGCGTTCTAATTTGAAATTTGAATCGATATGATTTAAAATAATTTATTTCACATCACTCATTTAAAAAAGTTTTTAAGACTTGTGCAACACAGCACAAGATTGTCAAAAGTTGTATTGAATTAACTATAAATAAATATTATCAAATACTTTTTAAATTATTAATAACAATGGCAGTTTTAAACACAGCTTGTGGTAAATGCACAGCTGAAGGTTTCTGAAGATGCTGTGATGTATTCGTGCGCTGAATAGGCGTTGAAATCTCCTGAGAGTAGAGCAGAATGTGATTCAGGACGAATTCAATTGCAAAATAATGTTTTCGTTGTGTTTATTTTACAAAATATGTTGAAATAAATGGTTTGTCTTGTTGTTTCAAGTACCCTAGCGTCATCTGTTGGTAGTTAATTAACTACCTATCATTACAAATTAGCAATGACATTTCATTGCAAATGGCTGCGTTGTTTAATAATTTCGTTACCGTTTGATGATATTCTCAGTGTTTTAGTTGTATTTTTATACGTTTAGCATTGAAATTGTGTTTTAATGTTGTGCAAATACCTGCAGCAGTACTTGGAAAATACAGCAGATACCATAATATTCCCGTATACCGTAAGTATTGGTTATAACTGTTACTGCTTTGTCATTTTGATTCATTCTAGTTATTGCTGCAGAATGGTATTAAACATTATAATAGGCAATTCTTTTGCTTTCAGGGTTCTTTTAGCACAATAGTCGAGCTTCAAATAAATATATCATCACGTAATTCATTCAAATTGCAAGTTTACAACAAAAGATCTCAACCAACAACATCTTCTAGCATGATCTTTAGCTACCAGCTGTAAAATTAGAGTCTACGGGATGAAGTGCAAGAATGATTTCATAAATTAAATTAAATCCAGAAGACTTGAGTAGTCAAAACATTGCGTGACTGTTTGCAAAATGGCAAAAGGATGTAGGTAAATCAAACAAAATAAACATTTAACCTATTTATTGACCTAAACACAAACTAATTTTATATTGTATTTTGTAGGATACATATACAATTACTTGCTGAGAAATGGAAGCATCTGATAGATCTTCTGTGGCTGTAATGATTGTTCTAGAACAGACTGGAATGCACCAAATTGTCAAATTAAAAAATTGTTCTGAACTTCTTCATACTTCAAAATGTTGCAATTTATTTATTCCAATATACATTAGTAAGTAATTAATTTGAATATTGTTTTAATTTCTATATTTATTTATAAAATTGTTTATTTACATTTGATTTGCACTTTTCAGGGTGCAATGATGATAACATTGCTCGCTGGGTTCCTTAGGATTCTGCTGAGTTCTGGTGATACAACGAACCACCCGATTAACCTCGAAATAAACAGCTATAGCCTCTTCGTCAAGAATCAACGCAGATGTTTTAATATTCACATAAACTGTAAGTTTCTTTCAAGTTTATCATTATTTATTGTTTACTGTATTTGAAGCTGCAGAATGATGATAAACATTATAATAAACAATTCCTCTATTTGTAGGCTTCTTTTAGTGCAAGAGTTGAACTGTTCAATAAATAGATCATCACGTCATTCACCCGAATGTTAATGTTGCAACGTTGCAAGTTTGCAACTACAAACATCAATCGACAACATCTTCTAGCAGGATCAACAGCTACTAGCTGTTAAATAACAGCCTCCAGGATGAGGCGCAAGGATGAACTCATAACTGAAATTTAATGAAGAGGATTTGAGCTGTCTAAATATTGCTTGACGATCAAATGGCAAAGAGGCGCAGGTATTTGAAACAAAATAAATATTTAACCAAATTATTTATTGTTTAAATACAAACTAAATTTCTGTTCTTCTGCAGGTTCTAGAATGTAGAGTCATCGGTTAGATCTTCGATGGTCGTGAGCGTCATTCTAGATCAACATTAAATCATCACCAGTAGCAGCTGTCAAATTTGAATATTCTTCTGCCATTTCTTCGAAACTCCAAAATGTTGTAATTTATTTATTTCAATATTTATTAATAAGAAATGAATTTAAATATTGTTTTAAGTCTCTATATTTATTTGTAAATGTTTACAAGTATTTATTAATATTTTATTTGTACTTTACAGGTCGCAATGAAGACATTATTGCTTGCTGGGTTCCTCGGGATTCCGCAGAGTTCTGCTGATACAAATAGCCATCCGGACAACTTCAAGAACAGACGACGCATCTGCTGACCCAAGAGAAACAGCTGCAGCATCTCTGTCAAGGATCAGCGTCTGAACACCTGGAATAATATTTTCTGTTGTTCAATAACTCATAAACTATTTAATATATAGTTTTAATAATTGAAATTCTATTCCTTAGTAATGTTGGCATTAAGAATTGTTGGATTTATTAATAATTTGTAAAAAATACTTGAGATATTGGCAAAATAAAAAAGTACGATATGAAGTCATACTAAGCATTTTTTATCGTTAATAACTCAGAAAGTTTTAAAGCTATAGCATCAATTCTGACAAGTATGGATGGACCACGATGTCTAGTATTAAAAATTAGTAGATTTGTTAGAATTTCACGAAACATTACTGACTTTTTTCTATTGTTGATAATTCTTAAATAATTTAAGCTAAAATTGTCCAGTTTGCAATTTTCATCCCTTAATTAGTCGTAGAGTTAAGACATATCACATTTGCTAATTTATTATTGTTAATTAACAAGATACAGGCAATACAAAAATATTCGGCTATTCATCATGGCGGATATTTTTCTATTGTTGATAAATCTTAAACAATTCCAGCTACAATTGTCCAGTTTAAAATTTTCATCCCTTAATTAGTCGTAGAGTTAAGACATATCACATTTGTTAATTTATTATTGTTAATTAACAAGATATAGGCAATACAAAAATATTCGGCTATTCATCATGGCGGATATTTTTCTATTGTTGATAAATCGTAAACAATTCCAGCTACAATTGTCCAGTTTGAAATTTTCATCCCTTAATTAGTCGTAGAGTTAAGACATATCACATTTGTTAATTTATTATTGTTAATTAACAAGATACAGGCAATACAAAAATATTCGGCTATTCATCATGGCGGATATTTTTCTATTGTTGATAAATCTTAAACAATTCCAGCTACAATTGTCCAGTTTAAAATTTTCATCCTTTAATTAGTCGTAGAGTTAAGACATATCACATTTGTTAATTTATTATTGTTAATTAACAAGATACAGGCAATACAAAAATATTCGGCTATTCATCATGGCGGATATTTTTCTATTGTTGATAAATCTTAAACAATTCCAGCTACAATTGTCCAGTTTAAAATTTTCATCCCTTAATTAGTCGTAGAGTTAAGACATATCACATTTGTTAATTTATTATTGTTAATTAACAAGATATAGGCAATACAAAAATATTCGGCTATTCATCATGGCGGATATTTTTCTATTGTTGATAAATCTTAAACAATTCCAGCTACAATTGTCCAGTTTAAAATTTTCATCCCTTAATTAGTCGTAGAGTTAAGACATATCACATTTGTTAATTTATTATTGTTAATTAACAAGATATAGGCAATACAAAAATATTCGGCTATTCATCATGGCGGATATTTTTCTATTGTTGATAAATCTTAAACAATTCCAGCTACAATTGTCCAGTTTGAAATTTTCATCCCTTAATTAGTCGTAGAGTTAAGACATATCACATTTGTTAATTTATTATTGTTAATTAACAAGATATAGGCAATACAAAAATATTCGGCTATTCATCATGGCGGATATTTTTCTATTGTTGATAAATCGTAAACAATTCCAGCTACAATTGTCCAGTTTAAAATTTTCATCCCTTAATTAGTCGTAGAGTTAAGACATATCACATTTGTTAATTTATTATTGTTAATTAACAAGATATAGGCAATACAAAAATATTCGGCTATTCATCATGGCGGATATTTTTCTATTGTTGATAAATCGTAAACAATTCCAGCTACAATTGTCCAGTTTAAAATTTTCATCCCTTAATTAGTCGTAGAGTTAAGACATATCACATTTGTTAATTTATTATTGTTAATTAACAAGATACAGGCAATACAAAAATATTCGGCTATTCATCATGGCGGATATTTTTCTATTGTTGATAAATCTTAAACAATTCCAGCTACAATTGTCCAGTTTAAAATTTTCATCCTTTAATTAGTCGTAGAGTTAAGACATATCACATTTGTTAATTTATTATTGTTAATTAACAAGATACAGGCAATACAAAAATATTCGGCTATTCATCATGGCGGATATTTTTCTATTGTTGATAAATCTTAAACAATTCCAGCTACAATTGTCCAGTTTGAAATTTTCATCCCTTAATTAGTCGTAGAGTTAACACATATCACATTTGTTAATTTATTATTGTTAATTAACAAGATACTGGCAATACAAAAATATTCGGCTATTCATCATGGCGGATATTTTTCTATTGTTGATAAATCTTAAACAATTCCAGCTACAATTGTCCAGTTTGAAATTTTCACCCCTTAATTAGTCGTAGAGTTAAGACATATCACATTTGTTAATTTATTATTATTAATTAACAAGATACAGACAAAATAAAATGCTCTTCTATCTGTCATGGCGGATTTTTTTTTAGACAGTAATGAAGGTGAATGGGAGATGCAGTTGAAGAGTCTTCAAACGATCTTCACTTCTTGTAGTCAACACCCCACGACCAGGAGATATAGATGCAGAACCTTCAAGTAGTTCGCCGTTCTCAACACAAATGTAAGTTTATAAAATTAATTTATTATTATTGATTTTCTAATGTATTTGTTATTATTTTGTTGTATTTGGTATTCTGCATCGCCGTGGATAACTTCACCATAGCGCTCTGGAGGTCATCTTCTGCGTGCCCTGCTGTTCGTGAGTCTAGTGTCTTCACCCCTGGATGAATATCGTTATTTTTGTACCAATAAATAAATGTATTTAAATAAGATTAAAACAAATAAATATGAATGTAATATAATAAACGATAAAATAAATATGTATTATTAAAATGACGTCTTTCATTTAAAATCTACCCCATGGTCTAATAAATTAAAAGCTAATAAGGGTTTGTCTTGAGAAAATACTTATTTGAAATATAAAATTTTAATATCCATACTGCCATCTATTGACACGGCTAAACACTATCAGACCTTGCAATTCGATTTCAAATGCGGTCCTTCAAAACATCACTTCATAATAGTTCACGAATTTGCTAAGAGATGGCAGCACTATCGGATGTGAAAAAATCAATTAGTGGATTTGTTTACACTAATTGATTTCATCATGGTTCACAAATGTACTAAGAGATGGCGCAACTATCGGATGTGAAAAAATCAATTAGTGGATTTGTTCACATTTGAAAAAACAAATCACTAATTGATTTCATCATGGTTCACAAATGTACCAAGAGATGGCGCAACTATCGGATGTGAAAAAATCAATTAGTGGATTTGTTCACATTTGAAAAAACAAATCACTAATTGATTTCATCATGGTTCACAAATGTACCAAGAGATGGCGCAACTATCGGATGTGAAAAAATCAATTAGTGGATTTGTTCACATTTGAAAAACAACAAAATCACTAATTGATTTTTTCACATCCGATAGTGCTGCCATCTCTTAGTAAATGTGTGAACCATTATGAAGTGAAGTATTCAATTAACAAATCACTAATTGATAAGGGTATGCCCTACGCCCTTGTCCTTCTAGTATGTTATAAAGAGCGACGCTACAAGCATGGGTATATGCTCGTAGGGGGGCCCCCAATTTCATTATTTTTGCGATATCTCTTACCGTTTCCGAGATATGAGGGTTTAAAGATTTAAACGCATCCCCTAAGATATCCACCCTATTATCAACTTTTTTGGTGTTTTTTCTCGCTGATCAGATATAACAGGGTAATATCTCGGACCAATTTTTTCAGATTTGCAATATCTGTTACCGTTTCAAAGATACAACCATTAGAAAATTAAATAGAGCACTAAAATATCTACCCTATTATCAAATTTTTGAGTGTTTTTTCTCGCTAATCAGATAGAACAGGGTTGTATCTCGAAACAATATTTGCAGATTCGTAATATCTCCTACCGTTTCATAGATACAACCCTTAGTAAATTCAATAGAACCCTAAAATATCTACCCTATTATGAAATTTTTGAGTGTTTTTTCTCGCTGATCAGATAGAACAAGGCTGTATCTCGGGACATTTTTTTCAGATCCGCAATATATCTTACCGTTTCGAAGATACAGCCCTTAGAAAATTAAATAGAGCAGTGACAGATATCCACCCTATTATAAACTTTTTTGGTGTTTTTTCTCGCTGATCAGATAGAACAGAGTTTTATCTCGGACCAATTTTTTCAGATTTTCAATATCTTTTACCGTTTCAAAGATACAACCCTTAGAAAATCAAATAGAACCCTACATTATCTACCCTATTATCAAGTTTTTGGGTGTTTTTTCTCACTAATCAGAATGTGCTAGGTAATATCTCGGGAACGTTTTTACGCCATTTCGATATCTGTTACCATTTAGAAGATACAGCCCTTTAAATAGTAACTTTTTAAGGGCTGTATCTCTTAAATGGTTAGAGATATCGTAAATTCGAGAAAACCTTCCCGAGATATTGCCTAGCTCATTCTTATTAGTGAGAAAAAACACACAAAAACATGATAATAGGATAGATATTTTAGGGGATGCGTTTTTAATCTTTAAACCCTCATATCTCGGAAACGGTAAGAGAAATCGCAAAAATAACAAAATTGGATGCTCCTCTGCAGTTTATATTAGTTTGTTACGTCACCCTTTGTAACATACTAGAAGGACAAGGGCGTAGGGCATACCCTTATCAATTAACAAAACCACTCCTGGACTGGCAGAAGAACTTCAGTGAAAATCAGATTTCGTACCAGGGCAGCAAGGATTGGAAGAGCACTCTTTTGGATAACAAGAAATTCATTTTTGCTATAGTTGACAACATTGATTTTTGAGTGTTGCCAACCATAGCAAAAATGAAATTATTTTTCTTGTCCGAGGGCTCTGCCCGTCTCTGCTGCCCGGATACAAAGTTAAAAATTTGAATTTTCAGCCAAGTAGCCCAGAGTCTTCTGACAAATGTGACGTCATTTTCTCAATAAGGGAAGACGTTACCCCTTAATTCAAAGGGTTATTCAATAAAACAAAGATGATAAAGGTTAAATATATGAAACACAAGCTTAATTTTTATTATTTATTTCAATAAATAGAACATATTAACAAAATAAACAAATAAACAATAAATATAACAAACAATACAACATGAACATTTTTAATTTGCCAATAACTTATTAATTAACAATAATAAATTAACAAATGTGATATGTCCCAACTCTACGACTAATTAAGGGATGAAAATTTCAAACTGGACAATTGTAGCCCAAATTGTTTAAGATTTATCAACAATAGAAAAATATCCGCCATGACAGATAGACCAGAATTTTTATATTGCCTGTATCTCGTTAATTAACAATAATAAATTAACAAATGTGATATGTCCCAACTCTACGACTAATTAAGGGATGAAAATTTCAAACTGGACAATTGTAGCTTGAATTGTTTAAGATTTATCAACAATAGAAAAATATCCGCCATGACAGATAGACGAGAATTTTTATATTGCCTGTATCTTGTTAATTAACAATAATAAATTAACAAATGTGATATGACTTAACTCTACGACTAATTAAGGGATGAAAATTTCAAACTGGACAATTGTTGCTTGAATTGTTAAAGATTTATCAACAATAGAAAAATATCCGCCATGACAGATAGACGAGCATTTTTATATTGCCTGTATCTTGTTAATTAACAATAATAAATTAACAAATGTGATATGACTTAACTCTACGACTAATTAAGGGATGAAAATTTCAAACTGGACAATTGTTGCTTGAATTGTTAAAGATTTATCAACAATAGAAAAATGTCGGCCATGACAGATAGACGAGAATTTTTTTATTGCCTGTATCTTGTTAATTAACAATAATAAATTAACAAATGTGATATGACTTAACTCTACGACTAATTAAGGGATGAAAATTTCAAACTGGACAATTGTTGCTTGAATTGTTAAAGATTTATCAACAATAGAAAAATGTCGGCCATGACAGATAGACGAGAATTTTATATTGCCTGCATCTTGTTAATTAACAATAATAAATTAACAAATGTGATATGTCCCAACTCTACGACTAATTAAGGGATGAAAATTTCAAACTGGCCAATTGTAGCCCAAATTGTTTAAGATTTATCAACAATAGAAAAATATCCGCCATGACAGATAGACGAGAATTTTTATATTACCTGTATCTTGTTAATTAATAATAATAAATTAACAAATGTGATATGTCTTAACTCTACGACTAATTAAGGGATGAAGATTTCAAACTGGACAATTTTAGCTTAAATTATTTAAGAATTATCAACAATAGAAAAAAGTCAGTAATGTTTTGCGAAATTCTAACAAATCTAGTAATTTTTAATACTAGACATCGTGGTCCATCCATATTTGTTAGAATTGATGCCATAGCTTTAAAACTTTCTGAGTTATTAACGATAAAAATGCTTAGTATGACTTCATATCGTACATTTTTATTTTGCCAATATCTCAAGTATTTTTTACAAATTATTAATAAATCCAACAATTCTTAATGCCAAAATTACTAAGGAATATAATTGCAATTATTGAAACGATAAATTAAATAGTTTATGAGTAATTGAACAACAGTAAATATTATTCCAGGTGTTCAGACGCTGATCCTTGACAGAGATGCTGCAGCTGTTTCTCTTGGGTCAGCAGATGTGTCGTCTGTTCTTGAAGTTGTCCAGATGGCTATTTGTATCAGCAGAACTCTGCGGAAACCCGAGGAACCCAGCGAGCAATAATGTCTTCATTGCGTCCTGTAAAGTACAAATAAAATATTAATAAATACTTGTAAACATTTACAAATAAATATAGATACTTAAAACAATATTTAAATTCATTTCTTATTAATAAATATTGAAATAAATAAATTACAACATTTTAGATTTTCGAAGAAATGGCAGAAGAATCTTCAAATTTGACAGCTGCTACTGGTGATGATTTAATGTTGATCTAGAATGACGCTCACGACCATCGAAGACCTAACCGATGACTCTACATTCTAGAACCTGCAGAAGAACAGAAATTTAGTTTGTATTTAAACAATAAATAATTTGGTTAAATATTTATTTTGTTTCATATACCTGCGTCCTTTTGCCATTTGATCGTCAAGCAATATTTCGACAGCTCAAATCCTCTTCATTAAGTTTCAGTTATGAATTCATCCTTGCGCCTCATCCTGGAGGCTGTTATTTAACAGCTAGTAGCTGTTGATCCTGCTAGAAGATGTTGTCGATTGATATTTGCAGTTGCAAACTTGCAACGTTGCAACATTAACATTCGGGTGAATGACGTGATGATCTATTTATTGAACAGTTCAACTCTTGCACTAAAAGAAGCCTACAAATAAAGGAATTGTTTATTATAATGTTTATCATCATTCTGCAGCTTCAAATACAGTAAACAATAATAAATAATGATAAACTAGAAAGAAACTAAATGACTTACAGTTTATGTCAATATTAAAACATCTGCGTTGATTCTTGACGAAGAGGCTGAAGCTGTTTATTTCGAGGTTAATCGGGTGGTTCATTGTATAGCCAGAACTCAGCAGAATCCTAAGGAACCCAGCGAGCAATGTTATCATCATTGCACCCTGAAAAGTACAAATCAAATGTAAATAAACAATTTTATAAATAAATATACAGATTAAAACAATATTCAAATTAATTACTTATTAATGTATATTGGAATAAATAAATTACAACATTTTGAAGTATGAAGAAGTTCAGAACAATTTTTAAATTTGCTAATTTCTGTAGAGGTGCATTCCGGTCTGTTTAGAACAATCATTACAGCCACAGAAGATCTATCAGATGGTTCCATTTCTCAGCAGTAATTGTAATTGTATCCTACAAAATAGAATATAAAATTAGTTTGTGTTTATGTCAATAAATAGGTTAAATGTTTATTTTGTTTGATTTACCTACGTCCTTTTGCCATTTTGCAAACAGTCACGCAATGTTTTGACTGCTCAATTCTTCTGGATTTAATACCAGTTATGAAATAATTCTTGCACTTCATCCCGTAGACTCTAATTAGACAGCTGGCAGCTAAAGATCATGCTAGAAGATGTTGTTGGTTGAGATCTTTTGTTGTAAACTTGCACATTACTATTTGAATGAATTAGGTAATGATATATTTAATTGATAGCTCGACTAATGTGCTGAAAGAACCCTACAAGAAAAATAATTTCCTATTATAATGTTCAATACCATTCTGCTACAATAACTAGAAACAAAATGACAAAACAATTACAGATATAAACAATACTTACCGTATACGGGAATATTATGATATCTGATCTATTCTATAATTACTGCTGCAGGTCTTTGCACAACATTAAAACATAATTTCAATGCCAAACGTATGAAAATACAACTAAAACGTTTAAAATATTGTCAAACTGTAACGAAATTGTTAAACAACACAGCCATTTGCAATGAAATGTCATTGCTAATTTGTAATGATAGGTAGTTAATTAGCTACCAACAGATGACGCTAGGGGATTTAAAACAATAAGGAAAATAATTTAATACGGCATATTTGCAAAATAAACACAACAAAAACATTATTTTACAACTGAATTCACCCGGAATCACACTTTGCTCTACTTTCAGGAGATTTCAACGCCTATTCCGAGCACGGATACATTACAGCATCTTCAGAAATCTGCATATATCATAGGCTGTGTTTAAAACTGTTATTGTTATTAATAATTTTAAAAATATTTATTTATAGTTAATTCAATTCAACTTTTAAATTATACTATTATATTATACTAGTCTTGCAACACTTTTAAATGAATGATGGGAAATAAATGATTTAAAATCATATCGATTCAAATTAGAACGCATTGCGCCGAATCCAAATTATTGATTTTTCGAAAGAGCTACTGTGGTATTTGAAATATGCGGAAATAGATCACAAAGTATAGTTTACAAATTTGGCAGGAGATGGCAGAAGGAATCTCGTCCTAAGATCGACAAAAAAGTTTTTGGCGATTTTTAAACAAACGGCTGACTTTACAAAAAAGTCGTAAAGAAAGAAAATACTCGTCAATTATTTCTCTATCGGTTTTATTTGAAGTCATTTTTTTTACAATGAATTTTTTGTTCCATTTCTAAGAAAGTTCCCTATTTTTATAAAATTTTGTTTTAAATCGCTATAAATAAATTATTTGAAGCTTCTTCTACCTTCTAGTAATATTTAGCGATATTATTTAATGTGTTTCGGTAATTTTTACCGTAAATAATATGTTAAAAGCAATCCTTTTCGCCATGGTGTTTCGTCGTTTACAATATTCGTTATCTCTGAAATTAAGGCCCAAATAGAAAATGTTTCAAATAAAAATGCTTAATTTAACTATTCTGAACAACCATTATTCTAAGTATTTTTCCCGTAAGCCCACGAATTTCGAGAAAATCACTGTCATATGTAGTAATACTTTTGTGAGAGATGGCGATAGAAATCTCGTTTGAAATTTCCTGAAATCAGTTTTTTGCCATTTCTGGGTAAACGATAAACTTTACAAAGAAATTGTAATAAAAGAAAATACTCGTTATTTTTTTCTCTATCGATTTTATTTGAAGCATTTTTTTAAATGTTAAAATTATTCTAAATCAACTCTAGAAATATAAATATAATTGAGATATTTGTTGATATATGGCAAAATTGATCATCCTTAAAAACAATTAATAACATTTGTTTGGAGTTTATTGCAATACTAGTGAGTTTACAAGAAAGATGTATTGAAATTAATGGTATAATATTTAATTTTCAATAAATTTTACTTGAATCATTTTACGATTAAAGGAAGAAAAATTTTCACCGCAAAAGTTGAGTTAAAAATACCAGAGAGCCAGCGCGTAGGTCGCCTGGCTTTTGGTAGTCAGAATGTGCGGACTCAAGATACTACGGATATTTTAAGTATTTCTACTCGCATATAGTAAAGGATTTATTTCAAATATATCAGCATGAATCTCTTGGATTGCAAAGGTAGCAGGTGTTAAATAAAATCATAAGTTTTAATTGTTTTGTGTATTAGCAACAATTTATTTTCGGCGATAAAAGACGTATTTATAATTTATAATGTATGTTTATTAAAAATATATTAAAGATAGAGATTATAAATGATAAAATTGAACATGATAAATTTTTTATAACAAAATAAAATATATTATTATTATTTTTTTTTATTACGAAGATGGAGGGCGGTCTAACTACTATGGTCATATGCCGCCTCATGAGTGGATGATAATGAATTTGTGTGAACACAAACGACCATGGTCTTCAGTGGGATTCGAACCCACGACCTCTGGCGTGCTATATATTATTATTAAAAATTTATTTATTTATTTTGCAATCTAAATGGGTAAAAAGGGATTATTATAAATTAAAATACATACATATTGGTTACTAGTTTGTTTTATTTTGTTGGCGATGTATACATGTTTGTTGATTGGTAAATTGATTTATTTTATTGACGATGGATACATGCGTTTATTGATTGGTAATTTGTTTCATTGTGTTTACGATGTTTCTATTTCAAGTACTATTTAGTTATTTGTATATACAACATTTCAATTTGAAATGTAAAGCCTGGATCAGTCCCCTGCATTGACAAGAGAGAGAAGGCTGACCTCACCCCCGGAAATTCCTCCCTTAGCTCTCCAGGAAAACTCTCTGTAAAACCTGAAGTAGGGGTGCGGCTTCATCGCTGCTGCAACTGTATCTGTAAACACACAAAAGAAAATAAGAAACAATCAAAATAAATATATAAATAGTTTAAACTATGTTTTCTTTAAATTATACAGGATAGACAGTCCATCGGTCTGTATTTTTTAATTTATGCGATTATTATAAATATTACCAAAAAATTTTTCAGACAAAGTTTGTTTTACA
The DNA here is from genome assembly GCA_963942605.1 of Poecilus cupreus. Lineage (NCBI taxonomy): Eukaryota > Metazoa > Arthropoda > Insecta > Coleoptera > Carabidae > Poecilus > Poecilus cupreus. The sequence continues at coordinate 16,069,797 of OZ012728.1, forward strand.
TTAAAATGTCCATATATCTGCGGTATAAGTTTTTCTGCTGGATGCTCCATTTTCGCGCAATGGTATGCAACTTAGTATTTTTAAATAGAACACCCTACATATTTTTAAAAAAAATTAAAGATCTTATGTTTCTCTATAAATAAGTTCTTATTCACTATAGTCCTAAAATGATCAGTACAGAAACTATTCACGTTTTTATGATTCAAAAATCACAAAGAAAATAAAAAAAAATATATCGCCATGCCTTTTACCCATTATGGGTGTGGCACTCTGCTTACGCAGATCTTGGTGATATATTTTTGCGTATGAATTGCGGTTACCAGTCGTCAAATCATAGCCCTCAAAGATGTTAGTGCAGTGGGTAAATTTATATTGGCAACTGTCGGCAGTGGGATTCGAACTGAGAATCTCACGATCCATAATCCGATGCGTTACCACGGAACTATTTATTCCACATAGAAAATATGCCATAAAATTGCGCGTGAATGTTTAAATAATCAGATTAGTTGCTGTCAGATCTTTAATAATTATTATTTAATATTTTCACTTAGTTTAACAAATTTTTTGTTATATTTTGTTTAAGTTTGTTTAACAAATGTTCAATTCGAATAGTTGTTTTATAAATTTATTTATTCTTTTTATTTTTTGTGTGTGATTGTTCATGAATAAAAACGTGAATAGTTTCTGTACTGATCATTTTAGGACTATTAGAATTATTGTTAAGAGGAGCAAAAGGTTTTTGTTTTTTTTTAATCAAACGGCACTCGATAGCATGCAAAAAAATCCTGAATCAAAATTTTATAATTGTACATAAATAAAGTCAGTATAAAAAATAATATATTTAGGCAAATTAATAGTTTTTCTATAAAACAAATATGGAGCTAAACTAACGGTAACTATGGAAACGTTGCCATAGTTTTAAATAACTGCCTGCAAGTTTACTTTTTGATTTTTTCCAAAACAATTTCTGATATTATAACTGTACAAAACGCGTGCGAGCTCTACCAGAAGTAAAGGAACTAGCCCTCCCTTTCCAGGTAGTAAACTTGGGACTAACAGCTAATAATTTCCATATTATATTTCGAGTGGGCGGATATATTGTAAATATCACATTAGCGCAGTAAATTCTATAGGTTTTATTATTTTGTTTGTCAGTTCCAATACTAGGTAAAGAATCATACCATCAAGGAAAAATAACTATCATTTATTGAAAACATGTTTACATAAAACAATTATGTATAAAATAAAACAATATCACAATTAGAAATTCTCTGGTGACACTAAATTGTCCACGGCATCAACTGAGAAACATCTGCACGTACATGGAGTTACAGGACATTCTGAATGCTCCCTGAAACAAATGAAGCATTATAACAATTTTTCTTCAGCAGATTATTTTTTTTAATGCCTGTTTAACATGACATGATAAATTGGACAAGTTGTATTCCAGTATAATTGAATTTATCCAAAGTAATCTCTTTTTTGTAGAATATAGTAATTCTGGAAAGCTCACTAACGTTGAAATGCAAGCCGCTTAGAAAGTTGATAAGAAAATATAAAGAAATTTACATAAATTAGAAAATTTAATATAAAAATAAAATAATACATTAATATAAATGAGTTTTTATTCCTGTATAAATATATCCCAATTATTTTAATTTTTTCGATGAATTATAGTACCAATAATTCACTGTTCTCGACCAATCACAGAGCCAGAAATCTATAATTCACTGTTATTTTAAAGACGTGATGTGGATCACATAGCAACGGCCGTCTGACATTTGACATGTAGTCAGTTGTCATTGTGTATTTTAATGCTGACGGTTTTCAATGTTTTCGATCATTTTCAAAAGTGATTTCCGAATTTACAGGAGTAGAAAAAGTGTAGTATTATATTCGGGATTATGGTCATTATTCACGCGGATTATTTGCATCTTCGTGAATAATTACTATATAAGCCCTGTGCAAAATGTTTTCACATTGTAACCTCTCAACTAACGCATAGCAACCGCTCAACAATCTCATAACAACCGCTCTATAAATAATTGTTAGACGAAGATGGATAACCCACCAAGTATATCTGTCTGACTGTTTTTTTTTCTTTCACGAAAGCCTACAAGTGCGCGTTCCAGAATTACTATATTTCAGTGTTTAAAACAGGCATAACACTTACTTAAACCAATGAATCATATGCGTGGCGTGTCCACCATGTCTACAAGATTGGCACCAGGTGAACCATGAAGAAAACTCAACCATTTTATTCTCAGAATCCGAGGAGGTGTACCCAGGGCCCCCGGATGGAGTTCCCATATGCATGAGGCAGATTGCACATCGAGGAAGAGGCTTACGGCAGTTTGGACATGATGACATCTATAAGAAACTCTTTTTACCTCCCGGACATTTATATGTAAGAATAAAAAATGTGATTTGCGATTTGTTAATTTTGTGGTTGTTTTTAGTTAATATTAACAAATATAGGTATTGTGTTAAATTAACAATTTGAACAAATATGATAATTTGTTCAATTAAAATTGTGTCAATTCTGAATTTATATCAAGAAAAAATGTTGTTTTTATTTATTTGCTGGATTTATAAAATTTAACAAATAGACTCGTCAATATTAACAAAAAATTTAGCTAACTTATCAATTTAATTTGAAATTGTTAAAGAAAATGTGTATCCTTTGTAACAACTTAATTTGTTATAACTACGATTTATTGTTCTGCTTCAATATCATTACTGAAATATTTAGTGAAAAGCACATAAAAATGTTAATAATTACTATATTCACTATTTATTAAGAAATACACAAAAATAATTTGTTACGTGCTACAAATTTGAAACTTGTTAAATTAACAAAAATTAACGGTGGATCGTCTGGGACTAAAAATTTTGTCAATTTTGACTATAAATTTTTTACTTTGCAGGGCTGAAAATTAACGATTTTATTGTCCATTATAACTAAAAATTTAATGTAATCCAACAACCGGAAGTGGTAACAAACTTGAAGATCTATAAAGAGTTAAGAGCATATTTCAGTAAATAATTTAATTACATTAAATTTAGCCATGTTTAAAAATATGTAACACAGTATAGGCTACAATTTTTATAGAAAATATTTTGTTATATTTTGTACCGTTTAGCAATTAAAATTACCCTATATGGGGTAAATAGCTCCGTGGTAACGCGTCGGACTGTGGATCGTGAGATCCGCAGTTTGAATCCTACAACCGACAATTGCCACTTTAAATTTACCCCTGTGGTTCTCCCTCCACTAACGCCTATGACTTGACGGCTGGTAACCGCCCTTCATACGCAAAAATATATCACTTACCGAGATCTGCATAAGCAGCAGAGTGCCACACCCATAATGTGTGAATGGCGTGATGATATATTTATTATTTATTTATTTATTTAGGTTTTTTTTAAAGGAAGTTATGTGGTAGCCACATTAGATTCTATTGACATCTTTTCTAATTTTCATATTTAAAATTCGAATGTTTAAAGTATAAGCTGATTAAATTTTGGGTGCTACCCATTAACCGGAAATGGTAGTTTACTTGATTGCCTTTAAGATATTTTGAGCATATATCAGTAAATAATAATAATAATAATTGAGTTAAGTTTTGTTATGATCATAATACTAGTTACAATATTTATTTGATACTTTTTTACTTTTTTGAACCATTTAAAAGTTATTTAGGTGGGAGGATAGGTGTTGATTCTATTATTAACTATTACAAAAAACAATTGACGATCATTAAAAACGATTCTTTGCTATTGTAGCTTAACTCTTTTCTTTCAGATCTTTCATTTGATACCAAACTCGGTAGGATTTAAACAAGTTTTATAAAAAAATATTTGACGATCGAATAAATTTTAACTTTTGAGCTCAAGTCTTCTTCTTGAGGCCTTTAATTTGATATGCAACTCAATAATATTTAAACAATACTCATTAACTATTTAAAAAATAGGATCGTTCAAAATAATCTTTGATACCTTAGTATTTCAGAACTTTCTTTTGATACCTAATTCGGTAGCATTCAAATAATTTGTATAAATATGTATAACAGACGATCGTCAAAAACTAATTTTTGATTTTTTGTTCAAGTCTTCTCTTTGAGACCTTTAATTTGATACCAAACTTGATAGGGTTTAATAAATATTTATTAAATGTCATTTCATTATTAATTAAACCATTAAACATTTATCCATCCACCCATTCACACAGACGACAATTAAAGTATTCAAGAAACCTCAAAATATGTGTATAAGAAAGTAAAAAATCTAATGTAAGCTAAACGCGAGCCGGCAGTTCTTCAAAACTTGTTCAAAAGAAATAATTGGCCACATGTTTCTAATATAGTATCCAAAAGATGTAAACATCTATTGTACTCCGGACAGCTCGGCTCATATTTATGACCCACCGCTAATGGCCGCGCAATGCTCACTCCCTTATCTCGGGCAAGAATTGCACCGTTTTTGGATTTTTATGACGCGTACTTTTCAGTAGTGTTGAAGACTCCACATTGTCAAGACCTATGTATTACGCAGCAGAAAAACTTTCTACTCTGCGAAGGAGTGAGTTAGATTTAGAAACACTGTTTCCGGACTTCAAACTCCGGTTAAAAGTTTGGACAGTCTTGCATGGAAACTTCAACGAGATATAAAGGATTTAACAATAAGTTGATTGTCAACTTATATAAGTGAGTGTCTTTTTTATTTTAACAAAACGGCGATTTAAAAACAAATGCACAAATATGATAGTTGCAATATGAGTGTGCCGCGAAAAACAGTTGACTATAACTTCGTATAAGTGCGTGCGTTTTTTGTTTAAAAGCAAATGTACAAAATGACAATAGATTTCGAAGTGTTGCGCGATCAAGAAACAATTGAAATGTTTAAACAGTTGACTGCCATCTCGACTTAGTACATAATACAACGACTAAATAACAAATATACAACATGGCTACAACAATGTAGTGCTTCGGGACCAAGAAACAGTTGAAATGTTAAAACAATTGACTGTCAACTCATTTAAGTGTGTGTGTCTTTTGTTTTTACTAAATAACGACTTAACAACAAAGATATAACATGGCAACAGTAATCGGAGTATTCCGGGATCAAGAAACAGTTGAAATGTTAAAACAATAGACTGTCAACTCTTCCAAGTGTGTGTGTCTTTTGTTTTTACTAAATAACAACTTAACAACAAATATATAACATGGCAACAGCAATCGGTCTCCTCTGGGAACAAGAAACAGTTGAAATGTTAAAACAATTGACTGTGAACTCATCCAAGTGTGTGTCTTTTGTTTTTACTAAATAACAACTTAACAACAAATATATAACATGGCAACAGCAATTGGACTGCTTCGGGATCAAGAAACAGTTGAAATGTTAAAACAATTGACTGTCAACTCATCCAAGTGTATGCGTCTTTTGTTTTTACTAAATAACGACTTAACAACAAATGTACAACATGGAATTAGCCATCGAAGTACGCCGCGATCAAAAAACCTTTGAAAATTTAAAACAGTTGACTGTCATATCGGCTAAGTGCGTGCGGTTATTGTTTAACCTAAACAACGATTTAAAAACAATTGAAATTGGATGCGCCGCGATCAAAAAAAAAAAACCGTTAAAGCATCAATATTACTGTCACCCCGCCTAAGTGAATGCGACTTTTGTTTTAACTAAACAACGACTAAAAAACAATTGTCAAACATGATAATAACAATCGGAGAGTAGTGCGGTAGAAAAACAATTGACTGCTGACAATGTTTCAAAAAGTTGAAGAACTATTTGTGTTAAAAAAGACGGTAATGGTATTGGACAGTGGATCATAGCGAGCCATGACACCAGCCAAGTTATTTTGTTTAACCGCAGCCAACTACTACTGGGGGTAAGGTAAGTGGATTTTTTGTTTTATTAAGTGTTGTGCATCGGTTAGAAGAGAACAAATGAAGCATATAACACGGTAAGGGCCCTACAATTATTATAATGAATTTGGAACACATGTGGCAACAAATATAACTTATAAAAACTGCTCAATTAATTAATATATCATTGTTGATGGCATTGGTCCAAGTTAGCCATTAAAAACAACAGAAGACAGCTAAACAACTGACTGCTGCACTATGTACAAACTGAGTATCAAATAATTTTGTTTATGGAGAAGTGCTTTTGTAATGGTGTTTTTTAGAGGTTTGTTTGTGAGATTGAAAGGATGTTGTTAAGAAAGTGGGAGTGAGTCAGTTGAGGTAGTTTGGACATGTTGAGCGAATGTCGAATGAAAGGTTGGTGAAACTAATATATGTGTGTAAAATTGAAGGTGAACGATTGCGTGGGCGTCTAGGGAATAACTGGTTGGGTATGATTGATGGTTTGTTTCGTGAACGAATGATTCCGAGTGTGAAGAATAAACGAGGATGTATGAATCGCACTATGAATGTGGACGAGGCGAAAGTGGTGTGTCAGGATAGGAATGTTTGGAAGAGATTGATTGTTGGTTGACTGTGTTTCTGGGTTCGTGCTACCCCACTAAGTGGGACATAGCGTGATGTTATGTATGTATGTATGTTGTTTTTCGAATAGGCAACACTTTTCCAGCAACAACTAATTTTTGTGCTCTGTTTGGTTTGCTATTTAACCATAAACTACTACGCTTGCAAATTGTGCAAATTTATTTCGAAAACTCTATACAGCGATGTTGTTAATATTTATTAAATGGCTACGTCAACAAGTAAAATTGACACCTTTGGGGTAAAAAAAATCAACAAGCCATTATTAAGACGGCATTACATAAACAAATAGTCACTGTTTGGTGTGCCTTACGGGCTGTTGGAATCATTGGTCCACTTCAAAAATGATACCGGTCTGAATGTTACAGTGAATGGAGACCGCTATAGAGCCATGATAACTGACTTTTTCGTTCTCCAATTGAATGGCATGAATGTGGAAGAGCGGTGGTTTCAACAAAACGGCGCAACATGTCACACAGTGCGCGCCTCAATCGATTTATTGACGGACACATTCGATGAATGTATTTGTACATGTGAATTGGAATCCAAGATCTTGTGATTGAACATCTTTGGATCATTTTCGGCGGAGATATTTGAAGTTGCTAGTCTACGCCGATAAACCAGAGATGATGGATGATATGGAATTAAACATTCACCGCGTTATTATCGATATAAGGTCCTAGCTGACTTAAAAGTGATCGAAAATTAGACTTCCAGATTGTACTTTATTCGAGCAATCTTTCTGAAATCATTACGATTTTTAAGTGTTTTATTTCATTTTAAAGTACTATACCTCAAAAGAAAAAAAAAACAACACACCCGTTACAAAATTGCCGATTTTCCAACAAGTGTTTGCTTAAACGAAATCGCTCGAAGAACATTCGCGCATCTCCGTTAAATAATAGTCCTTGACATGAAGAACATAAAAATTCGAACCGCAATTCAATAGCTTCTCTAATACCGGAGATACAACAATTTAAAATTTGGTAAAATAAAATTTTATTACCTTTAGTTTATTGGAAGTGGCCCCAAGTCTGGAGAAAGGCCCGCGTCCCCTATTTAACCCTTGCATATAAGCAGAAATACTCTTTCCGCAAAAGTTACAAGAAACATAAACCTGTTGAGGAGGTTTATCTGCTGGGCTGCAAGAACTTAACATAATATCAAAATGAGCTCTTTGGTTCCAAAAGTGCCAGGAGTCCAACAGATTTCTATAACTGAAACAAAATGCATCAATTGTAAACACAAGATTTTAAGGCGTGGTAACGCAGCGTACTGTGAATCATGAGATCCTCGGTTCGAGTCTCACAGCCAACAAATTTACAAAATTAAATTTCAAAAATTTTCACTATCAAAAATTTCCCCTGAGGTTCTTCCATTACTACCATCCTTGCAGACCGTAATTTGACGGCTGGTAACCGCATTTAACGCACAAAAATATATCATAAATACCGAGATGTGCTTTTAGCAGAGTGCCACACCCAGAAATGGCGTGATGAAATATTTATTTATTTTATTGTATGATTGCTTGAATGAATGATTCCGAGTGAAAAGAATAGATGAGTGTGTATGAATCGCACTATGAATGCAGCCGAGGCGAGTGTTTCTGGGTTCGTCTTACCCCACTGGGTGGGATATAGTTTTTTTTTTTATTGAAAATACCTGAGAATCCACTCCTGAACGCATATTTCCTGCAAGAGTTCAGGAGAGAAAGCCTTAACAGCAATTAAAGTTGTAGTTTGGATGTCTCCTGTTGCATCTAAGTACTTCTGCAGAAGAGTTAACCCTTCTTTAACTGTACCAGTTAAAAGAAGACCGTAAAGGTTGCCTTCTTCAATTAACTTATTGGTTAAGTTAGTCAAATAATCATACAACTTCTTATCCGACAAAAAAATACAAGCAAAGGCGACCCGATCATCAACCGACAACCCGTTTTCGTTCTACAACAAAACACAATCACCAACAATCACCAGACACCTAACAAAAGAATAATTACAAGAACATGTTCATAGTTATAGTTCTCCGCAGTAAGAAACGAAAACAAAGCTCTTAGATATGGATCAGTCAGAAGAGATTTCGTGTTAAAGCAAAGTTGTCGCCACATACTGTTCTTGTCATCGGTGAAGCCAGCCAATGCCATGGCAACGATGTTTAGAGTGTTTGCGCCTTCAAGTTTTTCTGCACCGCGGTTTAAAATGTCAATGGCGAGACGAATTTTTAAATTGAACACTGCTATAGCTGCTGCTCGGGAATACGCGTGATCCTTTTCTAATTTATCCATAAAAACAGAAAATAAATTCATGTCTTTATCAAAGCGCCATCCACAAAGATGAAGGGCTTTCTCCCTTTCTTCCGACCTGCAACATAAAGATGTTGTCATATTCAGAGACAACTTCATCATTAGCTAGTACCAGCCAATACCATTTTGCCAAATGAAATCTTTTTGTCAGTGATTTTTGTTAATTTGTTTCTATTTCAGTTGTTATTTTTCCTTGAAATATTCATTAACGTAACAGAATTGAAGACACAAATAAATTGAGTACAACAATTTTCCTTTGTAAGATCAAAACAATTTTTTTTTAGCTATTCTAAAAGTTTTAATTCGGCCAAATGATATGATTCTGGGCTCGTATAATATGCCAACATGTGTTGTTGTCTGTCTGTCATCTAAGTTTTTATCAAACGCTCAATCCAAAAACTCAATAGTTTATAATTGGCTGATTGAAAGACCGACGTTCCAATTCGCCAGACAAATATTCATCGAACGCCGAAATCTCGACCCGAAATTCTAATAGTGCATTGGCCGATTGGTGTCCGACGTTCTTGGTCTGCCGTTCGCGCTTTATGTAATGCCTATGGCACACTGGTCGATGAGCATCAATGCTCATTGCTGAAACAACAGAACGAACCCGTCATCGACGAAAAATAGAGGCTCCTCTATTTTTCATCGATGAGCATCGAGGAAACAAACGGGTCTCATTTCAGACGTATCTTATGTCTCATTTCATGTTAACATTTTTTGTCACAAAGAAATTCCCTGTATTCGTCATTGAAGACATTAAAAATTTTGAAAGTTGGGTTCGTTCTGGTGGTTCATCAATGAGATCATTGATGCTCATCGACGCTCCTCGACCAGTGTGCCATAGGCATAAGAGAAGTTATCGTTAAATTTGGTTTTGATGAAATCTGTAAGGGAGGTATAAGAATCATGCTAAAAATTCGATAGTGAGTTTTCAATGGATGAGCACGTTTTAGAGTTCCTACGATTTTAATAGTTTCGCGATGATGTCTGTGTGTGCCTGTCAGTCAGTCTGTGTGGATCTCTGGAGTTACGGTTTCTCAAAAACTACTAAACTGAAAATTTTGATATTTTGTATATGTCAATTGTATCTCCTTTTGAAGAGCTGATTAGTTTTTGGTGATAATCCAATAAACGGAAGTGGTAGTTTACTTGAAGCCCTATCAAGTTATTTTGAAATATCTGAGTAAATTATGATTTAATAACAATTTTTGTTATGAGAATAATATTTAAAATATTATTATCTATAAATATTGCTTGAAATATTTTTCTCTTACTGTCTCCATTTACGAATTACAACACGTTAAAGAAAATTATATTTTGATTTAATTCTGCTAACCTATGCTTTTTGATAGAAAACAAAACAACACGGTAGGAAAATGAAAAAAAATCATTTTTTGACATGTATCATAATTGAAAACTCAATTTTTTGAAGGGATGAGCGTTTCTTGATAGATCTGGTCAGTGTTCCTGCAATGTTCGATAAGAAATCTATGGCTTTTTTATAATTGTCAAACAAATTAACGAATTTTTGGAAAAAGTTACTTCAGTAGAGAAGTTTCTGAAATAAAGCATAAAAATTCTTTGCTTAGCTTACCTATATACTCTAGCTGAACCATGGCAATGCATATTCCCTAACTCCAACCAAGGAGTTTGTATGATTTCCGATTTAAGTCCACTGTTTCCATTAACTCCAACTTGGTCCAACTTTAATACTGATTTAACTCCAGGATGTTTAGTGCCCATTGCGCGTAAATCACCCTGTTCTACTAGCATCCTACTAAGGTGCAACCAGTTCCACACATTCGTTAGCAGAGGTTCACCGGCTATTTCTCCGTTCTGCCAGAACTCAACCTAAAAGATTTGCATGTGAAACAACCCTAACTTAATATGAAAATAATTACTTTAAGTCCGTAGCCATCCAAGCACCGTTGCTTAATTTTAGAGGAAATATCTTGTAAGTTAACAATCCCGGTGTTATCATCAATATATTTGATTATTTTTCGACCGTAAGTCCAAGACATATTAGAATTTGGTCCCCAGTTTAATGTAATTCGCTCGAAAACAACGTAATCAGTTATGTTCCCTGAAGAAATAACGAGATTTTATAGGGTTTATAAGTTTTATAGAGTTATTCTACCAGACAAAGCAATGGTCAGCATTCGGTTTTCGTCTTGGGGATGCCAAGAAAACGAAGTAATGTTGTGTGGTGAACCAGGAACAACAGTTCGTTCTAACACTGATGGTTCTACTTCTTCGTTACCTATCATAGTGTGTTGAATGTCATGTAGATGTATAACAGAGCTGTCTCGTTGAAGAGATCCTAAAAGATTGTGCCTGAAAGATAATAGTATATTAGTGTAGTGTTTTCCGAAAGCGTAAAATGAGACTCTTCTTTGTTTAACACTTGTTTGTAGAAAGGTTACTATGGGTTTGTTGGGTGTTGCTATGCAAAAACAACAGTTGTTAAATGTGTGTTGAATGGTTGTTATTTAAAAACATTGTATAACAAAAACAGATAGCCTTCAACTAGCTGTTTACTCGGCTTGCATTTTAAACGTCAGTGAGCGTTCCAGTATTATTATATTTCAATTATTATAAGTAAATAAAATTGGATATTGTTCATAAGTAAGGCTTTTAGCACTCGAGCGAAACAAACGAGTAAATAATATCATTTCACTCGCGGGTGTTATAACGATGTTTTATTTTACAGTTGCAGCTTTTTATACACGAAAAATAAAAATGGATTGCTACAATAGCAATATTTATCTACATATAGTGACAACAATTTAGATTATTTACAATAACAATATTTTTATTTATATTAGTAATGTGATATTATTTTCGATTGCTGCTTTAACAATCTAAATATTTGTATTTTTTTTGAATGGTCTAATATTGTTGCAGTATACGTCTAGAGCATGTTGTCTTAAATAAGCTATATTGTTAAGAATATAATATTGCTATCTCAAACAAGATATTTAATTATGATAAATATATATTACTGCTGAGAAATAAATATGTACATATTGTTACAGTAAGAATATATAAATTGCTGTCATTATACGTAAGATATAAATTGCTATTGTAGCAATCCATTTTTTTTGTGTATGATAGTTTAAATCTATGCTTGCTCTAAATATATAGAAATGAGATATTTGAGAGGAGTGTGTGGGTATACGAGACGTATCGTATACGGAATACATAGGTGTATGATGAGATTGAGAAAAATGTTGTTAAGAAAGTGGGAGTGAGTCAGTTAAGGTGGTTTGGACATGTTGAGCGAATGTCGAATGAAAGGTTGGTGAAACTAATATATGTGGGTGAAATGGAAGGTGAACGATTGCGTGGGCGTCCGAGTAATAACTGGTTGGGTATGATTGATGGTTTGTTGCGTGAACGAATGATTCCGAGTGTGAAGAACAAACGAGCATGTATGAATGTGGAAGAGGCGAAAGTGGTGGAATGTTTGGAGGAGATTGATTGTTGGTTGACTGTGTTTCTGGGTTCGTGCTACCCCATCAAATGGGATATAGCGTGATGTTATGTATGTATGTATGTAAAATGACGTCTTATGAAAAATTACACAAATTATAATCGGTTATTAGGGGTTATGCTATTTAACTGACCGTTCTGTATATAAAGAAGCGCTTTAGTCATTTGCAATTAATAGATATTTTAGTCACTAAAAACAAATGAATAATGTGGTACTGCTACTATAAGATAACAGCTATAAGTATTTAATACTAGTGAGCAAAGTAGTAATTTAAAGTGTAATATATGATTTTTCCACATTTAATTTTGAGTATGCAAAGTAATTTTGAGTACAAAAAAAAAATACTTGCGAGAAAAAGTAACATCTTTCTCTCACTAGTGATTAAATTGCTTACGTTGCTCACTTTTTCAAGTGAGCAAACATCAAAATTCTATGATTGTGAAAAAACAATTGAAATAACAAACCTGGTTAAGGACCAATGGATTTTGACAACTGGCTTATTATGACTTAGAGTTAAAATTGGTCTTTCGAAATTTCTTGTATCCCAAACTGTAATAATATTATCGATGAAGCTAGCTAAATGTCTATCGTTGTGCGGATGAACGCTTAAGCCATACACTGCTTTAGTCTGGGCCGAATTAACAACTTTATGTGAATCTCTAAAATCTACAATTTTAACACTCTTCTGATTCAAGCCAACAGCTAAAATCCTCGGCTGCGTTATAAACCACGCCAAACTATTAGTAGTTTCCGATACTCCAAATTCACCAATTGGTTTGGGCAATTCAACAGCTGCTTGTGCATTATGGTGACTGTTATTTGAATTGCCCATTAATCTGGTGCTTCCGTTATTTTCACTAATTATAGAGCACTTTTTGATGTCCCAAATTAGCAAAGAATGATCTGCACGGTATTTATCTAGTCCAGCAGCAACTATGTTAGGTTCTATAGGGTTCCAAGCCACTGCGTTGCATTGTCTGGCATGTCGTGGGACTAGCTCGCGACCATTTAAACCAAGAGAATCAAATTCTGATGGTCCGAAAGTTGTTAAAGCGATTCGACCATTTGCTTGGCCCACTGCTAAAAACAAATCGGAGTTTTGTTTTGGGTAGATGTCCACACATTTTACGTAGTGGTGGTTCGAGTTTGTCGCTAGCAGATGAGCTCCAGTTGTTTCTGATAACCGCATACCTAAAATCAAGAACTGTGTTAATGTTTGAAGCAGACTGTGTTGTTTGAAAAGCTTACATGACTTATTAGCGTAATTTTTTAATGGTTCTATTTCGTATAAACATATTTCTGTCCCCCAAGTTATGAATTTATTGTTATGGATAGGAGACCACTGTACTTCTAACCTTGCACCACTCATGGTAATATATTAAATTTAATTTAATAGATATACATCTGTGGAGCTGTGTAAAGAAACTGAGCATATAAGTACAAAAAGATCTTGATAAAGTTCACAATATTTTGATAATAAATCCACGGTACATCAAAGTAAACGTTTGTGAAGTTAGCAGCGGAAGGGAGTAGCCCCACCAAGATAATCTCAGCGGCGCGAAATTTAAAATTACTATAAGTTTAAATAAGTTAAAAGTAAAATGTGGCAAAGTAAAAATACATTTCATGAACATTTTTATTCGAGATATAAAAATTAAATACAATGAATAGGTTTGTAAACCTATTATATCCTAGTCTATTCACATTTTGTATGTCCAAAATAAACGATATACTTTAACAAATCAGTATAACTTGATGTATTTGTATCTCTTCTTTAAGTTAAAAGCATTTTATTATAAAACAACAACAATATATAATAATGTTTTTGATTTCTCTCAATAGTATATTTTACAGTATTTTCTAAAGAGCTCAAAGAGGAGATAGAATACTAGATTCTGGTGTCTAAACATTGTACTTATTTTATGTACAACTATGTCAAAAGTAATAAATAAATAATAAGTACGTGGCAAGCATCTAAATAGATATTCTAGCAACTAAGGTTCATTCGAATTGTCTGCTTCTAGAGAATTCAGGAGCTGAAAAGCAATTCGTTGATATCTACTTTAATTCCTTTTGGCTTTTTAAACATATTTTCAGATATCAACTATTACTGTTCACCTGTTGTTACTGTTTGTAACTAACAACTGTTTTAACTAACATAAATAACAACGTATTAAAACAATTTATTGGTTTACATTGGAGCAGGAATATCAACTGAGTTATTAGAAGTCGACGGGCCAAAGTGATCGAAATCTTGCATTGGAGGAGACATGCTCATCCTATCCCGTATTTTGTTTGGAGTTTTCAATAAAGACCTGCAAAATCAACAAATTAAAACGTAGAAGTAATATGGTTTATTATACGAACCTTTTGGGTTTCATGGTTAAACTCTTTTCATTGTTGTAATCAAGAGATTTGTCATTTGACGAATGGGAATTATTTAAAGGTATGGACGATTCGCGATATTTAGGATTATAAGTAGAGTAATAGTTATCGTTCATAGACAGAGTACGTTTACAAAGTTTAGAATCATTTTTATTTGGATTATACGCGTAAGACGAATTAGACAACGATTTTTGTAAAGGATCATCGTACTTCTTTGAAGATCTCGACGATTTAGAATTGTGACTAGACGACACTTCAGGGTATTTAAGATCAAATTTGGAGTAATCAGTTAAGCTAGTTTTACGAGGCTTTTTCTTTTCGTTGAATCGACAGTAAAAACTCTTCCTTCGTATACGATCACTAACCGATTCATTACCTTCATCTTCTGAGTATAATTTGTTTTCGCCAATTGGCGATGTGTCCTGACGATGCAAATCAGAGCAAACAGACCAGGAATCGTTGCTTTCATCGCAGGGAGAAAACAACGCGGATGAGTTATCATTATCTGTGCTAATATCATTATTGTAATCACGATACTTAAAATCAGAAGTTTTCTTGGTTAAGTTCAACTTTAGATCTTTCCGTTCGGGTTTTGGGATTGTTTCTTCAACTGGAAGTTTAGGTTTTGGTAGTTCGGGAACTGGGATTGATGGCTTTTTCTCGGGAAGGACATCAGGTTCCTGGCTCAAGCCTCTTATTGGTAGTTTAGATAAAGATTTTAGTTTTGATGAAGATTTTTTGGCGATGTCGTTAGTTTCTGTATTTGTTGGAGTTTTATTAGACTCCCTCTTGTTTTTTGTTGACGAAGAATCACTTTTTGTTTTAATTTTTTTGTTTATACCATCTACAGAGCTTTTGTTCTTCTTTGTGGTTCCGTTTTCCTTCGGGGATTGTTTGTCTTTATCTTCATATTTCTTGAACAACCCCAATATTTTAGACACAGATTTTCGTGAGGGTTGCAAAGTTTTAACAGGCTTAGTATTTGATCCAAAAACTGAAAAATCTTCGCTTGATACAGCTCTTTTAATTAAGCCTGACTCAGTAACACAATGATCAGGATTTCTGGGTTCACTTTGCTCTCGAAGACTTCGAATTGTACTTTGTATCCGCGAGTTGACGTCATTTTTAGCTTTTTCGTTGTTTGGTTGAGATTCAGAGTAAAAAGATCTGATTTTCTTTTCGATTGAACTTAAAAACTGGTTGTTAGAATGCTTCTTTCCATCAGTGGTTTGAAGATCTTTGGCTGGACTAGATTTGTCAGCACTGGGACTGCGTTTTTTTATTTTTTTAGGATCTGGTCGGGTTTCTGTCCGGCATTCAGTTGGATAGCTTTTCGGACGAATCAACTTGGATATTTTTCCTTCTCTTTTGATATTCTTCTCTTCTTTCTCATCACTTTTGTTTGATTTGTCCACGGTGGAACATTCGCTGCTTGTATCTCCAGATTTTTCTGATTTAATTGACTCGTGGTTGTGGTTTTCAAAATTATGGTTTACAGTTGGTTCAGCGCGTTCTCGAGGAACATATTTATCACGGTGGTCATTAATGCGTTTATTTCTTATTTCTTTCAATACTTTTTGAGTTTCTAATTCGCGTTTTTTGCGCTCTTTTGAATAGACGCAATTGTCGTAATAGTTGGTGGTTCCTAAACCAAATCGCGAAGTGGATGAAGATGAAGTTCGTCGCGTTGATGGCAAGGGATCTTCAACATCTTCTTGGTGTTTGGTTAATCCGTATGTTCTTGGATTAATTGTATTATACTTAGTGGAAGTTGGTTTATCAGAACCGTATTTTGAGTCGAAACTTTCTGAACTATAATTGACGTTTCTAAAGTATAAGGGGTTCTTGTAAGAAGAAGTACTTGGTGGTTCGACTAAACTAGTGGACCGATAACAGTTTTTAAACGGAGTATATTTGTTATCATTTTTATCGATGTTGTATTCCTTTTTAATGTCTTCTAAACGGTAGATATTTAACGGTTTACTCTCAACATGGTTATTCTCTAGTTTAGGGTCTTGTAGAATAGGCGATTCTGCTATGGGACTATATTCGCTGGCTCTAGAAGAGCTGTAAGAGTGTTTTGGAGGCCGCGGGAAATTATATTCATCTAATGAGTCGTTAGTTGGAGAATCGGAAAACGCGTAATCTTTAGGTTTTTTAGCGGTTACTTTATCTTTTCTAGCAGTGGGTAGTTGGGACAATAGTTGACTCTGAATTCGTCGGGACAATCCAGGAGTTAAGTACGATAAAGCTATGGCATCTTCGTCAGAAAGTTTTAGCTCTGATAAATCTAAATCATAAAGGTTTGCTTCCTTTGGTTTCTTGCTTTTATCTGTAACAATAACATAAATAAACAGTTTAAATATGGTTTGGTAGAACGGGCAGTGAAATTAGAGTAGGTGTACTACCTTAAATTTTTAGAATAATGCCGCCTGCCTGTCTCCGTGTTTCGTTTTAAGTTGTGTATTTTCGAGAAGGAAAACGCAAAAAATAAACAGGTATAAAATATATTCTCTTTATTAATTTAACTACTCGACATAGCTTATTTTATCAATGTACATTCACACAAGAAAATAAATATTGAAACATATAAAAATGTATTATAAAATTCTGAGAATTTGTAACAATTTATAAACATTTGTTTAAAATTAACAATGTTGTGTGTATCCAAATTTCTGTCATCCGCAAAAATCAACAGATCGATAACAAGTAAATATTATTAGCACTTTGTTTAAATAATAAAATAAATATCGAAATCAGCTTCCATTAAATATTATAAGCGTTGAAAACAAAACTATAACAACTGAACAGTACAGATCAGAACAATTGACAATTGCCACGAAAGACTTTTTAGTATAACCCTCTTCGCCACTATCATGAACACATTTATGTTATTGCAAATTGAGCGCTATCCGTTTTGAAAAGTGAGTATTACACATGAATGTGTCCATGGTAGAGGCGTTAAAGGTTGAACCGGTTCTCTCCTGGTGGGATATGTGTTGTGTAGTTATTAGTTTGCCGCATGCATGCCTACCGCTGTGGGCAGCGGGTGAGTTGACGTGACGTCCGGTTAGTTGTCGCCGGGGGCCTTCGGACTTGCGGCTCCGCATGGCACATGCACCGTGACTCGCACGCGTGCTGCAACCACACACACTACGTCACAACCATGCCGTGCGCAAAGTTAAATCGCCCGGAAACTGCAAGAACCACGACCAATGACTCATCACATCCTGTCGTAGTTCTTACCACGGCTAAACCGTAGTTCATGGCCAGAAGTGCAGTTTAGCCGGTTATAAATACAAAAAAAGCATTTTAGTTTTGAGGTTGAATAAACACGAATTTGTTGAACACATCATTGGCGATTCGTAGCTAGCTTCACTTCTGGCCGTAAACTACGGTTTTACCCTTACAACTTTCGGGTATCACCACGAAATTTCCACTGCCATTTGGCGTATAAAATTCTGAAAGAAATGGTTAAACGAGAAGAGCTGCCCGACTTAGTTGTGTGCATTTTAATTATTCGTAACATATTTCAACAAGATACTTTATTATTATACCTACTTGTCATCTTCAATGAGTTAATAGCATTATCTTATTCAGCAATTTTAAAATATCTTTTAGTTAGGAACAAGTGTCGTTTTCCACTATAGGAGACCAGACAGACGGCAATTTTAAAAAAATCCTTAAATAGACACTTGTATCACTAAACTAGTTACTCTAAAAAATAGACCGGATTCTAAGTCCTCTACTAAGAATACTCAACTTTAGTTTTCGTTGCTGGACATTCCCAAATTACAATACGAAAGATTTGCTAAGTGAAACTGAGGAGCAATTGAGAAGAATGATTGGGAAAGGTTTAAATTTATTATTGAATGCCGATTTGATGTTTGAGAAGAATGATTTGATGATTGATTGTAATGTTTATATATTTGAGTAGTATTAAACGGGATGTAGAAGGGTGTTTAAAGGGTGTAAGGTATTGGGTTCTTTGGGTACATTTACTCTAAAGATCAATGTATCTAGATATGCTCGAGAATTCGATTGAGAGGGTATGTTAGATGTGGATGAGGTATTTAAAAGGAGAGTATTCGGAATGCGTTGATGCACGGTGAGTGTGAGATTGAGAAGAATGCTTTTAGGAAAGTGGGAGTGAGTCAGTTGATGTGGTTAAGCCAGTTTGAAAGGTTGGTAAATTAATATATGAGAGAAATTGAGGGTGAACGATTGCGTGGACACATTCATAAAAGGGATTAGTTTTAACTCCATTTCTTCAATCATCTGTAACTTCGTTTCTAAATTATTTATATAATCAAAATGTGTCAGATTTTATGCTAACCAATATTGATTGCGAGTAATAATAAAAATGGAGTTAGCGCTAATCCCTTTTATGAATCTGTCTGTAAAAGGTTAGGTATGATTAATGGTTTGTTGCATGAACGAATGATTGCGAGTGTAGTTGATTGTGTGGCACATATCGCCTTGTATGAAGAGCGCGAATAATTCAGGAACATACCGCATCGAAAAGACAAGTGAGTGGCTAGTAGGGCCCCAAAAACCAAGTCCCAGTAACTACAAAACCTCCCGAACACAAAAAAACCAAAAATCAAAGCTACTAACACAGCATACGAAAACAACTAAAATGCAACACAACACAGTTAAAACTAAGACGAGCAGTCAACCAGCACATGTAGGTTACCTCTGGGTAGCGTCGCCGTAGCTGCTGGAGTATCATTGAAGACACGCTCTATATCTGTAGCGAGATCCCTGGATACACTTCGTCGCCATGGGGCAGCTGATGTTCGCGACCCAACAGAGCTGGTGCTTTGCTCTCGGAAGGCACGGTCCATTGGAGAGAATCTAGGAAGAGGAAGAGAGACTAGACCCTACACCAATTAACAGCAACCAACACCAACACTACGACTAACTATCGAAGACCGTTCCGGCAAACTACGTTAATAATTTTCACTCACGTCATTGCTTCGGTCGAAAACGAACAGCTGCAATGAAAGCTTGCAAAACACAAGAGATTTCGTAAAGCTCCGCTTAAACAAATCACAATACCTACCTCGACAATGTGTCATTGTGTAAATTCCATAACTTTGACCCGTGGTCGAAATTGCCTAATAGTCTAGTATTCGGAAAACCGAGTCGTCCATTATCTTCAACATTTAGTCTTTGAGTTAAGCTTCGCACCTGAAAATAACCCAATTTTAACATACCGCACACTTGCTATAAATTTCCATTTAGCTTACTCTTGATAAAAGCGTTGAAAACAAGTTTTCAGCAGTCAGTATTTCAAATCCATCGTCATCGTCTTCCTCGCCGGAGCTAAGAGAATCTGCGTGTTCTAAATTTGCTTTTCTAGTTGGTCTAGAACTCCTAAAAAGAAAAAAAAAAAACTTTTAAACAGTTGTATAATAATGATAATTGTAGAAGTATTGCCTTAGTCGATGCATATGGAATGGTTCTCTTCTAGAATCTTCATTGTCGCTATCACGACCGACCGAATTATGTCGGTGTAAAGATGATGCGAACGATATATCTTCTTCTGAGCCATCCTCACTGAAATTCCACACAAATAGAACCACAAAATAAAACTCTCATGAATTATAAAATACTTTTGGATTAAGTTCTATAAAAATATTTGTTCAACCAACTGCTATTCCTTCACCTTTTTAATCGACGACAAAAAGGAGGAGGTTCTCAAGTCGACGCGTATATTTTATTGGTGAAACCGTAGTTTACGACTAGAAGTGAAGTTAGCAACGGATCACCACTGATTTTTGGTAGATATGGCAGTTCGTGGTGGTGCAAATCAAACAACAAAGACCTAGCAAATTTGTATCTTGAAAATGCCGTTGAACAAATACGTGTTTATTCAATCTAAAAACTAAAATAAATATCAGTTTCTTGTTTTTTTAAATTGTTTATTTTTGTAACTATGACCGGCTAAAGAAACTAGCACCTGCAGCTAACTTCACTTCTGGCCGTATACTACGGTTTGACCATGACCATTTTATTTTATATATAACCAGGCATTTGATGATCTTTTTTATTAGATAAGGTAAACCTCGAAGCACAAAAATTTTAAAAATAAAAACTTTTTAATATAAAATTAAACTGACGATAAAAGAAACTGAAAAGCGAAAAATAAAAAAAAAAACCTATTTAATCTTAATAACTAAGCTCCAAAACTATAATGTAACTAATTTTGAATCGACGCCAAACAAATAATCAATCAATTTCTTTTTACGTCGGTTTAAAAAAGTTTTTATTAGAAAAGACAAATCATGTAGATGTTCAAACTTAATGCAAAAATCTTTTATGAGTACTGAAAATTTTTCTTCTTATAAACTGTTATTAGTTGTGACAGTTAAAACTTTTGGTGACACGGTCGTTGCTTGGCAACGATCCATTTTCGTAATCGTAAATGTGATGCAACAATCAAGGACAGTTTGTAATCAAATTCGATTGTTGTAATCAACCTACCCCATACGTTTCGACCTTCCAAATCGCGGCATAGACCGTCGTGTAGATGACATAGTACTTCCAGTTTCCGAAGGTTCCAAACTGGTAGCTCTTGGAGTAACGTATCCTCCACCTTCTACAGCTATTGGGATGATGTACTCCCTAGGAGATTTCCTAATAGGTTCCATGTTTTCAGAAACGGTTGTTTCTGTATCGGAATCGTGAGTTGATTGCCTGGAAATGCTGCCGAATCTAAAGAAAGTAGTTTGTAGATGGGTAAAATGAGAAAAAATAGAGTTCTAACCTTTGTGGTTGAACAGGGCGTGTAGTTGGGAACGGTTTGGGCATTGGTGGTTTGGCCTGAGGCGATGACACTTCGGGTCTTTCAATGTTGTCATCCTTTTCGAAAGAGATTGGAATTATACGTTCTTTTGGAGATTCTACTGACTTTGGTTTTAATTCCGGGTCCAGAGATGACGATCTATTAAAGCAACCTCTTTTAGATTGTTTTCATTGGGGAATTTGTAATAATTTGGAAGCCGAAACATTGTTCTTCTTTTTTTGTTTTGTCCAGAATTTGTTAAAACTTAAAACTAAGTTAAAATTTGTCCAACAATCAAATTGTTGTCGTCGATTTTATCGTAGAACTTACCTAATTCTATTATTGACATTATTATTAACAGGAACTATAATTTCAGATCTTTGTGTTTTGAGTTCCGGTTTGCTTTCAATTTTATGAGCCATTTCAGTTTTAAATTCAATAGTTGCCGGTCTAGGCGGTGGATAATCAAGTTGTATTTCTGCTTTGGTTGTCTTTCTGCGTGGCAACGTCGCGGATTTCAACGTAATTTCCGCTGAAGACTTAACATTGTTCTCGTCGGGTGACGACAACTCAGGGGATTTGGTGATGGTTGGGCTGAATTGAGAAGGAATCAAACCGATGCTTCCGGATGCGGATCTTCCGTTAATACCAAACGGAACTGGAGGCTTACGCATCATACATGGCCTCGATTTAGACTTTCTCGTGCCTTCTTTTGTTATGGCGTTGGAAATAATATCAACGGCGTTCTTTTTTCTTTCTTGTAGTTTTGAGTCTTCGGGTGTTTCGTTTACATGGTTACTTTCTGGGGGTGTTTGTACTATTTCTTTTGTGGGGGTAGGAATATTTTCCGTTTCGGTTTCATCATTGGCACTATTGGAAGGAAGAACTTCGTCTGGTTTTGTTTGGTTGCTAGGGGGAACTGTTTTTTTAGACATCACTTTTTTCACGTCAGGAGGTGACGTCAGACTTGCTTTCCGCTCGAATTCTTTTTTGAATCCGCCTACGTTCACACCTGGTATAAATATCTTTTTTGGCTTTTCTAACACTGAAGATTTACTGTCATTGCTTTGTAGTAGGTTTTGGAATTTCTCCGCCGTTTCGAATATTTTTGATTGCCGCCTAGCGATTGGTTTTGAAGGAGGCGTTGCCTCTTCGCTTTTGTTTTTATCGGCTGTTTTGTTTTCTTCCACCTCTTCCGGTTTTTCTTCTGGTTTTTTAGTTTCAGTTTTTTGTTTTTCTGCTGGAACGTTTGACGTTTTATCCGTTAATACTTTCTTGATTGTTTTCCGTTTGACGGGAATCTTTGTGTTCTCTTCTGCTGTTTCTTGTGTTTTGTTTTCTTTGTCAACTGTTTTAATCTCCGTTTCAGTCTGATCTTTAGTTGTTTCGGGAACAGCTGCCGTAGAAGTTGGGGCTTTTTTCTTAACAACTTTAACAACTTTCTTCTTTTCTTTATCTTTCAACTCTTCTTTCTTCTTGTTGCTCTCTTCAATTAATTCGCTACAAGCTGCACCTTGCAAATTAGGATCTGAGTCATTCATGGCCTCCTCTTGCTTTGGAGGTTCTTCTTTGACCATAGTTTGAGTCATATTTTTGGTCAAAACTGGTTGTTCTGTTTCTGTTTGTGGTTTTTCTTTTCTCTTCGCTCCGCTGTTGGACAAGTTTGCGTTTTCTGTACTAACAGTAACTTCTAGTTTACGTTTTGGGGATTTTTGGTCTTCAGAGACCAAATCGCGGATTCTGCGTTCTGCGGAAGGAACTAGTTCCATTAGACTTCCAACGGATTGAGATCTTGCGGGAGTGGATGACTCTCCAACTGGCGGGACCATATTTGAAGACTAAAATGAATCCATAAGACATTTAGTAAAGTTTGGAAGTGTAAAAGAGGAGTTAGACTTACCTCCCCGGCGATGACGAGTTTGTCCGTCCCTACAGGAGGCGGTGGCGGTGCTAGAGACAGCAGAAGGTCCAATCTAACCGGAGTCTGATTGGCTAGATCTTCAGCTATCTCCAAACAAGATTCAGTGTAGTTTGCATTGACCCACCAATGGGCACAGATATTTTCAATATTTGCACGTTTTTCTGGGATTACTGTCAACATTTCTCGTATCAACGGAGAAGCAGCTACAAAACAAACATTGTAACAATTTAGGACATTTTATTTTATAGAAGAAAATACGTACAACTTGGCTTCTTGGGTTCGAAATAATCCCCTTGCGAAATTTGTTTAACAAGTCGTTTAAAATTGCTGCCATCAAAAGGCATAGCACCATACACTAATGTATATAATAGGACCCCCAAGGACCAGCAGTCCACTTCCGGTCCATGATAGGGAGTCCCTTTGACTATTTCCGGGGAAGCATATAGAGGCGACCCACAAAATGTAGATAATAATCGCCTATCATCAAAAACATTCGACAACCCAAAATCGGCAATCTAAAATTACATTCAATCAAATATTTAATACAGTAAATGTGGGCTTATTTCTATTAACTTACTTTTGCGCTTCCGTTTTCATCCAGCAAGATATTTTCTAACTTTAAATCACGGTGGCAAATTTTGTGTTTATGGCAATAGTAAACAGCTGTTGCAATTTGTCTAAATATCCTTCGTGCTTCGTCTTCTGTTAAAACTTTTCTTTCAGATAAATAATCATATAGTTCTCCACCTGCTGCATACTCCATTACCAACACCATCTTTTCTCTATTTTCAAAAACTACAACAATGCAATTTTGCCTTTGCCATTAAATTCCAACAATAATAAAGCAAAAACGTACCTTCGTATATATGGATAATATTAGGATGTTGTACACTTGACATAATTTGAATCTCCCTTCTAATTCTGACCAAATCAGCTTCTGTTTCTATTTTGCATTTTTTAATTGTTTTTATGGCTACCTCTTGTCCTGTTTCTTTATTTATACCTAACTGTACTTTACCATAGGTACCTTGTCCAAGCTTTTTGATTATATCAAATCTATAAGCACAATGATAAAGTTTGAATTATCTGATCGCGCGCAAGATTCTTATTGGACGGAACATTAGACGGGCACCGGGTCTGCTCCAATAAGGGAGCTTTATTTATTTTTGACAACAGCTGTCATTTATAAAACATAGGATATGTTAAATAAATCAAAAAACTAATTAAGGAACATGAAATCTTTATTGTTATTGCCTAAACTTTAGCTACTCCACAATGTATTATCTTTCGAGATTGGCCTTTCGTCTCATTAGACGATTAGTCCAATTGGATTGTTATTTGGGTTAAGTCAAAACAAGAATCAAAATAAAGACATACCTTTGTTTTAATTTTCGTCTATGGTTGTGTAAAGTAACACCCCCTGTATTTTCTATACCCCCCATAATATTGTTGATACTAGATTCGCAGACAACCATTGTTTACCTGAAAGATTCAACTAGAATTATGCTATGACTAACATAAAATGAACAATTTCACTGATAGGCCCGAGTGTTATTACCGGTATTGTATTATTCTTGAGTTTATAAAACACAATTGTCAAATATTAATCAACATGATCTAATTTTAAAGAGGCGTTAACTTCGAAAGCAATGTTGCCATATGGGTTCGACGATCTTTCTTTTTTAAACTTTCACGTATTATTTGTCGTATTTTTGTTGCAGGTTTGCTTTGACGAGAAGGAAGAAAGAAATTCAACCGGAATTATTATTTTTCAGGTGTTTTTAAATGTATAATAGTTTTATTTTTAATTGTGATGGAGATTTTGAGCGCGTATTAGGAAAGAAAGTGAGTCACAGGCAACTTTTGGGAATTGACAAGAATTATAAGCAATGCAAATTTTAATAAATGAGTCAGAAGGACTTTATTTCACATTTGTACCAGTTTGATACAACTGGCAACACCGATTAAAAATATACTCGTGCATTCACACGCATACGCCCAGACCTACATACAGTACAGCCCAATGCCAAAATAACTTAGCAAAAATTTCATTGCCCGTGTATGGGTTTTGCTTCAAACGGGATATTTTATTTTTCAACGATGTACACACTTTCACAATGTCGCAGAAGGCAACTGTGAATTGGAATCGAAATAATAATTACATAACGAATTTTGCAAAGAAAATATGCCAGAGAAACAGCAAAACCTTATGTAATTATAAATATATTTACAGATGAAACAAATATTGTCTATAAATACGGGTAATTAAACTGAAGAAACTACGGAATACTTGCCGTTGAGCACTGCACACCACAAACACAAAATTATTTAAACTTATTAAGCTGCACGTTGAAAATAAACAATATACACAAAATACTTTTAACTACATTCCTTAAAATGAGAATGTATTGCAATTTAACATCGCAAAGCTACCGAAACGCCGCCATTTTCACTCGTTTAAAAATAGAAAGAAAAGCACGTAGTTTAAAATCGTAGGCGGTCTTAGCATAACAATTGTAGCTGAAATTTCAAAATATTTCGGGTTTCCACTACCTTTTACCCGACACCAACTCTTACAAAACAAAAACACAAGACGACAATATATAACCATCCCTTTTACTCTAATTAAATCACACTTTTCGAAATTACAGGGCCTTTGGAAATACGAGTAAAGGCCTGGGTTTTTTTTTAGTACAGGCTCTTCAAACTTTCTGTTGTATTTCGAAAATTCCCGTAAAGATTTCTGGCACGGGATTATCGAAAGACCTATTGGAAATTTAAGAAAAAAGGATTTTGAAGGAACAAGTATTTTTATTCTGATATATTATGTACATACATGACAATATGACATATTTACATAAACCTGAATTATTGCACACTACAAAAGCACGAAAGCTTGGCTTGTGCTTAACAAACAGCAGCTTTATTGTCGAATCAAAATACAATGAATTTTATTTTTGTAACATTTATATTTTGTAGCACTACAATTAAAATACTTTCTGATCTACATTTATTTGTACACATATAACCTTTCACCGTGGATAAAACACAAAACGAAAACAATATTTACAGAGAAATAACCTGAAAAAAATAATTTTACTCTAGTTGGAATGTAGTCAGAATGACAAAAGCACGATATAATAAATAGCAAAATCAAAATGAGGACCAACTACGTAACAATACTTATATTTCTCAAGTGATTATAAATGCTACATGTACATATTAACATTCCTAGAAACAACTAACAACAAAGTCTTAATGACGCGAATCTCTCGGGTAGAACTCAGCGAGAGTTGAAGCTGGAATACGCTTCAACATCTCTTTGGGGAATATTCTCAAAAGTTGCCAGCCGATATCCAAAGACTCGAAAACTGTACGGTTTTCGTAATTTCCTTGCGTGATAAAGTTCTTTTCGAATTTGGTAAGGAACTCGAGGTAGAGCAAGTCATCAGGAGTTAGGGCTTCTTCACCGACCACGGCTTTCATGGCCTGCACGTCTTTGCCGATGGCGTAGCATGCGTACTGGAAGAAAACTCTCAATTATAAACCCTGGACAGACACACTGGAGTCTGGGAAACCCCCAAGAAAAGAAAACTATTTTCCCATAACCGGAGGTAATTTTTCTACAGTTTTATCAACTGTAATTACCCAAGAACTTTTTATTTTGCCAGATAAATTTCTGTTTGTTACGAAACCTTGTTTCCTAGCAATTTGACAAGAAAACTGTTTTAATAAAATCACGACACCGTAGGTGGAGTGATTTTATTTTTTAAACAGTTTTCGAGTCAAATTGCTGTCAGGTGACAAGGTTAAGTTGTCAAACTGAAATTTATAATTTATTATTATATAATACTTTTCTGTGGTTTACAATACTGTAGGTATCTTCTTATGATTTCTTTTTGAACATTTTATTATTATTAATAATTACTATTATTATTACTATTAAATATAAAACTGTAGTTTCGCTCAAAATATAACCTAAAATTAATACTGAAATGACAGATTGAAGTTTGACATTTCCGTCCGTGAAGTACCGTGAAGTGATCATCTATCCTTTTTTTTTTTTTCAAGTAATGGAAAAGAGATATTAAACTAAGGTACTAGAATATATGAGTATTCTCATCCGCCATTTTGGGTCCAAGTGTCATAAATAAAACAAATTATTGGAATCCAGTTACTTTAATTCTTTTCTGTCAAATTTGAAGTTGACATTGATTAATAATTGTGGTATATCATCCCTTCAATTATTATATTCCATATCTAACAGGTAAGTGTACAGAATACTTTCTAATAATTTATTACCGTATGATTTGTGTAGTTGGATTTTACAGAATTTCAAGAAATATGTTTTCAAATTTGACAGATATAAATTTTAAATGTTTTTTTTTTGAAGTAACTGGATTCCAATAACTTGTTTTATTTATGACACCTGGACCCAAAATGGCGGACGAGAATACCTACATTCTTCTAGAGCTCTAATTAGACATACGTTAAAATAACCAACGATGTATGTGACAAAGACAGACGATTACAAAACTGTTAATTATTAGTTCGGAAACTAATAACGTAGCAGCCGCCACATCGCGGACAAAGTGTATTTATGAAAAGGTTTATTTAAAAGTGCAATTGGTGAAAATACAATTATTATATATCATATTTTTGACATATAATGCAAATGACATTAATGTAGTTAGTATTTTGATTTGGTTGCTAGGAGAAAAAGTTACCTTCTTATTTATCCGCTGTCAAAACGATAAAATTGTTTTTTCTTTGTCCTACTTTATATTGGAATTAAATGATCATATAGAATATTTGTTTAGGATTATAGGAACTTAATTTACAACAAGGTAAAAATAAATGAATACTTACAAGCTGATTGGAAACGTCAGAGTGGTCCTTGCGTGTCATGCCTTCGCCAATGGCAGACTTCATAAGACGAGACAGTGAAGGAAGCACATTAACTGGTGGGTAGATCTGCCTGTTGTGGAGTTGCCGATCAACATAAATTTGTCCTTCGGTAATATACCCCGTCAAATCGGGAATAGGATGAGTAATATCATCATTAGGCATAGTAAGAATAGGGATCTGAGTAATTGATCCATTTCTGCCTTCGACTCGACCAGCTCGTTCGTAAATTGTGGCTAAATCAGTGTACATGTAACCGGGGAAACCTCTTCGTCCGGGTACTTCTTCTCTGGCAGCTGACACCTCTCGAAGGGCCTCCGCATAGGAAGACATGTCAGTAAGGATGACCAAGACGTGTTTCTCACACTGGTAGGCTAAGAACTCAGCTGCTGTTAAAGCCAAGCGCGGAGTAATAATTCTTTCGATGGTTGGATCGTTAGCGAGGTTCAAGAACAGACATACATTCTCCATGGAACCGTTCTCTTCGAAATCTTGTTTGAAGAATCGAGCGGTTTCCATGTTGACACCCATAGCAGCGAAGACAATAGCGAAGTTGTCTTCATGGTCATCGAGGACTGATTTACCAGGGATTTTAACCAGACCGGCCTGTCGGCAAATCTGCGCGGCGATTTCGTTGTGAGGCAAACCAGCGGCTGAGAAAATAGGGATTTTCTGCCCTCTAGCAATGGAGTTCATCACATCGATAGCACTAATACCAGTCTGGATCATCTCCTCTGGATAGATACGCGACCATGGGTTGATGGGTTGTCCCTGAATATCCAAGAAATCTTCGGCTAAAATTGGAGGTCCTTTGTCGATGGGTTTACCAGAACCGTTGAAGACACGACCTAACATGTCTTCTGAGACTGGTGTGCGAAGAATATCCCCGGTGAATTCGCAAAGGGTGTTCTTAGCGTCAATTCCGGAGGTGCCTTCGAATACTTGGACAACGGCTTTAGATCCGCTGACTTCCAAAACTTGACCGGAACGGATGGTTCCATCGGCGAGCTTGAGTTGAACGATTTCGGCATATTTAGGGAACTTGACATCGTCGAGAATAACTAGAGGTCCGTTTACTCCGGACACGGTTTTATACGCTAAAATAATTATTAATTGTTATAATAATAATTAATAAAACTTAAAGTTGCGTTCGAAACAAGAGCGAAAGAGGAGTGGCAAATCATATGTCAAGTCACATGACACTTCTTATAAACAGTAATTATCTATTTATTACTGCCATAGAAATACGATTAAAACAAAAATACACAAATTACATCCTGAAATAATCATATAATAAACAAATTATAATAATGTCCCTTCACCCATTGCCCTAATTATTTGACACAACAAAAATCGAGATCTTAGGAGACGATTGATTACACTCAAATACATTTTTATACTTACTGAGTCTTGGTTGCGAGATAAAATCTCGGGAAACAGCCAAAACATGTTCCTTGAACGCAGCTTTAGCGTTTATAGAATTTGGGTACGACATTTTGACCCACACACCCTTTTGAAACGATCACACAAATGGAACGACTCGAAATCGGGCTTCGCAGCAAGCCAGACGACAGCTGATTATGGGAAATTCACGTGCAATCACGTGACGCGCTTAGTTTTTATGAAAGAGCGTTATTTTGTCACTAGAATTACTACGAATATTCGCTGATTATAGCAGAGTAATAAAAACAGTGTTTGAGGGCTTAAGAAAGCTAGAAAATAAATAAGAAAATAATAAAAGGACAGTGGCGGAACATATATCAGGGTATTTTCAGCCCTTTTACATAAAACTTTTTAATTTATAAAAATAATATACAGAAAGCAATCATACATATAATTATATTTATGAAAATTTAATAAATAATGTACAAAGTGCTGTGTAATTAAATCCATAAATCAATAATGCTAGCGAAAAGAACTCCCGCGAAAATATATTCGGTCTACAGCTATTCTATAGTTGCAGAAATGCATCAGAGATGGCGACACGAATATTGTTTTGAGCCTTGAACACTAGCCGACTTATATACGTTTTCTTTTTTTTTAGTTGATAACAAATTACGATTTCATGAACGAATCACAATTCAGTACGACAAATGTCATTGAGAATTCATGTTTGCTCCGTCTAAATTTCAAAAACATTTATTTAAAAGTGCAATATTAAGATAATAATCAATTGGATTCTACGAAAAATATTGTATATTTCCATTTATTAAGAGAGTCGTACAGTTATGGCATCTGCAAAATTAGGTGCATATCGTTTCGGAGGTGTTTTAAGCACCCTAAAAAGTATTAATGCACGATCGTATCATTCTTATTCACCCGAGCCTGGACATTATATTCCTGGAAAGGAGCCAAAATGGGTAAAGGCAGAAGAGGCTATGGAAGTCTTAAAATCAGGTATATTCTTATAACCTATTGTAAACAGTTTTCATGATAGTAGGATATAAATTAGCAAATTAATGACAGGGCATAATTGATAAAGGGTTTGTTGACATATTTCCTAATTGTTTAAAAACTGACCGTTGATGTATACGTCATTTCTCACAAGTTCAAAGATTACTGATTACTACAGACTTGCTCTACTCTTTAATCTAGAACAAACAACAATTAGACACCTCCACAATAAAAAGACGAATTTTATTTGCATTTCATGCGATGATTTATTGTTTTGTAATTAATTTGAATGAATAAACCAAATTTATAATACGATAATATTTGGGCAAACAGTAAACACATAAAGAATTTGTAAATCAAAGCAATGAATCATAAAAATATTAATTGAATCTCTTATCAGGACAACGGGAGAGCTTAAATAGAATAAATTAATTTTGATTAAATAAAGTGTTAATTTAGCGTGATTATTTATCTTTAGGGTTACTGCCTATACTAATCTACTTCATGAGTGATTTTAAAAAATATTGCTAGAGTTGTGAACTTGAATTTTATTTTATTTGAATTTTTTAAAGGTCAAAGTAATAAAAAAATCTAAATATAATAGAAAACAAGTTGCTTTTTTAAATTTCGACTTTATATTCGTTATTTACTGGTAGTATTCAAGGACAGAATCTAATATTAACAATTCCTAGAATCATACTGAGTAATTTAGAATGCACGATTCTTTGGGAAATGCAAACATTAACAACCTTTGGTAATGTCAATGTTTTGTATTCTTCGGTCAAACTTACGGATTACAAAAAAAAATGAGACTATTTTGCTTACATCACTTAAAACTAGATAGCCTTGAATAACATATATGAAAGGCATATAATGCAGTTACATCATATACATGTATTTTATAATATAATTCAGTTATTTCCTAACTGTCCACTATAAAATTAGGTAATTATTATTTATTTTTGGGAGAATCTAGATAAAGACTGGAAAACACGTCAAAATGATGTTTTGAATATTTAATTTCTAATTAGGTGGGTCTATGAAATATAACTAGACATTGATAGATCCTGCTATTTTTAAAGATTAACCAAGCCTGGCGCTTAAAATCACGCGATATATTTTTAGAATTTAATATATACACGTACATTTCAAGATTCACTTAAAGATAAAACGTGGGCGGGCCAATTATAAATTTATACATAATCAAGGGAAATAAATATTTTACACGTGTATTGTTTGAATATTGCATAAGATTGTTTATGAATATTTCATACGTGAATCAAATGTTGAATGTTTTAAAAAATGTTTATCAACATTTGACAGATGAAGGCCAATGCATTGCCTTAAGCGATGCTAATTTGTTCTTAAAAAAGAGAAAATCGTACACAAAAAAGCACCGAAGAATTTATAGAACTTTTCGGTAAACTGAGGATATAAGATACATTTTCCGAAAGTTTTATAATAATTAGGAAATTAAACCTGGTTATTTCCTAATGCCCGGTTGCACCAACGTTAGTCATATTTTAAACTTGGTTTAAATAAATTAAAACAAATCGAAGTTATATGTCATATGGAGTAATTGACATTGATGTCAAAAATTAGATACGTTTTTATTTATTTAAACAAAGATTAAAATTTAACTAACGTTGGTGCAACCGGACATAAACAATTAGAAGTATTTACAAAATAGTAATTAACATATCAAGGGTGATTATAAGGACAATAATTCGTGAATATGCTCCCGATGTTGACCGAAGATATTAATGTCCGTTTAACGCCCGTGGTGCAATCAACGTTTAATGTCCGACCGATATATTATTTTATAAATGATTTTTACCGATTTTTATTCCATTATTATCGGGCATATTCTCTAAAAAGTTGCTACCGTAACAACTTGCTAATTGTGACAAAAATTAATTATTTTTAGACAGCTAATGAAATATATCCTGTTAAACATAAAGTTTTAATGTGATATTTTGTCACCTTTAGCAAGTTGCTATTCGTTAAAGAATTGGGCTGTGTTTTATCAGAGAGAGATTTATCTATTTGCTTGCAAACACTGTAACTAGGTAACGCGATATTCTTATTTGTTTACAATGTCGATTTGTTTATTTCAATGTTTCTATTTGCCAATAGAAGTCAGTGTTTGTGTATTCTATGATCAATAGCAAACGTCAAATTTATAACACGCCCTAGGGTGTTAAGTGGTATGGTTATGATAACAATAATGTAACGGTCGGACATTGAATATTATTGGCTACAATTTTTGTATTATGTACTGTTTAAGATATATTGGACACAACAGATTTTTTTTTCGTTTATCCACTATTATTCTACATCTTTTTGAATACAATATTATTTATTCCCGGTTGCACCAACGTCAGTTACATTTTAAACTTGGTTTAAATAAATAAAAGCGAATCTAATTTTTGACATCAATGTCAATTACTCCATATGACATATAACTTCGATTTGCTTTTATTTATTTAAACCAAGTTTAAAGTTTAACTAACGTTGGTGCAACCGGGCATTACTCCAAAAAATTTGATAGGCCCACTTTAGGTTGACGAATTACTTCCAAAATCTAGTCAGCTTCTGACCCTTAACGTTTTTGTTAGTAAGCTTTTTTCTAGTAGTAAAGCACGATTCTCTCTTATAGATACCTACGTGTATGCTCAGGGAGCAGCCGCTACCCCAATTCATTTGTTAGACGCTATGGCTGACCGCGGCAAACAATGCAAATTAAAAAATATTATAGTTTGTCACATGCACACAGAAGGACCCGCCAAGTATTGCGAGAAAGAATATGAGGGCATTTTCAGGTATTTACAATAAGATAACTTTCAGTGCTATTTGGTAATACCAGAAATAGAACTGTAAACAGCTATGAATTAATGAGGATCTATTCTAAATGACCTTGTAATTTGTCTAATCACAATAAAATTATTGTGTATTATCTTTAATAGTGTAGAGCTCGAATGAAAATAGATATTTCGATAATTTAACTCTCTGTGCAAGTTGTGAAATAGCTTTAAATTTAACTCCTGACGTCATACATTCCAGATTTTTATTATTTTCCGAAAAATAGGGCAATGTTAAAATAAGTTTCTTCCAGGTCTGTATCGTTCTTCATGGGAGGAAATGTAAGAAAAGCTGTCGCTGAAGGAAGAGCAGATGCCATTCCTCTTTTCTTACACGAAATCCCAAAGTTGTTTTATAAGAGAATGATTAAACCCCATGTCGCTTTGATTCACGTAAGATTTTTCGGTTATTTCATCCACTGAAATATAATAATACTGGAACGTCAGTCCGCTTAAAATGTTTATGAGAAATTATATAAAAAAATTAAGGTCATATTTTTTATGTACTACTTCATCTCCGATTTGGATAATTCCTTTAGATTTCTATCCTATTTTACTCTCAATTAAAGGGAAATATAGTAATAAGTGGCGATCTAATACAGATTACCTTGAAACACAGTTTAATACATACATACATAACATCACGCTATATCCCACTCAGTCAACCAACAATCAATCTCCTCCAAACATTCCCCCACTTTCGCCTCGTCCACATTCATACATCATTCGTTCACGCAACAAACCATCAATCATACCCAACCAGTTATTCCTCGGACGCCCACGCAATCGTTCACCTTCAATCTCACCCGCATATATTAGTTTCACAAACCTTTCATTCGACATTCGATCAACATGTCCAAACTACCTCAACTGACATAGTTTAATGTGGAACTTTATTCGTTCAAAGTGCAACGTGGAAATGAACTTATCTTCAGATAAGTTCCATTAAAATGAGTACTGTGATTGGAGTTTGTCAAGAGTTAGTTGTGTAGTCTTAAAGTTTGTTTGTGAAAGTGCGAGAGAAGCGAGTTTACTTACAGGTTAATTCTACATAAATGAAATATGTACATCATTATTGGAAATAGGATGTACAAATTTTGTTTATGTGGAACTTATCTATAGGTAAGTTCATTTCGTTTGGATTTTTCACAAACAAACCCTTCCTATACAACTCATGTTCGACAAACTTAAATCGTAGTGGAAATTATCTTAATATAATCCGCTTCCACGTTCGACGTTGAACAAATAAAGTGACCCATAAAACTGTATTTCAAGGTCATCAGAGTTCGACCGCCTCTTGTAAGTATTTTTTCCTGTAGTTTTACTCAAAATGTGATAAATTCACGAAGTTTTATCCAAATCGGAGGAAAAGTAGTACATTGTAAGATTGACCGAAAATAACGATAAATGAATATGATATAATAGTTATTTATTTTACAAGTGGGCAAAGTAAGGAATTACCCTCGAGAGAAATTTTAGCAAACGGCCGAAGGCTGAGTGTGATAATTTTAACGAGTGGGTAATTTCACTTTACCCACGTGTGAAGTATAACTTTTATTCAACATCTCTTAATAACAAAAAATTTATTAAAGAAATATTATATGACAGGACATGCATTAAATTTTCTAAATTAAAATGTCAATCGAAGTAGTTACCAAGGTGTAGTGTGTTATTATTATTGTTAGGTATAAATAGAAAATTACTCACTAGTGACTTTTCTCAAAATTATACCCATAAGTGGGTAATTGTTACTTTGTTTAAAATCTCCATAGTTATAGAGCATTTATTGAGAGGTGTTGGATGAAATGATTAATAGAAAAATTAAATAATGCATTAGAAATTAACTATTAAGTATGTGAATTTAAAGGAATATTTTAAATAATTTAACAATACACTATAAAATATTGTTTGGCAACGACCATGACAGGTAGCGTTAAAGTCGGTTTCCTTAATAACGCAAGTTAAGCAGCACTGTCTGCTGTCCGTAGTTGGATGGGTTACACGTTTTGCAAAAACTTATATCAGCGAACACTGCGTGCCATTATCACACCACCGAAAAGAAGTTGAGACCGCTTATAAATAAATAAAAAAAAAATTATTTGTCGCTTTTAGGCAAGACTTTTCAACATTTTTCTACATAGCAACCGCTCTTCAATCAAGTGTTAGACAAAGAAGGGTGGCTTTATAACATCTATCAGTCTCAGGCTTGTTGTTCGCTTTTATAAAAACCTACAAGTTAACGTTCCAGTATTACTATATTTCAGTGATTCTACCGGGTGGAGCATCATACCTGTGTACATAGGCGATTAACATGAAAAAACAGTTTTTCCGTGCGCATTGCTCCCCAAATTATTTTAGGCAAAAATGCTTCAAATACATGTTGTAGAGCATAAAATTCTGCATCTAAATCAATAAACAGAATTACTTTTACTTGCTTTGTAACGACAGAAATTAAATATGAAAACATGGAAAATTACGTTAAAAATATCAAATAGCCATGGAATTGAAACAAAAATAAATAAATTTTTGACATTTGACAGATGACTGATTCATTTGACGGGTAAAATATCAAATAGACAGAAAAACGATAAGCATTTATTTATTTTTGTTTCAATTCCATGGCTATTTGATATTTTCATCGTAATTTTTCATGTTTTCATATTTAATTTCTGCCGTTACAAAGCAAGTAAAAGTAATTCTGTTTATTGATTTAGATGCAGAATTTTATGCTCTACAACATGTATTTGAAGCATTTTTGCCTAAAATAATTTGGGGAGCAATGCGCACGGAAAAACTGTTTTTTCATGTTAATCGCCTATGTACACCGGTATGATGCTCCACCCGGTAGATAAGAGGGTATTTCATTTGAGAGTTTTTGGTGTTTAGGTGTCACCTCCAGATAACCACGGTTATTGCAGTTTAGGAACAAGCGTTGATTGCGCTAGAGCAGCTCTTACGGTTTCCAAAAACATTATAGGTAATAATTTACGATCTTTTAAGTGTTTTATTATCATAATATACAAACACCTTGTTAAATTTGACTTTTACGACTCATGCGCTGTCAAAATAGTTATTTATGTATCAAGATACTAAAGTTTAACTTTTTATCACGAATAAACCATATGAGTGATAAAAAGGAACTTCAGTGCCGAGGTACATATTAAAGTTTATTTCAAATCTAAAATAAGAAAAAACTGTAAAAATAATTATATAAGTTGAGTTTATACATCTGTCAGTTGTCAATTGGAACTGACACTCAGTGTTGCAAACCTCGAACATTGAAGTTATCGTAAATAATACTCAAAATTATGTTGTTTGTCTTCAATTTCGTCATCGGAATTAATTAGTTAATTCTTCTTGCACATATTGTTTCATTTTACGTATAAATATACTACACTACGTTATATATCTGTCGAAACTATCCTACTTGTACAATAATTTTTTTACAGTTGCCATCACTGAGTTGTTCAAAATCGTCATGTAATGGGTTACTTAGTGACGATTTCTGAGCTTTTAATGACGATTTTTGAGCACTAGTGCCGATTTTGGCTAAACCGTAGTTTACGACCAATTGTGAAGGTAGCTGCAGGTCCTAGTTTCTTTAGCCGGTCATACATACATACATACATAACGTTACGCTAAGTCCCACTTAGTGGGGTAGCACGAACCCAGAAACACAGTCAACCAACAATCAATCTCCTCCAAACATTCCTATCCTGACACACCACTTTCGCCTCGTCCACATTCATAGTGCGATTCATACATGCTCGTTTACTCTTCTCACTCGGAATCATTCGTTCACGCAACAAACCATCAATCATACCCAACCAGTTATTCCTCGGACGCCCACGCAATCGTTCACCCACATATATTAGTTTCACCAACCTTTTATTAGACATTCGCTCAACATGTCCAAACCACCTCAACTGACTCACTCCCACTTTCTTAACATTCTTCTCAATCTCACACTCATCATACACCAATGTATTCCGTATACAGAAAATAGTTATTTACTTTACAAGTGGGCAAAGTAAGGAATTACCCACGAGAGAAATTTTAGCTCACGAAGCCGAAGGCTGAGTGA
Organism: Poecilus cupreus; assembly: GCA_963942605.1. Taxonomy (NCBI): domain Eukaryota; kingdom Metazoa; phylum Arthropoda; class Insecta; order Coleoptera; family Carabidae; genus Poecilus; species Poecilus cupreus. Next base: position 16,107,456 of record OZ012728.1, read on the forward strand.
GATAATTTTATCGAGTGGGTAATTCCACTTTGCCCACATGTGAAGTATAACGTTTTATCCAACACTTCTTAATAAATGAAAAACTTATTAAAGAAATATTATTTGACAGTGACAAATGCTTTAAATTTTTAAATTAAAATGTCAATCGAAGTAGTTACCAAGGTGTTGTGTGTTATTATTATTGTTATAAATAAAAAAATACTCACTAGTGGATAATCTGTTACTTTGCTTGTTTCAAATCGCCATAGTTATAGAGCATTTATTGAGAGGTGTTGGATAAACAATTTAAAAGCAAGAAACTTAGATTTATTTTAGTTTTAAGGTTGAATAAACACTAATTTGTTCAACGGCATTTTTAGAATGCAAATTTACTAGTTTTTTGTTCTTGCACCACCACAAACTGTCATATCTACCAAACACCATTGGCGATCCGTAACTAACTTCACAATTGGCCGCAAACTACGGTTTTACCCCGATTTCAAATAAAGTATTTTACTGATTCCAACAGCACAAGTGAACCCGCAGATGCCGCGTACCTTCGGCGATGGCCTTATCCACGTAAGTCACATAGATTACGCGGTGTGCCATGATGCCCCTCTTCCCGAACACGGAGGCGGGAAAATTAGCGATATTGACAAAAAAATTGGAGACATCATCGCTGCAGAGCTAGTCGAAAACGGCGCCACCCTTCAGATGGGTAAAATAGACGAAATCGACATCTTGTTTGGGTCTTCAACTTTTGTTTCCTTTAGGTATTGGAGGTATTCCTGATGCAGTGTTATCATCCTTGCTCGGTCATAAAGATTTGGGTATTCATTCGGAAATGTTTGCTGGGGGTGTTGTAGATTTAGTGGAGAATGGTTGTGTGACGAACCATCTGAAGCCTCACCATAAGGGACGGACGGTTGGGTCTTTCTTGAATGGAACGAAGAAGCTGTATGACTTCGTCAATGATAACCCCTCCGTAGGTGAGTATCACAAATCCCAACTTTTGCCCAAGTTCAGAGACTCAACTTCTACTCAATTGTAACTCACATCTCACTCATTTTTGTATTGAAGAAGACAAAAGATTCAAGTAGATCATTACTTAATTATACAGGGTGTTCAATTTATCTAAATACACTAAAATATCGCGAAAACTACACAAGGGATCAAAAAAATTTTAAATTAAAATTTGATCCTTTCTGAGGGAAACATTCAATAATACTAAACTCTAGCACCCACCCCTAGGAGATGGGGGTGGCGGACAAAAAACTTAAATAGGAACTTCCATTTTTCAATGCATATTTTGATTCTCCAGGAAAAACATGTATATTTTAGATGGTAAATCATCGATTAATAACGTGATAAACTCTCCTTCTATTTCTCTTTTTTCCATGCCTCGTGAACATATTTCTTTTTTTTTTCTTCTGCTGTTCCTATTCCAATTCATTTACCGAAAACTCCATCACAAAAATAAATAACACTTGACAAAAAACTGACTTAATGGAGCCAAAAAAACCTGATATTTGTTTGTTTGTTTCGTAGCGTACATATTTTTTCTTTTTTAAATGTAAAATTTGTCTCTACAAAAAATAAATAATAATTTTTCAAAATTAGAAGCTTATATAAAAAAATTGCAAATAACGTTTTATATTCCAAATATTTCTGTTAACATATTTCATATGAAACATTTGCAGTTCATTCTACTTTTGAAACAAATGGAATTTATTGTTTTGTGTGTTCAGTAAAATTCCCCTTCGATTTGTCAAGTTTCATTCATAATTTTCATGAAACTTATAAATTCCAAGTCTCGTTACCATTTTTTATCGTGTCCATGATATATTGCACACTCTACACACATCTATTCACCCATACACACAGAAATCATTGCGAAATGGTCAAAACGGATTCAGTGGACCTCAAAATATGTATTTCCGCAAAAATCTAGTTGGTGGTTTTTTTCATGATTCCAATACTTCCTTTTATTTTCTATAGGAAAGTAAAAGATTCGGAGCAAATATAATTTGTCAAAAGTGTAGTAATGGTATATTCTACAACAAGTAATGGAATGACACATTTCACACGAGCAAAAAGTTTATAGTCCAAAGTTTGGGATATGCCGTTACCTGTTGTAGACTATACTTTCTATAACACTGTTTTGGAAACTGGGCATTCCACTACTAAAAACTGTTATGGAATCACTAACATTCCATACGCGGCGTATGGAATATTTTCGACGAATCAGAACCGCTTCTGAGCGCGACATATGAAGTATCTTGATTCAGTTACTATGGTTACATCTATTTGTTTTAATTTGATTTATTTGAGTTTGATGTTTCCAACAGTTTTATATTTGTATTTTTGTATAATTTCCAAAACCTTTTTATAGAAAGTATAGTCTACAACATGTAACGGAATGGCCTATCCCACTCTCGCAAACCGTAGCCCTCGCCTTTGGCTCGGGCTACAAACTTTTTGCTCGAGTGGAATATGTGCCATTCCATTATTTGTTGTAGAATATACTATTCTATAACACTGTTTTGGAAACTACACATTCTACCATTAAAAACTGTATTGGAACAACTATCATTCCATACGCCGCGTATGGAATAATTTCGACGAATTAGATCCGCATATTAGCACGATTTATGAAGTATTTTGATTCAGTTACTATAGTTACGTCTGTTTGTTTTAATTTTATTTATTTGAGTTTGATGTTTTCAACAGTTTTATATTTGAATTTTTTGTATAATTTTCAAAATCTTGTTATAGAAAATATAGTCTGCAACATGTAACGGAATGGCCTATCCCACGCTCGCAAACCGTAGCCCTCGCCTTCGGCTCGGACTACAATCTTTTTGCTCGCGTGTAATATGCGCTATTCCATTACTTGTTGTAGAATATACTATTTCAATACATTTGTACCTATTGACTGAAGTGCGATATTTGCATCTACGAATAAACATCCATATAAAGTATTCGTCGAATAAATAAAAAAATACGCATAAAAAAATGACAGCTATAAGAATTACTATCATTTGAGCTATGATTTCGATGCGACATTTTTCATTTATTCGGTGATTAATTTATTCCATACTTTATTCGAAGGTAGAAATATCGGCCCTAAATATCACTCAAATTAGAGGAGCCTTACAAATATGAATATTTGATCAAGCCATTTTGACCAATTGAGTGTGAGACACGTCTCTGAATTTGGGCTTTCGATCTAGTAAAATTATAACTGGTCCCGGATTTTTCTTCTTGTGTAACTCTTCCTCTTGGCTGCGTCTTACCTGTCTTCTTCGTCTAGAAATGCTCCGCGTGGAGTACGTTAACAGCGTTCCAGTAATCTCCAGCATGCCTAAAATGACCGCCATCAACTCAGCCATCGAGATCGACCTAACAGGTCAGGTCAACGCGGACTCCATCGGTACTAGGATGTTCTCAGGTTTCGGGGGTCAGGTCGATTTCATTCGAGGCGCAGCTGAAGGTCTAGACGGTCAAGGCAAACCCATCATTGCCATGCAGTCCGTTACCAAAAAGGGCGAAAGCAAAATCGTGCCTATCCTCAAACCAGGCGCAGGTGTCGTCACATCTAGGGCCCATGTTCATTACGTTGTTACAGAACATGGCATCGCTTACTTGTTCGGGAAGTCTCTACGACAGAGGGCGCATGCTTTGATCAATGTTGCTCATCCGGATCATCGGGAGGCGCTTGAAAAACAAGCCTTTGAGAGGTTGAAGTGCATGCCCAGCCCTTAATTTGCCTTGTTTAGTAATAGAACACAACTTTGGGATTTTTAACTACTAAAGGGTTTTGCAATACTGTTGAGTCTGTATCTGTCGAATGATTCTGCTGTTCTATAATTGTGGCTGTGATTGTAGATTTCATTAATTAGGCAAAAGGTTTTTGTTGCATGGTTTTATACTTGAATCGCTTATTTCGGGAAAATGCGAAATAATTTTACATTACATAAGTTCTACACATTCACTTGTAGAAGGATTCAATTCTCTAACAAAGTTTTGTTATCGTAGCAACTTTTTAATGGTAACAAAATCGCATGGAAACGTCAGGTTTAATGGAGAGTATTTCATAATTAACTGACAAATTCGATTAATTTTTCTCACAATTAACCAGTTGTTACGTTAGCAACTTCCTTAGAAAATAAGTCCGATTTTAATCATTTATAAACCCTTAATAATTATGTAGAAAAGCACTATATTTAAAGATATACAAATTGACTTATGATAACAAAAGTATTATACTATATTGGCATCTAATTGTTCTTTGTTTTTTTTTTAGTTGTCGCATTTTATAGTCTTCAGTCTTCATAAGACATTTTATAGGGCTCTTTAATCCATTTGTGTAACGTTTTCATATTTTTAATTTGTGTTTCCAAAATTGACAGACTTTTACAGATTGCTTTATTATTGGCCAGTTGCACCAAGAGAACTTAAACTTTAATCTTGGTTTAAATAAATAACATAGCTTTGCGCTCTAAATACACAAATATTGTTTAACACTTTTTAACAGGACTGTACAACATGTTTTTACATAGCAACTGATAAACAAGCGCATAGCAACCGTTTTACTTGCATATAAGCTAATATATTTCACTGGGTATCGCACATTTACCCTATGCTTTATATAGAGTGTACAGTTTTTAAAATGTCCCCAAAGTGACCTAGGGTGTTTCTCAAATAAGCGATTCAATTGAATTTAGTAGTTTAGGCCCTCACCTATACCCTGATTGTAGTATTTAAAAATCCCAATTGCGATAAACAATAAATTCTAAAGGTTTTACAGTAAATATACAAGTAATGCATGGCCCTGTTTTGTACACTTAGCAGTTAATTCTGTAATAATTATGATATTTATACAAGTTATATTAATGTAGAAATATTGTTACAAATATTTGTTCATTAAAATTTTAGTATCAAACATTTATTTAGGCACCTGTCTCTTCCCCTTTCAATTCCTTAAAGATTCGATACTCATTTCCATCCCATTCCTCTCCTTAGAAATGCTTCGCGTTGAATACGTCAACAGTGTCCCAGTAATCGCGACCATGCCCAAAATGACCGCCATCAACTCCGCCATCGAGGTGGACCTCACAGGTCAGGTCAACGCTGACTCCATCGGTACGCGAATGTACTCAGGTTTCGGAGGTCAAGTGGACTTTATCCGAGGCGCAGCTGAGGGAATGGACCACAGAGGAAAACCTATCATTGCTATTCAATCTGCTTCCAAAAAGGGGGTTAGCAAAATCGTGCCACTTCTGAAACCTGGAGCTGGGGTTATTTCAAGTAGGGCTCATGTACATTGGATTGTGACTGAGTATGGATGTGTTAATTTGTTTGGGAAGCCTTTGGTTAAAAGAGCTGCTGCTTTGATTAAAATTGCCCATCCGGATCAAAGGGAGAAGTTGGAGAAAGCTGCTTTTGAGAGATTCAAAATTATGCCCAAAGAGTAACATTTATAAAATCATGAAATTGTATTGATTAATATTAAACATGAAATGGCGATTTTATGTACTAAACAGCTAAATTTTGTAATATTGTTGTAAATATTTATAAAATAAAATTTTAGTGTTTTGCTAACTACGTATTATTTCAACTTGTTTCTTCTTTCTTCCATTCCTATCTCATTGAACTTAGAATTTCCCTCCCGCCATAGATTTTTTAGCGAAGGATGCAGGAACATGGACCACCAATATCAAGAAACGCTCATCCCTTAAAAAAATTATGACACATGCCAAAAAATTACATTATTCAACCGAGTTTTGTTGTCTTCAAGAAACAGGTTAGCAGATTTAAACGAAAATATCAAAATTTCATTTTTCTTTAACGTGTATAATTCATAAATGATGACAATAAGAGGAAAATGTTTCAAACAATAATTGTGTAGACAATAATATTTGAAATGTTATTTTTATAACAATTGTCATTTAATCGTAATTTACTGACTTGACAGGGCTTCAAGTAAATTACCACTTCCGGTTATTGGATTATCACCAAAAACTAATCAGCTTTCCCAAAGGGAATACAATTGATATATACAAAATATAAAAATTTTCAGTTTAGTAGATTTTGAGAAACCGTAACTACAAAGATCTACACAGACTGACAAATTAACAGACAGACACACAAAGACATCATCGCGAAACTATTAAAATCGTATTCTAGGGACTCTAATACATGCTCATAAGCTGAAAACTCAATACCCAATTCTTAGCATGATTCCTATACCTCCCTTACATGATGTGGCGCAAGGTAAAAAGCTGTTACTTTGATTAAAATAGTCTTATCCAGATCCAAAGTCGCACAGTCGTAACACCAGTCTTCTTATTCTATTCCATAATCATCTACCACCAATGTCTTCTGAACACGATCACGCTCCTTTCTAATACTTCATTTCCACAACAGTTTCTTCAAGTATCTTTTAATACATTACCGACTTTTATAGAAATCATAATTTGGTAGATCTACTAGATAGGACTCCATGTTTCAGAATCACCTTGAACTATAACATAATAACTCTGTCTAAAATATTAATCCGAAACCATAAGATTTGAAGTAATAAAAAAAATATCTAAATACGTATTTGGATAACTAAGTTATCATCAGTAGATGCAAGAGGGGTAAAATGAAAATTCCTGAACTTGTAAAACAAGTCAGTAGTCAATATTGAATCCATACATGCTCGTCTATTCTTCATACTCAGAATCATTCGTTCACGCAACAAACCATCAATCATACCCAACCACTTTACTCATCGGACTTCCATGCAATCGTTCATCTTCAATCTCACCCCCATATATTAGTTTCACCAACCTTTCATTCGACATTCGTTCAAGATGTCAAACTATTTCTATTTTGTATTATTTAACAGGTTAACAGGCAGATTTGTTTCTAAATTAATTATATTATCAAAATGTGTTAAAATAAAATAAAATAAATAAATAAATATATCATCACGCCTTTTACCCATTATGGCTGTGGCACTCTGCTTACGCAGATCTCGGTAAGTGATATATTTTTACGTATGAAGTGCGGTCACCAGCCGTCAAATCATAGCCCCCAAAGATGTTAGTGGAGGGGGAACCACAGGGGTAAATTTAAATTTGTAACTGTCGGCAGTGGGTTTCGAACTGAGGATCTCGTGATCCACAGTCCGACACGTTACCACGGAGCTATTTACCCCATTTTAAAATTAAATTTTATGCTAATCAATCTTGATTACAACCTTAGTTAAAATAATTATGTTCTGTGAATGGAAAATGAAGTTACGAGTAATAATAGAAATGGAATTAGCGCTAATCCTTTTTATAAATCATCCTGTTAAAGATTAGGGGTCAAGTCGAAAGAAAAAAAAAAACTTAATAAACTTGTATTTAACATGGCACTTATTGTATATTTATTGGCATTATTTATTAAAATATATACATAAAAGTTACTTTGTACATTTATTTTAATTGTTTTGTTTCCGAATATTATTGTAATACACCGAAAAATCAACATAAGGCTTCAATCTCCTATTATTATCAACAATCCCGTTGTTAATTTCGTCTAACGTACTAGAACTATTAGACGAATTCGTATTCATCATTGTGCTATTTACTGTACTCGTCGACATATCACTAGAGTTAGTGCTAGACGCGTGACTAACATTTAACAGAGGAAAATTAAAGTTTCTAACTATTAAAGTCATATCTTCAAGTTTCCTAAGAGTTGACGAATCGTTGGATTTCAAAATGCGATCTTCGTGTAGTTGAACTGTTTTGTCTAACACTGCTTGGGCAACGTCGTTGACACTAGTTTGTGTGCGAAACTGTAAGATAAAAACGCATTAACTTAGGTTGATGAATCAGCAAAATATATTGTCTCACTTGTTCCACTATTAATTGTGCTACGTATTTATTAACATCATTTGAAGGAATCACTTCTTCTAAGGATTTGTAGAGTCCTGCAGACATCAATACTAGAAACCTACAACTCTGATCAATATTTATCCCTCCGTGAATATCTGGTTCTGCAATTACTGGTTCCTCCAATGCAGACTGCAATTCCTGGTGTTCCCGATAACCTGCTTTTACTAAATAGTTCCCTAAACATCTTGTAGTTTCCTGGTTACCTATCTGTTTGCCATATTTAAGGTTTTCTGTGGAAATGCCCAATTGTAATAGTCGTAACAATTCATCTTCGTTTCTTAAGTCGTGGTCAACACTTAGTTGAATGACTCGAAGTACTGCGTTTGTGTCTGTTCGACAGAGTAAAGCTCTGCTATTCCCTAAGTTGGCAACGTAGAGTCTGTTATTGTGGATTAATGACATTAAGGCTGATGTTCCTGAAGATAACTTGTAGTTTATAGACTTTAATTTGTCGAAAAGATGAGGATACTTTTGATAGGCATCGTATGCATTTAATCCTTCAGGTATTTCGCATTGCACGCTGGTTCTTTCAGCTAGTAAATCATCTATCGACTCTAAATATCCTCTTTCCACTGACATATATGCTTGCCTGAAACACCCAAAATCTATTCAACCATTTAATAACCATCTATTCGAAGCATCTACCTAAGAACATCTTTAATTTCATCGTCATTTTTTTTCTCAATCAGCTGCCCTAACAGTATTTCAGCAGCCATTCTCTGCAGTCCAAAATCAGCAGCTCTTGTACCCATATGACCATCGAAAATTCCATATAAATACGTATCATCATCTGGTTGACAATGAAAGCTACGGTCTTCGAAATTGTGCTCTTCTGTTTGACTACCATCTTCGCGGAAGATTTTATTTACAGAGAATGCTACTCCTGAGTTTTGACATGGAGGAAGGTCATCTATCCAACTCCTGGAGGTTCTGTATTGACGGACATTGGAATTGAAATCTTTCGAATGCATTACTCACATTTAATATTGTTTGAAAGTATTAAATTTGTTAACGATATATTGCAATAGGTTATAAGTAAAACAACAATAGTTTTGAACTTTTGTGCATTACGCATGCGTGTAAAATAAAAAATGTGGGTTATTTTGAAATCATCGTATTTGTTTATCTTCATTCTACAGCACAAACTATTAAACAAATGTATTTTGTATTGAAATTGTAATGTAATGTATTTACATTTCATTTCATTTATGATTACTCAAAACATCAATGGTAACATTTAAACTTGAATAAACAATATATTTAATGCAATAAATGTCGAACAAAACTATTAATTTAAAGTATAATATAATGTTGTAATACAGAACAATACGGAAATATACCTAAAAAATATATAAAAATCATTCTCTACATTTACTTCCTTAGGAACCGGCGAGGATTATTTTTAACTTAATAGTATTTTTAGCTCCAAATCTTGTTTTGCCTGTAGTTTCTGTACGGCGTCGTAATTTAGTAGACGAATCCATCAGATAACTCAAAATTAATCAAGTATTATGAATAAAGGTTGTTGGAAACTCGACGACAATGAAGAAGGTAACTATCAAATTTTTCTAACACCTCATACATAATCCCCTAACGAAAAATTAAAAATAACTCGAGTGAAATTATAAAAGACTTTTGGATTAAGTTCTGTAAAAATATTTTATATAAATACAACGTTTCGAATTATTGTACATAAATCTTCATCAGGAATACAAATGAATAACATAAACAAATGAATAGAAACAGTAACTGAGTAAACAATAAATGTTGACTTATAAAACAGATGAAACCTTGTCTTGTTCAACCTTTATTCTAATTCACTGACAGATTTCTATAGCTTCTCTTATAAGTCTGCCATTGGCACATTTCGATCTTGCTATCATTTTGATTCAATGTCAAGACTAGCTACTGCAAATTTCTCTGGTTGGTTAAGACGAATGATCCGTTTGTGTTCTGTTCTGGTAGTCTGTCCAATGTAATTTTTCCACAATCACATGGAATTTTGTACTGAAGTATGATAATATTCTTTGCACTCTTCAATTACGTTGTAATTGGAGATGAGGAGCAAAAATACTAAAATGGGATAGTTCCATTTTCATTTAACTCCATAGTAAACTAGATATTATTGTCTACTATTCAAAAGGTTAATAAAAATTTGCAATCTCTTTTGTCTATGAGGCCAAACAGCAAAGAAATTGTTCACATATCGAAATGTGCCAATGGCAGACTCATTAGCTATAGAAATTTATCAGTGAATGAAGGCTACGAATTGAACAAGATATGGCTTCCTCTGTTTTATAACTCATTATTTGTTGTTGTTTCTATTTACTTGTTTATGTTATTCATTTATTTTCCTTATTGTAAAAGTCTTTTATATTTAAAAATGAGTTCTAAAAGTTATTACAACATAAAAGTAAATTAATTATACCTTTATTTTTGTGCAGCCGTTTTTATAGATATTGACGATGAAGATAGTAAAAGCGATGAGGACGACGAAAACAAAGTTTATTCGAGATGGTCTGAACTTCCTGACTTACTCTTAGAAAGAATCTTTTCGTATTTGTCAATTCGAGAGAAATATTACGCTAGCTTAGTTTGTAGGTCATGGAATTATGCTTTCTACCTTCCCTATGTTTGGTCTCGGTTTGTTCTAGAAGATACAACTCTAACAAGAGGACGATTTAACTATTATACTGGATGGCAGGTATTCACCTATGAAATTACCTCTTTCCTAAAATAACTCCAAGATTACTTTGTTTCTAGTACGTTCTTGATCACCTTAGAACGCAAATGTGTCTGTCCCAAGTTGGAAGGAATTTTAAATGTTTAACTTTTGAACCAATGCTTAATTTCTACAATCTTTTCGAGTTTATGAACATGATTTCGTGGTATGTGGAGCAATCCCAAAGAAGCAATTTTGAAATGAAAGGAGTTGGGTGTAATATACAATGTTTTAAATTCACTTTTCCTTGTAATATGAACTCTAGAGACGAGAGTGAGCGCATTAGACTATTTGGCACGGGAGGTTAGCAATTTGACATAAATTAAAGTATTATTGTTAATTTTAAAACGCTTTAGGAAAGCTATTGGAAGCATTGAAGCGACTCATGAGGAACCTACCAAAGCTAAAACAGTTAGAGCTAATCGATTTAATGTTAGACTCAAAAGAAGCTCAACATCTTCTAGACGATGTCTGCGAAGTTTGTCATCTAACCCTTCGAACTTTAGTGTTAGTCAATACAACTAGAGTTCATCATCAGCTTCTTCACGTTGGTGTATTTTTAAATTTGCAAGTATATTTTCAAATTCCCCCCAATTTAAACTGAAATGAATAACTCCTCATCTTTCAGGTGTTGGTTATAAGTCCTCAAAGTCTAGGAGAAGACGCAGTAGAACTTCTTGGTTATACAAATTTGAAACATTTACATATTATTCAAAATAGGTTCACTCCTAATGATTCTACAATACAGGCTGTTCCCGGGAGGTGTTGGAAACTGTGCAAGAAGAACAACCCTAAATTGAGAGTGCATCTTCAAGTTGAAGGGACTAGGGAGAAAGAAGTTATTTGGCAGTACTATGCTCCTGTTAAGACGATCTTGTATGATTCTAGCCATATGAAGGTGATTCACATATTAACTACAACTTCGTTATATGAAGGAAGTGAGGCTGTGGTGAGAGTTGATGGTAGATTGAGTGATTGGTTTCGTATAGATGTTGGTGTGAAACAGGGTTGTAGAATCTCTCCTTGGTTGTTCAATTTGTATATGGATGTGTTGTTACGAAAGGCATTGAATGAAACAGATGGTGTACGTATAGGTGGACGTATAGTGCCTGAGTTAGCATATGTGGATAATATTATTGTGTTTTTCGAAACTGAAGAGCAATTAGGAAGAATGATTGTCACCATAAACGAAGTTTCTGTTATTGAATGGTTTTTGTATTGGTGTTAGCGTAGAATGATTGGGTGACTGATTGTAATATTTTAGAAAATGGTGTGAGGCTGGAACAAGTATATTTGGGTAGTATGCTTTCCAGGGATGGACGTATTGGTCGGGAGATTGAAAGGCGGGTGTCTGCAGGGTGCAAGGTTAATGTATTTAGAGATGCTCAATTGAGTATTTATAATGACGTGTTAGTGCCTACGTTGATGTACGGTTCTGAATGTTGGGTGTGGATGATGAAGCATGAACGACGTATAACTGCTGTAGAAATGAGATATTTGATGTCGTTCAAAAAGTGGTAATGAGACAGTTGAGGTGTTTTGGGCATATTGAGTGAATGTCGAATGAAACGTTGGTAAAACTAATATATGCGAGTGAAATTGAAGGTGAACGATTGCATGGGCGTTCGAGGAATAGGTGGTTGGGTGTGATTGATGGTTTGTTGCGTGAACGAATGATTTCGAGTGTGAAGAATAAACGAGCATGTATGACTCGCACTATGAATGTAGACGAGGCGAAAGTAGTATGTCAGAATAGGAATATTTCGAAGATTGATCGTTGGTTTGCTGTGTTTCTATTTCTACCTAAAATATGTGTATTACAGTTGCATTCAGAGTCGTTGCTAATGGCTATAGAGCTATATAAGAACTATTTACGGATATATGGACATAAGGGACTACCACGTTTCCATATGAATAAGTCTTTTCACGAACGAATAGACAGTATACTACTACTGCTATGCAGGCAATGTCCATATCTCCACACTTTGGTAAGTCTATTTCTAAAAGAATTTATAAACCTCATAAAATATTTTTGATAGATAATCCGAGAAAGAGTCTCGACGTCCACGTTGCTCTTATTAGCGTTTACCGCGAAGAATTTACGCTATTTTTACGTGCGAAAAAACGCGGTGATTCTAAGATGCGACTGGCCTAGAAACCCTGAATGGACGGATGAATATTTTTCTTGGCTCAAATCTAACTGTCGGTCTTATGATTTGGTGGAGAGAGAAGTGTCACAGATATTAGGGTACAAGTGGAAAATGCTGTCCGACAGAGAATTTAAGTTTATACATACGAATTTACACGCGGAATAATGAAATATTTTTGTATATTTATTACATGTATAAGGTGACATTTGGCTGTGTTTGTTAAGGAATTATATATGCTTGTTATACTTACAAATATATCGAAGTTATCGTTGGGTCATGATCATTTATTTGTCCTTATCCTAACAACATGCTTTATCCCACTCAGTGGGGGTAGCACAAATCCAGAAATACAATCAACCAACAATTGTTCATGAAACAAACCATAAATGATACCGACCGGTTATTCCTTGTTCGCTCAACCAATCGTTCGCTCTCAATCTCTCCCGTATACATTAGATTCATCAACTTTTCTAATCAGTCGCAATTTCTTAACAACTCTCAATTTCTATTTTAAAATAAATTCATATTTACAATGAAAACAAAAAATTAAACAGGTTTAACATCTATCTATCAAATAATTTTCACACAAGTCACACGTTTTCAGTTGGTTTTATTTGTATAAGAAAGTACTGTGGTGCCCACACCAGATTTGTAATTTTATACGAAGAGAAAACAATTGATCCACACATAATAATAAAACAAAATATGACTAGTAGAAATCTTTATTTCCATTAAATTAGGTACTTGATTAATAATGTACAATTAGTAAATACTTCGGTAACACGATTCGCGGGTTAAAAAAGTTCACACGTTTTTTGACTTATATTCATTAATTTTTCTGAGATATTTGCAGTCATCTATAACAAAACTATACATCGAAAGTATTAGTCTCGAGATCTTGTATAAAAATCAAGGCCTTACCTATAAAATATTGGACAAATAAAAGCTGTTGATAAGTGCCATAATGCATGAGAATCAAACGTCCAGAAAACAGGAGGAAAATCAAATATTTCCAGACATGTTACCAGAGCTGTCAAGGAAAAGTACGCAGCGCATTTCCATAGGTAAGGCTGTTGAACCCGGTTCCAGAAACTCCAAGTAAACCAGAGCAGCACTGTTACCCCACCTAGTACAAGCAATAAAGGAAATAGTCCAAACATTCAATAACATTTAGTAAGCCCATACCTATAGATAGGTTAAGCATCATGTTGTACCCATAGTCCACCTTTCCGTAGAATAAATATATAGAATGGTTGGCGAAAAACGCTAGATAGAACGTAGATATTAATATGTTTAGAAACCGTGGCATTCCAAATAGAAGTCTACAAATCGTAACAAATAATCATTGAAACACTACAAGATTCCCTTATAAATCATTACCGTTGCACCATGCAGTAACAATGCATAAGGATAATAGAAAACGCACAAGTATAGTCCATAAACTCAGTGAGTGGAAAGTCTCTCGCATGGAATATGGAAGACCATATCCAACCATTTACTATAACCTAAACTTGATTCATTATTAAAAAATAACGTTGTTAATTAGTATTCACCCACCACACTTAAACCTTGCCAGAGCCAATACAAAGGAGAGTCTGCTCGGACCTTCTTGCGGAACTCTATGAATCCTTTTATATATACATACAGATTCAACACGGAGAATATGAAGGATGCTGGCTCTTGAATGCCTAGGATCCGGGCAAAGGGCCACTAAAATGTTAATAAATCTTATATTTGTGGAATTTAAGGGTAAGCGAATAGGTTGTCGAAAGTGGTGGAATATTTGCAGAACGTCGAAGGGATTGAAGATGGGAAGGATATAGTGTTAAATTAACAAGACAAACGCAAATTGTTGGGTCTAGTAAATGGACTTTTAGGAATATTAAAATCGATCGAATTAGAAATCAAGAAACCAAAGCAACAATGAATGCAGATAATACTTTAATTGGCATGGTAACTATTGGAATGTTAATATGTTATGGATGTTTAAGGCGAATGCTACGTACAAAAGATCTGGGAGTGTAAAGTAAAGGGATGCAGAAAACCAAGATATTGTTTTTACAACTAGCTATGTATGTGATTATAATAATAGGATGTGACTGATGAAGTACATCAAAAAGGAGGAATAATGAAGACAGGATGAATGTGTTATTGGCTAAGGTGAGTCTGAAACATGGACAGTTACGAAATATATCTAGAAGAATTATAAAATCTAATAAACTATGATTTCTATAAAAGCCGATAGGGTAATGTTGTTAGATACAAGAAGTCACTGCTGTAGAAATGGAGGATTTTAAAGGAGTGTAATCATATCTCATATCTAGAACATATTGGTAGTCGATGAGTATGGGATAAAGTGTTGTTTAGAACGTGGGAGTCAGTTGAGGTGGTTTGGCTAATAATGTATGTGTATTAAGTATAATAATGAGATGTGACTGATGAAGCACATCATAAAGGATGAAGAATTAAGATAAAGTTATAATCGAAGGTAAATTTGAAATATGGAGAGCCCTATCTAGTAGAAGATTTACCGAACTAAGATTTATATAAAAGCTGATAATATCATTATAAGATACAAAAAGCCATTGTCGTGAAAATGAAGGATTTTAAAGCAGTGTGATCGTGTCTAGAAGACATTGGTAGTAGATGAGTATGAGATGAAATGTTGTTAAGAAGGTGTATATTGATTATAATAATGGAATGTAACTGATGAAGTGCATAATAAAGAAGGAATAATTAAGGGAGATTATTAAAATAAATAGTAAAATTCTGAAGCTAAGAGCAATTAATAAAATAATAAATCTAACTTCTGGGCCTTATACTAATAAAAAAAAATCTAAATACGTATTTCGATAACTAAGTTATCATTATCAGTAGAAGTCAAAAGGATTAAATTAAAAATACACAACTTGTAAACCAACTTACTGCTCTATTTAATGTTATTATACCATTCAAGACGCCACTGCTGTTGAAATGAAGGATTTGAAAGCAGTGTGATAGAAGACTTTGGTAGTATGATTAGGTGTTGTTAAGAAAATGGAAATCAGTTGAGGTGGTTTGGCCAAGATAGGTTGAAGATGAAGAAGCATTTAAGGGGTCTTTCACCATTTTTTCCTAATTCTTTTTATGAAACTTTATCTATATTGAAGACTATCTACACTTTTAAAGTTTTAATTGTTATTCATAAAGCCACAATGATTTTTTTTTAAATGTTGTGACGTCTTAGAAGAGGTTTTGCTGGATCTAATTCTAATAATTTTTGTTACATAAATGTTCTATTTTATTGTAATAATAATAATAAAATAAGTAAAAAAATATATGACTAGAATTATTTACAATCTGTACTATTTTAGATCCAGCAACACCTCAACTATGACGTCACAACATTTAAAAAAAATCATTGTGGCTTAATGAATATCAATTAAGACATTAAAAGTATAGATATTCATCAATTTAGATAAAGTTTCATAAAATAAAAAATAAAAAATGGTGAAAGACCCCATTGCGCATAATTGCTAGGAGCTACTACATTATAGTCCAAGGTGAGCCTGAAAAATGGACAGCAACAAAAGTATTACTAATTAAAGTCTACTAAATTATGATCTAAATAAGCCGATAATATTTTGTATTTTCTATCCCAAGATGAGTCTGAAAGATGATCAGCAACAATATTACTAGTTGAAGACTAATAAACTATGATATCGATTAAAGTCGATACTGTTATTATAAGATATAAGAAGTGTGGTCGAATTTAAATGACATGGATAGTTGAAGAGTATGAGAGAAGAAGAATATTGTTAAGAAAATAGTCAGTTTAGGTGGTTTAGCCAATATATTGAATATAATAATGGGATATGAGATATGACTGTTGAAGCACATCATAAAAAAGGAAGCAGACTTATTATAATACAACGTGAGTAAAAAAAAAAGAGAGCAACAAGAGCCCTATCTAGTAGAAGATCTACTGAAATAACAAAAGCCAGTGATGCTATTACAAGATACAAGAAGCTTCTGTTGTGGAAATTAAGGATTTTAAAGGAGTGTAATCGTGTGTTGATGACTTTGTGGTCGATGAACATGAGATGTTGTTAAGGTGAGAAGGAAAAGCATAGACGGCGTATAACAGTTGTGGAATTGAAGAAGTTATTGGTTGTGTGTTGTTAGAAGTTGTAATGTTTTATTGCCGGATGAATATAGGACATAGCGTGACGTTATGCATGTATCTATAAGATACAAGTATAAAAGAGGTGTAGTACTACATATGGAAGAAATTTCAATACTTACTTTCCCATAAAACTGGGGAACCTTCCATCCTCGTTGAATGTAAGCATTAGTTGTTCTCCACATACAATCATACTTACATTCAGAATTACAATCCCATAACATTACCTTTAAATAAAACGGTTGTACTTCTGTAGTGCCTGCGAACTCAGTACCATCTAAAAATAATTAAACCTTTATGATTGTTTCTTATTTGACATTTCTGATAACTGTCAATACCTCTAGTACAATTAACTAAATGGCAATTTTCGATGCATCTTTGAAAGAACTGCGAAGAGTCTCCAGTTGAGCAGTATATAGTTTGAATTAAGCATAATATTATTGCAAATTGGAGGAACATTGTTATTTCAACATTGCCCCCCACAAGGAAACCAAACCGGCGTTGTTTATCTCATAACCTAAACGAAAGTACAAGATTCAAACAAATAAGGTCTTCTTTTTCTTCTACTTGAATTATGTAATAACTTCAAGCCTTTAAAAGTTTACTAAATTCAATATATTTAAAGGGCGGTTCATTATTTTATTGCTTGTAAACTCTAAGTTAAACAAACAGAGAACATTTAGGTTTCTGACAAAATAACTACTACAGTTGGCACTTCTGATTGTCAGTGTCACTTCGACAAGTGACAGGTCTATTTTTGTGCAAAATAATGACTTTTCTAATATACTCTTCGTTGTTCTTAACCTTGCTCATCATTCACGGAGCATATTCTTCGGATAAAAATATAGTTTCAGCAAGAATAGAAGTACTACCGCCCGAATACAAAAAAAGGTGATATAATACATGTTATCTGATTGTAGAGTTGTCCAGGATGTAGCCTAAATCGATTGCCTGAAGTGAAGCAATTCATTTATGAAGACACTCCTAAATATGAACATGTAGAGTTCAAGAAGATCCATGGAGCTGTGCCAGAGTTAGTGTTATTGAATAAGGCAGACGAAGAAGTAGAGAGACTTCAACTGTCTCGTCTAACACGTAAAGAATGTAATGAACTTTTAGCCAAAAAAGGATTTAAGAAGAAACCTGAGCATTCCAAAGAAGAATTTTAATGTTAGGTACCTGAGCAATAATACAGTAATATATTTTTAATACCTATAGATGATTGCATTTAAAATAATGTAGTATAAATAGTGATGTACTTATAATAAAATAAAAAGTACAAATTAATGATTGTTCGACTTATTTTAAAATTTGCCGCTCTTTTGTTTGAATCGCTCCTAGCGACACGAAGTTGTATTAGTAGTACCTCTTGTCTCCTATAGAGCATTACAGGTTCCTACTTTCGAGTGCTCGATAATTCACCTTTTCTCTCAGGTGATCGTGATAGTTTGAAAACACGCGTTTTTAGTTACTTTTCAAACTGATTATTGATAATTAAATTGTATTTAACTATATAATAAGGTTTACAATTCTTCTAACTGGACTTAACCCACGAAAGCAGATATCTGTAATTACAGAAATCCACATCCAGAATAGAAAAATGGTTATTTATAGTTTATTAGCGATATATTTTGTTTATCTTTATAAAGATTTCTGCTGTAATAACAATATTTACTCGTACATTTTAAACATTCTACATTATTAGGCCTTTAGGGATAGGCCTTTATTAGTCCAAAGAGCTTTAGTATAAGTGCAGGTACATGTTATCTTAAGCTAAATTAGAAGATATGGTTACTTTTAGAAACTAGCAGATCCCTATCCAATCCAAATCCTAAGAGGCAAAGCTATTAGACTTGATATAAAATGAAATGGAATCGTTGAAATAATAGTTTATTACAAGCTAAGGTTGAAAAGATGATCAATATTGATCCAGTGCAAAGATTATACACAAGGCGCTTGGTTAATAATGAACTTTTCAATCGTTGTTTATATACTATATTTTTTTTCACTAGCTCTTAAATCCTTTCACTAGATCGTTAGCTCTTAAATCCTTTCTAAACAAATATTATATTAAAGATAAAATAAGTAATTTGACATGAATACTGCTAATATCTACAAAAACTGAAGAGGCAGAAATTAAATATGTTGCTTTTAACATTGTTTTGATTTGATATTTATTTTGGTATGATAACAATGTTTTGAGAATATACTGTAAATAAATAATAAATAGTTTTTTTTTATATAGTTAGTAATTATGAACCTAACCAACTGTATAATATAAGGTAATTAAATAGTATAATAAACATTTATCTTTTCCAGAATTTAACAATAAATATTAAAATATATAAATGTATGAATACATATTTCATAATGTAAATGTAAAGCATACTCATGCAAAATTTGACTATTCTTCATTCTGAATTGCCAACTTGATGAAATTTGGGGGCTATTTTAAATTAATAACTAATATTTTTCCTGCAATTTTAAATTCATAATTAATACTTTACTTGAGTTTAGTGAATTAAATAAATTAAAACGTTTAAATTGCTTTGAAAAAACGACATATTATTAACATAGGACAATAACACCAGGCAACACGAATTTTGATTATGCGTTCTAGATGTGAAATACTGATTTCTTCCACATAACTAATAAAAAAAATAATAGTTTTCTTAGGTAAAGTTTGCTTTTGTAGAAAACCAAAACGATATTTCGGAGTTTAAGAAAAATTACCTGTTTTCTCAAACATTTTTGTAAATAATAATTAAACAAACTGCAGTTTAGTATTTAAGTTAGTTTTATTAAGAAATCATAATTAATAATGAACTAAAAATGTTGTTTATTATACATGTTAGATCGTGGGAAAAGTCAGTAGTGTTACTGTAGTTACTGCGCCAGTTTTTCAGTTTTTCGTCGGTCCAATTTTTTGTTAAAAAGTATTTTTCAATTTTTTGTGGGTATTTTTCTGCTCTTAGGGCTGGATATTTATAATCGGATAATCCAATATAAAAATTCAGTTGGGAAAAAATCAATAATCCCCTATTTTTCTACCCTTAAAGGTGGAATTTAAATGGGACTAACTTCGAGGTATAGGTATTCTATCCAATTAAAAAAGAATCATCAAAATCGGACTACTTTCTGAAAATATATGCATGATCATACATAAAAAAAAATAGAAAAAAATATACAGGTCGACTAGAGAATTTCCACCAGTTTTCGTCGGTTAAAAAGCAAACTAAATGAAGATTTTAGTTAATTTGATGTATATGGAATCAAATTAAACAGAAACTAAGACAAAACTTTTTTGTTAACTTGTGTAATCCTTATTGACCGTTACTAAGGAAGTTTAATCAATTATTGGCCATCACTAAAGAAGCGGTAAAGAAACACAAGTTTACGACTCAAAAATGAACTGAATAATAGCAAGTTGCTAAGCAAGTAGTGAAAAAAGTGTTTTATACTGTTTATTAATGTTGCTCTAAATAAATTACTATGGGCCGATCTTTCCTTTTACGAACAAAATACCGAATAAATTATTCGTCGAATAGATGGAAAATGTTGCGTCGAAAACATAGCTCAAATGATAGCAATTTTTGAAGCGTATTTTTTTATTTATTCGATAAATATCTAATTCGAAAGTTTATTCGTAGATGAAAAAACCGGTCCTATATTGAAACCAAATAAAAATTTTCCAATTTATCGTTCGAGGATCTTTCAACATCGAGCAATCTTATGAAATAGGAATTAAATCTTTTTGACACGGTCCTAACTTGAATATTCTAACAACGTATTTTTACAATTATTACCGTATTTTGTCTCAAATTTCATTCCTCTCAAAGTTACCCTTATTTGCAAGGTCGCGCATGCGCGTCTGTTTCATACTTCGGGAGCGAAGCATCAGCCGCTATTTCTGAGTTAGTTCTTCGGCATGTGCTGAGCTTTTCGGTTGCGGATGATAGTGCTGGAGATTTCGAGGATTTTCGCGGTGTCGCGATTTTGTTTAACGGTTTAAAGCTTTTTGGACCGGAGTGTATGTGCGTGAATATGTAATCATAATTGTTGAGATTTCATAAAAAGTAAGTATTTTTGCTTACCAAAATGGACTATGATGGGATATTTAAACTAACCTGAAACAAAATGAAATTTAATTAGTTATTGTTGTAGAGCTAACTAAATATTAAAAATTATTTATTTTATATTTACAATCCACAAACTCTGTTATTTTTTTAGAAAATTGTTAGGTATTCAGGTATACTAAGGGTATTACAATAATTTACTAATGCAACCCTAAATAGTACCTAGAAGTGTTCCTCGCTCCATTTAAAAAGTTAGAATTTGATTGTTGAATGTTGAACCTATCGGGTGTAGAATTTAAATGTGGCGTATAGGGATTTAAATACTATTTTTTTTTGCATATTTGTACCTATTCACTTTAAAGCAAAAGTGTAAATACAAAAGTAGTTTAGAATTAAAAAATGCATGCAACAAATACCCAAATATTAGTATTTCATAATATATCAATCAAATTAAAATTAATATTAGAAAAATCATAATACGGCCAATAAAAAATAAACAGAAACGATAAATATTTTACATTTCATAAAACAGCTATAGATTTATTTATTTGTTTATATTCGACTGTATTATAATCATTTGTTTATAATATTGTTTAACGTCTATAAATTGGCTCTTTATAGGCTAGTCCTATAAAGTAAAAACAATAAACTTGTTAACCAAACATCAAAAAAACCTCATTTCGAAATTATCAAATTTTTTCTTGTCAAGCAAGCTAAGGAAATAATTTGCAATAGAACATAAAATATTGCATGTAACACGTACGTAATAAGGTTTTATTGACTCGTCCTTTTATGTGCCTCGCTGCGCTCTCTCGACCCCTAAACTGTCTCGTCTATAAAATCCTAGATTATGTACTTGTTACATAAATATCTATTTACAGAAAGAAATAAACTTTTAAATTCGCCAATATATCATTACATTCTATGAAATTTTTATAGAAAACAATACCACAATATAATAAGTTAAACTAAATCTGTTTTTTGTAATGATTATTTTTTGACGTTTATTTAAACCAATCAAATGCTTTATTGTATGTCACGTGTCTGCGTTTTAACCAATACTGTCATTATTATACTGAGAATAATGCTCTTGTGATAATTCCCGGCAATTTTCTCTGTAGCTTTTTTGTTTTTGTTGACAGATGTCAGATGTCAGATAGTTATCATCAATACAAGTAAAAATGAGCAAAAAAGATTGATTTAGTGGCTTGCCTGATGAAGAAATCAAAAAATACTCTAATTAAATATAACACGAGAGTTCGATAAATTAGAAAATAATTCTCCAGTATCTTTCTCAAACTTGTCGCCATTTGGCAATAGCCACTCAAGCCCTACGGGCTTTCGTGGCTATTGCCTGGCAACAAGTTTTCGAAAGATCTGTCAAATTATTTTCAATTTATTCTCACCCTCTTGTTATATTATTACTGACAATTTTTTTTTAATCTAAAATGTCAAATTTTCCATGACAATTTAGTTACAATTTTTCTGATATATTATTTTAATTCGATTAATATATCACTAGGTACTACCATTTTTATAACCCTTTGGACCTTATTGTATCCTATATAAAATTCAGAACAACTTTTGTATTTACACTTTTGGTGTAAAGCGACTAGATGAAAATATACAGCAATATCAAAAAATAGCATACGGCACATTTCATTTCTACACCGGAAACAGAGTAGATGTTACAATTATTTTTTGGTTTCATAGCATGTATGATTTTTAAAGTATACTATTGAATATATTGTTTATTTGACAGTTACAAATTTAAATTTACCCCTGTGGTTCCCCCTCCACTAACAACTTTGGGGGCTATGACTTGACGGCTGGTAACCGCATTTCATACGCAAAAATATATCACCTACCGAGATCTGCGTAAGCAGAGTGCCACACCCTTAATGGGTAAAAGGCGTGATGATATATTTATTTTATTTATTTATTTATTTTGAAACTTTCCTTGTAGATGTTTCTATATATGAAATAAAAAAATAAGTTATGAGTTAGTGTGTCCATCAAAATGCGCATAATTACTCCAATAATTACAAAGTTTGTTACTCTATCTTTTTTGTCAATAAGTTATGTTTGGACTCAAAGACGCCATTGATAATACCTCAGCTATTTTACTGGTCTTTTAAAATAAAAATAGTTCCATGTTTATTTGAACTCATATCTAATAAACTTCAAGAAAAAATTGGTATATTCATATAGGCGTTTTTATCATTTCCATTTATTTTATTATTTATGTTTATATCACATTTATTTCATGCTAGTAAACTAGTAATAAAAGCAGGCTCTACAGTAAATAGCACTTTGCAATATTTGAGCATTTCATATGTTATGAACTCATCGTAAAATTTTTATGTAAATTTTTGTGAAATTGGAAGACACGCGACGAGGAGGCGAATTTTTCCAGCGAAATCTTTTGTGTTTCCGATTGACTGGAGGTTACACAAGCTCATCTGCTCCTCATTTCCGGGGAAAAGTATTAAAATTTCAATTGGTGAGGGTATTTCAGCGCGGAGAAACCCAAGGATAATTGTTAAATTGTACTAGGGATTTCGTGGCAGAATAAGCGTGATCAACAATGTTTTTAAGAAAATACTTTAAATAAATTCGATAGAAAATTGAATACTCTACTCTTCTCACTTTCAGTTTTTTTCTGTAAAATCATTGACACACGAAATATATGATGGTTTAACAAAACGTTTTAGGTTTTTCTTGAAAGGAATATATACCTTTTTCCGACGACCACTGAAAGTTGGTCATTACCTATTACTAGCAATGCTGTGTGATATGAAAACTCGTCCTCAAATGTGTGGTATGATTTTATTACATGCTGCAATAACTGAGCGAACTAACCTTAAAATTTGTATTTAAAAGTTTGACAGTTGTAGATAATTTTTCTGAATTTACACGGATTAAGAAGATTGGACAATGATGTTAACATAATCTATTTTAATATTTTTAAGTTAATTTGATATACATTTTTTTTCTTAATTGTGGTCGTCGGAAAAGTATCGTATACAACACGTGCTGAAAGATATTTCAGCAGTAGTTATAAAATATACTGCCGTACATTGCATACAGCATGTTATAGCTATATACTATACCATTTTTCTTTTAGTTGACAGCTTTTCAAAACTAACTCGATATTATGCTAAAATGCTTGTCGTAAAACGTTTTACTATCGTTTTAATATAATTTTGAAAGTTAAATAAAATAATTTAATGTTTATAACTTTGATTAAGACATGTTCAATTGCTCGGATGGCATAAGTCACTTTTAGGTATCGTGAGTTTCAGCTAATATACAACATGCAATAATTATAGTAGTCATAATTCTGTCGCGAATTATGGATTCATAATTCACTTTTCTTTGCCAATCTCAGAAACTGAAATCAATTGTCTCTGTTTATTTTAAATCCGTGATGTGGATCACCAAGCTACGGTCATCTGTCAGTTGACACTGTAATCAGTTGTTATTGTTATTCCGAAGGAGGAGGGGTTGTACCTAATGTCAGTTTGCTTGAGTGATTTTGTTTAAAAGCAAAAAAAATGGGTGGTTAAAATAAAAATTTATCTGAGAAAATCAGAGAGGTCGCGTAGTATTTGATGAGATAAATTCCAAAGACAACGCAAAATGAAACTTACAATATTAATTAACTGTCACATTGACAGTTATTGACAGTAACACTTATTTATTTCCTTGGTAGCGTGTAATTATCAGGGGTAACCTGGGTAACGGGGTTTTATCAGTATAAAACTGTTCCTATTGGTAGAATTTTCAAGTGTTTTGCATTATGATTGGTTAAAAACTAGTCGTGGGAATTTATCAGTAAAATACTGTACCCATTGGTTGAGTTTTCAAGTGTTTTGCATCAAAATTGGTTAAAAACTAGTCGTAGGAATTTATCAGCAATTATACAAGAGAGTGATAAGAACAGATACCCACGATACAAGAATTTACAGACTTTACAGATTCCAAGATATTTATTAAAAGTCATAAATGTCACTACAATAGCTCGATTCAGATGCGGCAATGAGGAAAGAAGTAACATGTACTGGTTGTCAGCAGAAGAAAAGAGATGTAGATTATGCGGCAGAGAAGAGGAATCTTTGGAACATTTAAGACTTTATTGTAGAGAGACGGAAAGAGAAAGAAGAGATGAAATTTACTTACTAAATGACCTAGGAACAGGAAAAGACTGGATGGAAAAAATTTTAGAAAGAAGAAAACGTTTAATATAGTTTGTTTTTTTTTAGTTAACTTATATAATGTAATCACCATAGAAATAAGATGTAAAAATTTGTATAGATTCTAGGCCGAAAGGCATGAATAAATAAATTAACTACTACTACAAGAGAGTGATAATAAATTCAAAATAATTTGACAGATCTTTCGAAAACTTGTTGCCAGGCAATAGCCACGAAAACCCATAGGACTTGAGTGTCTATTACTAAATGACAACAAGTTTGAGAAAGATACTGGAGAATTATTTTCTAATTTATCGAACTCTCGAGTTATATTTAGTTATATTATTTTTTGACTTCATCATTAGGCACGGCACTAAATCTATCTTTTTTCCCATTTTTTACTTGTGTTGATGATAACTATTTGACATTTGTCAAACAAAAACAAAAAAGCTACAGAGATTATAATATATTATAATAATCACTAGAGCTTTATTCTCACTATAATAATGATAGGATTGATTAAAACGCAGAAACGTGACATACAATGAAGCATTTCATTGGTTTTAAAAAACGTTAAAAAATAATCAGTATAATACTGTTCCCATTTGTTGAATTTTCAAGTGTTACACATGTAACTAAGCAAATTATCAACGTTGATTGGCTGAAAATATGTCACCTGACATATGAATTGTATTCTTTGCGTTATATTTGTGATTATTTTTATGTAGTTTTATAAGAAAGTCAATAAAATTTTATTATTTTTCTAATATCAAAATGCATCTATATCTTCTACGGTGTATTCAACATGTTTTGTCGTTTAGACTTTAGAGGCATGTGCATGTATAAAACATAATACAAATTGAACTACTAAATTCATCACAGCCATAACAGTGACCTAATTACTAATATCCATTTGCAGTTATGTTTATGACATTACCATTCTGATCTCTCTTTGAGCGCACAGCATGCCTTTTGGGCCTTTGTTCAGCTTCGGGTTTACATTTCGGTGTTCGCTGTACACCTGTTGCTGCTCAGTTCCCCTGTTCCTTCTGTAGGTATTAGGGAGGTGTTAGGTAATTCCATATATCAGGATGTCGTACCGTCATATGCCGATGTTGATTTATTGTTCGGTTTACTCATTTTTATTTATAGTTGTGACAGGGCGAGTCCGTTGCGAAATTAGGATAAATGCGAAAAATTGCTTCTATCATGCAACGTATAACCTGAAATACCTTTTGCGCGGAGTATGAAACTTTTCCACTAGGATTTTATGAGCTTGGTATTTAATATTGTATTAATTTATGCGAGGCAACGTTTCTGGATTATCTTATACAAATATATGAGAATCGTGATTTCACGGCACCGTTTTACTCTCGTATTTAATATTCAAATTGTAGAAGAGGTATTGTAGCTATTCCTTCTTGGAACGCTAGATTTGATTATACCTAAATCAAAAATAGCAATAGATTGTAAAATGTAGTATTCAGCATTGGTTTCTTTGTATTTTAATTAGTAAAAATGATGTAGGGTATTAGTGAAGTCATATCCATATGTATTAGGTACAGAATGTTCAATTTTTCTGAAGTCACTGAAATATTTCGAAAACTACACATCGGATCAAAAAATTCAAAGTAAAATTTGATCGTCTTTGGGGCGACATTCAATTATACTAAACTCGACCTCCTATAGGGTGGGGGTGGCGGATAAAAAACCCATTTTTCTCCAGGAAAAAATACGTATATTTTAGATGGTAAATCAGCAATTAATTCTTTAAATAAAATGATAAACTGTCCTTCTATTTTTGCATGCCTTGTGAACCCATTTCCTTTTTTCTTCTGCTGTTTTTCCTCTCTTCATCCAAAATTAATGCTTTCATAGTCAATTCCTTCACCGAAACCTCTACCAAAAAAATAGATGGCAAATGAATAACCTGGTACAGCTTATCCAGTTTGAAATACCACAGCCTGGCAGAAACATAATCTTAAAGTGAGACATATTTACGTATGATCTATCTTACATACATACATAACGTCACGCTATGTCCCACTTAGTGGGGTAGTACGAACCCAGAAACACAGTCAACCAACAATCAATCTCCTCCAAACATTCCTATCCCGACACACCACTTGCGCCTCGTCCACAGTCATACATGCTCGTTTATTCTTCTCACTCGGAATCATTCGTTCATGCAACAAACCATCAATCATACCCAACCAGTTATTCCTCAGACGCCCACGCAATCGTTCATCTTCAAACTCACTCTGCTGAGAATTTAATTTATACATTGAAAAATTGCCTGAATCTTCCTATTTTCAACTGTATAAGATTCATTTGATTTAGTCTTCCCATAGTTGAGTTATCATTGCTTAAGTGATATGGTGTATCGCGAAATTATTGTGGAGTTTGTTTTTGCTTCTTGAGTTAGAGTTGAACCATACTTGGAACATAATTTATATACTAGAATGAAGCCTGAATCTTCTTTTTGCAAACGACATAAATATCATTTGATATAGTCTTCCCAAGGATAACTTATCATTGCTGAAGTGTTAGTACGTTCACAATGTATCGTGAAACAAAATAATTTGTTGTTTGCTTCTACGAACCTAATTTTTATATCAAATTGTATCTTGATCCTTCCTTTTCCATTGATGCAAGGATCATTTGATTCATTGCCTGCAGAGATGAGATATCATTGCTTCAGTGATAGTATGTCTATTGTGCTTCTGGGAACATAATTTATTTAACAAAATGCAGCCTGATCTTCCATCCCTAAGCGATGTAATATTGACTTATCAAGCAATTTTGGATGAACATTCCACAGGATGCAATGAAGGCAAAGGCGAAAAAGCGCGATAAAATAACCAATATTCTATATCGTCTTATAGTGAAGGCTTCCGCTCCCTTCCCGCGGTTAGTGAATCACAAAGCAACCCTTAAAAGCAAATAACTCCTTCAAAGATGCGTTTTACACCCCCTGCACTTTATCTTTAATGTGTAAGCTTCCATTTTATCTATTTTTACCTCAGCGAGCACAATTTCTGCTAAATCCACAGAAGGACAAAAAACAAACATCGTGAAATTGAAACAAAACAAGTGTAAATCCAAACAAATGCCGCGAAAAGGGAAACAAACCACTGACGGAACAGAGGAATAAATCGGGTTTAATGTCATTCTTCGCATGATTTTTATACTAAACCGTAATGCTAATATTGGATCAAAAATTACATCGTTGAACGGTACAGCACTGAAAGATTCTTTCGTTCAATAATAAATCAAAATAATTCGAATACTTTTAGAAGCCCCGTTAAAAATTCAATTACTTTATGTACACTAATGTCCATTTTTAATTAAAAGGTTTAAATCTTTATTATCAAAACGTGCTATGTCGGCGTTTTTCGGAGTTAAAAGATAATTTCTTTTCTTACTAGAATCAAGTTGTTGCGATGTACTACGTCACCTTCAAAATGGATGAATCCTTTTGATTTACATTCTATTTTACCCTCAATTAAAGGAAAAATAGTAATAAGTAGATATAGATAATTTTGAAAACACAATTTAAAGGTTTTCGTTCAACGGGGAACGTGGTAGCGAGTTTATCTTCAGATAATGTTCCATTTTAAAATGATTATTTTTTGACGTTTCTTTAAACCAATGAAATGCTTTATTGTATGTCACGTGTCTGCGTTTTAACCAATCCTGTCATTATTATACTGAGAATAATGCTCTTGTGATTATTCCCGGCAATTTTCTCTGTAGTTTTTTTGTTTTTGTTGACAGATGTCAGATGTCAAATAGTTATCATCAACACAAGTAAAAATGAGCAAATAAGATAGATTTAGTGGCGTGCCTGATGATGAAATCAAAAAATAATCTAATTAAATATAACTCGAGAGTTCGATAAATTAGAAAATAATTCTCCAGTATCTTTCTCAAACTTGTCGCCATTTGGCAATAGCCACGAAAGCCCTACGGGCTTTCGTAGCTATTGCCTGGCAACAAGTTTTCGAAAGATCTGTCAAATTATTTTCAATTTATTCTCACTCTCTTGTTATATTACTGAGAATTTACCAAACTGTAGGGTAAACTATGGAGTTAAGATTTTCTAAAAATTTCATAACAATTAAGAAAATAATAGTTATTTACTTTACAAGTGGGCAAAGTAAGGAATTATCCACGAGAGAAATTTTAGCTCACGAAACCGAATGCTGAGTGAGATAATTTTGTCGAGTGGGTAATTCCACTTTGCCCACGTGTGAAGTATAACGTTTTATCCAACATCTCTTAATAATTACAAAATTTATTAAAGAAATATTATTTAACAGTGACATATGCTTTAAAATTTCTAAATTAAAATGTCAATCTAAGTAGTTAGCAAGGTGTTGTGTGTTATTATTATTGTTATAAATAAAAAAAATACTCACTAGTGACTTTCTTCAAAATTATACCCACTAGCGGGTAATCTGCTACTTTGCTTGTTTAAAATCGCCATAGTTATAGAGCATTTATTGAGAGGTGTTGGATAAACACGTTTATTTACTATGCAATTAGAAGTATTTTATAAAATGTTTAGTCAATTTTCAGAAAATACATATTATATCTTTAGTTTACCGAATAGATTGTTAAATTTTACTGTAATTTTTTTTTTGTGTACTATGATTAAAATTTGTAGAGTGAATTGTGTAGGCTTAGGGGTTCTTTGTGAAATGTGCAAGCGAAGCAAACTTTCCTACAGATAAATTCCACTTAAATATAATTTATACAACATTATTACTATAGGAATGTTTTTTAGCAGTAAAAAAACTGTGATGTACAAATTTTGTATCACAGTACTCATTTTTTACTGGAACTTATCTGAAATTAACCTGGTTTCCACGTTCCACGTAGAAAGAATAAAGTGACCCATTAAACTATGTTTTCAAGGTTATTCAAGTCCAACCGCTACTTGCAGTATTTTTCCTTTTAGTTTTACGCAAAAAATGCTAAATTCACAAAGTTTCATCCAAATTTAAGGTGAAAGAGTACATCTCAAGGTTAACCCAAGTTGTTTCGATATTAAATCTTGCTGAGTTATCATTGTACAGATCGCGATAAACAATCTATCCGAATTAATTATGATGTGTAATCACCAGCGTGAGAACGGCGCCCTCTAATTACAAGGACTATGCCGCAGGAACACAGATGCAAATTGGCAGCACAGTTCAGGAATCAGGGATCGAATCCTGGGTCTTCATTCGTGGTAGTTATTGACGCGATACAGTGAAACAGCTGACGTACCCTTCGGCGATACAGACATTTGCAAATGTTAATTAAATAGATTTAATTTAAAACCTGATGCGAAGTTGCAAAATACGCTGTAATATATTTGAGAATATGACCTTTATTAATGCAATACATCATCTCTAGATAAGATTGCAGCATATTAGGAATATAATTTATATACCGAAAATTTAGCATGTACATTCCTCTTTTCAACGATGTAAGGATCGTTTAATTTAATCTTCCCAGAGTTGAGTCATTCTTGCGATAGGCTATAACCCTATTAGGAAAATAATTTATATACTAGAATGTAGCCTAAATCTTCCTCTTTTCAACGATATAAGGAACATTTCATTTATGCCCGATATTATAAAGAAATTTAAATTCCAGTTAAATTTACTTCCTATTAAATTTACATGAAGTTACACAATGAAAATCAAATATTGAAAAAAGCTTTCAGAACTCATGGTATAAGTAAATAACAATAACTGGGTTTAAGTTCTGTATAAATTTTATTAACACAACGTTTCGGCAGCAAAGTGCTGCCTTCTTCAGGTGAAATATAATTGTAAACAAATAAATATGTAGTCAAGGATACAAGTTGACAAAATAAATCAGGGTAACATGGATCAAAGTAAACAATTTATAAACAGAAAATTAACGAAGAATAACAGTTAACCATGATTTATTGATCTCAAAGCCTGTATTCAAGTTCAGATTATTTGAAGATCTCTTGATTTCAATAGCTTCTCTAATAAGTCTTCTCAACCAGTTATTTTCTCTTACTATAATCCTTGTTTTTTCAAAATCAATACCATGTAGTTCTTGAATGGCATGCTCAGCGACTGCAGATTTATCTGGTTGATTTAATCTCATATGTCTTTCATGTTCTTTCAATCTTGTAGCAACAGTTCTGCCAGTTTGGCCAATATAAACTTTACCACACTGGCATGGAATCTCATAAATGCCAGAACAATTTAGAGGCACCATATCTTTAAAATTGCCCAGAAGATCACGGATTTTTAAATTTGACTTAAATGACGTTTTAATGTCAAATTTATTAAAAATCCTGCCAATTTTGTCGGTAACAAAGCAATGTTAAGTAAGTCATAAAATAAATGATGTGCATGCCGATCTCGGTGGCGTAGTGGCTATGTCACTAGCCTAGCACGCCAGAGGTCGTGGGTTCGAATCCCACTGAAGAGCATGGTCGTTTGTGATGTTTACATAAATTCACAATCATCAAATCATGAGGCGGCATATGACCATAGTAATTAGTCCGCCTCTCATCTTCGTAATAAAAAAAAAAATGATGTGCAATTATTAAAAACAAACTAATTTACTTTATAAGTAAATTTAAGTGACACTTAAATTTCTTTATAATATCGGGCATTAGTCTTCCCAAAGTAAATTTAACATTGCTTAGGTGTTGGTATGTTCATGATGCGGGTCGTAATATATCGCGAAACTACAAAATTTATTGTCTCCTTTTTCAGATAGGATGAATGTATACTGGGAACATTTTTCATATCAAATTGTAGCCTAAACCTTCCCCTTTTCATCGACACAAGAATCATTTGATTTAGTTTTCTCAGACTTTAGTTATCGTTGCTTAAGTGTTGTGGTGTACAGCGTATCGAGAAACTATGGAGTTTGTTCTATGCTTCGTAAGATAATTTATACACTGAAATGTAGCGCGAATCTTCTTCTTTTCAACGATATAATGATCATTTGATTTAGTCTTTCCAGAGTCAAGTTATTATTGCTTGATAGTATGTCTATAATGTTCATTACATATTATTTCGCTCAAATACAGAATAGACATTATTATGGAATAATCTTCTATGGAAACTCTCCAAAAGGTTAATAAATTATTTGTATTACAAAATAAAATATATGTAAGACTAGCGTATCATCTAAAACCACACTAGATTGGGCTTAAGCTGCTACAGTACGATCCCAATTGAACGCCGCCAGGATGGTCAAAATTGAGGTTTTGTGATACTTTAATATTTAAAAATCTATCTCTTGTTTATGAGTATGACCATATTTCGTAGTATGACCTAAAAAGTGGTGGCGGCGAACGCGGTGTAGAGAGAGTGAATCCAGAGCTTCAGATCGCGCACTTTACTTTACAAAAGTGTCACAAAACCTCAAATTCACCCGTTCAATTGGGAGCGCTCTCAGATGGCAGTATATGGCCTATGCCCAATCTAGTGTTATATAGAAATCAGTGTCTGAAACCCATTGTAAGCCCATTTTTAAACAATTTAATATATTGACTATATATCTGGATGTTTATGACTATCTGTATTGTAAAGTGTAAATACACGAAATCTCAGTCATACAGTATTTATTCTTCTTACATAACCGACGTTTCGGTTTACACCTAAACCTTCTTCAGTGTTAGTAAGATCTTTTAGCAAACTCTCATGTTACAAATACATTCGTAAACAATCCTTCAGTTTGTTAAAAAATTCCGTACATACAAAAGCATAACACATACACATTCATAGTCTCAATACTGACAACATAATGTTACGCTTTATGTTAACTATTTTTTCTTTGTATATACATCAAATGGTTTGTTTTATTCACACTAACAGACACTTATTTTCGTCATTTGGTCAAAGTATGTATCACTTTAACACTAGGAATACTGACAAACTTTAGTTTCCTATTCATAGGCTACAAATATATATAAAAGAGCCTTATTACAGTAGTATCAAGATCTATAATACTCTTCCAAGCTCTATTAAACAGATTGAGAATCTGAATAATTTTAAATACGCTGTCAAAACCTTTCTGATTTATTAAAAGTTATTACTCTTTAACGCTCGTACTTACAGCCTTGATACCAGTCTGTACTCAATGCAGTCCAAAATTTCTATATAATTTATTTTGTAATATCTTACTTTGACGATGTCATATGTAATTTTTTGCATCCACGACAATCAAACATAAATAAAAACATCATCACGCCATTTACCCATTATAGGTGTGGCACTCTGCTTACGCAGATCTCGGTAGGTGATATATTTTTGCGTATGAAATGCGGTTACCAGCCATCAAGTCATAGCCCACAAAGCTGTTAGTGGAGGAGGAATCACAGGGGTAAATTTAAATTGGCAACTGTCAGCTGTGGGATTCGAACTGAGGATCTCACGATCCACACCACTGAGCTATTTTCCCCAAACATTATTATTATTATTACAATGTATCATGTATCAGTAGAATTTTTGGATTCCTTCTTGAAATAGGATAGAGGTATATTAGGAACATAATTTATATTATACTTAATTGTAGCCTGATTCTTCCTTTTTACCACGAAGTAAGGACCATTCGATTCGGTTATCATTGCTTAAGTGATAGTCTGTAATCGCGAAATTATGATGCTTTTTTTTCGTCTTTAAGTTAGATGCTACCATATTAGGAGCATAGTTTTTGTACCAAAGATTTAGCATGTACTATTCTTTTTTTCAGCATTATAAGGATAATTTTATTTAGTCTTTATCATTGCAAAACTATAGAATTTGTTATTTCCTTCTTCAGGTAGACAATATAAAAATCACTGGATTTAGTCTTCTTAGAGTTGATGAATCGAGAAACTTATTACGATAGGATGGAGTCATACTAAGAACATACTTAATACATTGGAATGTAGCCTAAATCTTTCTCTATTCATCGATATAAGGATTATTTGTTTTAGTCTTTCTGGAGTTAAGTTATTATTGCCTAAGTGATAGTATGTTCGTCATCCTCGTGAACAAGTACCGAGCATCTATTTATTTTATTTCGACAAAAGTTAAACAAGTAAATCATGCATCGTTGAATAAAGAGAGGCCAGCAAAACAAAAGATTCCATATTTAATCCGTTACAAATATAAATTGGGACATTATATGCGTAGCAACTGGTATTGAAATCCGTTTATATTTGCTCTCAAATTATACATTTTTTGTATAAGTATTAAATGGTAACCAAATATCCCAAATAAAATGAAAATATTTTTACAAAGAGATTTCTAAATATAGATTTTGAAATACAAATTTTTGCTAACACGAAAATGTAACATTTTTTGAATGTTAACACGAAACCAAATTCAACGTTAATTATAACATTTATGAAAATATTATATCTGTATTTTATTGTACGCGTCCATGTTTTCCTGATGATCTCATGAAATTATTATATGCTGTTGTTGTTTCACAGTTGATCCAGTCCACAGAAGATAGAATTTAGTGGTGTAACCATGACAACGGAGCAAGAGGATCCTGCTACGCAATTAGCAAGGGAAAAATGCGACAGGATGCTTAATGAAACTAGGACATACTCGGAAACAGGTATATTAACAATATTTTAATTAAAGTGCTTGATGACATAAACTAGAGGACGGTTTTTGCACTGCCCTGGCTTCTGCGGTAGTTTCAGAGGTAATTGCTTCCAGTAAAAATTGTAGGGGTTTCAATTCTCTGTCGGAATTTATAAGCACATTCTATTCTGTTTACTGAATTACTATAGTTATTCGGCTTAAACATTGATTGTTGAGCTTTGTTCAAGATAATTTTAATACCCAAAGGATTGTAGCAAAACTATTAAGCACCCCTCAATTATCTTTACAAAGGAAACAGTATATCATTATTATAATAAATGAAACATATAATATTTTAAACCTATATTTGTAGATAAAAGTCCAGAGATTTGTAATAATTTTTAAAAAGCATATTTTGTTTGCAAATTATTCATGAACCTAATTCTCAAAATAGTATAATTTATGTCACACATTCCCATGAACGACTACAATAATATAAATGATTTGTATATTTATAAATATGATCGTCTATAACATACTAAGATTATTTTCCATTTGAACTTACAGTTTTTGAGAAACAAATAAAAATATACCAAAAAGTATGTAGTCGTTCAAGGGAATGAGAGACACAGTATCAAAGTTCTGAATTTTTCACCAACTAGACTTCAACTAATATTTTTTTATAGTTTAATGTTATAGCTATCCTTTTTATTCACATATATAAATATTAGAATGTTCAAAGACCTCACTGTGATAATTGTTTTGTTTTTCGATAAGAATAATTGTAGAAATTATTTATACAAATTTGAATTTGCTAAACAAAATTCATGGGACTGAAGGTAACCTAACGGAAATATTGGTTTTTAGCATGTGAACTGTACTTCAACTGTCACTGTAAAAATCCATGATGAAAATTTGACAGATGGAGGTAATAGTATATTGTGTCATTAGGAGAAAATGTGATACTTTGTGTGCTGAGCATGTAAGTTTGAACGACGAGCGAAGCGAGTCGAACAATTACATGCGAAGCACCCAAAGACACATTTACTCCGAATAACACATGCTATTTTTTCTTCAAACATAGAAAATACAATAGGGGACACGCATGAAATTTAAAATTCAATGAAAGTTTGTTTTTTAAATACATTAATGTTATTTGTTTCGTATCGTAACACATAAAATATATTTTGCTAATAATTTTTATAAGAAAGTAATATTTAAAAGTTCATAATTTAACCTACAGCCGACCACTGTGCGTAGATTGCCGAGTTTAAACGAAGAGTATGTGACGTCAAATTCCGAGCTGTCATTTATGACAGTTAACTCTATAAGTATTTGGCGGTATATTTACGTTAAAATAATCTCTACTTTAACATTTTATTATAAATATATAATGTCAGAGACCGACTTAATCAAGGTACAAAGTGATAATTTGCCAAATATCGATGCCTTTATGCCTATGGAATTGATTAAACATAATGATATTTTTTAGTGGGGAAGAAATTTTTGGTGTTACAACACAAGTGTAAGTAATAATTATATTAACACGTTGTCTGCATTATCAGTCTCTGGAGACCGATGCAATAATTTCTTTTAAAAGTAGCAATATTAATCTTTAATGTTAAATACCTGGAAAAACATATTAAATCATATCAGTCATCGTGGAAAATAAAGAATTGAAAAACTTCACACACATGTCCTTTTGATTGCTGAGAGATATCGTTTTTATTTCGTCTCATTGCATTTACCCACAATACTCTACTTTTTAATTTATTTATTTATCAACCTGATATATTATGTCCCTTTCACATTCAAATAAACCTTCAAAAACACATGAAAACACATGAAAACAGTATGCTATACAAACACTCATGTTCTATGTGAACAAGGAAGATGACGTCACGACAGCCAACGGCACACTCTACGATCGTTTTTGTGCGTTTTTTGAAACTACTTTTTAAAATATTAATATTTACCCGTTTATGATAAACAAAGAAATTTTTAACTATTTTTCTATAGATACAGGGAGTATAAAGTTCACTTTAAAATTATATTTAAAAATTATGCGTGTCCCCTATTATAAATATTATAAAATGCTCAAAACTTCAAAAAATATTCTGTCTTATCTAGCATTTCAAGTTGCCGTAGAATATGCTGTTTTGTTATGTTTATTTGTTTCATTTTTAACTGTCAAATTATTGAATTACAACCTAACTATTTTTCATAATATTTTACTTTGTCCGCCGCCGGCGTAAATGTGTTGCCAAGGATACACTTTTACGCCGGCGGCGACAATATTGAACTTCTGCTTGTTGAATACAAATACATAACAACGTACTTTTATGACGTTTGAAGAAAAAATGATTTGTGTCTGTGCACAATAAATATAATAAAAATAAATGAAGATAACGATTAAAAACAAAAAGGACTCGTTTTTAAATGCATATGTTTGACCTTAAATGGGTAATAACCCAATGAATATAACGTAATCTGTTTATTATTATTATTATTTTCATTAGTTTGTTTCAGTAGAAATACAAATATAAGTTAGACTAGTAGACCTTAAGAAAATTTTTTAGAAATAGCTTTAATGCAGATTAATTTAGATAGTATTTGATGCAGAAAATTAATATCTAATTTGTACAGGTAAATAATATCATTCTAAATAACATTTAAATTAAAAATTGTAATCCAGGTTAATTTCCTTACATTCAAACAATGATAATTTGGTAATGCAAGGACAATTAAAGTAACATATACTTAACCTTTTTTTGGTACTTATATAATACGAATTATACTATATTACTGAAAACGTATTTTGAAAACAATAAAAAGTTTTTTTTTTTAATCCGACACTGAACATTGGAAGTATTTTTTTTTGTACTTTTAATTGGAGGAGTGTTTAATCGTTTTTACGATTCTACACTATAATCAATTAGATTAAAGGCATTATTCATACGTAGAATTTAATTATATACAAATTCTATTTGAACAAACCCCATCCTTCCCCTTCCTGAAAGTAACGGTGACCGATTAATGATTTTTCATCTTAGGGTCAGTTAATTAACACAGACATGTACCTATTTAAATTGTCTTACGGTCGAATTACCGCCGTTTTAATTTTGAAAGGTTACGTATAATTAACTAATAAATATTTCATGGATGGATGAAACACTTTTCAGGGTCCTTCAATTTCAGAGAAAGAATAACAAAATGAATGGTCCAACGTGAGTTAGTTCTTTGTTGTTGGTAATAATGTGTTTGCAATCTACGGAATGGTTCGAAAGAAAATATATAAATTTCACTTTATTTTATTGTTTTCTTTATTACCTTCTCCGCCTCCTGGCCTTTATGTGGACGTCGGGATATACGACGTGTGGCTAAGACGAGTCATGCAAGAAGCAGATCTAACTACGAAGTCTGGATGTTTAGAGATATGCGGTTGGTAGCATTGCGATGCGCATAACCTCCTCTGTAACGATGTGTTTTTGGGTTGTTGTCTCTTTTAGTTTTTGTGAAATTGTTATTGGAATGCAATGTGTTTAAGTGATAGCAGCGATTTTTGAAATAAGTGATTTTCTGGGGCAACGATACGTGAAACTGAGGAAAACTGCTATAGTAACGCAATATTAGACCAAACTTGTGGTGAGAGAACTCATGGTTCTTGCACCACGACATGCGTCCGCACACTAAGCTGTGTCAATTCGTCAGATGACTGTCCTCTCTCAGCCGCAGGCTTTGAGCGCGGCGACCGAATCAAGAAATTCCGTAACGAAAAAACCTGACACCCCCCACTCCGACCGGCACAGCGGTGCAGCGTTAAAAGCCGTGCATCGTCTAACGTCGTTTCAGTTCGGCAGACTTCGGCACGGTGTTTGTGTGCGTGCGACTAGACGTATACGTGTAGACTAGCTGCTAACTGCTCATAGCTGATTCTATCTCTTTTAGACACAATGCTAGGTGAGACAGCGTGCTTTTTGGCCGCGTTCACATTTTTAATTCCTGAATAACCTACATATATTGTAAGGTAATAAAAATATTTTAAACAATATTAACTTCTCATTTATTCAATAAAAGAAAAAAAATTGTTTTCTTATCGGTCACCACGCTCAAAAAGTGTAACTTGCATTAATATCAAAGAAAAAAACAAAGAAAAAAAAGACTGCATAAATAAAATAAATAAATAATTATAATTGCATAAATTGATAAAAAATGCTATGCAATAGCTTTACCACGGCAGTCCCCGAGTGCCACATGTATTTTTTTTTCACTAATTTTATGCCTGGAATTGGTTTGGACATCTTGAACGAATGTCGAATGAAAGGGTCGTAAAACTAATATATGCGGGTGAGTTTGAAGATGAACGTTTGCATGGACGTCCGATGAGTAAAGTGGTTTGGTATGATTGATAGTTTGTTGCGTGAACGAATGATTCTGAGTGTAAAGAATAGACGAGCATGTATGAATGTGGATGAAGCGAAAGTGGTGTGTCAGGATAGGAATGTTTGGAGGAGATTGATAGTTGGTTAACTGTGTTTCTGGGTTCGTGCTACCTCACTGAGTAGGATATTTTATTCTGTAATAAATCATAATACATTTAAAATTGAATATTGGGGCCAATGGCACAGAGAGACTCTAAGCAATTCAACATTCCTCTTTTTTAAATATTTTTCGTTACAAATGAGAACTGTGATTCGAGTTTGTCGAGCTTGAGTTGTATAGGCTTAGGGTTCGTTTTTGAAAAGTGTGAGCGAAGCGAGCTTACCTACAAATATTGAAATGAAAACGTAAATAAAAATTGAAATGAAAAAGCCTCCTTGCTTACCAGATCTGGCACCTTATGATTTGTTCTTATTTCCGAAATTAAAATCAGTGCTGAAAGGACGTGGTTTTCAGACTATTGATGATATTAAAGTAAATGCATCACAGACCTTAAAGACTATTAAAGTGTATTAATAGAGTAGGAGAGTATTTTGAAAAGGACAACGACTAGTATTCTGTACAATTAATAATAAAGACCACGTATGCAACGTAGTTGTGTAATCTTGTATCAACAAACCCACGAACAGCATCGATGATCTTTTTTTAATGCAATTTAAACAAATGAAATAACTCCGGATGTATGCCGAGTTGTGTTTATGTACTTAATCTTTTGTTCAGTCAATGTTTTGCTAACTGCGGCGGCTAAATATAGAAAAAAGAACAACTTGTTTGATGCCTTAATGTTTACCTAGAATGTTATCCGATCTTTCAATGTAATCACTGAGTTTCTTCTTTGTTTAGTTATTGGGATTGGTTTAATTATACACTAAATTGTAGAGTGAACCTTCCTCTCTTCGACGATGTAAGATTCATTAATTTTGGTTCACTCGAAGTTAAGTTATAGTTGCTTAAGTTGTAGTATGTTCAAAGTGGTGTGTATAACTTTCATGATAAAATTAGAGGGTAATTTCAATGAATTTGTTGGAGCTATATACAGAATCACTACAAGTAGTTAAAGAAAACTATTAATTGGTAAACCACTGGGCCACCGTAGGATTAACCAAACTTTTCGGTAAACTAGGGATATAAAATGCATTTTCTGCAAATTTCATAACAATTAAGAATTCAAACACGATTATTTAATAAGAAATTAGAAGTATGTATTAAAAAGTTGGGTATATTTCAAATTAAATCCTCAATTTATTCAATAATTTAGTAAATTCTACTGAACTCTATTTTTTTTTAATATTCTACCACGTACGACACATGTCCCGTGTCAGACTAAAATAAGAATGAATTTCCTATAACACTGTTTTGAAAACTACGCATTCCACAACTAAAAATTGTATTGGAACTACTATCATTCTATACGCCACGTTTGGAATAAATTCAACAAATCAGAGCCACATATTAGCGCGTTATAAAAGTATCTTGGTTCGGTTACTATGATCTCTTTATTTTAATTTTATTTATAAGAGTTTGACGTTTTCAACTGTTTTGTATTTGTGTTTTGTATTATTTCCAAAATCTTGTTATAGAAAGTATATTCTACAACATGTAACGGAATGGCATATCCCACACTCGCAAACCTTTTGCTCGTGTGGAATATGTGCCATTCCATTACTTGTTGTAGAATATACTATTACAATAACATAGTTACCCACTGGAATATAATAATACTGGAATGCTAACTGACGTTAAAAATTCAAGCTAAGAGAGGCAGTCAAATTTTTGGCCAACTGTCTTTGTTGTGCAGTCTGCTTAGAAAGTTGATAAGAAAATATAAAGAAATTAACATTCAATGATTTTGAAATAAAATGTTTAATATAAGAATTATACCTATAATATATTAAGGACTGGTATTTCCAACATCAGATAAATTAGAGAATAAATTTATAAGTATATAAAAGTAGTTATAGCTGTCACCTTTTGCTGTGATACTTTTTGTTTATTCCACTGATAAAATTGTTCTTTAGGTTATTTGAGGTTCTAAATACCGCCCCTAATATAAATAAGTTCAAATTAATATTTTCATGTGAATTTTTGTACATTAAACAGTAATATACTATTTATCTTTTTTTGACAGATTGCACAACATGTTTTTACATAGCAACCGTTCAACAAACAAATGATGGACAAAGAAAGGTGGCCTTACGACATCTATCTGTCTCAAGCTCGTCTTTCGCTTTCATAAAAGCCTACAAGTTAGCGTTCCAGTATATTTTAGTGTAGTTACCAAATTAGAGCTGCATTTTAAATTGAAATCATCTTCGTATGAACTATTCCTCGAAGTATTTGATGAATATATCAGATACTACTCTGAAAATGAGTTTATTTACATATCCAATGTACACAAATAACATACTCTGCATCAATATCTAACAAGTACGTCAGAATATTTTAAAATTAATAGGTTATTAAACAAGCCTCTAATTATATTATTAAATGAATAGTTCCAGACAGATCATTAGATTATCTTGCCTTTAAGTTAACCGCAAGGAATTAACAATTAATAATTCATTTGTAAAGTTAAATATAGATCCCAATTTAAGGGTGTTCATTTTGGGCGTAGAACAAAAATAATTCAATTAAGAATTTTATATCTACAATTAACAAATTGATAAAGCATTATTATTTTAAATACTTAATTGGGTTTGATTGACTGCTTACATATCTACACTAATATATA
The DNA here is from genome assembly GCA_963942605.1 of Poecilus cupreus. Taxonomy (NCBI): domain Eukaryota; kingdom Metazoa; phylum Arthropoda; class Insecta; order Coleoptera; family Carabidae; genus Poecilus; species Poecilus cupreus. The sequence goes on from OZ012728.1 coordinate 16,149,412, forward strand.
GTTTATTCTATCAAGGGCTGGTATTTCCAAACTCTGTTAATTATAGAATAAATTTATCAATAGACTAAACAAAAACATCGCATCAAAATCATAGCTTATATGATGCTTATTATTCTAGCTTTCATCTATTGGTGCGATACCCTAAAATACTGTAAATGTACTTATGATATGCCAATCCCAAATGAATAAACCAGAACACAGGGCTCCATTTGGACAAATGGGTGTACATTCCAAAATATTGCAAACGTGGGAAGTTATCAGTACAAATTTGATAGGACCTCAGGCGAAATCACGGTAAGACTATTTCTATCTCTTGAGTTGTATTTGATTTTTAAAGAACATTCTGCTTATATTTTCCTCTTGGACGAGCTAATGCGAAAAGTATCATTAAACATTTGGAAAATCATATATTTTTAATGGTCGGAGTTCTGCGTAGAGTCATATCGGATAATGGTGTTCAGTATTGCTCCCGATCATACGTGGTGATACTTTCGTTGACTTCCTTGTATCATCCAGAGGCACAGGACACGTATTTTACAGCTGCCAATTGTTTATTATATCTCAATCAATAAAACCTTTCCTACACATCTACTTTTTTGCACAGAATGTTTTGTAATCATGACAAGGTATATTGTCGCATCTCACAGAACAAAACCATTACTACTACTCCTAATAAAAATGTTTTCTTGGGACAAACAGATTCTTCTTAAATGAAGAGAAAAATTGATTTGAATAGTGCCAATCCGATTTCGTTTTCATAGAAAAATTTTGTGGGTTTAATGAATATTCTTGTATGGAAATTAATTTAGTTTTGAAGGAACATATCAAAGTATTCAACTGAGACTCATTATGGGGACAAAGAAGTTTGAATAGGAGCATTTTTAATTCAAAATGATATAGTTTTATATAAAAACAATTTGTTTAAAATTAAAACATCTCCATTTTCATTATTTTTAAAGATAAAATTTAAAATATATTCATTTTCTTTCAATGCAGAAAAAGAAGATAAATATATATTAAAAATTAATATTTTATATGAATTAAACCTAAACATTTGTAAGAAATATAATTTTCTTCAACGAATGCATACCAAAAAAAACTGAAAATTTTCCTGAAACAAGAAGTTATTTTATTGAGTGTACTACAATTATTTAGTTCTATTTAAAGTACTTGAAATAATGCTCGCGTTCAGCCGAATCTAGATCGCTAACCTAGCGGTCACAGCTGAACGTATTGCTAAGTAATCGCTAGATTTCAGCAGCTGGACTAGCGACCTAGCGAAATAAATTTACGCTAGATAAGCTAGCGAACCTTCTAGAACTGTCAAATGTATAAAAATTCATTTGTAATATCATCAATATTAACCATGTCTGTACTAGCAAAATTCCGTTCATATTCATAACACCGCTTGGTTCGGCTGAACGCGTCCAATAAAACGGGGGCGTTATTTTTATATAAAAACAAAGGCATCTGATAGGTTAGTATAGGAATACAGGGCTGCTTCAAAAGAATTCAAAAGGATCTTTATTACATTGTACACAATCTATTGTCAGAAATCACTTTATGAATTGTATCCCTTACTGTATTAAAGCCTATTATTGTGAGCTAGGCTCTACGGTCCTATGAGGTAATAAAACACTTCCTTTATGACCATTTGATACCATAAAACCTTTGTACTGTTTTGCTTTAATACTAAAGGTTTAAAAAACAGCGAACATTTCTACTTCTGTACGGGTTTTTACGGTAGTTTTTGTAAGTCATGCAATTTTTATGTAGATGCATTTTAATCTAGACGAAATAATATACCTGCTAGTGAACTATTGGAATCTTTAGTATACCGACAAATCTCTTGCTCCAAAATAGACAATTTGTTTATGTTCCTTGCATAAATGCATTAGCTGCAACGATCTGCATGTTCATAGGAAAATCGTTACAGAAACTGTTGTTGAAACAAGGCTTCCTACAAATAAATATATCATCGAGCAATATACCCATTGATCCAGTTTCAGACAAGCGTCTTTCAAAAATATCTCCTGAAGAACAGTTATAGTTTTATGAAAATATACAACTCACTATAACAATCCGAAATAAAAATTCCGCTCTATTTTATTATTTCAGGTCTTATAAATAGTCCTATTTAATTGCAGTAGTAGACATAGATGGTTGTGTTCTACGAGGAGCAACAATATAACTCGTTATTATTACAGAATATTCTCTGTAAAAACTAGAAGTTTTGTAAAGGTTTTATTAATTGAGATATAATAAAAAATTAGCAGCATTAAATACGTGTACTCGTACTGTGTTTATGGATGTTTCACACCATAAGATATTTTCGGGAGAGATACTGAATACCAATATTCTATATGACTACGCGGAACTCCAATCCTTAAAATATATCATTTTCCAAATGTTTAAGGATGCTTTTTGCATTAGCATTAGCAAGAAGAAAACAAGGAGAATTTACTAAAACAATCAGCTACTACCAAGATATAGGTATAAGAATAGCCTTAGCGTAATTTCGGCAGAGGTTCTATCAAATTTGTACTGTTTATTTCCCAGAGTAGCGATATTTTATAATATTCATCCATTTGATCGGGCAGTGTCTTCTGTTTAGGTTTTTTTTTATTGGGACTAACATATCATAAGTACACTTACAGTCCTTTAATAGAATCGACTATGTATTATATTATTTTTTGACGTTTCTTAAAACCAATGAAATGTCACGTGTCTGCGTTTTAACACCTCCTGTCGTAATTATACTGAGACTAAAGCTCTATAAGTAGATTCATAAAAGGGATTAGCGCTAATTTCATTTTTATTACTAGTCATAACTTCATTTTCCATTCTCTGAACATATTTGTTTTAACTAAGGCTGTAGTTAATATTAGTTAGCATAAAATTTGACACATTTTGTTAATTTAATTAATTTAGGAACAAAGTAACAGATGTTGAAGAAAATGGAGTTAATTCATTTTGAGATTATTCCTAGATACTAGTAATTATTCCCCGGAATAATCTCTGTAGCTTTCTTGATTTTGTTAACAGATATCAGATAGTTATCATCAATACAATTAAAAAATGAGAAAAAAACTTGAGAGTTCGATAAATTTGAAAATAATTATCCAATATTTTTCTCAAACTTGTTTTCATTTGGCAATAGCCACGAAAGCCCTACAAGTTTTCGAAAGATCTGTCATATTATTTTCAATTTATTCTAATAATAAGTTTATCAACACTTCTCAATGAATACTCTATAACTAGGGCGATTTTAAACAAGGAAAGTAACAGATTACCAGCTAATGGGTTTAATTTTGAGAAAAGTTGCTACTAAATTTTTTATTTATGACAATAATAATAACACACAACACCTCGGTAACTACTTCGATTGACATTTTAATTTAGAAAATATAAAGCATATGTCACTGTCAAATAATATTTCTTTAATAAATTTTGGATAAAACGTTATACTTCACACGTGGGCAAAGTAGATAAAATTAGCCTTCGGCTTCGTGTGCTTTTCTCTCGTAAGTAATTACTTACTTTGCCCACTTGTAAGAAAATAACTATTATTTCATAAATTGTAGTTATTTTGAAAATTTTCAGTATGGTTCATGATTCTTGTACATTTTTCTATGTCAAAGTTCGTCACAGCTTGTAATGAATGCACTTGTTCATAGAACATGTGCAGCAAAGGCCCAGTAATCCAATAACAAAATAAAAACGCAGGAAATGAGCCTAATATATATGGTAATTTAATTTTCTGCAACATACTCTCAGTACGTATATTAATGATTCATTTTGAGTTGTTTGTACATTTTTAAACATTTGCTGCGTCACCATGGAAACAATCTATATTTACCCGAATTTACAATATTGAAAATTCGTTTGTCTTTTGGTGCTTTTGTTGGTTTTGTTGTTTCTGCTGAGAATATTAAAAACAAATTGTTATTCTGAGTATTATCTCAATAAACATCAATAATTTATTAATTTAAAATGTGGTTTTCAGCTACAGAGTTTTGATTTTTAGTTATTGGAGAAAATGCGCGGTATCTCTTTTGCTCCTATTTGTTTTTAACTCAAAACCGCGAAGGCTGCCAAAAGAGAAATCAATAATTACCCTAAGAGAAAACAACTTTTAATAGTATTTTTAATGCCCGCACATGTATATAAGGGAGGTATTATGACGTGTTAAAGTTTTCGGGAGGGAGTTTTCCACAGATAAGCACATTTAATAAAGCTTTCAATTTTATTTAGGTTTCCATGATAATTTTTGTGCATATCTCAATAAATAAATGAGTTAAAATAAATTTTGTTAAAATAATAATTATAGAATTAAATTGGATACAGTTTGTTTGAAACTTTTTTCTTTATTTTGTACCCCTCAGAAATTATTTAGTCTGCAGTTTATGTGTTGGCCACATCAGATTTATTTCAAGTAGGATGTCGTTTATGTACATGAGGTTTACCTATTATAAGTGTGGCACTCTGCTTACGCAGTTCTCGGTAAATGATATATTTTTGCGTATGAAATACGGTTACCAACCGTCAAGTCATAGCTCCCAAAGTTATTAATGGAGGAGGAGCCACAGGGGTAAATTTAAATTGCAACTGTCGGTAATGGGTTTCGAACTAAGGAGCTATTAAATAACTCGTTAAGATTACAGAACATTTTATGTAAATCACTAGAAGTGTAGGAAAGTTTCTATGGATTGAGATGTAATAGACAATTAGCAGCAATAACATACGTGAACTGTGGGTGGATGTTACAAGAAAATGTACGAATGTTTTACAAAATATGATCGGGAGCATTACTAATCACCAATATTCGATATTCTACGCAGGACTCCATGGAAATATATCATTTTTTAAATGTTTAATGATACTTCTCGCATTAGTTCGTCCACGAGAAAATTTGCTAAAACAATCAACTACAACCAAGACATAGGTACAACCTTACCGTGATTTCGTCAGGGTCCTATCAAATTAATTTTTATTTGCTACAAATTAGTGAAAATCAATAATTGTTTGTGCTCCCAGTGCATCCATCTTCCTTTCTTTATTAAGTTCTTCGACTATCAATCGTGCTAATCCTTTTACTCTACGACTTTTCACAAAATCCACCTCGGTAAATCTACCTGTCGATCCCCTTCTAATATATCTTATTCACCAATCTTCCTTCAGGCGTTTATCTGGATTGTCAGCCCACAATTTACCTGAAATCCAACTTTGGTTCTGAAGAAGTTTACTGGAAAACAGAAAGCATCACAGTGCTTCTAATACTCTAATGGTTTTGAAGGACATTATTTATTTACTCCCAACTACTTTTCTGAGGTCCCTTGTATCGTCTTTGACGTATGTCGCTACAATAACTTATGAACAAGAATGTGTTTAGTGATCAATAATGATTTGAGAACAGGACCGATGATAACCTATCAATTACCTTTGTTCTTAAATATATATAAATGACGCCCCCGTTTTATTATTTCAAATAGACGTAAATAATTGTAGTAGTACTGTGATGTATTCTGTGAGTAGCGACAATGTAACTCGTTATGATTACAGAACTTTTTGTGTACAAAAGTAGAACTGTAGGAAAGATTCTATTGATTGAAAAATAATAAACAATTAGCAGCAATAAAATACTGTACCTGAGGATGTTACAAGAATATGAATAAATGTCTCATATCATACTGAACACCATTATCCGATATGACTCTACGTGGGACTCTAATCATTAAAAATATATCATTTTCCTAATGTTCAATGATATAGTAGATGCAGAGCTACCTCATGCTGTGAGCCAAACCGAAAAATGAACCTACTAATTTGCAAAAGGATAAACAAACAAAAGTACAGGTACAAAAACAGGGATTCACTTTATTCATGTTTCGAATATTTATTATTTATCAAATTTTAAAATATTCTAAATAACAAACATTGCAACAAATTATGGAATAATTTTTCTATAACATTGTTTTGGAAACTGGGCATTCCACTACTAAAAATTGTTATGGAATCACTAACATTCCATACGCGGCGTATGGAATATTTTCGACGAATCAGAACCGCTTATTAGCGCGACATATGAAGTATCTTGATTCAGTTACTATGGTTACATCTGTTTGTTTTAATTTGATTTATTTGAGTTTGACGTTTTCAACAGTTTTATATTTGTATTTTTGTATAATTTCCAAAACCTTTTTATAGAAAGTATAGTCTACAACATGTAACGGAATAGCCTATCCCACGCTCGCAAACCGTAGCCCTCGCCTTTGGCTCGGGCTACAAACTTTTTGCTCGCGTGGAATATGTGCCATTCCATTACTTGTTGTAGAATATACTATTATTCGTTGAAACTAAATTAGAAATGATATTTCTACTAAGATTTTCTTTACATCAGTCCATGGTCTCCACATTTAGTTAAATTTTCAAACTGGCGAAACTAAAAATTCGACAATACACAATACATTGTTTAAATATGTATTATTTATAATTTATACAAATTAATTGCGATAACCAATTACACTTAAAAATTTAATATGATGTGTAGGTATTCTGAAGTAATTGTTATTAAAAATTACTATTGCTGTTCTTTACACATACATATTTAGTAAATAAAAGAAAATAAGATTAAGTTAAATTTAATTTCAAATAATCATAATCAGCTGTATTACCTAGGGAAATTACCGTTAAATACAGACTAATACGGTGGTCAGAAAACCCCCAGCAGATCTATACGTACCCTCGATTAGTAGCTTACGCGCCCCTAGTTACAATGGCTGCTTTTCACAGGCCTATACAAAGAGCTACTAACTAGGACATTTTAAAATTTAACACTGATACTATGAAAAAATTGTTGATCTCCAAGGTAATCAACAATATTTGCAAAGTAGCAATGCCAAATTTAAAAATGTCCTAGTTAGTAGCACTTCATCTAGACCTGCGAATAGCAACCATTATCTCTGCGTCTACTATACTTTACGCATTAGCTCGTTCAAGCGGAAAATACAAGGAGAATTAGCTATAACAATCAACTACAACTAAGAAGGAATATCCTGACCGTGATTTCTTCAGAGGTCCTATCAAATTTATACTGATTACTTCTCTTGCTTTGAGATATTTTGGATTATTCACCTATTTGGCCGGTCGAAAACCTCTGTTTTGGTTTATTTATTGGGATTGACATAGTATAAGTATACTTACAGTCTTTAAAGAACATAAACTGTGTTAGAGTAGATATGTTAGCAGTCAGTCAAACCAATTAGGTATTTAAAAGAATGCTTCCATATTAATTTGTAAATTTCACGTTTTGTAGATATTTTGAAAATTTTTGCTCTGGGCATAAAATGAGCACCCGCTAGGGTCTGAAAAATAACTGTAACACATGTTCTGTGTCATATGTCAATTATAATTAAAAGCATTCAGAATCATAATGTATCAAAATCGCAGAGCTGTTATTCCACCATATTTTCGAAATCCGCAAACGTATTGCAGGTTTCAAGAATTCCATTACGCAACGAAATCAAATAAACTGAAATTATTTTTGACGGATTTGATTGGAAACAGTTCTAGTTAGGCGTGACTTGAAAGAACTCTTTACTGCACTACTAAAACTTTTATTTGACGCGCTATAAATTTAAAACCCGTCATTTCTTTTAATGGAAATAGAATGTCAATGCTTTGAAAGTTATTTTGTAAAATCTTCGTAAAACTAAAACGCTAGGCAATGGAGGAACAGCGTCTGTAGTGTTGAAATGAATGATTTAGACCTTAAAGATAGGAGAAAAAAGATATGTGCGAAGTAAGTAAACACTACAGCTAATGGAGAAAACGTTTGGGGTGTTCAACGCCGCGAAATGTATTGCCTTAATAGATGTACCACGGATTCTCAAAGTTTTGCTGAGAGAAATGAGGATAGCGATAATTGTATCTAACTGTAACAGTTTTTTCAAGTAATACAATGAAACTATAGCTAGAGGGTGATTAGAAAAAAGTGATTCAGTTGACAATAAAAAAATAACTAGAAAATAGTAAGACTGATACACAAATTTATTTCCAGTCGTTGACAATGAAATTTATGCCGAATTCCTGGAGCCATTTACATTTACATTAATTTAAATATATTCTAATTTGAAAAATAAATATGTATTATTATTTAATTTATGTTCTCATTATTATTTTTATTTAATTTAATTTATAAGATAACAAACTTTTATCTTTTGAATGAAAATCATAAATTTTGAGGTTTGTGATTGAAAAGGTTATATTTTAAATCATTGAAAATTGAAATCCTTTGCTAAAATATGAATAAGTTTCAGGTCAAAAACAGGGGGATAGGACCTATAAATTAAAATTCTAGAAAATAAAAATTTTCTGGCAAATCCAGTTGTTGTTTGTCGATTTTTTTGCCATTTTAAGACTATTTGCTCTGGTGCACCTTTCTGTAAAAGGATTTTAATGATAATTTGGGAACTTATGTAAATTTTTGAGTGGAATCCAATGACGAAGTTGCCAGTGATTTATCTTGGTTAGTTTTTGAGTTATCAAGAAAAAATCTGATGTGGCCAGCACATAACCTCCCGCCCAATACTACTACGGTACAAAATAGTATTTGATGATACAAAAACATACCTTCTTATTTGTTTATTTTCTATTTATCTATATTTGAGAATTTTAATTTTCTTTCGTATATTTATTTAATTTTTTGACATATATTTCACTCAGAAAACAGCTTCTCAATCACAATGACATATGTCACATTTCGTAAAAAATTGAAAATTTTTAAATGTTTCCATGGTGTACTAGGAATGCAAGATTTGTGAAATCTAATTTCTTTATATTTTATTATCTCTAAATCTAATGAAAACTAATAAAATTAGTATAATCAAAACACATGTAAAATTAAATATTCTTCAACTTTGAAAATAACATAAATTGTTGAAAAAGGAAATTTAACCGTGTTTTTCACGAAAAACTGTTAAGGGCTTCAAGTAAAGTGCTACTTCCGGTTGACCAATTTTATCCAAAATCTAATCAGCTCTTCACAAAATTGTATTTTTTTAGTATTATAGTATTTGAGTTATGCGAGACGAAAAAATTACCACAGACTACACACACACACACACACACACACACACACATACATACATACATACATACATACATACATACAGACATCATCGCGAAAATAGTAAAATCGTATTGTAGGGACCTTAAAACGTGCTTATTCATTGAAAACTCACTACCCAGTTTTTTGACCAAAAACAATACCTCCCTTACCTAGAGGTAGGCGGGAGGTAAAAACGAATCTTTTTGGAAGATTGTCAAAAGCAGATTTCTCGAAAACTATTATAGGTACAGCAATGCGGATGTCAAGTTCAGAATTAGTCCATTAAGTACTATTTTTTAGCAGCCATAAAATTTGGGCTAAAAAAATGGGTTCCTGAAACCAATGGATTTTCAGTTTTAATTTTGTAAATACTTTTCTTGAAGACAGTATAAAATACATGTTGATATATGTATAAAATCGTGAGGAATATAAATTTTCAAACAGATTTGAGTTATCTTACAGGTACTGGAGACATTACCTGTCCTAAAATGCATATTTGAGAAAATTAGCAAATTTCAAGTGTCCCGAACTTATAAGCAAATACCATTTAATTGAATCACTCAAAGTTCTGTTAATACCTCAGAGGTATTATCGCTCGCTTATGTTTATCCGTTTTTCGCTGTCGCTACCACTGAAATATAATAATACTGGAACGTTAACTGACGTCGAAAATATGAGTCGAGAAAGAAATAGCCATTTGTCATTGTTGTACAGTTCGCTTAGAAAATTGATAAGTACATACAAAGAAATTAACAATCAATGATTTAGAAATAAAATGCGTAATATGAAAATTAAATAATTCAGTATTAGTAATGAGTGCAATTATCTATTATATACGTATGTGAATTTAAAGGAATTATCAAATAGTTGAACAACAAAACTGCAATATATTTTACATAGCAATTGTTCTACAAACAATTGCTAGACAAAAAACGTGGTCTTAAGACATCTATCTGTCTAAGGCTAGTTTTTCACTTCCATAAAAGCTTACAAATTAGAGTTCCAGTATTACTATATTTCAGGGATCATTTCTCTGTGCCCTAGTGAGAAAATTTTGAACTAACCTGACGTCACAGAAGCGTATGATGCCAGAACGTCAAATGCATTATGTTGAAAACAACCTACAGAGTAGGAGTGGGTTTCCAGGCAACGCATCGATATGTGGAATTAAACATAGACGAATTGACAGTTAAATGAGGATTTATAATCATACTACGTCAAATATATTAGCTAGATAGGCTAATGGTTCGTGATAAACTTTGATTAGTAATTTATCTCTGTAAACATTTATATTTGTTATTATACAGGTGATTCAAAACGTACGGAAAAAATTTAAGTGTAAATAGATAAGCCCAAAAAATGTTTTGATATTTTGTATAATCATTTGTATTCCCTTTGGAAGAGCTGATTATTTTTTGGTGATAATCCAATAACCGGAAGTGGTAGTTTACTTGAAGCCCTATCAAGTTATTTGGAATATCTCAGTAAATTATGGTTTAATGAAAGTTTTGTTATTAGAATAAAGTTTAAAATATTATTATCTACAATTATTGTTTGAAACATTTTCCTCTTACTGTCACCATTTTCGAATTATTATACGTTAAAGAAAAATAATATTTTGATAATTTCTTTTAAATCTGCTAACCTTTTTTTTGAAAAAAAAAAAAACAAAACAACGGTTGTAAAATGTAATTTTTTGACATGTGTCTTAATTTTTTGAAGGGATGTGCGTTTCTTGATAGTGGTTGGCCGTGTTCCTACATTGTTTGATAAGAAATCTATGTTGGGAGGTATTGTGGTCCCACAGATTTTTTATTATTGAGTTTTTGTTAAAAATTTATTAAGGAAAAGACATTGGCTGGTACCACGAGCTCTGTTTTTGGGTGTTTTAAGAGCAGTGTTTTAAGCTCTGTTTTAGCCCTGTACAATGTTCTAAAATTATTTTATAAAAAAATACTTCAAATAAAAGTGGTAGATAATACATTTCTCTGTAAATTCTATTTGAAGCATGTTTTTATAAAACAATTTTAGAACATTGTAAAGAGCTAAATCCGAACTTCAACACTGCTCTTAAAATACCCAAAAACAGAGCTCGTGGTACAAGACATTATGTTGTGATCTTTTTCGTATCATCCTATATATAAATAATAGAAACCTCATGACGAAATATGCAAACATTGAACGATTTTGTTATGTTATTAGCCAATAAATACCCCCTTCAATCAAAGCAATTGTTTCTGCTGTCAAAATAATTCTGGTTTAATGTTTTGACATATCATTCATTGTTTAACAATTTGTGTGAAATGCGAAACTAAAGGATTTCAATCAAACTTGTTTTGCAGTTAAAATTCATTGAATTTCGAGTAGCAATTTATCACAGATGTAAAAACTGTTTTCCGATAAAAACTGATGATATATTGTGCTAATTGCTAATTTGTAACCAATTATTCGCTACAAACATTGTTATCGGGCTTCAAGAAGGCAATTTTCAGAAATAAATGTAATTAATTTGCCTTTGGTTCAATTTGTTTTTTACCTGCTGCCACATCCTGTAAGGGAGGTATAGAATCACGCTAAAAATGGGTACTGAGTTTTCAATGAAAGCATGTTTTAGGGTCCTTAGAGGACGAGGTTAATGTTTTCGCGGTGATGTCTGTATTTTACATTTGTATCCTTTCAGAAAGAGCGGATAAGTTTTTGGTGATGAAAATTCAACCAATGGGAACAGTATTATACAGATAAATTCCCACGACGAGTTTTTAACCAACTATAATGCAAATCACTTGAAAATTCAACCAATAGGAACAGTTTTTATACTGATAAAATCCCGTTATCCGAAAAACGAGAATTATACCCCAGTAAAACCCCGTTACCCGTGTTACCCCGATAAAACTCCCGCTACCAAGGAAATAAATAATTGATACTGACAATCACTGTGTGACAGCTAATTAATATTTCAAGTTACATTTTACTTTGTCTTTGGAATATATCTTATCAAATACCACGCGACCTCTCTGATTTTCTCAGATAAATTTTTATTTTTAAGCACTCATTTTCTTTGCTTTTGAAGCTAAACCACTTAAGCAAACTGACATTAGATAAAACCCCTCCTCCTTCGGAGTCGGGATTTACCATGTAGTTTGTTTTTGTTTTTGTTGCTAAGCAAAAAAAGTTTATGCAAAATAAAAATTTATCGATAAAATCAGAAAGTCGTATCAGGTTATTTTGAAATATTTCAGTAAATTATGATTTTATGTTTTATTATATATAATTTCTGTCTGAAACATTTTTATCTTGCCAGCACCATTTAGAAATGAAAGATTTACAATATGTTTTACAATACGTTAAATCTATTTAGCTTTGCTTTGAAAAAAAAAAAACAAAACAACATAGAAAAAATGAAAATTTTTGATGTGTTATAAATGAAAAGTGCATTTCGAAGAGGGATAGGTACTTTTTGGTGTACTGTTTGATAAGAAATCTATGACAATGGCCCACATCAATTTTTTTTTTTGCAAAATTTATGACTGTTTGGCACAATTTTCATTGTGAATAGGTATTTATTTCATTTCTAGAACATTAGAAAATATAAAATACGGTATTCTTCTATCCAGTAGTTTTATGATTGATAGATGCTTATGGGTGTATAATTTAATAAAAATTCCATGGGGAGAGGTAATGTGCTGGTCATATCAGATTTTACTTTGCAATTTAATATACAGTTATGGGTGCTCTATCCACAGTGCTACACCTGTTTGTGTTACAAAGACATTAAAAATTTGCATAAAAGTAAAAGGTATAATTTTTCTGTGAGATTAGATCTAGAAATAAATTTCCTTCTCTGCGCTAAAAATACTTTAAATGTCAGTATAGTTCGTTGTATTTGCAGTGGATTTATTTGACGACTTAATAGCCAGATTAGAACCCTTCTCAGCAGGTAGGTCTAGCATTTAGGTACATATTATAATGATCTTTGTAGAAGACACACCTGTGCTCTTTATGGTTGTTTAGATAATTCTCTGCTTCGCTCGAAATACCGACTATAAAAAAAACGCAATTTTAAACATACAATCGATTTATTCAAACACTGAAAATAACAAATGTTTATGTTGCGTTAAACTGTGTTATTTTAAATCTAATCATTCAATAAATATTTAAATTTGTTCATGTATACAATTATAGGGAAATAGATAAAAATGTTTTATATAGTTTTGCGAGATAAATATTATAATTTAAAGTTGAAACAAATGAGAATGGATTTCGGATTGCGTAGTATAATGTTCTGTCTAATGTATGCTAGCCAAAATAAATGGTTACTTACCTGATAGACCGTTTACAGCAGGTACCTAATAAGAGGATTATAGGGGTTGAAAGTATACACATGTATTTGAGAGCAGTAAAAGTTTGTCTTGGCTAATTTCTTAATACATTCTTTATATAGTACTAGTTAACTACTATTTACTGTTAATTATTTTCGGATTATAAATTATTTTCCCGTAGATAAAATTATACAAAAGCATTTTTAGAAAATTCAACATATTATGTTTAGAAATACAAGATTTTAAATAATTGCACCCTGACGTAGCAGGTAACCAGACTCAATACTGATTGTGCTAAGCCTCTCGATTATCGGCTACCACCCATAACCATTTATTTTGACGAGTAGATACTATAATATGCTAGAATATCAATGTATAAATGCTGTGGAAAACAGGAATTTGAAAGGAGCGTGATCGTATGTCCGAAATACGGTGGTGTACGATGAGTATGAGAATGAAGACTAAAAAAGAGGAAATGAATGTCGTATGAAATATGCGAGCTAGATTATTGGTGAACGATTGTTTGGTTGTCCAAGGAATAAGTATAGGTTTGTTGCATGAACGAATGGGACGAGACGAAAGTGGTGGAATGTTTAGACGAGATTGATTGTTGGTTGACTGTGTTACAGGATTTGTACTGCCCCACTGTGGAATATATTATGATGTTATATAGATAAGTACACAAAATATAACTTCAGCAAGTACCTCCTACAGCGAAATCATCGAAAGATTTCAATCTAAAATTCTTCGTAAATTATCAATGCTCCATGGTTTGACCCCAACTGGATAATTTCACAAGATCTACAAATGCCTTCCGTTAAAGAAGAAATCCCCAAACTGAGTGTAAGATACATTCAAAGGCAAAAATAAACTAGCCGTGAAACTCCTGAAGTGCGGTAATGTTAAACGTTTAAAACGACACAACCCTCTAGATTTACCGGGCCGATATAAATAAGTTTATCTTAGGATTAAGTATTTCGTAGTTTTATCTAATTAGTCAATTGTAATTATAGTAACTATATTAACTAAATAGGTAAAGTACTGCCAATGGGCAGTTACTATCCCATGTCATGTAATTTTTAATCTCAAAATTTACTGAATATCTTAGTATTGTAAATACGAAAGGGTTAACAAAAAAAAATGTTGCTCAGCATCTATGAGATCATGGAACCTTCCAAGATCGTGGTAGAATACGCTCTGATTACATAGCTAATATTTAAGAGGATGTTTTGGACATGTTCTAGTACTCGAATAGTACAAAACACAGTATCACATATGCCAATTGTGAGGATATTTAAAGAGCAACAGTTGCATCCTTACCACGTATAAGAAATATAGTATTTTCTACCAGATTTTCCGGGCAGATGCCAATTGTCCGAGTGGGTACTGACTTCTTCATTTAGTTTGTAATAAATTACAGTTACCAATGTTGTTCAAAACACAAGTTTTAGGTTATAATTTTAACGTAATAACAAGAGGAATTTTAACTCAATAACTATAGAAGATTTAGGCAAAAGTTATTAAGAAATATGGTTGCTCTCAACAAGTTCTATCACCGGTTAAATGCAATGTAGTTATTTCTGTTTCACCATGTGTATGTATGTACCAACAAAATAGTTTACGACATCTATTTTATTTTTAAAAATAAAGTCGCTCTTTCAATCTGCGGGTCGGCATTTTCATAAATAAAATTCATTTATGCAAAACTCCGGAAGCAGCGTATATAATATGTGTGTCTCTATAACTTAATATTGCGAATAGTCTACCTTTGGTAAAGTAGTAAAAGCCGAGCCATGAAGGGACAGCGGTCTATTTAGGTCAATTATGAAGGACAACAATCGATAGCATTGTATGGCTTCTACCTGCCGTACGGTTTACCTTAATGCCAAAGTGGCATAAGCCGCCGATATTTAACTCAAAGGTATCCAAGGGCTTTGAACTTTGTAGCTTTTAATCTGCACACTAACCTAGTGATGATCTACGCCTTTAATACCCGCAAAGATGCTTTGGTCAACCGTTTTACTTATACTTTACAAATAATTACACAAATAATGTGATAGGTCCATGCTTTATTGTAGAGGTTTAATTGTAGCTTCATCAATCCACAAAATATAGGTAGGGAACTGATGTTTTTTATTTATTTTATTTAAATATGAAATCTTGCGGTAATAACTGTTGAACTTATTGCCTCCCGCCACATACCTGAAAAGGAGGTATACGAACCATGCAAAAAATTAGGTAGCTAGTTTCCAGGGGATGAGCACGTTTAAGGGTCCATAGAATATGATTTTGATAATTTCGCGATGATGTCTGTGTGTGTCTGTTGGTCTGTGGGGATCTCTGGAGTTACGGTTTCTCAAAAACACATACATACAGGATGAGTATTTTTTAAGCAACCAATCATTTTTGCTGGTTTACTAATAATTTAAGAGAAAACTAAATACACAGACTTCTACAGCAAGGAGAGAGACGTAATAGTATAGTTGGAAAAATAGAATTATTAGGGGGATGTAGCGGGGGAGTGTTATAGGAAGTTATATTTTCTTAAATTGAAAGGGGTACTTTTATATTGGAATGGATAGCTAGAAGTATTTAATTTTCAACGATATAACATATTTCTATATCTAATATTAAAAAGGTCACAAAGTTCAAAAATACATTAACATTTATAATATGGAAAACATTACTTCAGGTAGGCCGATGAACAAAACAAAATATTGTTTTTATTGATGATACTCCTGTCATCAATTTGTCAACAATTGTTGTGGATGTAAAGCCTTTGTTGACAGGAGTATCAATAAAAAAAATCTGATGTCCAGCACATAACCTCCCGCCCAATACTACTCTTAAACGGTACAAAATAGTATTTGATGATACAGAAACATACCTTCTTATTTGTTTATTTTCTATTTATATTTGAGAAATTTAATTTTATTTCGTATTTTTATTTAATTTTTGACATATACTTCACTAAGAAAACAACTTCATAATCAAAATGACATGTCACATTCAATAAAAAATTGAAAATTTGTAAGTGTTTCCATATTAAATATTCTACAACTTTCAAAATAACATAAATTGTGGAAAAAGGAAATTTAACCGTGTTTTTCTAGAAAAACTGTTAAGGGCTTCAAGTAAACTGCTACTTCCGGTTGACCAATTTTATCCAAAATCTAATCAGCTCTTCATTTAAATATAAGAAGCAAAAATTCACAAAATTGTATTTTTTAGTATTATAGTATTTGAGTTATGCGAGACGAAAAAATTGCCACAGACTACACACACACACACATACATACAAACATCAAAATAGTAAAATCGTATTTTAGGGACTCTAAAACGTGCTTACTCATTGAAAACTCACTACCCAATTTTTTACCTATTGGTAGGCGGGAGGTAAAAAACAATAACTTGTTTTATTCAACGTCCTACCTAAAGTTTAATTTTCCATATTAGAACTTTGAATTTTGTGACTTAGACCATTTAAATCTGAGACACACTATAATATCCTAGTAAAGGAAATAGTAGGTCAAGAAAAAGCGTAGTCATCGTTTAATTTTGAGTGTTTTCTTATCCCCAATTTAAAAGCAAAAGGAAGACTGTTATCCATTAGTTATATTTGATGGATTTAAAAGAGATATTACAGCTTAGAATCAACGATCCTTCGCAATCACTAAGTAGATAGTTTTGGAGTTGCAAAGCGTCCATAACTTCATGTGTATTTATCAAGGCCTGTCCTATGTCCAGCAAAGGTCACATGCTAATGCATAGTCTTTAAAGTTAGGCCGGGTCCAGCCTCTACTAGGGTAAATGGCTTAGAGCTTGAAGTAAAGTCAATAAACGCTTACTCAATTTGTGGGGAACATGTCGGTTTAAAAGTTGCATTACTGTAGCGTCTAATCATTAGCGAAGACAGCGGCTTTTCTAGGACGGTTTTTATGCACTTTAACGTAAACTTTTATATTAGTTTTCAGCGAAATTGCTTCTAACAATGATGAATTACACACTGCTTTCAAACAGTCAATTTACTTATTTATTTGATACCCTACTGTTGTTAAACGAAGAAAAGTTTCAAACAAAAATTGTAGCCAATATTATTTATACATCTTTTTAATATATCCTAACTAAAAACTTGATAGGTCTTTATGTAAACTACCTCCAAATCTAATCAGGTTATAACCTAATTCTCCAAACTCCAATTATGAAATTTATGTCACAGACATATACAACATTTGCCTTATACAAGATGATGAATCGAAGGATGCATCGTACCGTTTTCAATGCCATTTTTGAAATGTTCAATTATTGGCTTCTCTATTTCTTTAACATAAAAAAAGTTAAATAGTTCATTGTAAAGGAAAAATTTCTGCATATATTTATACAAATATTTATACCTGAAGTAGAAAAATGAAAGAAAAGGTTTATTGCTAATTTTGTTTAAATCACCTGTGCCATAGTTTATTGTACAACGAGCATGGAATGGTACTCATTTCCTACAAGTATGAAAGTTTGTCAAGCTGCAAATCATACGAGTATGAAATGAACATTCCATGCGAGTTGTACTCTATACTTTTCTACGACCACGATATTATTTCATAATTCATTTAGTTTTAATAATAAATTTGTCCCGCTTTCACCATCCCAATATTTCACAATTCTAAATTAGTATCCTAGCAATGGCACCTGTACTGAAATGAACTGACCTGATGGTGATTTTCAGAAAATTACTAATAAGTAAACATTACTAATAAACATTTTTACTGTTCTAGGTAGAGTAAAATTGTAAATATTAGTGTAAAACTTAAAAAAAATGCAGAAATTCTTCTTCAACATTAAACTATTTAACTTTTTTGATGTAAAATAATTAGGAAAGCATTTTAAATGCTTTGCTTCACCATCTTGTACACTAACGTACTGTTATAGATAAAATGCAACATAGGTTGTCAATGTTTTTGCGGTTGCAATGTTTTCCTTTTCTTGTGATTCGTATCTAAACATCTAATTCTTAAATTTTGTAAATATTCTTGAAATTGTGGAAGGATTTGATCTAGGACGTTCAAATACTAAATAAGTAAACATTTCCACAAACTTTTCTCAAATTATACCAAGTAACCATTCGAACTTTTTCCTCATTAGTAAACGTATTTAACAACAAGATCATTTGCCATTTAACATTGACAAATTATGTCACATTTTATTCGGAAAATTAGTACATATAACTGGTATAACTCACGGTAAATATGAGTGTTTGAGATATGCAGAGTTTCCATACCAGAATTGCGTGAGGCTATAAACAGACCGAATGAAAAATGAGTTTCTAAATGAATGCAGGCGTTTTTTCATCCCCGCTGAATATGAAATGTACATTACGTTGAAATTGGTTCAATTAAGTTCTAAAGACCGACCAGACCGTCCGATTTTATCTATTAATCTTTCATAATGTTTTATCTAAAGTTAATTTCCTACTATTGCAGAAACGTAAATTGAAAACTGTTCAGAATTTCTCAGATGACTCCCAGAAAGAACTTTAGGATAAAACATGATTTATTGTCAGCGTCATATGAGAGCAATGGAATTGGCAATTATACCCGAATTTAATTTCCGTACTTCTTTTGGCTTTGGTAATTTGATCCCAGAACGATTTCCATTTAGATCGTTTGCAGCAAAAGATTTATTCCACATTTTTAACGAGGTACCTGCTGTTGCAGCCATTTGCTTGTCCTCATGCAGCTCAGTATAATTTTTAGGGTTATATCAAATGCTGAGAGCCGATACTAATCCTTTAGCTGTCTTTATTCTTATATAAAAATGCTCTCACCATCTGAAAATGCCGTTGAACAAATGCAGGTTTATTCAACATCAAAACTAAAATAAATCTGAGTTTCTTTCTTTTTTAAATTATTTTTCTTTAACTATGACCGGCTAAAGAAACTTGGATCTGCAGCTAATTTCTCTTGTGGCCGTAAACTACGGTTTAACCAATATTTTAATTGTATTCTAATATATTAGACAAATTAATTTATGTGTTTATATTTATAGTGCAACTTTGATAATTATCAAAATAACTCCTTGAAGAACTTCATTTCTTTGTAAGGACTGTTATTTGTTTTATACTTTTCGTACAAAAAATATTATACAAACCTCTTGGGTGAACTCGGTTCCCGTATTCATTCTATGGCAGCGCTCGCAAGCTCGCGCCGCCAAACACTCATCCGGGAACCAACCGTTCTCGCATTTGGTATGTAAATAACTAATTTGTTGGTTTCACATCTGATATACAAGGACGAAAACTGTTTGCAAGTTTATTACTATATCATCACGCCTTTTACCCATTAAGGGTGTGGCACTCTGCTTACGCAGATCTCGGTAAGTGATATATTTGTACGTATGAAGTGCGGTTACCAGCCGTCAAGTCATAGCCCCCAAAGTGCAGGGGGAACCACAGGGGTAAATTTAAATTTGTAACTGTCGGCAGTGGGATTCGAACTGAGGATCTCACGATCCACAGTCCGACACGTTACCACGGAGCTATTTACCCCATAAGTTAAAGGTTTTGTTTTGTATCAGGTCAAACTGTTGTTAATTCTTTTCCTTTAATCTGGTTACCTTTAGGTAAAGACCTGGAGCAATTCGACTTTAGGGATATATCAATTGCTGTATCTAGTAAACTTAGTAATCTTTAGATAACTTTGGGTTAAGGATACCAACAATAATCTTTTAAATGTTTTCAATATTTTCCTTCCGTTCAATACGGAAATGTACAGCAAGTCTCAAGAGCTTTAGAGTATTGGAAAGTATTAATTCCACTGTGAGTTCTACGGCACAACCTATCAATAATGTTCCACCACATTCTCACGTTCTTGAATACAGTTAAAAATACAGTGTTTCCGTGACAGTAACATGTATCCTAAGTCGTCAATTTTTCATTACTGTTCATACATCCTCTTTGAAATGGAAGTTTCATTAGTCACAATATATATTCCTTGTCAAGCGTCCGTTGAAATGTCTCATTTCTTTAATGAAAAACTGTTGGTTCCAGATCGATACTGCCCTGGTATGTTTGACACCCTTCTGTGTTGGAACGACACTCCTGCGGGCACCATCGCCAACCAGACCTGCCCCGACAAGATTGAATTAGGATTTGATCCACACAGTTGAGTAGAATTTGGCTTATGATTTTTTAATGTTTTACAAATAAATATGAGAGAGTGATGTTGATATACATACCGGGTGGAGAATTGAAATGTGGCGTATAAGGGTTTCAATGCTATTTTTGTATATTTTCGTAGATTTATACTTATTAACTTAACAGCTAAAGTGTAAATACAAATGTTGTTCATAACTTAAAAATGTATGCTATAAGGCACATTTGATTACCTAAATATGAGTATTTCATGATATATCGATCAAATTAACCCTCCGAGAACACAGTAACTTGATTGTGACACTGTTTTTCTCAAAAACAATGCTACAAAATTGAATTTTGTGCAACTGTTTTTGGGGAATTTATTATTAGTAAAATTACAGTCTGTAAAATTTTGGGCTGTCATTGCTCACGTAAAATTATTGAATCGGAGCCCCTGCGTCGGGGTTGCGGCATGGGACCCAATAGGCTCCGCTGGCAAAGCCCCTTGGTGACCAGTGGTATATTAAACATGCCGTACAATTTTATTTTATTTTCATTGAATTTATGAACGTGAAATAGGAAAAGTAGTATGAATAACTCGTGTTTCAATGCCTAATTGTAATACTCGTATTTTGCGTATAAATTTTTTTGTCAGATTGACCCACTGTGTTTTCCAAGGGTTAAAAATCAATATTTATTAGAAATATTGTAATACGGTAAACAAAAACGAAAGATAGTTGACAACAGAAAACAGTTTAAACAGAAATGGAAGGAAATGAACCTCAAATTCACATTATCTAAAAGCCTATCAGGTTTTTTGGGCATATCTTAGTATAATAGATTTAGAGTAAATTTTTAAGGAGGAGCTACTCAAATCGAGGCGTAATTTTTGTATGTATGATCATGCATAACTTTTTACAGAGTTGTCCCATTTTTATGATTCTTTTCTTATTGGATAAGGTACATATAAAAGTTGCTTGCATATTAATTTGAAAAAATTCTGTCTCCTAAGTGTAGGAGAAATAGGAAATGATTCATTGTTCTCCCTCTGAATTTTTACCTGTTAACTGATTTTACCATGCATAACTTTGCACTTATCCGATTTCAAGTATTCTTTTTTTTTGTATCGAGTATACCTGGAAGTTGGTTTAATTTTAAGTGGAAAAAAATTCCACACCTTAGGGTAGAAAAATAGGTAGCCACAAAAAAACCATTTAACAAAAAAATTAAACCGACGAAAAAAGAAACCGAAAAGCGAAAAATAAAATAAACCTTTTCAATCTTAAAAACTAAGCTCCTAAACTAATGTAAGTAACTAATTTTGAGTTGGTGCCACTTTTGCAGTGTAGAAAGTTGATCATCTGGTTCTGGCAAAATGCTAGTCAAGTCTACCGTAAGGTGTAAGGAGACAAAATACAAGCAGTAGTTTATTGTCAAATTTTCCTTTCGTGAAAGCGCAAGACATGTTGTGGTGAGGTATATAAAGCAGGTAGCAAAGAAAAATAGATTTGAATAAATTTTATTACGGATAGTTTGGTAACAAATCAATCTCCTCTAAATATTCGACCACTTCGCCCATCCACTTTAGTAGTTCAAATCCTAGAAGCATGTCTACCGTTAAGCCCTAAATAGTTACTTTCGAAAACCCTTACCAATAACTCAAAACGTTGTTTAAAAACTTAGTTCTATCTTGTTGAAATTCAAACGACTCCCAAAAACTAAAACATTCAAATTAAGTTTGAAAATGTAGATTCCTCAGGGTCTGTACATTGCCAATAATCCTCTCAATTGGAATAATCCGCAGAGGTCATCTTGTTCACAACAAAGTTAACATCATCGAAACAAACCAAATTTCATAAACAATGCCAGTACTTCATCCGGCATTGCCCGAGGCTAATGCAATCAGGAATTGATCCCAATCTGGTTTCCAACGTCGAGTGGTATTTCGTTGTTTAGTCATAAGTGAAACTCCGAGGGCTTATGTAGGTGCTAGGATAAGAGATCTCCATCATGCAGCTGTCAATACCAGATAAATTGGAATTTCAGTATGAATATGTTGTTGTGGATATATCTAATAAATTTATTGAACGATAAATTTCGATTTATTTGTGTGATGCAGAGGCGGTTTAGGTTTTTGATAGTCTGTATCAATTACAGAGGGACCCGAACTAAATGCAGTTGTTTTTTTCAATTTACAAACGAATATACGATAATAATTATTTTATCTACGATCGTACGGAATTTTGTTAAATAAGGTATGTTGTTATTGAAATTTTTATTAATTTCTAATGAAATTTTAAAAATAATTGCAATGCGTTGAAACCCCTGGCAACCAAATAAATAATGCGGTAATATTATAAAAAGTACTAGTGCAATAATGTAGGTAATTAGATATATGCAATGAGTGGGATTTGTGGGATATATCGCATGATAATAGATAAATAACTTTTATACAACACCTCTCCATAAATGCTCTATAACTATGGCGATTTTAAACAAGGAAAGTAACAGAATACCCACTAGTGGGTATAATTTTGAGGAAAGTCACTAGTGAGTTTTTTTTATTTATAACAATAATAATAACACACACCACCTTGGTAACTACTTCGATTGATATTTTAATTAAAAAATTTAAAGCATATGTCACTGTCAAATAATATTTCTTTAATAAATTTTTCATTTATTAAGAGGTGTTGGATAAAACGTTATACTTCACACGTCGGCTTCGTGTGCTAAAATTTCTCTCGTGGATAATTCCTTACTTTGCCCACTTGTAAAGTAAATAACTATTATCTACATCCGTGAGTTAAATGTCACCTATTCCACTCATTCTGCGCACTCGTTTTCATTAACGTACTATTTATTATAAATGTTGGTATTACAATCTTTACAATTCTTTAAATTAATTAAGAATTTTTGAAGCTTGTTCTTCTATATCCGGCGATACACTTTTAAAATCATTCATTTTCACGAAATGCTTAATAAAATTATGAAAAGCAACTACATAATTATTTAATGTCACATTGTGGTCGCCATTGTTTAAAATAATATATTATTATATGGGGGATTATGATAATCATTATTCACGTTGAAGTTTGTGTTACGAGCCCTGACAATCAAATGAACAGTGCGGTAATGTAAGTCATTACCTGTCTGAAATGATTGAAATATGTAGGATAAGTCGCACGATTGTAGATAAATGATTTTTATCCTCCGCATGTAAGAGGGTTATTATGTCGGATCAAAATTTTCAATTAAGATAAAAATGTTTTGAGAGCCTTAGAATACGATTTCACTGTTTTAACAATGATTTTGGTAGTAAGCATCAACCGAGAGTGGTATTTTACTTGAAGTAATTAATTGAGTTAGAGCAAATTTTATTTTGTATCATTTGAAACTTGTTTAGGTGGAAGGTTATGTGCTGGGTACATTAGAGTTTTAAAATATATTTGCTGGACCGTTCCGCTTTATGGCGATCTCTATTTTGTAGGATAAACATCATTATGTTATGCTGCATATAATATTAGTACACGCAAAGCTTTGGAGATTGAATAATTATGTAAAATTCTAGTAATAAAATATTTTTACAGCATTATAAATTTTGTAATCCTCGATATAAAACATGAAATCGTTAAGGGCCAGATGTATGGAACATTACTAGCTCTAACTCTAGTTAAAAGTTAAGAATGAACAGGATGAATAATAAAGTGTAAATAATACTCGAAATCTTAGTCATAGTAAGACAAGATTACCAGTATTGGGACTATAAATGTAGGAAGTTTTAACAAATTTACGAAGGTATTTGTTACATGATAGTTTGCTGTAAGATCTTACTAACCCTGAAGGTTTTAGTGTAAACCGAAACATCGGATATGTAAAAAGGATAAATGCTGTGTGACTGAGTTTTCGAGTATTATTTACACTTTACAATAAACACAGTCAAATAAACATCCAGATAAGAGGAATAATTCTTAGTTTAAAATGTATTTCATTGGTTCCTGAGTTCGAATTCCACAGGCTCTGTCCATCTTTAGAGTGAATTAAAGAATCTTTACACTTAAAAATGTATTTACAGCTAAAAATATGCCCTTAAAAAATAAAAATATCAAAGAGATTAATAATAATTCGCGGTTAAAATGTAGCTAATCGAAGAAGCGTATTTGGTCCAAAATATTTTGTTTCTATACCCTGAAACGGAAAGTAAAAGAGTTAATAACTCTTTTGCTGCAAGGCTAAAAATAGACCATGTACTTTCCAAGGCACTTTTAATTATTTTTTCATCAGATTGCATTTTCAATTTCCAATAATTTCAGCGAACTTCCATAACAGAAAACTGCATACACCACAACCGCCGTTAAGTTGGAATTATTACGGAAAATTACACTAGCAACACAGTGATGTAATGTTTATAATAACTTACAAAAACATTTCTTACAGGGTTCGCATTCAAGAAGTGCAACGAAAACGGCACGTGGTACTCAGTGTACGACCATCCTTGGACGAATTACACAGCATGTGTTAACCTTGAGGACTTTATTGTAAGAACTGCGTGTGAATTGTAGAATAAGATTTTTTGCAGTTTGTGTTTGTGTTTAATTTGCAAACAAAATATTTGTTACAGTGGCAACAACAAGTCACCTCCCTGTACAAAATTGGATATTCGATATCGTTGGTGGCGCTTATAGTGTCAATAGCTATATTTTCGTACTTCAGGTATATATTTTGGAGCGTCCCTGATATCTGCTCTGTTTATTTTATGCTCAGTCTCAACAAAACAGTCAAGTAGATGAGATGTTAAGTTATCTACTAGATTGAAATGTTCTTCGAAATGTTCTGTATAAGATAGAGTCAACTTCATACAGATCAGTACAGTAGTAACATAATTATTCGGAATTGTAAAAACCTTTGCTATCTTACTATTTCGCATACACTAGCGGTCCTTGAAATCAAAACACGGAATAAGATTCCGAAGAATATTTTACAGAATTTCTTTTGTATTGGGGTCCGGATAGGTCCCACTGTTCTTTCTAAAATAAATCTGGATATATAATCAATCTCCTCCAAACATTATTACTTTCGCTTTGTCCACATTCATACAAGGAATCATACCATTACACTTAAACTTCAGACGTTCTGTAATCGTCATTTTATCGCTTTTGCATCTATTGATGATGACAACTTAGTTATAAAAATACGTATTTAGATATTTTCTCATTACTTTAAGGCTTAGAGGTTTGATTCAAATTTTGAACACTCAATCAATCTTCTCCAAATATTACCACTTTCGTCTCGTCCACATTCATAGTGTGATTCATACATGGTCATCTATTATTCACACTCGGAATAATTCGTTCACGCAACAATCCATTAATCATACCTAATCATTTATTCCTTGGACGCCCACGCAATCGTTCACCCTCAATCTCACCAGCATATATTAGTTTCACCAACCTTTCAAACTGGCAACCTCAAATGACTCACTGTCACTTTTTAACAACAGTCTTCTTAATCTCAAATGTTCACATTTCATATCCCCATACTCTTCCCAATTATCTCATTTCCACAGCAGTTGTATGTCGTTCAAACTTCTTCATCCACACCCAATATTCAGAACCATACATCATGTTGTCAGTAACAGATACCCGCCTTTCAATATTCTGGGCAATACGTTCATACCTCTAAAACATACCACCCAGTAGTTATTTACGTCATAAGTCCGGTAACTGAGTCTTTACGGTACCAACAAGATGTTTCGGGATGATGGGATGACGAACGAGCAGAATTAGCAATTTCGAAATATGCACTGTTTATTTCATGCTTTTGTCGCATTGTTTTTTCTTTCTTAAAAACAATTAGTCTCCGCAAAACTTTCGCCAAATTTGTGATGCAACAAAATCCGTTATCCTATTATTTTTTGTTTCGATTTCAACGACCGCTAGGGTATATCCTAGATATCAGGGACTATCTAATTGTCCTGTCACAATATTATTTTGTGCTGATGGGTTGCAATGAATTACAGGTCCCTTAGGTGCGCGCGAATAACTTTACACATGAACTTATTCGCTTCATTTTCTATTAATAACGCTTTATGGTTAGTGTGGTATCGGCTGCTTGATGATGTAGAGATCCTACAGCAAAACTCGGTAAGTAAATTGTTTTCTTAATTTATATAAACTAGTATCAAAAATGGTATGGATAGATTACCGATGAAAGACAATGTTGTTCATACTCTTGTCGAAAGAATGTTGTATTATAACGTGCTCCGTTTTACTTATAATGTATGCTTCAGTGTCTCGTTAGACTAACTTCTCCCTTAGTTAGAATTCGGTTCGGCGAATTGTGGCAATACAACACTAGTTGAGAGTTCTGTTTTCATGTAGTTGTTGCTAACAAGATAAATGAACCCTGTTATTGTTTGACACCGGCACAGCGATAAGGAATTCGACAGTTGGGACAGCGTTCGAAATGATCACAATCGAGAATGTTTCCATGCATCATACAAGGTAGTTTGTTATGATGGCATGCAAAACATGCTTTATTGTGTATTGTAAATAGTGACAGCATAAACCTACTTATTAACTTGTAGAATTATTATAGTTCAAAAAACTTTCAGAACTCTAGTAAAATAGTAAAAGACTTTTAGATTAATTTATGCAAAAATATTTTTTTGTAATACCTGTATTGTAAGTTACCCATTAATAAAAAAATTTAAACACAGTAAGTGGAACTTTTATTGCACAATTGGTTTTCATGGTTACATTATTTACTTACCGTCCACGGTGGATGGTAAGTGAAAATTACCGTTCATGGTGGACGGTAAGTAAATATATATCATTCAAATTTTATTTCTAACCTCAATCTGTCAGCTGTTATTTTTGATACCTATTTTTCTTTTTCTTATATTTACGCAGGTATTGCAAAAAATATCTTACTAACCTCGAACTGTAAGTGATTTTTTAGGTCTCGAATGTTTAGGAAATCTCGAGCCTACGGGTCTCGACATCCCAAACTACATTCTCGACCTAAAAACTATCACTTACAGTTCACGGTACGTAATATACTATTATTATACTTGCATTATAATCCTTGTTCAACAAACCAAAAAGCGTGCAAAAACTCAACATTAAAACACACCGTGCTTTAAAGTTGCTAAGCAACGACTATAGTATATTATGATACAAGTGTATAAGTAAGATTTTTAAGTACGTATGACGAGTTCAAATATAAAACTAGTTATTTGTTTAACTAGGCATCAAAATACCAGATTTACAGCAGAGGCTGCTGAAACTATAAATCTGTGTGACTAATGGGTTCGTGTTACTAAACAACCGTTTTACAAACTTAAAACTAACAACTAAACATCAATTTTACAAATTATCGTAGATAGAAGCAATTATACACGTGTGTCATATGCTATTTTTTAATATTTAAGAACATTTTCCACATTCATATGGAATTTTGTAAATTCCTGAAACCGGAACACCTGGCTTCCTCTGTTTTATAAATTATATTTGTTAATTATATAGTTTCCGCTTACTTATTTACGTTATTCATTTGTTTTTCCTGATGAAAAATTAAGCGCAGCTTTCATAGGGTATTTGTATGGTAAAATTTAATTTGTTTCCATGTATTTAGCGATAGCGTTCTAATAACCAAGGTAAGTTGTATGCAACATGTGTATGTTGTAATACAGTATGATAAAAACTAGCTAGATTTCAACTTTTACCATACACAGCAATGCAACAGCCAATCAAAAGTTTGAAAAAAATAAGTGACCATTAATGACATATCATTTGACAGTTGACATTTGACGTGTTGTTTATATTCGAAGAAGTTATGATTATTTTCTAATTATGGATTTGGTAGAAACGTCAAACGAAGGTTGAAAATTGTACATGGTTTTATTATTAACTGATGCTGCATGTATTATGAAAGAAAATTAATTACAATGTAAACGACGGTGATGGTGGATAGGTCCCCTTTATATCAGTAAATATACAAGGAAATGCATCAAGGAGATCATACATTATTTTTTACGAGAATGGCGAAAGAAATGTTCGACATTTTGCTAGCTTTGGTAGACCCTCATTTTAAGAAAAATTCAAATCGTCCTACAATACTAGCCGATTGTAGAATTTTCTTTCATTGAACCTATTTTTAAATGCCGCAGATTTTCGGTCCCATATTGTCAGATAAGTTTGTAACAGCGCAACTAATTTCCTGTAAATATTGCTTGTATTCATGTGCTATTTAAATTTGATATATGATTACACAAAGAAATACTTCCAATGTAAACGGTTGAACAATAGCTGTATTCAATAGCACTACCAATTCACATTTAGTTTTACCATACAAATACGAAAAAAAAAAGCTTATTACAGAACTAAAATAGTTATCTATGTATAAAGTTCAATTTTTTATCACGTATATGGAATTTATCTGCCGAGGCCCGTAGGGCCGAGGAAAATAAACCATGTGAGTGATAAAAAGGAACTTCAGTGCCGAGGTACATATTAAGTTTTATTTGAAATCTAAAATTCGAAAAAAACTGTAAAAAAATTACAATATAGGTTAAGTTTATACATCTGTCAGTTGTCAATTGAAACTGACAGTCAGTGTTGCCAACCTCAAGAAGTGAAGTTATCGTAAATAACACTCAAAATTATGTGTTTTGTCCTCAATTTCGTCATCGGAATTAATTAGTTAATTTTTCTTGCAAATTTTGTTTCATGTTACGTCCAAATTTACTATAGTACGTCAATATATCTGCCAAAATTATCCTAAATTGTACAATAATTATTTAACAGTTGCCAACACTAAAATCGTCGTATAATGAGTTACTTTAGTGACGATTTCTGAGCTATTGTAATGATGATTTTTGAACACTTTAGTGCTGATTTCAAATAAAAGTTTTTAATAATAAATAAACGTTAGCAATTGTTGCTGTATATTTTTCAATGCAATAAAAGATTCCAGTGATAAAACAACATATATCTTCCGTAATACTTTGAGACAATAAACCTATAACATCAATAATGAGTTGGCAAACTTTTCTTTTTAATTTGTTAATGGATGTTCTGAGTAGAAGATTTTAAAAGAAAATTTCGATGGATTCATTACTTGACGCATTGAGGCTATTGAGAATTCTCATTTTAAATTTATCGAAGAGATTCATCGTAAAATGCTGTATTACTCAAATAAATTATTTGTCGTAGTCAATATTCATTAAACAATAATTACTCGTACAAGAATAAGGTTATTTTTATGATAGAATCATGAGCTATGTCTTTAATAAATTAGGTAGACTATAAAGTTGAATTTAGTAGCCATTTAAATTTCTTATTTCACGTTTTAATACCTTTACTTTTTAATTATAGCAAGAGTTTTCAGCGTAGAGCTGGAAAATATAATTTATCATTCGTTGTGACGTTTATTACAATAGTTTCTTTTATTTAATGATTCTTTGCACTGATAGTTCAACAAAGGCTGTACCCTGTACCGTAGATAAATGCACATTTAATTAGTACGCAGTCCTTCTCTAACGATTGCTCGTGTACGTAGCAGATTTACAACTCTTGTCTTTTTCCTGTCAAACTAACTGTGCAAGGAACTATTTCATGCATTTAAAGTACGTATCTTGACTTATTCATGAGTCTACGTCGAACATATTGCAGATCTCTCGGCACAAATTTAATGCAGTGTATGTGCGATGGATTCACTGAGCTAGAAATAACAATTTGTGCAGGGAAACGGTTTTTTGTTTTCGCTGTTTTTTGAGGGTTGCCGTCATTGGAAATGTTTCGCGATGACAAAGTATGTTGTCTTGGCATTTCAACTGCAGTTGTCAGCACATGCAAACTAGTAATATTACAATTTGGTAATGGTTTATATCTCTTTTTACATGTCGATAAATGTAAAGTGTTGGTGTTTGAGAAGAATGATTTAGTGACTATTGTCAATTTTTATCTTAAATGAGACATATTTTATTGTAATTATTACCTTTAGACTTTTACTTTCTTATACAAAGTATAAGGAAGTATTAGAATCACGAAAAAATTCGCTGACGAGTTTTTAGCGGAAATACATATTTTGACGTCCACTGTATCCGTTAAGACCAATTTCTCAATAATGTCTGTGTGTGAGGATGGATGGATGGATGTCCGTGAGCGCAATATCTCATGAACTAGACAAGATATGTAAACGTAACTTAGAATTTATAAGTTTAATAAATTAATGAAGAGCTGAGTTGATTTTGAATGAAATTGAAGAACCGGAAGAGGAAGTTTACTGCACACACAAAACAATTTCTTTTAATTTCTATGTGTCAAACGTGTCAAATAATTGTCAAACATATGTGTCTTGTGAAATATTATACAAGAAATATTTATATTATTAGTTAGACAGTTTTGAAGACTAGATATTATTCATTTGTATTTTAAAATAAATTCATAGTTACAATGAGAACAAAAATTAAACAGGTTAAACATCTATATACCAAATAATTGTCAAAATAAAGTCATACGCAAAGAGTAATAAGTCATACGTGTTCAGTTGGTTTTATTTGTATAAGAAAGTAGTGTGGTGCCCACACCAGATTTTTTATTATTATTAAGGTTGGAACTGTTGATGATATTGAATTTTTGTTTTAAAACTTTAAAAGGATATATCTCTGAAATTTCTAAACACAATTTTAACTTTTTAAATATGATTTGGTTTTGGAATTTTATGCTATGTCCAAATTCATAAAAAAAATATTGGTTTCTGTTTAAAAAAAAGTATCGAGGAAAGAAGTAACATGTACTGGATGACAGCAGAAGAAAAGAGATGTAGATTATGTGGTAAAGAAGCGGAATCTATAGAACATTTAAGACTGTATTGCAGAGAGACGAAAAGAGAAAGAAGAAATGAAATTTACTAATTAAGTGACCAAGCAACAGGAGAGGAATGAACTTCGATATGTTCCATGCTATGTTTACTAGTATAATGTAATTCAATTCTTTCATTTATTGTTTTTACAAATACAATACTCAAAACGCCAAAACCTAGGTTAAAACAATTTATTCACATCACTATAGTAATATGTCAATTCCAAACCTTTTAGAGGTTGGGAAATACGTCGTTCCTTAATAATATGACAACCTCTTGGGTGAGAAGTGTTTATATAGAATTGACTAGCAACACAGTCATAAATCTCTGAAATTAAGTTGAACAGTACTGTCAAATATATTGATAAAACCTTATAATTACTATAAAACATAATTAAAATATTTACCGGTTTCAGGAGATTAAACCTATGTTTACATGCACAAAAGTAGGCAGGGTAAGTATGTCATAACTCTATGCTGTAGGGTAATATTACCTTACTGACCTGACAAAACAGTCAAGAAAATGAAAATAAAACACAATGATAATATAACGCTATTTATTAATACACACGGAATTAAGCTTTTCAGAGCTTTACCTGCTGCGTTCCAAATATTTTGAGGCAATTCAGCATCGCCAAAATCCACTTTTTATTTAGCCATTATGAACGCATTTGACGTTTAAGTAAAAATATTATTTATAAATATGATCACTTTCTAAAATTATGACAGACGTTATTCATACAAGAATTTCATAAATTAATATTTATTAATGACATTAACGTCGTCATATTCTGAAACCGGTAAACTATTGAACAAACCACGGATGTTCTGAGTCATAACAGGCCTTAGATGTCTTAAAATCCTTGCTCTACGAGCTCGGATTTCAAACTGACATCTGCGGCAGTTATGATACTCATAACATCGCTAGGAATATTAATAGCTATAATATTGAACAGAAGCATTTTTACTATAAAGTAATATAAACTTCTAATGTAATGGCTGTTTTATAAGTATTTGAGTTTCCTGAACTGTTGACACATGTAAAATTATTGAAATAAATTTAAACATTTGTTTTCATAGATCACTAGCATACATCACCTTGTTTTTTGGATATGCGAGTAGAATGAGAAGTTAATTTGGATAATTAAGGATGATTGTGAATAAAATAGTATACATAGTTCAGCGGGAGTTTCATTACAGTCTTGCGCTATATCTGAGCCTCTCAGTCATATAATAAGCCCTCGGCTGGAATGAAACATTTCCCACCTCTCACCTCACATGTAATATACTATTTTTGGTGTTGGATTGGCAGCATTATTTGACAGATGACCTTATAACTACTACAATAGATAGTTGTGACTCTAAACAAAAGAAGTTTCTAATACCTAGTTCGAGTTTCTAGCCAAAAAAAGAATAATGCAAAACAAGTTTAAGAGCTGACTGTACATGCCCTATTTCACTTTTTCTGCTTGCGTGCTTAACCCAAAGAAGTCCTTTAAATAAATCGTAACTTTTTAATTGCATAACAAATAGCACACCGTCGGAGACTTTTACTGCGTAAAGTTTGCAATCCTGCACTTAATTGAGGCGTAGCCGGAGCGGGCCGTCTCTGCCCGGAGCTTACAGAGGCCCGTTAGCAAGTAATCTGTTAATGCATCGCCCACTAACAGGGGAACGGGTTCGAAGTGTCTTCGTTAGTAGTTCTTGGGCAATAATAGCGCGCCAGCTATAATGACCGAAGTTTTGGTTAGGTTTTATTCGGAGAAAGACGATAAAGTATACAAGGAATTGCTTTCCTGTAGATTTTCGACCTAGTTACGGGAGTATTATATGTAATGCTGTGTATTCTCGTTTGCATTCTCATTGTTTTAACGCTCGTCTTATTGCTGAAGCGGTTAATGGTGTAATATTATTATTATATATTATGGTACAAGCATTTCCTAGTACAGTTTAATATGAAATAATTTCAGGGTACGTGTTAAACATATTTTAGCTATTCGCGATTGTGTTGTCGTTTTGCTTGAGCTAACTGATACTTGGTTAAGGAGACACACAAGGATTAATACTGTGTTACAACGCCTGGTTTCGTCGAGTTCTTGAGATTAATTCACCTGTGATGTCGCCGATAAAACACCTCGAGAAATGAGGCTCCATAACAATTTCTTGAATTGGTTTAATTTTACATTTTTCTTGGGGTCCGTGGAAGAGCGTTAGGTGCAGCTTTACGAAGAAGTATTGTAATCCCATCAAGATGGTAAATCTTATAAATATCTTTCGAAGAATTATCATTTATATAAGAGTACAGTAGAGTTTAATACATAGATGACGTAATAATTCAGACTTGTATAGCGACAACAGCAGTGTGAAAAAAAAAACATATTTGATTATTTCTCTCATAAAATTTAAGCCAATCAGAACTCTGACATTTCTGAATGTCGTCCAATCAATGTAGTGCAAATTACCAAGGTGATTCTGACTTGCTGTCAAATGAAGTTTTTAAATTTAGCTTTATTTTTTATGAGAGAAACAGAGTTTGGCTAAATTTTAATCGGGAAATAGTCCTTCGAATATCCCTCGTATATGTCGATAATTTTACATGCACTTGGGATATTATATATGAGAAAACAATTCCTATGTCACGTGACATATTTATGAGACAATCAACATTGAGAATCTCCTTATTTACATGTGTAATACAGCGATAATATTTTACATTAGTTATTTATGTATTTAGAGAATAAAGTCATATTTTAACCACGAGCGGTATGTTTAGCTAACGAGGCGTTAGCCGAATGATCTAATTTACGCGAGTGGTTAATTTGTTTTTATTCTCGTGTTGCATACAATATTTTTTTCAACAGCTTCTTTTAATATTCTTCTTTTATAAAACTAAAATGACATTTAATTAAAAATTTGACATATTTATGTATCATTTTATTTTGTTATCGACGCTTACTTGCATACTCTATAAGTTGCTACGTCATTTTGCTTAAAATATAGAAAATATACACATCTACATTTTATCTTTACTACAGCAACGTTACTTTATATAATCCACTAGTGGATAAAGTAATACTATATCCATCCTTACTATTAATAGTTATTTACGATACAAGTACGTAAAGCTAGTCTTTAGTCACGAATGGGTCAATTAAAACACGAGCGTAACGAGTGTTTCAAGACTCATGAGTGACTAAAGACGCTTTACGTACTTGTATCGTACAATATTTTATCTACGATATAATGAAAAAATTCATTAAATAAAAAAAAATTACTTTTATTTATGAATTAGGATCACAATATTAAATGAGAACTTTGCCATGATAACAAAATTTTTGAAAATTTGGCGTGTTTAAAAATTTTAATCACTCGTTGCTAGGCAACCCGTGACTGCCTGTGACTAATGGGATCGTGTTACTAAACAACCGTCTTACAAACTTGAAACTAACAGTTAAACATCAATTTTACACACTATCGTAGATAAAGTATATTTTTAGTATCGAGAGTTCAATGGATAAAATATCACTTTACAAGTAGGTGTTGGAAAAATGAATGTTTCATTTTGTTTTTGTCCTTTGCCAAGGAAATTTTTTCACAGCTAGAAGTATTTTTGTAATTTAAAATATAAAAATGTGTTATAATTATACATAAGTAACTATAACAAACTCAAACTTCGTTTTATTAAATAAAATTGTGCTTAAAATCGTTGCTGTAGTTATAACTATCAATTTTAATACAACAAAACAGGTTAGTACACCCAATCTGTTGTGATAAATAAATTTAGGGTACGTTCTCGTTCTCAATCCGTTTTACAACAAATAATTATTCATTATATTCTCTGAGTAAATATAAACTTGTGATATGATTAATAATCGTATCACTTGTTACATTACCTGCAATTATAGCATAATTTTCAGGTGATACGAATACACTTGTTGTTGGACTCGTATATTATATATCTTCTTTGGTGTAATACCCCGATGAGTTTATGAAAATGTCTCATCAGTTTTCTTCTTCTTCCTGTCAGTTTAACCTTTCTTGGAGTAGGTTTGGGTATGATTGTCTCAAATCAAGTTATAATGTTTAGTTGTGGTAAAATTATGTGTATTTATCAATGGTCGAGAGATATTCAGGAGCAATATCACAAGACCTTCTGATTTTATTGGTAGCAACAAACGCGAAAATAAAGTGCATTGTAAATCCCGACTCCGAAGGAGGAGAGGTTTTACTTAATGCCAGTTTGTTTGAGTGATGAACTCTAATATTGTTAATCAATGCTTCTTTTCTAATATACGAGCCCAGAATCATATTATTTGGCCCAGTTAAAGTCATAAAACAATTCATCCACAGTAACTTGTTGATTATTTCAAGGCCTATCAAGATTTTTGGGCTTATCTTAATAAATAAATAAGATAGAGAAAATTTCATTGGAAACAAAAAGATGTAGAATTATATTACTTACAATTTTTATTTGAAACAATTTTCTGTATTATGTCATCAGATTTAAAAACAGTGTTTGTAATACCAGCAAATACCTTTGGGACAAATTGTAAATTTGGTATTATTTCAGTTGTTATTATTGCTTAAAATATTCTTTAAAATAACAGAATTTATATTATAAATAAATTTAGTACAATAAATTTACCCTCTGTTCGATCAGAACTATTTTTTTAAAGCTATTCTAAAAGTCTTAACTAGGCCAACTAATATGATTTTGTAACGGTATGACTGTATTCCTTGTGCTCGTTCTATTAAGGCATACGTCAACAAAATCCTCGCTATTGTTGCGCGAATCGTCGCAGAGCACACAAATCGTCCACAACTGTAAAATCTGTGCAAACCAAAAATTTAAATATCTCTTGCAAATAGAGTAAAAAGGCTCTGCGTATTTCACGCAAAAGAAGGTGTTTCGTTTACATCCCGTTATTTCCCTGGAGAGGAGCATGTGTGGACCGCTCCGGTCACACTTCGTTTCCAGAGGTCTCCCCCAGAAAACAGTTTCCAGAGTTTCCAGAGGCCTCCAGCAAGTCGCAGAGTGGAATAAAACTGAGTTTGTGGGTTCTGATGTAGTTGGAATGGTTTATTCATGATGCTATGGTTTGTTGACATCGTGTATTTTAATTGAAAGGGCCATCCATCCATCGTTTTAAAGCTCAAATATTGTACTAAATCCTACGTAAGTGGCAATTTGAATGGATGGATAAATTGTCACCTTTATTTGCTTTAGATTGTTCGTGACAAATGATGGATTGAGATGCAAATGACACTAAAACCGGAAACCGCAAATTATTTAGGGAGTTAACTTCGACAGGATAATCTAACTGGAAAATAGTTATCTCACTGCAACATCGAAAATACTTCAGCAAAAGGTTTGGATTGTACTACTAAAACATCGCGGTTTTTGTTGCCGTTCCTTTTTCTATTTGCACCAATTAAATTCAAGCTATGAAAACAGAATCCTCCAGCGTAAAATTAACAGAAACAGTAAAATGTTCTAATTCAGTCTTCGGACTCAAACAATATCTAAAAGAAAATAAAGTAGCTCCTTAATTATTCTCAAAGGAAATTACATTAAAACACAAATTTATTCACAATTTGAATATCTCCAAATATTCACCCTTAATTTTCAAGGTACAAATTGAATCACCTCTTGTTATTTCAAAATGGATTTTTTTAAATCGGGTTCTATGAAAGTAAATCCATATTTGTGCGAGAAATAAGTCAGATGCGCAACGTTCTTATGGTAGAGCAATTAATATTTCATTAGTCACTAACATATTGTATATTCTGATCCCAGAGTTCTTTAGTTATATTTCTGTTTCGCGTGATTTGTTGTATTATATTTTTTAAACAATGCAAACAAGTAGCAGGAAAGATGAAGTTTTAAAGAATAGAAAACGGAGAAAGGTACAAAAAAATCACTATCTGAATAGGAAAGGAGATGTGTGTGACTGTTTTTCCGTTCACTGTAACTCAAAATTTATTGAAGATCTATTTGATTTTTGGGGCATATCTCAGTAAATTAGAGTTTTTATTATTATAAATTTTACATCCCACCAAAAGAGATATAAGGATCCTGACAGTTTTAATATCAGGATTTTAGTCAATAAGTACGTTTTAGAATCCTTAGAATTCATTTTTAATAATTTCACGAGGATGTCTGTGTGCATTTGTATGAATGGATGGATGTATATACGGAGTTTCGTATGTATGTACATTTTCTGAAGTACTACTGAGCAGAAAATTATAAAGTTTTACATTTGTTTATCTTAAGAAAGAACTCAGTTGATTATGGTGAAATATTTTTGGTTAAAAAAATGTCCAATCTTATCCCTGTATTTTTGATTACGTGTGCAAAAGTAACCAATCAGGTCACAATTACCCTGATAAATTCCTACGACTAGTTTTTAACCAATCATGATGCAAAACACTTGAAAAATCAACCTATGAGAAAATTATTATAGTAATAAAATTCTGTTATTCCGATAAAATCCCGTTACAACGATAAAATACCGTTACCCCGGTAAAATCTAGCTACCAGGTAAGCAAACAGCAGTTGTTACTGTCAATAACTGTCAGTTGACAATTTATTAATATTTCAAGTTTCATTTTGCGTTGTCTTTGGAATTTATCTCATCAAATACCATACGACCTCTCTGATTTTGTCAGATAAATTTTTATTTTTAACACTTATTTTTTTACCACTCAAACTGAAATTAAGTAAAAACCCCTCCTCCTTCGGAGTCGGGATTTACCATGCAGTTTGCTTTCGTGATTGCTGCTAAGCAAAAAAAAATCTTGCAAAACAAAAATTTATCGATTAAATTAGAAGGTTTTTTTGATATTACTCCTGAATAATCCCTCGACCATTGATGAATACTCATAATTTTGTTTTACACAACCTATTAAATTTATTTGGGAGTATTAACTTGGAGTTATTCAAACGAGTCGAGCGAGAGGTCATGTCAGATTTTTGAATCATGTTGTTTCTTAAATAGGAGATTCAATAACAAGACAAATAAATTAATTTTGCTCTAGTAAAACAGTAGTGTTTGTTTAAAAATAACTTCATGTAATCGTTATATTTGTAGATTACTTTTCGTAAACTAATTTATGTAAGATGGACCCAAGGCCATAGTTCAAACGGAATAAAGGAAACGGATATTTATGAATTCATTTGCATAGTCACGCCATTACTACCTTTAGATAGAACCCGAAATGTTATTGTATATATTTGTTATCCTTTTTAGATATTAAAACTGTTTGCTTAATGGAAATTTATTTTTAGCTATTATTATAGCATATAATGTTTGCTGAACTAATGAGGTTTTGTTTATTGAAATATTATTGTTGTTATTTACTTTTATAAAACAGACAATGATTATTCAAGAAAAATGTGTGTTTAAACATTTTTCTCGTCCAAATACAAAATTCGTCTATATATAGAAGTTAATTTGTAAGCCACGAATATCTTGCGAAAAGGAAATATTGAAACATACATAAATTATATTTACTCTTGTGAAAAAATGAAAATCGTTGAATTATAAATGTACATTTTTTCCTAATGATTATTAACGATTTCGCGATTTAACTTTTGATATTAAATGTATATACCTTGGAAAGTTGTACGTGAAATCTTATTTTTCTTTGGA
Organism: Poecilus cupreus; assembly: GCA_963942605.1. Classification (NCBI taxonomy): domain Eukaryota; kingdom Metazoa; phylum Arthropoda; class Insecta; order Coleoptera; family Carabidae; genus Poecilus; species Poecilus cupreus. The sequence goes on from OZ012728.1 coordinate 16,188,483, forward strand.
ACTACATAAAAGTTTTGATGAAATGCTAAATAAATTTTTATCGCATGTCTTGATGCCTTAGCGCTCCAATAATAAAATTTCAAAAGTTGAGAGCAAAAATTCCTTCTCTCACCTTTTATTTATTAAAGTATAAGCTGGTATGAGAGAAGCGTTAATATTTATGTGTTGTTTGACCAGACCCTATTTGGTTGTATATTAATTTTACAATGAACTTTCAAGTATTTATAAGCTTTGTTGAATATAATTAAAATATTTTCCAATGGACCTTTGGAATAAATTAACTATTAATTGAAATAAGAATATTTCGTTCGTTTTACCTTGTGAAGTAGGTACCTAATTTCTATGCGAAAATGTTCATGAGAAGACCTTTACCTGAAACAGAAAAATATATTAGTTTGAAATTTTTAAAGCCTGCAACTATAGAATGGAGAAAAATGTTAAAATGCGATTTTCACTGTTGAATTCCCCATATATTTATTAGTAAATCTGAACAAAATATAGACTGGAGAAGAAATAGAGCAATAAAGTATGAAGAGAAACTTAGAAGGACACCATGGAAAAGTATTGCATATGATTGTTGGGTAGAAATATCAAGGAAAGAAGCAAGAAAGCAGGAAAAGAAGCAAGAAGGAAAAAAGGGACAGAGACAGAGGAAATTATGCGGAAAGATCTGGATAAGACTCAATTAAGAAGAGAAAAGATATATAAATCATCTTATAAGCCAGGATATGAATACTTATTGATTACAAGTAGACCACTATATATGATAAAAGAAAATAAGAATCTGAAGATAACTGCGGGAATTAGAATAGGCAACGAAGAATAAAAAAATTTCTGGACAAGAGACGAAGACAGACAATACAGAATATGTGGGAGAGACTTTGAGACAATAAATCACTTTAGAAGAAACGGTATAGAAGACCTAAGGAAAGACAAATCCACAACAGATACTACACGACTAAAACCCAGAAACTGATAGGATGAAATGATTGCATCGAAATAGATTAAAAATTTGTACATATTAATAGTTTTATATTCGACCGTATTATAATCACTTGTTTATGATATTATTTTGCATTCATAAAGTGGCTCTTTATGGACTTGTCCGATGAAGTAAAAACAGTAAACATCTTGGTAACCAAACAACAGAAAAGAAGCACACTTATAAATTATTAAAAAAATTATTTTAAAGTCATGAGTCAAGAATAATTGTCCTTCGAAGCTAAGAAAAATAATTTGTAATGTAGTCGAACTTAAAATATTGTATGTAACATTAACATAATAGGGTTTTATTGGCCTGCCCTTTTATATGCCTGGCTCGTCCATAAATACATAATTACATAAATTTCTATTACAGTATTATAAATAAAACCCTACGGACTATCGGGGCTATTGCTTGCCAATAAGTTTTAAAAAAATCTATCAAATTATTTTCAATTTATTCTCATCTCTTGTTATATCATTACTGAAAATACCAAAAGATAGCAACTTGCTAATAGCGACATAATAGCATCGAATCTTTATGGTTAATGGGGAATATATCATTAGCTGTCAAAACACGATTCAATTTTGTTTCATTTAGCAAATTTCAACCCGAAAGAAAAAATACATATTTACTACTAGGTACTATTATTAAATCTGAATACTTTGACTAAGTTCGCTCATCTAATAATTGTTATATAATAATATACTAATTAATTTCGGTAACGAATTTTTTCTTTCCTCGTTATTTAATTAATGTAAAAGCATGTATAAGCCCTGAAATATTATAAAAATTCGAGTAGTGACAGCATGAAAAAGTTAAGTATATTAATAATGGTAGTAGTTTTTAATGGATCCATTATATTTATGTGGTTCTACCCAAGATGGAGTGGTTGCGGGCGAAGGAGAATGCTCTTGCTCCTCGAACAACCGAAGAAAACTCAATTACGCGATCCTTCAAGTGGAAGTATCAGAGAAAATATTATTAGATCGTTTTTCCGATTTCAGCATGATTCCTCAGACAGGAATTTGATCAACGACGTTGTTATACAAATTAAAATTGACTACAAGACTGAAGAGTACGTCCACTGAATAGGAAAAGATAATACGGAAAGTTCACTTCATTTGATTTCACGCAATCAAGATATTTATAAATAAAACACAATGTAGACTCCGGATCACTGCTTCTGAACACTGAACATGATTTTAGGGTGAATAAATGATGTCTGGGAAGGAAATCATTGCTGAAAACTTGAATATCGTTAAATATTTCAAATAACTAGATCCTGGATGACTAAGATTGTATTCGAACATGATTCCAGGATGGTATGATCTTTAGTTGTTCCCATTGGGTTATGGTAAGATTCCCACTATTTACTCTAAGTAGAGAGCCACATCCAAATATTAATCATTATCCTTAACACTACAGCACTTCGTGAGTCTTCCTTTAACAATTTCTTCCATACTGTTTGATATCTTCGAAGGGTTTACCTCTTCGATGCATCTTTTATAGTATCCCCTTTCCCAAAGTGACTTGCTTTAGTACAAAGAGTACTATCTTTGTTGGGTTTGTATCCCAGCTTCTTTCGATTCCAAGTCCTTTGTAACCGATTATCTGATATTGTAGAATTTATGGATTCGTAATCTTTAAGTGTAATGCCATTCATATTGAGGATAAATGTTTGCTGTATTTTAGTAAAATTGTAAATAGAAATTAATAGAAATAAATACATACCAGTGCTAATAAAAACACCAGGAATATAAAGGATGAAATACTAGAAAGAATTGTGAAGACAGGAAAATTATTTAACATGACAAGGACTACAAAAAGGCTAACTTACGCAAGAGAACCCTGGACAACAACTGACAAAAACTAGAAGTAAAATAAGTATAGTAATGAAACCTTCACAGAAAAATCTAAGACAGGAAGGTCAATTCAAATAGCTAGACCATGTACGTAAAGTGGGTAAAATAGTCTATAAAAGTGGGTATAAGAAGCGAAACCAGTAGAAAGAGATGAAGAGGGAGCCCAAATAAAATGAAGAGGTTACAGAATCGACATTAAATTTCACACAAATCTAACAGCCTTTCTAGAAGGAAGAAGGGTTTAAGATTAACTAAATAAGTATTCTAAGTGGTTATGCATGGAAATGGGGTATGATTCTCAGCTATGTCCCATACTTATCTAGATCTGCTTTAAGCAAATTATCACCAGTTTAACTTCTATATGTACGAGTTTTAGCTTATTCTCGCCAAGATATAATATCTTTCTACGTCTCCGATGTATTTTTCCTGGTGTACTCTTTACAAACTACTATCCATCTAGGGCCTAAATGATCATTCCTTTCGACATAGATACAATCTTGACTATTGACTTGGTTAGTTTCGTAAGTTGTGTAATCTTGATTTTATCCTTTTTGCATCGACTGATGATGATTACTTAATTATCTAAATATGTATTTAGATATTTTCTTAATTCTTTAAGGTAAGGGTTATATTTAATTTTTGTTTAGATTGTTGTTAACCTTAAGGCTTGTTTACAATCTGTAACATTATGAATTTACCCTAACATTAACATTATAGCGTAACATTAAGATTAAAATCATACGGAAACACATGTGCTATTGGTGCAGCCGCACAGCTGAATAGCATTATGGTGTAACCAGAAAATATGGGAATTTTCCAATTATTAAGGCATAAGGATAATTCTGACCAATCAGAACTATTTATATTTATGTCTAGATCACTGATCTAGATGAACTCGTAAGATCTTTGATCATTTTATGTTTTCTGATCTTGATCTAGTTAAAAAAATAAGATCTATGATCTTAAGAAAGATTAGATATTTTTCTGCATACTTCAATATATGAGCCATTGTTGCCACTAACAACTTTGGGGGCTATGACTTGACGGCTGGTAACCGCATTTCGTACGCAAAAATACATCACCTACCGAGATCTGCGTAAGCAGAGTGCCACACCCTTAATGGGTAAAAGGCGTGATGATATATTTATATATTTATTTATATGGTCATTGAAATATATCTACCTTTTTTATATACGTAACCTGAACTTCTAATTTTGTGTTTTATTTTCTTAATAAGAATTAAAAAATTTATGAAACAAAATTTTATAATTAAAAAAAAGATCTTTTATTCCTGATCAGATCTATAAAATATATCCAATTATAAAAATTGATCTATGATCTGATCCAGAACATATTAAATGTGAAGATCTTGATTTTGTCCTAGATCATTTTTAAAATGATCTGTCACAACACTGGTCAAGAGCGAATGTCAAGGCATCCAACCGCAAACATTTGTATATTTTGTTTTGTTTCTTTGGGTTCGAATAATTTCTTTCTCGTTTATTTATCAAGAAGTTCGTGTATCAAATATTAAACGTTGCTTTCATATTTTACGAATATCCTAAGGCCTTAAAATGTTTTCCTTGTATTTTATTATCCGATCTGACTCTCCATGTGCGATGCGCCAGATTTGTTACGAACTTTGTACAGCGTACAGAATTTCGCAGTGTAAAAGAAATTCGCTCGTTTATTATTAAAATACCGAAGTGAACACAAATCCCAGTCGGTAAATGCAGACTCATCACGCGCCAAATGCGAATTATGTTAATAACCATAAACGTGCCTTTTTATTTTTTCTTTGGGAGTTATTCCTCGTATTGCTATTCCCATTTTGTATGAATGAATCTAGCGGTGATAGCTGCTCATTTTGTGAACAAATTACCCCAAATCCAGGGGAAAAACTTTCACCATTTCTCTTTGAGCAACTTTGTTTTAAGTGCACATCCTTCTAGCGAAGATGAAAGTGAAGGAAAACACTAAATTACCGCTTGAAATTTCATATCATTCTGTGGTTCTTGTATTTAGTATGTTATATATTGATCATCACGGTCTTTTTATAAAATAATAATTGTGTTTAATAAAATGTAAATGGCTTGGTAGCACCATTAATAATATTGGTGACAAGCCCTGATGAATCAATTAAAATGTGTCAACCCAACGTTTGTTGAACCTTGATTGATTTCTACAGCAAAGTGTTTAAATATACGAGGTGTGGGAATAAAACAACGGGATTGATGCTGTAAAACTTTTTCTTTTAAAGTTGTACATTTTTAATTATGATTTCCTTCAATATACAATCTTCCTCTATTCCTACACCGCTCCATGCGAATTTTCCGTTGTTCAAAACAGTATTTTAAGTCTTCTTCTATGAGCTCGTTCATTATGCGTGCCGCTTTTTTACTTTCTTATACAAAGTATACTCATTTAAACACAGTTGTACTTCAATTTCACGAAATATCAAAAAATATTGGCATATACTTTTATTGTATTTCTATATAATATACACCCTAAAAAACTCACTGGTGCAGAGCGCATCATCATATCTCTTAAATTTTTCAAGATATGACAGTTTTTGATGTTTTTCGAAGTGCAACTTTGAGGAACTGCAACTCAAAAAATACGCAAGATATCGAAAAATACTCTTTAGTATTGTGTTATTCGTGCATATTATAGCACAATAACAAATTTTTTAAAAATTGAAAATTTTTGAATTTTTTTTCAAAATTTTGATCAGCGATATCTCAAATAATAAAGGAGATACGAACTTGCACACTAAACCATTGGATTCAGCTCATCGAAATACATAAACCCTAAAAATTTCAGAATATTCGGATTGTGGGTTGAAATTTTAGAGCAAAAATCTGAAAATGGCTTTATTCGGGCCAAACGTCATTTTCACCAAAAACGTTATTTTTACATTTTTTGCTCTAACTCTATAACGCGCAAAGAATGAAATTATACATACTTATGTATTTTGACGAGCTGAATCGAATGGTGTAATCTGCGAGTCTGTATCTTTTATATTTTTCGAGTTATCGCCCATCGAAATTTGGAGAAAAAAATCGAAAAATTTCAAAATTTACAAAATTTGCTAATTTGTAATAAAATGCATAAAACGCACAGAACTGAGTCTATTTTTCAATATCTTTAATAGATTTTGAGTTGCACTCACTCAAAGTAGCATTTCGAAAAACATCGAAAATTGCCATATCTCTATAAATTTAAGAGATACGACGATGCGCTCTACAGCATTGAGTTTCTTAGTGTTTATATTATATAGAAATATAATAAAAGTAAATGCCAATTTTTAGTGATATTTCGTGAAATCTGAAATTGAGCAGAACTTTCTTAACATGTATTTGTTGTCAATGGTAAATGAACTTGTATTAAATTTTCTTATTTGTACAGATATTATAAACACTTTTCAAATTATAACCACAATCCGCGTTTAAATAATTGGGCCATATTGTATAGTTCCAGATAATGTAACAATTTACTGATCTACAGATAAGTTATCCTCAGGAGTGAAGCATCAATATAAAATACAAAGTAATCTTCAAAATGTTATTAGTTGTCAAAAAAATTGATTTGATTGATTAAAACACAGACACGTGACATACAATAGAGTATTCCATTGGATTTAAAAAACATCAAAAAATAATCATGTAAAATTTTTCTTACACATTTACACCTTTACAATTCCTACAGTTTCAGCAATCGTACGAATAGTTAACCGAAGATCATATCTTATCAGATTACCCATTTTTTCAATATTTAGAAACCCTTAAACCCTTCAAATACTCGTGCACGAGATAAGTATTCATTGCCATGTTCTTCTTTTTGAAAATAATCGTTTTCAGTAGCGATGAAATTCGTGGCTCTTTTAAAACACTTATCGTTTTTCCGGCAAAACAAAAAATAGATTTTATACAAACGATGACCACGGCCAGGTGAATACGTCTACAGATTTGGGAAGGACGTTAATCGAAAGAGAAGGCTTTACGTACACAGTTGTCAGTCGTACGAATTTGTCGCATGTGTAGTTCGTCTATAGTAACATCAGTCCCGTCACTTTTTTGCAACACCTCGTATACATATCTTCTGTGGTTTTCATAAACCAATAACATAAGGCGTACACGTTTTAAAAGCCAAGGGCGGCTCATAAAAAAGAAGACAAAATCTCTAATATAATTTTTAGTATCAAAGCGGACAAAAGGACTCAAACGGAATATCTTTGCTTTGAAAACAACATGATGAAAACTATACGAGTATGTGGTCTTCCAGTTCACTTATTTGACAGATTGAGTGCTTAGCTATATTTCTTGCATAATCTAGGACCAGGGATTTAGCTTATCCTTTGCCCATTTCGTCCTAAATCTTGATGGAACATCGAAGAAGTAATGTAGCGAGACAAATTCAGCTGACGTTTTTCCTTTGGATTTCTTTTTATGTTTTCAATTGGAAATATTTAAAATTTCATGCTGAACCTTCAAATCAATTTCTGTTTATAATTGCTTTTAATGTTTTAAAGGAATTTACAGGAAAGATGAGATAATTATAAAAGATACAACAATAATTGTTTCCATCGCTTTTTCCTTTAGTATTTAATGCAGTGCTTTATCCTATTACTGGCCGTTAATCCAGTTTAAAATTACGCCATAAAAATCCGAACCCGATCTTCGGAAACGTGGATATCCAAGTTTATATCCGTCATTAGGTCTCAAGACGAAATAAAGCTAGAACTACTGTTAATAATATATGTTAAAGTTGCTGTCTTTTCCAGATTCTCTGCCAAGCGGTGACGATAGTTCTGAAGTATTTCCTTCTTACGAACTATGCGTGGATGCTGTGTGAAGGCTTATACCTGCACACAATATTAGTGTCTGCATTTATAGCTGAATCCAAGCTGTTGCTTTGGATGCATCTTCTCGGATGGCTGGTTCCAATTATATTCATCGTTCCGTATACAATTGTCAGAATATTGACAGGTTCTACTAATTAGTAAGTTGATTAAACCAACATAGTTGTAGCATTCTTTCAAGCAGTGTAATCTACTTTTTCTGGAAGGATTATTTGTAGTATAGAAATACTGTAAAAGGCTGGACACTAATCAAAGGCATTCGTTGCAAAAGATATGAAAAACGGTAGATACAAATATACGCGTTCCTCTGGGCTTTCGAGGATGAATGTTTTTTTCCATAAGTTTCAGCTAAGATGAAATATTTACTAATCTGTCATTAATTAATTATTATGGACACCAATTATGCCCTGAGTTTCAGCTAAGGTGTAATATTGAATAATCTATCAATAATGTATTACAATAGATACCAATGAGATATTCAGGTATATTCCGTTCAATTAATTATTCAATAGTTTGTCATTATTAATATAAATATGAATTTTAATATTATATTATTATATCAGGGAATATGATGGTTATTATTCACAAAGGTGATGCAAATTATACCATAATCCCGAATATAATACTATACCTTTTCTACTCATGTAAATTTGGAAATCACCTTTGAAAATGATCGAATTTCGTTGAAAACACACGTTGAAAAACGTCAACATAAAAATACAGGATGACAACAACATGTCAATAGTCAGACGGCCGTTGTTTAGTAATCCACATCACGTCTATAAAATAACCGTGAATTATGGATTTCTAGCTCTGATTGGTCGAGAAGGGTGAATTATGGTGAATTATGGGTACTATAATTCATCGAAAAATTGAAATAATGGGGATATATTTTTACAGGAGTAGAAAATAGTATATTATTATATGAGGGATTATGATTGTCATTATTCACGAAGATAAATGCAAATCACAGTTTTTGTCAAACAATTATCAAGTATTTGAAGAAAATTGGTCATAACAACACATACCTGGAATCAAAGTATCAAAATGTTCAAAAAAAAAATTTGAATTAACAAAAATACGCGCAAATAGCTAATTAGCGTCATAGAAATTACTTGAGCGGTAGGCGCAGTGACGTCACAATTTTCATGAATGTTTATATTAGCGTAAAAATTGCAATTTTCTAAAATAAAATTATGCATGAAAACGTTATTAAGTATTTTCCCATTGTATTATATTATAAATTTTAGAAAAAGTGAATACTTTGAATAAATTCAATTATACTGGAATAACCAATTATCACCAAACTATTCCAGATAAAATGAAATATAAGTTGTCAATATTGTTACGGTTTTTAATCTTGTCTTTTTTTTTTATTTATATCGAACTATTCATCTTTTTTAAATTTAGTAAATATTCTCGAAACAGTTAAAACAGTGAAAGTATTTGGTCTAGAATCTTCAGAAAATGATTTGGCAAACATATCACAAACATTTCTCAAACTATAACATGAATTAATCATTTTTCCTCATTAATAAACTTCTTACTCTTTCTGAAGAAGACTTAACTAAAATTGAAATGTTGGTGTGTGATTCAAACCGTTATCTTTCATTTCCCATTCAGTCGGGAAATCTACATTTTAAACCTCGTTATATGTATGATGGCAAGTTCATTTGACATTAATAACCTATATTGCATTTTATCTAGAACAGTATTGCATATAGCTGGTATCCATGACAGAAAAGTAAATGTTGAATCTTAGCTAAAACTCACAGTATATATACTGTTCCGGATAAAATGCAATATAGGTTATTATTGTCAAATTAATTTGTCATCACAATTTACTTTTCCTTTTTTCTGCGATAGTAAACACCTTTAAGGTATGATGACAAGTTTGACATCATATGTTCCATTGTATCTGGAACAGTTCGTTGATATATGTGCATCTTAGCTGAAAGAAATGTAAGACATCCCAGACAAATCTTTTTTCCAACGGTATTGATTCTTGGCCGTCGTCCTAATTTGTAGCATCTGTTTATCATTCCCAAATTGTTTAGTTTACCTTCAGGCGTCTTATTAACCTCCATCGACAAATGAAGTGTTCTAGATGGATCTCTTTATACAAACATTTCTTTAGTCATGTCCTTGTGTTATCAGCTGTTGGTCGGAAGACTCCCCTTTCGACTACATCCTTTCCGGTCCTGTCTGTGTCCTCATCGGATTAAATCTACTATTCCTCTGCAACATAGTTCGTGAACTCCTAGTGAAACTAAGAGCTGATTCAAGGCTTGGGGTTACCACGACGAACCGGCCTTCCAGGACAGCCATACAGGCCCTCAGGTAAGAGGAAAAGATTTCAACTTAACTTTTATATTTATGCATGTATCCTGATAACGGTTAAAGATACGTAAATAATCTTTTTGCAATAACTGTACTGTAAAGTTACTCATTAATAACAAAATTTAAACACAGTAAGTGGAACTTTTATTGCACAATTGGTTTTCATGGTTACATCATTTACTTACCGTCCACGGTGGATGGTAAGTGAAACTTACCGTTCATGGTGGATGGTAAGTAAATATATATCATTCAAATTTTATTTTTAACCTTAATCTGACAGCTGTTAATTTTGATACCTATTTTTCCTTTTCTTATATTTACGCAGGTATTGTAAAAAATAACTTACTAACCTCGAACTGTAAGTGATTTATTAGGTCTCGAATGTTTAGGAAATCTCGACCCTACGGGTCTCGACATCCCAAACTACATTCTCGACCTAAAAACTATCACTTACAGTTCACGGTACGTAATATACTATTAGATATTACAGATTTCTCCGTAACTTTGATAGTTCCACACATAAAAGGGAAGTAGACAAACAAACAAAGCTGTTAATAGTTTTATCCGCCATGAATAATCCTGAACCATATCAAATATTGCCGCGTAAACAAACGAAATTGTTTTAGTTTGGCAATTCTCCGAACGATCTAATCATTTCTGTAAAAAATAGCCCAGGTAGTATTTTGTTAAAAATCAATTCTGATGTTATTCTAAGTACGACGTTGTATATTTCGCGTAACTTTGACAGCTATATTTTTATTCAGTTATCTTCTTTCGAAGTTTCGTTTATATTTGTGTGCGCTATTTTTCTTTCGAAACCTTGTTTTCTTTTCTCAAGAACAAATGTCGGAATGTGCGGTGAAAATGTGAAAAAATATTTGGATTTAAATAAACAGGATCCGGAATGCAACCATAGGGAATTATTTGTTTATAAATCGATAGAACACACATCACTTTCAAGGTTTAATGTTTGCACAAAAAAAACTGTGTACTGTAAACAAAAAATCAATTTCAGCGATGCAGATGCAATGATGGATGGGGTTTATTTGATTCTGTATAGAAATGAAATCTACGGGGAATTCTAGTCGTATTATGCAGATTTCTTCCGGAAATGTACCTCATTATAAAAGAGAAATACACGCTCCTAACAAACATTAAGTTTATTTTCATTTTTAGAGAGCTTCAAAACTAATATCTCACAATTAAACGCAGAATAATGCAACAGCCAATGATCAAATCCCGAATCCCTAAGACATAAGTAATTAGTCTAGCCTCTTTCCTTCGTTGGATTAGAACATCGTAGATGCACCGAAACTTCGTCTATTCAAGCGTGTATTATTTATTTGTTTTTAGTTTCCAAGAGCGTAATTACGAGTTGCGTTGATAAACTCTATACCCTCAGCAGACTTTACAAACATATCATTACTTTACTAGCGATAACTCGAATTAGTTGTATTACTAGTTCCAATTATAATCTACGATAACTTTTCTAAATTAAATGGGAAATATGTATGTGTGTAATACATATTTGGATAGATAAAGGTTCAACGCATAAAATGGTGCATAATTATTGGTCAAAATGCTTAAGACACTCATCAGAAGAAAGCTTCATAATTGAGATACTTTGCGAAACCTTTCAACTTATATTTATGAATATCCCATTATTTGTTTATCGATCACATGGAATGCATATAAGTCATACATGATTAAATAGAGAAAGGTTCAGCGCATAAATTGGTGTATAATACTTGGTCAAAATACTTTAGACTTTAATCAGAACAAAGCTTCAAAATTGAAATACCTATGAATATCTTATTACTTTTTAACCATAACTCTACTTTATCAAATGGCAATTATATAAGTTATACATGGTTGAGTAGAGGAAGGTTCATTGTATGAATTCGTATATAATACTTGGTTAAAACATGTAGGACACTAGTCTACAAAAAGCTTCAAAATTAAGATACCTTATGACACCTTTTGACTCTAATCTATATACACCCCATTAATTTTTCAACGATAACTCGATTCATTCAAATGGCAAGCATATGAATCATACATGGTTAAATAGAGGGATGTTCAGTGCATAAACCGGTATATAATACTTGGTCAAAATACTTAATACACTTATCAACAAAAAGTTTTCAAAACTGATATACTTTGTGACACATTTCGAATTATACTTCTCAAATAAATATTCCATTAATTTTTCAGCGATAACTCGGCGAACTCATATGGAAAATCTGTGAGTCATATATGGTTAGATAGAGAAAGCTTCAAGGCATAAAATCCTAATTTTAACTATATATCTACTACAACGGGGTTTTCTAATAATATTAAACAAACATGTGTTGAAAAAGGGTCTTACGTCGTATTTATAGAAGCGACCATTAGGGACTGTTTTGTTGAATCAATACCCACGAAAATAATGAACCAATGCGTATTCAACTTGTTGAGAAATTTGTAAGGTACACAATATGTTGATTTCCAATTAAAACGGTTTTTCACTTTTCAAAGCATAAGGAAAATCACCTAACGATAAAATTTATGGAGCGGAATAATGTAATTCTGACAAAAGATTTAAAAGTATGACAGTAAACTTTTAACGATGAAAATTTATAATACAGAGATAGTGTTTTACGATTTTATGGCAGTGATGATTTATAAATTGATGGGCTGTAAACTTACAGAATTCTACAGTAGTGGAAAGCTGTTCTCGTTTCGGATAAGATTGAGAATTTATGCACTGAATCTTCCTTATTTCATCGATGTAAGGTTTATTAATATTCCTCCTTTAGAATTGAGTTATCGTTGCCTTAGTCATAGTATGTTTGACGCGGTAATCGAATGGTAAAGTACCTTTTGTATTTTGTATATTGTGTTTTTGGTTTAGGGCGACTCTTCTTCTAGCCCCTTTGCTAGGGCTCAGCTACCTGATAATCCCGTTTCGGCCCCAAAATAACCAACAGTTAGAAAGGATCTACGACATTATGTCGTGTATCACTTCGTCTTTCCAGGTAAGCTACTTTATGTGTTCCGTATTATGCGCTATAAAGTATGTATCTCTTTCGAGGTTCACCATCTCGAGAATTATAAGAGCTATGATATTATTTTCTACGACTCATATTCCAGATATGACACAGACTTACAATTTTTTTTAAAAAGAACCAATAGGAAAAAGGTTATTCCCAAGGGTGAGCCTCGAAATTGAAATACACTGTTTATGTTGGTTTTGTTTGTGTTAAATGTGAAAATAATTATAATTGAAGGTTGTAGAATGAATGGAAACTATTCCATGAACCAAACTCGGAAAAGTTTGGTAATTTCTATGCCTCACCACCTGGCCGAACACAGGCTCTCCGCATAAATTGTTTAAAATTCTGTTTGCAAAAAATCGTTTATTTCACTCTTCAAAATCGACGACCTTTCGTAGTTTTGATTGCAATTTTCCCAGGGATTTTCTTTAGGTCATTTCTTACATTATTTATCGCGACGTCCACTCAGAAAACATCGATTTTCACGCGAGAACTGTCGGAGAATATAAACAAGACCTTTATGGAGACCCATAAAATGAACGTTGTCTGCTATCAAATATAGTTAGAGTCATGATTTGTAGCACTGCTCATACAGCGAAGTTAATACTCATTTACTGAGGAGTTATACTTTAAACAGACACAGATAAATACAATAAACTCCGGCAAGGGATGGCGCAATTGATGCTACAATGAGAACATTTCTAAACGATTTCTGGTGACATTAGCATCGTTAATTGGTAAGACTGCATAATAATCGAACACACACGATGAACGTTTATTTAATTAAGCATTATTTTCTTTCCAAAATCATATTCACACAAATGACATAAAATTATCTTTCCAAAAGAGCCAATACGATAACCATTGCCACGATTTTCATGTGTTTTATTTCATTTTAAAATGCTACACCTCTAAAAAAAATCCAATTTTGAGAAAATTAATTGTGTTATATTTTGAAATCATGTAATAAATCTTGATCAACCCTATCGAGTTTGGAATTAAATTAAAGGTCTCAAGAAGAAGACTTGATCATAAATGTCAAAAATAATTTTTGGCGATCGTCAATTGTTTATTATACCTACAAGTTTTTTGAAGTTTGGGAATCAAATTAAAAGTTTTTGAAAGGAGAGTAAAATTAAAATGTCAAATGGTTATTATTATAGTAGATAATTGAATCTTGTCAAATTTGGTGTTCAAGGTTTTTAGAGGGATCGCCAATTGTTTTCATAATTATTATTAGAAGTCTTTCGAGTTTTTTGAAGGGGAATTTATGCTATTAGATTATTTTTCAAATTTTAGACAACACATAATATGATATATTTTTTAAGTTATGTACATAAATTTTCCGAGATTATTATATTAATATGTATAAGAAAGTTGTGTGTTACCCACACCAATTAATATTCTATTCTTTATAATTAAAAATAAGTTCTAGTGGTTTTGATGATACATCAACCTAATAACTAAAATTCGTTAACTGTCAATCGTGGCAAAGAAAACAACAATATTAATATTTAAAGGAAAAACTTGAAAAAACATCCAAATTGTTCATTTTATTTAATATATAAACAAGTTGTGGACCTATATACGTTGTGAAATGAAAAGAAAACATGAGATAAAAATACGGAAAAATAAAAACGATTCTGAATGGTGAAACATACGTTACAAAGATTGATCTCCAGAGCCAGAATGGGGAACAACGATGGTGCATTAAAAATACGGTTTGTTTTATGGGATCGAAAATAGATGTGATTATAAATACAAGCAGTAATGATTAATTTATAGTTTTCGAAAAGTAAATATTTATACTGTTGACGAGATCTTCAAACAATAAATGACATGTTTTTGCGCAGAGGGAATTCAGAGAAAATTATAAATTTATAATGAATAATTAAATAAATCATCAAGCACTGAAATGGATTAATACTGGAACGCGCATTGCCATGCTTTTCCTCTATGAAAAATCTGCTGTGGGTACTACAATACTTCCCAGATTTCTTAGCAAACAATGCAAGAATACGGACCATAACTATCAAAAACCGCTCATTCCTTAAAAAAATAGCTTTTCAATTATGGCACATATCAAAAAATGACATTTTACAACCGTTTTTTTTTTTCAAAAGTACAGGTTAACAGATTTAAACGAAAATGACAAAATATTATTTTTTAACGTATTGTAATTCATAAATGGTGACTGCAAGGAAATATGTTTCAAATAACAATTGTAGATAACAATATTTAAAACATTATTCGTATAACAAAAGTTGTAATTAATTTGATAGGGCTTCATGTAAACTACATCCTTCGGTTTTTGGATTATCACCATAAACTAATCAGCTCTTCCAAAGGAGATACAGTTAATGTATACAAAATATAAAAATTTTCTGTTTAGTAGTTTTTGAGAAACCGTAACTCCAGACATCCGCACAAACATACAGAAACACACACCTTTGACAATTGTTGAATCATTTCACTTAATGTAAAATTTTAGTGTAGGTATATCACATTATAATCGTAAAAGTGTGTATGAATACATCAAATTGAAATTAGAAACAATTCCATTATTTCTTTCTATTTTATTTGAATTTCCTTCTGTGTTCAAGAAATATGTTAAGCTTGAAAGATTGATTTAATTAAGGGATATATTTTAAGACCCAAAAACATGATTAAGAAAACAGATGAAAACAACTAGTTCAAACCATAAATATTATTTATCCGTGATATTCATAACGTTTCTATTGTTACAATCATACGATACAAATTTTTTGAGCGTACTGTACATCAATGATAGAGATACCAGCACCTGGTGTTAGCTTTTTCTCTCGGCTCGTATTTACCCCACTAGTGCGCGTTCCAGTATTAAATACATTTCAGTGTCAACTGAATAATCTGAATGCTAGAAAAGCAATTAATAACATCATGAATATATATTTAAATAGGTTAAATTTAATGAAAATTATAGAACGCGCAAATGAACTCATTGTATAAATATACATTTAAAAACGCCTGCATATATTTCAATTTTCACAGCTAAATGATTAAAGGAATATTTTATAAACCATTTTATATATTTTCCAATCAAACATAAACATTCAAAATCCATTTTAAAAGGAGGCAAGTTTTCTACAACAAAGTCTTTTCAATTCACCGTTGCCGTTCAAAAGATCCAGTCGCACTTTCTCTACGTTAGGGTGTCTCGAATTCTTCCTCAACGGATGACCACTCATTGTGTTCAAGCTTTTATACTGCATGCGACCAAGTACAAAGTGAATGTAGCTACGAGTTGTCCCGTGCTGAGTTGCACCAATTGCGTACTGTTGACTGTCTACTTCTACACTTTATTTTGGTTACTCCAGAAGCCAAAAACTGACGATTATAGAGACATTGAGTTTCAGGACCAGGCATTTTCTTATATAAAAATGACGGCCCCATTTTATTATTTCAATATTTTAAATAGTACTAAATAATTGTAGTAGTAATATGTTGTGGATATAGATGATTGTGTTCTGTGAGGAGCAACAATATAACTCGCAATTTCGAACATTGTTATAGCTACAGAACATACTGTGTAAAAAGTGGAAGTGTAGGAAAGTTTGTATTGATTGAGATATAATAAACAATTGGCAGCAATAAAATATATGTACTGTGCTTGTGGGTAAGACAAGGATGTAAACGATCATCATACGATGACAATAACTGAACAGCAATATCCGATATGGCTCTACACAGGACTTTGATCATTTACCCTGGACAGTCACTTGTTTCAGAGTTATACTTGGCAAACCCCAAGAAAAGAAAATCTACTTTCCCATAACCGCATGTAATTTTTCTAAGGATTTTACCTGTGGAATATTTGTTTAGGTTTATAGAAAGACATGAAACAGTTAATAACCTTTCTGAACCATATATTTTATTCAAAACACCGAATTTTGCCAAAACTTTTTATTTTGGACTATGAGAACAAAAACATAGGGATTTTACATTGAATATTAGTTTAGAATTATAGAAACTGAATTTACGAGGTAGCATTGAAGTTATGGGAAAACTGCACAAGTAAAAATTAGATTAGAATCCTTGGGTTTCTTTGATTCCAGGGTTAAAAATATATCATTTTTCAAATGTTGTCTATCGCATTAGCTTGCCCAAGAGGTAAATATAATCAACTATAACCAGAATATAGTTAGTTAGTTTATTTATTCATGCCTTTCGGCCTAGAATCTACAAAAAAAAATTACATATCATTACTGTGGTGTTTACAGTATGTGGGTTAATATAAGAAGGTATGTCAATTTTTTTTAATTTGCCCATCTAATCTTTTCCCTTAGTTAATTAGTACGAGTAGATAAATTTCACCTCTTCTTTCTTTCTCCAGCTCTCTGCAATACAGTCTTAAATGTTCTAGAGTTTACTCTTCTCATCCACATAATCTACATCTCTTGTACTGACAACTAGTACATGTTACTTCTTTCCTCGTTATTGCATTGAAATCGTGTTATTGTAGTTACATTTATAGCTTTTAATAAATACCTTGGTATATGTGGTATCTGTATATTCTTGCAACGTAAAAAAATAAATATAGGAATAGCCTTAGAGTGATTTTGGTAGAGGTCCTATCAAATTTGTACTGATGACTTCCCACGGTCGAGACATTTTGGAATGTCCACCCATTTGCTGGGCCATATCCTTCTGTTCAGGGTTATTTATTGAAACTAATAGAATAATAAAATAAACTGTTTGTTACAATAGATATGTTAGCAGTCAATCAAACCAATTAGGTGATTACAAGAATAATGCCTTATTAATTTATTTATTTCCTATTCTTTGAACGAATAATATTATATTATTCCTATTATTTTTGGTGTTCCAATATCATTGACCAGTAGTGTATAAATACTTCCTTACTCCATTACCAGCTGGAACCGAACTCTACAGAGAAAGCCATAGGAGCCTTCGGGCGAAACTCCCAAGGGATGAATCTCTTCGACATTAAATGTCTCCCGCGTTTTCTTTCCACGAAGTGACAGGCGATACTGTCATACCACCAGGGGCTTCTCCCTGTGCACAAGGGATGAGAAGCCTCAACTGCCCTTTGTAAGTGTGTGATTTCTTCCACTTAGTCGCAACAAAACACAACCGAAAAATTGGTCCTTCTGCGTGATGTAGGTTGTTACGCTTGGGTCGTTGTTCGAAGGGTTACGCGGCTTTGATTGTCTTGGAGTTCGCACTTTCGCAGAGCCATACACGGTCTGTTCAGAAAATAACCGAACTTTTTTCTTTATACTTTATTATTAATTTTACTGATCATTAATCGGGTCCTCTTCAAAGTACTCCTCTTCCCTATTCAGATTCACACACTTTTTCATTTCGCGATGCAGTTCTGGATAGTTTAATTTGAATTACCTTTAAGGTCTGTGACGCTTTGATGTCATCTTTAATCTGGAATCGGCTGATTTTAATTGCGGAAATAAAAGATGTTGTGGTGCAAGATCCACACTTAAATACGTTGCACTCAAATAACAACATCGCGAAAACTAAACGAGATGTCAACAATCAAAGATTACAGAGGACGTTATGTGCAACGCAACGCTGCCAACCGCATATCACATACTATTATAGTATGTTCCGAAATTTAACCAAAGAACCGGTAACCATGTGACCGGTTACATTCGTGTACCTGAAATTCTGAGTAAGTTTTGAAACGCTCTGGTTACAAAAGTGGCGGGTAATAGTTCTTTATTTAAAACTGAATGTTGTTTTTTTCGGTTATCCTCAAAATAAGTTTGTGTGTAGTAAATATTGAAGATAAGTACAATGATTTGGAATTGAAATATAAATTCGTATATAATTTAATATAAAAATTTAAAATTTTTAACATTTGTAATAAATAAAGTTTATAGTTGTGTATCATCTTTTTTTGAATACAAATATTAATTTCATTTTCGAGAATAGTATGATTTTAAAACTGTAGATTTAAAACAGTTGCCGAAGTTCTGATATTAAAAGCATATTAATAATTTAAATAGAATTTGCTATTTATTTTAAATAATAATATATTAAATGTTTTGATGAAATTTCATTTGTAATATTTTATTGTTGTGACAATAATTTATTATAATTTTATACTTTAATTTTTTTTTCAATTCTGTGGTAATTGTTATACTAGATTTTTATATTTTATTTTAAATAATGATATATTTGATATTGTTGAAGACAATGTTTATGATATCCAAAATGAGCATTAAAATGATAAGGAAGAAACTGAAAATTTAATTTTAAATAATTCACCGCTTTAAAAATAATGTATTATTAGTGTTCAACACTAAAACTATATTCAAAATTCTAGGTGAATGGCGGGAAAGCTACCAACTAACCACAAGCACCGATCTTCCTACACGGTTCCTACGGTTACTAGAAAGTGACCATAAACTTCAGGTACCGCGTTCCGAAACCTCACCGGTTCGCTGAAAAAAATTCCACGGTCGCTATGGTTAAGTTTCGGAACGCATTATGAACATCTGCGTTGCGCGTAATTCAAAATGTTCAGTTATTTTCTAACCACATCGAGTTCTTCTGGTAACTGTAAGATATAAACAGTTCCGCGAAACTTGCAGACGTTTTTATTTATATTTATGTCTATTGAAACCCCTCGCGAAATTTGCTTGAAACTTCTTGATTACGACGGAAAAAAGTTTGTATTGATCGTAATTTGGAAACAAATTGACTAAGAGTGATGTATTCCAAAGCTCACAAAGTTCAAATATTAAATACACAAGTTCGTAACTCATCAATCATTGGCTAATACAGCGACTGGCAGTACTATTTTGTTTTCTTCGTCGGCTGCTTGAATACAGCAGGTGTTAATGCGAGAAGTAGACGGTGGAATATTACCTGCTCTGCTGAATTAATTACACTTGGTCGAATTGAATCAAGAGAACTAAAATTCTCGACATGTTTCATTGAAATGCGATTTTTTTATGAGAGCAGTAAAGATTGTTAAGTTTGCAGCGGCGATAAAACTCTACATTCAAAGTTGAAGTCACAGAATTTTAATTATAAAACTAGAAACCTGCTTTAATTTTAACGATAATGTCCTAAAGTATTATTGACGCTTATTCCGCGCAAGCAACGATGTCCATTTTATTGAATTCTCGGAATATAATTGGATTATATTTTTCCGTTTTGAAATTGAATAATCCTCGTTGTTGTTCTTTTATGGGAAACATTGAAATATTTACGAGTGAAAATTCGAAGTTTAATCTCGATAAACAAATCTGGTTATACTGCATGGAACCTTTATGTGTTTCATAAATTTGATAACAATTTTAAATAGTACGAATACTCAAATATAGTAATACTAGAACGCTAACTCTTGGACGTTTATGAAAGCGAAAAATTAACCTATGACAAGTAGATGTAGTAAGGCCACTCTTCTTTGTCTGTCACTTGTTTGTAGAATGGGTGATATGCAGTTGTTATAAGGTCACAATTACACTGACAATTAAACTCATATGTCATCTGTCAAAAATGGTCCAAAAGATTTTGAGGAATTAAAATTTTCCACCAATTAAAAAAAATTATACTGACATTTATCACTAGTGATCTCGTCGACCAGTTTCATTAGTGATCCTGCCGACAATTTTAAACAATTGAATTGTTACACTGTTGCTGTGGAAGTGAATCAATTTGCAAAGCACAGCAACCAAAATTGTCGACATAACTTGCAACACTGGTATTATATATAAAAAATTTGTTGGTTAAAAATATATCACGTGTGCAAAAACTAACCAATCAGATCATATTACACTAATAATTTCCTCGGGAAGTTATCATTTGTTGCTTAGTAACAGTTGTTGATAGTACATTACAGACAATTAATTCAATATTTGATTAAAATGTCATTCTCAAATTGCAAAGAAATTTCTCACCGAATATTTCTCGACCATTGATAAATACTCATAATTTGTTCACAACTACCTCAAGAATGTTGTTAGAGATGTAGTGTCCAAAACAAAGAATGTTGCTAGAAGGTAACAGCGCTCCGCCTACGGCGTCGGGTGGTTACCAAACAACGTTCTTTCGGTAACTGTGATAAAATTATTTCGTAATTATCAATGTCCTAGTGATATCGTGTTATAGCTAACAATTATATTTAACACATGACGTTGACATGAAAAAAAAAAGTGATAATTTCGAAGTGTGCGTTTTCTGTTGTTTTTTACCAAGTTGTTTATTATTTATACATTATGAACAGTCGATTATAAATAATATTTCATAGTGTATTGTTTATTTAAAATAAAATACCTTTAAATTCACTAAACACATTTCTATTATTGTATTATTTAATTTTTATTTTAAACATTTTATTTCAAAATTTTATTGTCATTAATTTTCTAAGCGGACTGTACAACAAAAATAGGTATCCCAACAATTTGATGTTTTCTCAGCTATCATTTTCAACATCATTTAGCGTTCCAGTAATATTATATTTCAATGAGTACGAACGACAGTCTATAGCTTGTACAAAAATCCGTGGCGATTGACTTGACTTGCTAATGGGATAAGCCAGCCCTAACCAGCGGGGTGCAAGTTTGTCTGATGTTCAGGAGTGGATTATTATAATTTTTGGCTTAGATGCTTCAATCTCCGAAATTTTTAATACGATTATCTTTTCAATTGTTTCCCCGAAAACTGTTAAGTAAGATAATTTTATACAAATATACCTTCAGAAAACGACATTTAAAATTCATTTTATTAAAATTTTTCATATTTTGATATTACTTGTGTCTGTTTGTGTAAAACTCATTTGAAAATTTCTTTAATCCTCTTATGGAATACCTGCTGAGAAACACTAATGGAATCAATCGCCACGGATTTTTGTACAAGCTATAACTAAATAGTTTTATGGACAGAAGTGAAGCATGTGCCAATTTTACTTGCAACTATCTAAGGAAAAGACTCAAAGATTCGTGCAGTTTGCAGGTCAAAGTTGTTCATATTTCAAGAGAAAAGAACAACAATGACAATTCTTTAACGTAGGCAGGTTCACTTTGATAAGTTAAAACTTTTTTATTGTTTGTGTAACATGATGACAGAGGATCTCTCTCTAGAACTGTTGTTGCTTTTGTTTTTCTGTAAATAATTCTGCGCAGTTTTCAAGTTAAAGCTGTAGCACTTTCTGAATAATTTTCGGGTGCAAATTATAAGCCACACGTTCTTAAAGCAACAATGTATCTTTTTTCTAAGTCCAGGAGTTTTTATTCTCCGACGAAGTACCCGCAGCCGATTCGTTATTAGATCAAAGCATTTACTTTCAAATAAAATGTGTTTTAAACGGAGTGGTTTCCTTTGTTTTCAAACAAAACAAGGATATTGAAGTGTGGAAATTAAATTGGTATGGACGGTTTAATGAATAAAGAAAACAGACGATCGATCCGCAAACCTGTTAGACGTAATTTGATCATTGTGTTCTGCGGTTTATTTAGGAAATTAAGAAAATCTATTCTTGTTTTATGAAAAGTGCAGTATGTGCTGATCCTACCGACTGCGCCAATAATACTTTTCCAATTACTGGAGACTTTAATAACAGGAATAAATGGATTGCGTGATATAACAGCATATAACGACAGTAGGTACAGACAGTACCTGTAGGACATCAGCGACATCGCCATTTTGATTCGCTACCCCTACAGGACCTTTCTCAAGGTGCACTGACTGCAATAGGACAATCGGGGACAATGGCGAGATAAGCGATTATGGAATATTAAGTGGAACATGATGCACTGAAATATAGTAATACTTGAACGCCAATTGACATTGAAAATACTAACCGGAAAGACAGCCAATCGTTGGGCCATCTGTCTGTATTGTATAGTTCGCTTAGAAAGAGTTTTTTTGTTACTACAACATCGTGGCGTAAATTTGACGGTGTTAAAACGGTGTATCTGGTGTTCAATTTCTCTGGTATTTGCAGACCCTAAGGAGATCGTAATACAAGTGTGAAAGTGATATACAAGGATGAGTAACAGGATAGGCTCTCCTATAAATCTAGTCAAATGCTTGTTAAGACAGTTGACTTTTGAGGTACAGAATAATACATTAATAGAAACGAAGTCTATTAACTGTTATGTATGTGAATTTAAAGGAATATTTAAATAATTGAACAATACAATGTTAAATATTATTTATCATCACATTTGGGCAATAATGTGCACATGTTTTTACATAGCAACCGTTCGACAAAGCATTCATCTGTCTCAGGCTCGTTTTTCGCTTTCATAAAAGCTTATAAGTTTTCCAATTTTATTATATTTCAGTGCCAAATGTCACTTGGATGAAAAAGGGAATGTTCTCCTATTATTTTGAAGGTTTCGATTTCAATAAAGTGACCTGACATCCCGCTTTTAGCGGGCCGGTCCGGATTTTTAACAATGTGCGAAGCACACCGCAGCGTTTTAAGAAAGTCCCGATTTTTGGAAAAAAATGCGCACCGAAAGCCATATTAATTATGAAATATATTATAAAGTTCTTGCGATAAGTTTAATGAAGTTTTGAAAAACGGCAGCGAACTACTAAAAAAAAATTACTTACATGAGAAATATGCAAAAGAATAAAGGGTTTTTAAAGTTATTAATTCTGCACTTTAGGGTGGCCAACAAAAAAAAATTATGCATCCCCTAAAAAGAAACTTCATTGAAAAAGAAATGTTTTGCGAAGATTTATTTAAAAAAAATATTAATATTAACCCGTGCCCCACTAAACTTGAAATTTAAATGGAGTTTAACATAGGTTCGATGCTCAACAGTTTTGCTTTGATCAACGATTTTTATAGTCTATTAGGATCACGGAATTTAAGCGTTATACAAAAAAAAAAATTCTGGCAACTTGCATCTGTCAAAACCGCCGTCAAAAACGTTTTCGTAATGTTTTTGAAAAAACCTCAAAGTTGTCCCGCTTCATCAATGGTAAAATCTGACATCTAAGATTTCAACGACCGCTTTTTAGTGTACAAGTCTAAGTTTTAAATCTGTTATTGAATATCAATAAATGGAAGTTGTTGGTGTTTGAGAAGAATGATATGATGACTTATTGTAATGTTTATATATTTGGGTAGTAATGTCTTCGAGGGATGGACGTATTGACCGGGAGATTGAAAGGCGAGAGTCTGCAGAGTACAAGGTTATGAGTGCTCTGGATACATTTGCTTTAAACGAGAATGAATTTAGAGATGCTCGATTGAGTGTTTATAACGGTGTTTTAGTGCATATATTGATGTATGGATCTAAAATTTGAGAGTGGATGAACGATATATAACTGTTGTGGAAATGAGGTATTTTAAAGGTGTGTGTACAAGACGTGATCATGTGAGATCAAGAAGAATGTTCTTCAAAAATGGGAGTAAGTCAGTTGAGGTGGTTTGGCCATCTCGAGGAATAAATAGATATGATTGATGGTATGTTCCGTGAAAGAATAATGAATGTGGACGAGGCGAAAGTGGTGGAATGTTTGAAGGACAATGAATGTTTCAGGATTCGTGCTACCGCAATGAGTGGGATAAAGCATGTCGTTATGTATGTATGTAGTCGAAGAATTCTAAATCTGGAAAATAATAACTCGGCGGTTGTAAGAGCGGTTCTAGTGTACAATAAAACGATGCAGAAAACAATATAAGTTACGTGGATGAAATTCGACAAAGCAGTCAAAGCTTGTTGTGAATATGGCATTGTTATTGTACCGAAAGACATTAGCATTAATTTCAATTTCAAATTTTATGAAACTGAGGTATAAGATGTTTCCTTTTTGTTGTAGGGGCTTTTCGTCACAGTGCTGTTCTGCTTTTGCAATACGGAGGTAAGTTGAATTATACAGGGTGAAAGATGATTGTTTTCCGTTAATGGAAAGATTTGCTAAGGGATGCCAAATCCTACCTTTTTCTTTCAAATATTTAGAATGCTGTCAGTAACGATTATACATATATGTACGAGGTCTGTTCAAAAATAACCGAACTTTATTCTTTTTAAACTTTGTTATTAATTTTATATGGGAAGAACATGCAGTTCAGTTCAGATTTGTTTTGTCCATATTTATTATTTCATTTTTGTGGCAATATTGTGTATAATTTTTAACATTTTTACTTATAGTTTTTTCTACATGTTTTTATATTTGTTTTAGCGGACTCGGTAGGCAAACGTTGTCCTGCCACTGACCTCGTTATATATCTATAAAATTACGGTGTTCGTAATTCTTCTCCTCGTAAACGGCTTGATCGATTTTGATGAATTTTTTTTTTGCACTTATGGGTTCACCTGGATGGTCAAATGCATAAGTCATGAATTAATTTTTTTTAATCTGCATATCGACAACAGCATCACCTGCCGGATTCAACTGTAGCTAAGAACCATCCAGGTGACCCCATAAGTACAAAAAACAAAATTCCCCAAAATCGGTCAAGCCATTTAGGAGGAGAATAATTATAAACACACACATACCGAAATTTTATATATAAAGATATGTGTCCATGAAAAATAGTTTTTTAACCTTAACTTAGCCCTGATGATGACAATAGTAACTGTCGAAACGTCGGGTTAATTTTTATAAAATAATTTTACTACAAGTTGGTTTTTTATGTTACCCATATTCCCCTTCACTCAAGCATTGCATTTTTTCATTAATTTTATAGATTATTGGTTCATGTCCCCTTCAAAGCACACCTCTCTCCTATTGAAATACTTTTCCGAACAGTCCTGGATAGCTTCATTTGAAATGGCCTTTAAAGTTTGCGACGCATTTGCTTTGATGTCATCAATAGTCTGAAAACGGCGTCCTTCAACACTTATTTTAATTTCGGAAATAAGAAAAAATCTCTAGAAGCCAGGTCTGGTGAATAAGGTGGCTGAGGGATGGCAGCCATAAAAGCCACAAAACTGACGAAATGAGAAAGTTGAGTTGTTCACGAGTTGTATCACCACAACTCGGGGCCCAGTTTGTGTGAAAGTTTTCTTTAATTCCACGCCAAATTTTATGTTGCAATGTTGCTCCAGAAATTCTCACATTGAAAAATTTTTAGTAACACTTTAACACGTCTAATAACAATATCACGAAAACTAAATATGAACAATCCGAGAACATGTGGTTACATGAGAGGTTATGTGCAATGTAGAGCTACCAACCGCATATCACTAAATATTTCCGTTGGCGCGTAATTCAAAATGTTCGATTATTTTCTGAACAGACCTCGTATTAGTTTCTTAAAGAACATAAAACATTCTAAGATACATGTGCAATGATTAGATGTATAAAAAACCTTTTCTGGAATATAGGAATGAATCAATTAAGTTCTAGCTGTACAATTATTTTCGTAAGTGTGCACGCTTCCTTGACTGTTAGTTGGTGTATATTTAAACTTCCTCTCATTTAGCTGCAAATACTTTCAGTTGTAAGTTGTTTCCAAACTGAACCCTTCCTTTCTACTTTTTAATCATTCCCTCGATGTACGTACGGCAAGTTGGACTTAATTAAATTCCCAGTGTTTTGCACTTTGTTTCGCTGTTCTAGGTCCGCAGTCAGGTCAAACGGAAGTGGAATAATCTGAGATATCGGCCCAGGGCCAATTCGTTTACAGCCACCACTGTTACGGTAAGAAAACCTTTGCTTACATATATTTACTTATACACTGATTTTGTGGGATACAGCGTGATGTTATGTATGTATGAGTTATCACTGCTAAAATGATGGCCTGAGAAAATTGAAACAAATGGTTCATGCATTGTTGAATAGAGCAAGGTTCGGCCTATATTTTGATATATGACACTTGTCCAGAAAAAATTCCTGTAGCAAGACAAATGAGTTTCCATTATTGAAAAAATACCCCTCGTATTTCTTTCGAACCGTTGCTTGCTTTCAGTGATTCAAGAACAAGAGTATTTTAATCGGATGAACATTGACAAGTTTGTTATCTTTTGCGCCTTTTAAAGTGAAGGATATTAATATTTATAGGGTTGAAAGCAGCAAATGGTTAACCGTTCTATCCTTTGTTAAAGAATAAATAAATATTTAAATAACAGTTCTCTTTGATATCACAAACTATCTCAAGTTGTTGTTTAATACATATCCAGCATTTATCTAAACTCTAAACCTAAACTAATTTCGAATTCCTTGCAAAACAAATTCATTTGGCTGCACGAACTTCCCTGCTGCATCAGCCCTAAGGCATCGTGGATGCTACACGATCAAAGACTTAATTTTGAGCGTTTATCTCAACCAACATGTTTGTTGATGTCTCATGGGTCTTGAATATTACAGGTAGCTTAAATGAGAACGAATACGGTTTAAAAATACACGACCTGTGCTTTTAAAGCTGTCCTGCGCGCTTAATGAGGATTAAATAGTTTGGAAACATCATTTAAAAAGCTTACAGTAGAAAATTGCTTTAATGCCGGTTGATTTGACTCTTTCAACATTAACTAAGTTTCTAGACCACTAGGTACTTGAAATTCTTTCCTCGTTTGGGCTGTTGTTCTTTTAGATTAAAGAACGATCACTTTAACAATTCGTTGGCCTTTGAATTAAACTCAATAAATTAACATTATGGTGTATGCGTAGTACATTGAAATATGCACTAAACCTTCCTCTATCTAACGGTGTATTACTCATTACGTTTAATATATTATGGTATGTAAATCATCTCTATCTATATAGGTTATCCCAGATTTTGACAAGCCTAACTTAATTCATGGATTGAACACCTAAAAATGATCAACCTTGTGATGTACAACTTCTCCTCTAATTTGGATAAAACTTCGTGAATTTATCTCGGTTTGCGTAAAACTAAAAAAATCTTATGTGGTCACCACACTACTTTCTTATACAAATAAAACCAAATGAACATGTATGACTTGTTCCTTGCGTATAAATATTGTGACAATTATTTGACATATAGATGTTATACTTGTTTAATTTTGGGTTCTTAGCTATGATTTTAATTTAAAATGTTTATGTGGATTTTACCTGTAGGTAAGTTCGCTTCGCTCATACTTTTCACAAACACACCCTAAGCCTGCACAACTCACGCTCGACAAATTCAAATCACAGTACTCATTTTAATAAAAATGACCCCTAAAGTGTGTTGTCTAGGACATCCAAGTCCAACCACCTTAATACTACTTTTTCTAGGGCTGCCAGTTATCCGAGTATACGAAAATTCAGATATCCGAGATAGCCGGATATCAAATCCGTACATATGGGTATGCAGATAATTGTAAGATCCGGATCTCGATTTTTTAATATTCTTGAAGGGAGTGTATGCAAGGTTTTCGAAAACTCTTTTTATACAAATAATAATATTCTTTTGAATATCGACGTTGTTTTGTTAGTGTACATACATATTTATATTCAAAATCAATTTAGTGTACTAGAATTAATGTAATTAATAACAAAATACTTATAATTCTATTTAGTTACTTATTTGATGATTTTGGTACAAGAATGTAAGTAAAATCCGGATCGAATCTGGATCCGGATAAATATCATATTCGGATCCAATTGACAGCCCTATTTTTTCCTTTAATTTGGAGTAAAATAGAATATAAATCAAAAGGAATCATCGATTTTGGAGAAGTATTAGGTATATCGCAAGGTTGATTAAAAATAAGATGGTAAGTTCATTTGAGCAGATGTCCATAAATTTATGTAACTTCATAGAAGGATGTGAAATGTTTATCTTATAGTGGTGTGACAATTATTGTTGAATTAAATTATAGTTCAAATGAATGTGTCTGTTTACTTTTAAGTAGTTGAAGCATGAATGCTAGTAGTAGTAGACTTGCCATTCAAACTTGAATTAATAATTCAAAAGGATCTGAAATATATTTTTAATTTTACTTTCAAGTACTTAATCCATGGAATATGTTAGGTCGTTTAAATCTGGGACATGATGTATGAATTCTTGTCACTTTTACTATCAGGCTAAATTTAATTATGCTCCTTTAAACATGGTTTCTTGTTGAACGAATAATACTAAACTTATTGTGGGTTATACATCTTTAAATCCAGTACGACTAACTAGGACAATTAGTGGCTCGTTTTCGTCCCCAAAATTCTAATGAATATTGAGCTCATTGAAAATAATTTGAAATTCCCTATAAATAATTTAAATCCACTGTTTAAAATTCATTGTTTTTTCCTGAGTACCAAGAATTATCAGTGTCCGCAGTGTCTATAAAAATTCATAACATTTGCATTTCATAATCATCCTGCTGCATTCTGGTATTATGTTATCGACGGTGCTTTGCAAAAGCTGTTTTGTTTTATTTTGCAGCGCAAAAAGTTCTGTTATGAGTGGATAGTCCGATAAGACCCAGGAGTTTAAAAATGTCAATACTGCATTACATTCATTTGTTACCATAGCCGCGTTTGGGTTTTGTGCTTTGTTAATGATGAACTCACGGTGGAACAGAATGTAATTTTTGTGATCTTTTGCCTTCATCTCCTTTTCTTTACTCAATTAATCTCGAATGGACGGCTTAAAGTAATACCGCAGTCTATCTCTCCCAAACATGCCTCCTAATTTATGATGTGCAACGCACACTACATTAATTATGATTAGGAAATTAGGATTGCGGCTGGGCTGAAATACATCTTTGCCTTTTGTTCTGCTAAATTGCTCGGGACTATTGTATACAAGCGCTGTGATAGGTATCAGTTGTATTTAATGTGGAAGCATTATGTCTAGCTCGTCTTTTGAGAGACCAGAAATAGACGATCGTATATTGTTAGGATTCACTCTGTTTATTATGGTAATGAAATGGCATTAATTATTATTGTATTTATTGAACTCCCACAATATAGTTTTGCATCTAGATCGCTTTGAATTCTCTTTGATATGTAACAAGGACAGTTATATGAATATACTCATACTTAAGTTGCGGTTACAAGTTGATACTTTGAGTTTGATACATCTATACAAAATTAGAACTATCTTTGGAGTTTAACATTGACAATCTTTGTTGAAATTTATCTGGAACAGTATGGTGATATATAAATTGGTGTGGCAAATGGGGGACCGGCCGAAATTAAGGGTGGACAATAGACTGTACCAAAAAAATCGCTCTTCATGAAGTATGTTGTTCCCCATTGAATTTCGTACAGATACCCAAGATATGAAGCAATATTTACAGGTCCATCAAGTCCAAAACATGATTTGGGACGTTTTTCCTCAATTTTTTTTTCATATTGCATAAAATTATATTGCATTAATGCCGGATTTGAGTACGGAAACAAATAAATACTTTCAAAAACAAAGTATTTGATGCGTTTCATTAGTCAGGTTCATTGTTTATATTGAACAATAAAGCAATTTTTTCAAGCCCTAAAAACCGCGATTTTCACTTCTTATGTCTTACATGTTTAGCTGCGTAGTGTGTTTTACACAGTTTAAACATTTTGTAGCATCACATAGCTTTGTTTAAAATAATAATTGAAGCACTAATTACCCACCAATCATGATTATCAAAGATATTAAGGGGATACCACAGCGAAATACAACCACATTTCATGATAAAACCTTACCGACCAACCAAAGATTACCTAAAAATTAAACGCCTAATCTAGGGTTCGAACAGGCCTATCTATAAATCTGTCAACCCCAGATGGCATTTCAAGCCGATATTTCAGAATATTTGCCGCGATAATCTCAAATTACTATTTATAAAAACTAAAAATCTAACAAAGTTTCTCACACATGTGTGACAATAAATTTAACTCAAGAGACTATTAATTCGCCTTTCAATACATTTAACCTAAAACGCATTTTGAAACTTGACATTTAAAATCGTCATGGCAGTACAACAGTAAATCGTATGTTCAAAACTGGTATCTATAGTAATACATTAATAACAGAAAAATAAATGTTGCATCTTGACAGAAATTAACAGTATATCAACGTACTATTCTAGATTAAATACAACGTAGGTTGTCAATATTAAATGAACTCTTAATCTTCTTCTTTTCTTATGATTCATTTCTAAATATCCATTAATTTTATAAATATACTACGAAAGGAAGATGTTCAGGAAGTAAATATAAAATATATATCATCACGCCTTTTACCCATTAAGGGTGTGGCACTCTGCTTGCGCAGATCTCGGTAGGTGATATATTTTTGCGTATGAAATGCGGTTACCAGCCGTCAAGTCATACCCCCCCAAAAATTTTAGTGGAGTGGGAACCACAGGGGTAAATTTAAATTGGAAACTGTCGGCAGTGGGATTCGAACTGAGGATCTTACGATCCACAATCCGATGCGTTACTACGGAGCTATTTACAAATTTATAAATTAGTAAATATATCACGAACATTTCTCAAACTATAACCAGAATTGTTCCAAGTAATCATTCAAATATTTTCATGATTGTTAAACATCTTAAAGTATGATGACAAGTACATTTGACATTGACATCCTATGTTGCAATACATTAATAACAGAAAAGTACATGTTGCATATTAGCAGAAACTCAAGGTATACTATACGTGCGTGAGGAAAACAGAAAGGTCTTCGATGGATTCTAAAATTAGATACCTGAAAGATTAACACGCACAAATCTTATCGTCTACGTTTACTCTGTATACAGCAAATATTATCACTGCAACTAGCAAACATTAGAAAGATGAAGGTAGTAAAATTCTATTCAAACAAGATTGCGTTGCAGTTTATTATCACATAATTTTATTGAGTTTTCTGTTTATTTTGCAGTCTTTAACGACATACAACACTATACCCAAAATCTGACACACCCAGGCCACCAAGCAGGTAGGTCCACCACTATACATTACACTAACTCCATTCTTGGGACTTAGATTTTGCCGTCCTGATTATTTCTACAGAATACATTCGAATAAAAGTTGTATTATTACTGCTAAAATGTTTCTTGAGTTTAAACCTTATTTCAAGGGCGATTAAATAACTAAAACAGAAGGTCTTAATTGTTTTGATAGAGAATTTAATTCTCTACAACTTTTGTTTGAACCACTTTCCTGTAGGATAATCAGGGAAGCTATAACAGGAGGAAAACTAATTTACCATCGTTGCTCTTTCAATGACATGCCGTTCACGTACACTAACAGAACTAATACATTGTTTAGTGCAATATGTTTGTACGGATAATTCCAAGATTACTTGGTATTACCCGCCAATTTAGGTATACAATTTAGTAATGGACACCATATTGTACAATATGTACCCATTAAATAAGGGGTTCGTAAATGATCTATAAGCATTTTATAGCAATCAATGGTTTTGAAGGTATTGCATGTTAAACTCATTTCAAGTGTATCTAATGTCATCAATTGTCAACCTATTAATTGCTAGACTCTTAAACGGCAATTTACGCTCAATAAAATTGTATAATTACATTTGATATAATGGATAATTAACTATAATTACAGTCGTTGGATAAAGTAGTTCATTAGGAGTGATCCACTTTGAACGTCTATACGAGAAGTAATTTCGAATACCCCAATGTTTGGTGAATGTATTGACATTGGAACACTAAAAAATTATACAAATCAAAAATAAAATAAATACATCACGCCTTTTACCCATTATGTGTGTGGCATTCTGCTTATGCAGATCTCGGTATGTGATATATTTTTGCGTATGAAGTGCGGTTACCAGCCGTCAACTGTCAGCTGTGGGATTCGAACTCAGGATCTCACAGTCCAACACGTCTCCTCGGAGCTATTTACCGCATTATGATACAAATAAATGGACGAAATCTTTAAAAGGGGTTGTTCATAATAAGTAGAATAAATGATTAAAAATTTCACAGTACAAAAACTAAATTTTCATTATTGAGACGGAGTTACATAAATAGTATTTGATGTACTGTAAGAGCTGTTGGCATCATTGGTTTATATTTCTTCAAAAATATTACTGGTCAGAATGTTACAGTCAGTGGTGACCGCTATAGAGCCAAGATTACTGACTTTTTCGTCACCAATTGAATGGCGTTAATGTGGAAGGGCGGTGGTTTCAACAAGAAGGCGCAACATGTCACACAACGTGCATCTCAATCGATTTAATAAGGGATTCAATGAGTACATAATATTGCGTAATGAACCTGTGGATTAGCCTCCAAGACCTTTGGATCGCTTTCTGTAGGGATATTTGAAGTTGCTAGTCTACGCCGATAAACCAGCGAGAAAGGATAACATGGAAGCCAACATTCGCTGCGTTGTCGATATACAGCCCTAGCTGCCTCAAAAAGCGATCGAAAATTAGACTTATGAATGCGCTTTATTCGAGCCAGCCTGGACGTCCATCTTTTCGAAATCATATTCAAACTCTTAGGCATAAAATCATCTTTCCAAGAAAGTCAGAATCACGATGTGAATGTGTTTTATTTCACTTTAAAGTTTTGTACCTCTAAAAAAATCTGTTGTGGGCATCACAATACCTCCCGAAATAGATTTCTTATCAAAAAATACAAGAACACGGGCCATCACTATCAATAACACTCATCTCTTTAAAAAATTAGTTTTCAATTATGATACATGTCAAAAAATGACATTTTCCAAGCGTTGTTTTGTTTTTTCAAAAAGCACTGGTTGCATACTGGAACCCGTGTGACCCGTTCGAGAACAAGAAAGTGATCCAGCTCTTATCGTTCACTAAAGTGACCCGTTCAAATTGAACGAACGAACGACGTATCTCTAGTCTGTACTTAGTACTCACTGTCGCTTGAATGCGTGAAATATGAGTTCCATGAATCACTAGATCACGCAGAGATAACCTACTCTCGCACATACTCACAATACGGTCCCTTTCAAAATCATCTCCCTACTCATATGGACAACGGTGTTGCCTCTATATTCTCGAACGATTATGCTTAGCGATTCCAATTGAATTTCGTCCGTTCATTCCAATTACTTTTTGGTGTTCCAATTTTAACGAGTACATTGGAAACATAAGCTGTTTATGATTTATTCTATCAAAGATAACTCAGTTCCTGAAATAATAAAAGAACTGTGCGGTACATCGTAGAATAGAGGACAATCCAACGAATCTTTTGGTATATAACACTAAGCAATAAGTTTCATTATCCTGGCAAAGCTCCACGAATTTTCTTTGGTTGAATGTTTTGAAGACTCGCCGTGTGACATTTGCACAAAGTGAATAAGGATTTTAAATTAATAACATTGCCTGAATGACATTATTGGAATTTAGTTCACCGCCACAAAATTAACGCATAACTAGATCTGTTCCCGACAATGAAATTGCACTAACGCGGAAACCACAAAAAGTAATACAATTACGCTATGTTGTACGTTATGGTAAATCCACTACGATTGACGTGTAAAACTTCATTATTAATACAAAATTCCGCACAGTAATGCAAGTAATTAATGTACATCATACGTAATTATTACAGAGATTTAATTAGTGAAAGATAATATGCTCTTGGGAAGGATGAAGGATGGTACATCACAGAGATGTTCACTAATGGAATTGTATTTTTTTCCCTCAGGTGAGAGATTTACGCAAATGTGTTATATATCAAAATGTAGCCTGAACCTTTTGCTATTCAACGATGTATGATTTATTTGTACCCGTTTGGTCAGAATGGAGTTATCGTCATTATAACTAAAAGCAATTGCATTTAAGTTAACTCTAGGGAACATACTCGCGACAAACTAAAACTAATATGCCTTGTCGTTGATTCACACAGCGATAACTCATCTCTGTGGTAACTAAATTAAAAGACATACATTAGTGGAAAGAGAAAGATTCAAGCTACATTCTGGTGTACAATATATACCCCTTATAGTTGTACACAATACTTGAAAAGGTATAAACTATTTTGTAGTATAACATTGTAGCTACAATATATCTTAAGTACCGATAACTTGACTCTAGGAACACTAAATTTAAAAATTTACATATCGTTGAAAAGAAGAGGGTCCAGGCTATATTCTGGTATATAATACATGTCCAAAATAGTTTGTACACATTACCGGAAGAGGAAAAACAATAGTTATTTGTCAAACTAGAGAGGAAAGCGCTACTTAACCCACTCGAGCTTCGTGCGAGAGTGAAAAAAATGGCTTTCCTCTCATGTTAGATACAACATTTTTTCACGACATGTATCTAAAAACATTTTGCTTGGACACTTTGACACACAACTGACAAGTTAACAGTTAGGTTATCAAATGCAATGAAGGGTAGTATGTTGCCAATAAACCAATTTTAAATATAAATTAAAGTTGTCAAATTGTGATTTAATCTAGAAAAAGAAAAATACAAAACATAATTGTAAGACAATTAAAAGTATGTATATCACTAAAATAAGGATTTTCAATAAATTAGGCATTTATTTATAGTTTTTACAATATAAATTTTGTTATTAACATTCATATTGGTAACACTTTCACATTTTCCTCACTATTTCGGGAGACGAACAGTGGAGTTTCCTGGCATATCGGAAAAAAACATTTTTGTACACGTAGTACATGCATATCATATCCTCATTTATGTAACGATTACACAATTCTATAAATAAATAATATAATGTATCATCAAACCTTTTACCCATTAAGGGTGTGGCACTCTGCTTACGCAGATCTCGATAGGTGATATATTTTTGCGTATGAAATGCGGTTACCAGCCGTCAAGTCATAGCCCCCAAAGTTGTTAGTGGAGGGGGAACCACAGGGGTAAATTTAAATTGGCAACTGTCGGTACTGGGATTCGAACTGAGGATCTCACGATCCACAGTCCGATACGTTACCACTGAGCTATTTACCTTTTTATTTACAATTCTGGGTAAACTAAATGAACAAAAGTATATATCAATGGAAAGAAGAAGGTCTAATAGTCTGTGTACCTTACCTCAAGATCTAAGAACTATTTGCAATATTGCATTCTTTCTACAGTACACTTAAGAACCAGTAACTTTAGGGAAACTAGATTTAAAAAGTTATACATTGTTTTAAAAAGGCGATCAGGTTATAATTTGGTATACAGGTGAGTTTTTAAAGCAACCAATTAGTTTTGCTGGCTAACTAATAACTTTAGGGAAAAAATAAAATATAAATAAACAGGCTTATACACCAAGGTAGGGGACATAATTTTACGGTTGGTAAAATACAATTATTAAGGAGTTGTGGCGGGGTGAGATGAAAGTTATCTTTTTCTTATATGGAAAGGGGTGCTTTTTTATTAGAATGGATAGCTTGACGTATTTCCTTTAAAATTAAAATTACGATCACAAAGTTCAAAGAAACAATTTTTAATATGGAAAATAAAACTTAAGGTAGGCCGTTGAACAAAACAAGTTACTGTTTTTTTTTTATTGGTACTCCTGTCAACAATGGCTTTACATCGACAATAACCGCCACATCCCCCTAGTAGTTTTATTTTACCAATCGTACAATTATGTTCCCCTCCTTGCTGTATAAGCCTGTGTATTTATTATTCTCTAAAGTTATTAGTTAGCCAGCAAAACTGTTTGTTTGCTTTAAAAAACTCGCCCTGCTATATGCATATATCCCTAATCATTTAAGTTCCGATAAATCAACTGTAGGGAACTCAAATTTAAATATGTATAAACATTAAAAAGAGGAAGATTCAAGCTATATTTTGGTATTTACCACGTGTTCCCAATATTTGTTTGTGTTATTGTATAAAGACCGTAACTTTAGAATCATTCTATGTTCGTTAAATTAATTTTACTATACTCCTCGATGTCTTACAAAGCTTTATTTTTAGAAAATAGGTTCTCAAACAATGCGATATCCGGTTACAGAGTAGGTAAACACTTTTAAGGTAAAAGAAATGTCTAAGTGCATCCAGGAATTGAACTTTTGTTGTGTAATAAAATGCATTTTAGATATTCCTTTTGTTATATAAGTAGGCTGACTAGTAGTCAGGACAACCAATATTGATTTAATGACAGTTAATTAAACATAATATAAAGATATAATTGTATGAATCTTTAATATAAATAATAGTTAAACTAACTGTATAGTGTTTTAAATATATATCAAACATAAAATATAACATGGCGCAGTCGGTAGGATACAGATTTTTTGGTAAAAGAACATATTTTTATAAATATTGAAATGGAGAACCATAATGCGAGAATGCCTTCACCATTAATTTTTGAAGGAAATATAGCAAAAAATTTTAAAAAATTTAGAAGACAATTCGAAGTATATATGTTAGCTTCAGGAAATGCTTCAAAAGAAGAAAATGTGATAGCAATTTTGTTAAATATTATGGGTAAAGAAGCTATAGAAATTTTTGATAATTTTGACCTCATCAATGAAGAAAGAAATAATTTTAATATTATAATGAAAACTTTTGAAAAATATGTAACTCCGAAGAAGAATGTGACTTATGAAAGGTATGTTTTCAATTCAAGATTTCAACAAGAAGGTGAGTCATTTGACTTATTTTTTCAAGAAATAAAAAATTTAATTAAGACATGTGAATATGGCCAACTCGAGAAGCACATTTTGAAAGACAGGATTGTAATAGGAATTTTTGATAAGAAGTTGCAAGAGAAACTGTTATGTAGTGATGCACTAAATTTAGATAAATGTATTGAAATTTGTAGAGCAAATGAAGTTACGAAAGGACAGTTAAAAGATCTACAGGAAAAGGATAAAATAAATATTATAGAAAAAAGAAACAAATTTACTAAAAATTTTAATAAAAAAGAGAAGACAATTGAAGCGATAAAGAATTATGATAAGAATATGAAATTATTCTTATCATAATTCTTTCTACCTTTTCCTATTAGGCAATTGTAGTGCCTTCAAACACTCTAGGCATGGACTGATGTTCCTAGCAATAACACAGTATATTACTTGAAAATTCTGTGCAATCTTTAGTTAAAGGTGAGGCGCCGGTACGTTGAAAGAGTAAATAAAACGGCTTATGATTGATGACAAAAGATAAAGGCTTTCCGAAATAATACATCCCACGTATCCCCTACAACGCTATATGAATGTTTTCAGCGCAACTTTGACATGAGAATATGTGAAGTATTTCAGGTCGAAATTTTTTCATGAATTATGTATGAAAAGGACTCACCATAACTTAATTAAATTTGAAAATTTCCTGCGAAAATATGTTATGAATGTGTATAAAGGTGTACCTAGGAACTGTTGACACAAAGAATTGACTGCGGGTGGTTCATATTCCTACATTCAGATTTCCTTAAACCCTTAAGAACCGAATTTTTTTCAAGTAAATGCACAAACAAATCAATTTATCCCTTTTTTCCTGACGAACTTTCCAATAAATTTTCATACTCGAAATCCGAATCGTCAGAGTCACTCATTATTTTCTATTTTCTAAATAAGATTAAAATATTTTATTTTCTAAATAAGTAAAAAAAAAATGGCCGATAAGGCCATTTACCAAAGCCTTTTGACTATTGACTTTGAAAATGAATCGTAACAAGTTACTATTTGACAGCTGTATTGTAAAATATTTTCTGGCCTCCTGAACTGTAAACATAACAATCACACATCATTTACGTTTGCGGTAACTACGATTTTACAGTTTCCATGATTTTTGAAACACCCCGGTGCGGGAATGCGCACCGATATTTTTTAGCTTTTTGAGGCCATTAAAATAAAAAGTAACTTTGTAATAATGAAGAATGATTAAAAAAAACTGCAGTTACCGGCAAAATCGTTAAATAAAGTAACATAGAAATAAATAAAACTAAAAATTTTATATAAAAATGACATTTGCCAGCAGCGCCATCTCTTAACACTTATCCTAAGTATTGATATTTCACAGTTGGTAATTGTCACATAACCAATAAAATGTCATAAGATAAAACTGATTGATTGGATTGATGAGAATTGGTGATTTATTTTATTTTAATTATATTAAATGAATTGTAATACAGAATATTGAGAAAAGTAGGTAATATTTGAATCGCTCATGTAGTCTATGCCCACAAAGATTTTTTATTTTGCGATACCAGCTCTGTGAAATATGGCAACAGGATGTTTTTCAGTGAAATTGTTGCCTTTATTCTCGTCACACCACACCACAAAAACTTGAAATATCTCGTAACGTAATTTATATTTTCAGGGAGTGGTTCTACTTTTAATTATGACACTTTATACAAATTGTTGATTATTTTCACGTTCCACAGTTTTTCAAAGCGTCTTGATGCAAAGCTTACTATAAATATCAATTAGGAAAATTTATGGAAAATACATATAAATAAATATAGTAAAAAGGTATGTCGGCCAGAAAATGTAATACATTATGTGTGCGTTAAGTTTATTATACATCGCTCAGTTTAATTAAAGCACTCCGCTGCGCGTCGTGCTTCAATATAAAACTTCGCGCTGTAAAATTAAACTTACCGCACGTATAATGTAAATAACTATTAACAGAACTTAACCCAAAAGTCTGTTATTATATTACTAAGAGTTCAAGAAAATACAATACAGTGTTTACACTGTATTAAAAGTATCTAATTTTAAATTTCTAGGGTTAGATTTGAGACTATCGTTCACAATTCCCCACAAAGAATTTCGGGGGAAAGTAGTTAAGGAAATTGAATAAAACGAATGCTGTTTTAACAGAAAAATTGCGAGGAATTAAAATTTTCAAAAGGAATTTAATTATATTGTTTAATTTTCAAGATTTTGTTCCTCTCAACAAGCCGAACCAATCGAACGCATTATAGTTTTGGTTCTGAGTTGAAGAAATCGAGGTTAGATCCTTGTTTAGACACAATGAATTTTCATACAAATCAGATAAAGAAATTAGCATTCTCTTTCCGCCAGAAAATTACTAAGATTCATTAGATAAATATGCTAATTTTCTTTCACTTTTTTGATTAATAACAAAGATATTTCAGAAGTCCGTTGAAAGAAAAATATCCTAAATTTATTTTGCTGCACAAGTTAAATCCCCGTACTTCTATTAAACATTTTGATTATATTTACATAGTTCATAGAAAAAACAGCAGGTAATGAACTAAAATTAAAAAAATATAAACCCTGAACTCATTTGCGAACTACGCGCAATAATCAACGCTTCATTCGTTCGAAATCTGCTTAAATTTCGTATTTACTTCACCAATATTTTGTTTTGCACATTATTGTTTGACAGTAACAAATCGTTTTTGTTTACGTTAATGATGATGCCCTAGTTTGTTGAGCCCTCTTTCGCCCCAGTAAACTGCGTACATAAAAGAAATAAGTACCCGCGTTTTACTTGCTGCGAGACGATGAACATGCTATCACTTACACACGGATAACTCAACTCACGCCAAACTAAAACTAATATGCTTTATGTCGGTGAAAAGGGAAGATTCGCACTGCGACAACTCGAGTATTTGGAAACTAAATTAAAAGAATTATTCATCTGTGGGAAGAGAAAGGTTTAGACTGCATTCTGGTGTATGCTCCCCTTATAGTTATTATCTGATGAGGTAATAGTTATTTACCGGTTTCAGGAGATTAAACCTATGTTTACATGCACAAAAGTAGGCAGGGTAAAGTATGTCATAACGCTGATTTGTCAAAACAGTCAAGAAAATGAAAATAAAACACAATGATAATATAACGCTATTTATTAATACACACGGAATTAAGATGTTCAGAGCTTCACCTGCTGCGTTCCAAATATTTTTTTATCTAGCTATAACGAACAGATTTGACGTTTAAGTAAAAAAAAAAATTATAAAAATGATAAAAAACAAGTGTAACCATGGTGTTAAATAAAAACAAACAGACTTACTTGATTACCTTCTAAAATTATGACAGACGTTATTCATAAAAGAATTTCAAAAAATAATATTTATTAATGACATTTATGTGTTTATATTCTGAAACCGGTAAACTATTGAACAAACCACGGATGTTATGAGTCATAACACCATTTACCCAAGCTGTCTATGGCCATTGAAAATGAATCTTTACAAGTTAGTAAACAAGGTAAACAATACATGTTGCCAATATTATTTGACAGTGACATATGCTTTAAATTTTTAAATTAAAATATCAATCGAAGTAGTAACCAAGGTGTTGTGTGTTATTATTATTGTTATAAATAAAAAAATACTAGTGCATTTGCTCAAAATTATACCCACTAGTGGACAATCTGTTACTTTGCTTGTTTAAAATCGCCATAGTTATGGAGCATTTGTTGAGAGGTGTTGGATAAACTAATTTAAAAGAACTATAAATTATAGAAAACAAGTAAGTTCAGACTATGTTCTGCTATATAGTACATGTTCTTAATAATTGTATACATTACTGAAAGCGGGAAAAAGTATTTGTTACATTTTATTGTAGTTACAGTTTTGTAAGCATAATATAGTATCAATTAAGTAACGGTCGTTCAACTCTGTATAATATATACCTGAAGATGAAAAAACAATTTGCACAATGTTTACGTTGCCCTAACATTGAGTACATAAATTATAAACTACAATATAGTTACCTATAATTCCCTAAGGCATCTAAATTCATTCCACAGTCAAGTATAAACACCCAAACAATTAGAGAACAGTAAATTCAATCCAATCTAACTAATTTTGACAACGATATAAATCCAAAATGTTGTAGTCGCGTATTGATTTTTCGTTACCGTGGCAACAACAGACACAAACCGTAGTATAAACCCACGTAGACAACATAGCTGATGGTCAGCATCTTCTGCTGAAGCAGAACACCAAATCAGGAGGTCGAATTTTCCCAACCAACCAGTAATCGAAATTTTCTTATTTCGTAATTCGTTTCGATGTGCGTATCGCGTGTAGGGAGAGTTGACGGGAGATAGAAATCAAATTAGATTGGATTGTAACTGAGTTATGATGTGAAAAGTAATACGCTACGTTTTCCACCATTCAACGATGTATGGTTAGTAGTAATCGCTGAGAAAACCATTGAAACAAGAGTAGCAAATCGAATGGATGTTGTATAGTTGGAAAGAGGAAGATTTAGACGTACGCAGAAGATTGAAAGGTAGCTAGAAGGCCAAAATTAATACCTTTTCCTTAATAAAGTTTTAGCAAAAACTCAATAACAAAAAAGTTACAACAAATTAAAGATGAATCAATTAATAAAAAGTAAACTATAGCGGTTAATTGGGTTTTAAATAGAATTTGAGAATACTTTAAAGTTAGTTGAACAATGTTTAGTTAAAAAAGTAATGTGTTAACATAAAAGTTATGGCTATTAAAATTTCTATTGCTCAAAATTTACTGTCCACATCTTGAAGGAAAAAATATAAAGGAGAGAGTGTTTCCCTCACTGCAACCAGAACTGTTATCACGTTGTTATAGCAACCATACTGTTAATCCCCACTCTAACGAGATCCATGGCTTGCGTGCGTCTGCCCTCACCAGGTTACATTCCCCTTGCCAGTAATATGCTTATGCTCTCTTTTCTTTATCTTCTTTCCTCCAAAGTACACATGATTGAGAGCCACTTAAAAACAAAAACAACTAGAAAACAAGCTGCCGTTCATTCATTTAAATATCAATTTATTAAATGTCAAAGTATGTTTAGTGCAAATGGTTAATACTTTTAATAAGGAGGAATATGTAGAAGTGATTATGGTTTATGGAATAAGTTTCATTAATTAAAAAGATTTCTACAATTCACCGTTTTTGCCATTAAAATAACAGCAAATTGTCACATTTGCAAGAAATATGGGGTAAACAGCTCCGTTGTAACTCATCGGACTATGAATCATAAGATCCTTGGTTCGAGTCTCACAGCTGACAAATTTTTGTAATTAAATTTCGAAAATTGTCCACATAAAATTACAACCTCTACTTTGAGCATAGTGTTACACCCGGAAATGGGTAAATGGCGTGGTTATGATGATATGAAAGAATTAAATTTCTATGCCTACAAGAAAATAATGATTCTTCCCAATTATTTTCAATGGTATTCAATTTGTGGACGTTAATTTAAAAGAACTTTAATTTGCTGTAACTTTGCTTATTGAGTTTATTAAGGAAAAAGTATTAATTTGGGCCCTTCAGCTACACTTTCAATCTTTTCCGTTACCTTATGAATAAACCTACATTTATGTATAACTATGTTGCTAATACTCTGTCATCTTCCCATAGAAGAAATTGAAAGTAGAGTTACAACAATTTCAAGTGTTTTATAATACCATTTTCGGAACCTGGTCAAGAACGTAAAGATTAATAATTAATTACGTTTTTCAGCAGTATGTTGCAGGGGAAGAAAAAATCTGCCTCAACGAGACATCAAAAAAGCATCACAAACAAAACTTATCCAGCCAGAGACACCGTAACCTTGACGACGGATCCACGGAAAAAGTAAATGTGTAAGTTGCTGTTGGGTATAAGAGAAAATTTTTCTAAACTTTGTTTAGTAAGTAAGCTATTGTTTAATTTAAATAATTAGTGTTTTGCTGCACTGTATAAAGTAACGTCCATTTGTTGATCCTACCGTATTCATAAAAATACTAGAGGTACTACTATACAGAGCTTTAATGATTAGTTAGTAAGTTAGGTGAATGGCTAAGGTGTAAGTCTAGTTTAAGCATTAATTTTTTATGAATACGGTCATGTATGTATTGACAAATTTCCCTACATGCATATTAATTTTATCTACATTAAAACATCAAATAAATCAAGTTTATCATAATGTGTATTACACTTCCATTTGATTCAAGTACCTAACTGATAATAATTTGATTTATTTACAACCTCTTGCCACTATTTGCGATAAACTTTATTTTTGGCTACCTTATTTGCAATCATATGGGTTATCGCCGTATCTTTTGAAAATTTCTAGAAATTTTATTGGAGTAGACCAATTTCCTTTTATTTTACTTTGACAGTTTTTAATTCCTGCTACTTTTAAATCTTCTTCTACTTCCTTTAGCCATGTGATTTGGCTCTACCACGTCTTCGTTTTCCTACTGTTTTTTTATTGCTTCCTTTTCTTCTGCTCTTCATATATACCCAAGCCATTTGCCTTTCTGTCCCTGGATCTTTTTCACTATGCCTTTTGTTTAAAATTCTTGTTTTATTTCATAGTTCATTCTTATTCTGATAATGTCTAACAATTCTACTTACCAATGTAAAATTATTAACAGTATTTTTATGTTGCTTATGTACAAGAGTAAAGCTAGTAAAAATACTAACAAATAAATAATAAAAGGTAATTTATAGGGAACCAAACTCGACTAAATACATTAAATTAAAGCCTGATCCATCACCCGAATGACGAATGTTTCTGTACATGTTGCATTTGATGAATGGATAAGGTAACTAGTATACAGGATGACAGACAGGGTAACAGTCATTCTGTATGATAATAATAATAAATGATTCTGTATGGCAAATATATCTGCAACAACAAATTGTTTTGTGCGTTGTAAATAAACCTGAATGTCAATTTGCACTTTTTGTTATTAAATCTCAATGCGGGACCACATCTACTAAATGTAAATCAAACAACTTATTTGGAATATAAACAAAATACTGTAAAAAAATTAGATCCAATCTCATCGGGAGAAAGATGAAGAGATCTTACACTTGAAGCACTTTTCTCTATAGTAATCGTGCAATGTTTTATACACACCTTTCTCTAATCCATTCAAACATTCGTCCACCACCAATCCCAATCATCCATTTACTCCTCCAGTAGTCGCAAGTTGTTTCACTAGCCTAATAATTTGGTGAGTCTCGTTAAAATTGTAACAGTATCCGAGACATAATTTAACTAACCAGGATTAATCATTTTGATATGGGTTAGAAATGTTAATTGATTCACCTGAACTGCCTGTATCTTTATCACTATACCCAAACTAATAATAGTATATTCCGTAAATAATTAAG
The DNA here is from genome assembly GCA_963942605.1 of Poecilus cupreus. Lineage (NCBI taxonomy): Eukaryota > Metazoa > Arthropoda > Insecta > Coleoptera > Carabidae > Poecilus > Poecilus cupreus. Next base: position 16,233,425 of record OZ012728.1, read on the forward strand.
TATGGAACCAAAACCTAGTTGTGATTGCTGATTTTTGTAACTATATGGAACTAAAAACCATCTCAGTTGTTTGGTATTTTAAGAGAAGTATTTTAGATTCGGTTTCAGTGCTGTACTATGTTCTAAAATTATTTTATAAGAAAAATGCTTCGAATAAAAGTTATAGAAACATATATTATGTACCACTTTTATTTGAAGTACTTTTTACAAAATAAATTTAGAACATTGTACAGCGCTAAAACCGAGGTTAAAACACTTCTCTTAAAACATCCAAAAACAGAGCTCGGTACCACCTATATATCTCAAGTTATACTTTACTTTGTACTACTTACTTCCATTATTATTTCTTTGGCTTTTTATTTCTATATAACTAGCTCCTTGTTTAACATTAATCACTATGAAATTTTTATAGGCAAACTATGCGTGTAACAATTTGAGGTTAGTTTCGTTTGTGATTGTAGCGCTCCTATCGGGAATAATTTGCGAATGCCTCCATAAACCACATCACATAAACCAGAATTTGGTAAAACCGTAGCCGTTGAACAAATTCGTGATTATTCAACCTCAAAACTAAAATAAATCTTAGTTTCTTGCTTTTGTAAATTGATTTTCTGTAACCATGACCGGCTAAAGAAACTAGGACCTGCTGCTAACTTCACTTCTAGCCGTAAACTACGACTACGGTATAGCCCAGAATTTTTACTGGTTGCTGTGGTCCGGCCGGTAACAATTTTTTTCGGAAACCGCGTTTCAAAATTGTTTCTTTGGTTCTTTTCAGGGTTGACGGAACTAATAATCACAAAACCGGTTGAAATTACGGAACATACTACTATTTAGAGTAGTACATTCAACCAGTAATCAATTTCCTCAAACTTTCAATCCCGACCAACCATTTATTCCTCGATCACTCGCGAGTCGTTCCACAGGCTTGCATTCAACGTCCACTCTGCACTAGCGAACATCCTCAACTGAATCGTGTACCGCGTTGCTAACAAATGCACTGCATAGAGCTCATTATAAAACTTTACTCTAACTCGAATAATTTGGGGAGTCTCGTTAAAAGTGTAACAGTATCTGAGACATAAAATATCTAACCAGAATTAATCATTTTGTTGTGGGTTGGAGGTCTTAATTGATTCAGCTGAACTACTGTATATTTTTGGTCGTTATTACAAAGTTTCGAGCAATACTATTAACTGTAATGTAAAATCAATTTAACTTGTATATAAAACTTATTAATTTAAAGACGTGCCAATATTTTCCTAATGTAAACATAAGTGCCATAACAATATTTTTCATACTGAAAGGATCAAATTATCATAGCGATACATAATGCATTTGTTCTTAATTTTAATTATTAGTTACACGTGCCTTCACCAATATTATTCTCAGTTTATCACGTGGCTCAAAATTAATTTATTTATAGTTATTTTTGTAAATTTGTACAAATAATATAAGCTAAGGTATTGTTTTAATATTTTAAACTTGTATATTTTATCAATCTAGTCAATTATTGTGTATATTACTAACTGTTTAAGTACGTATAATAGTCACCATTTATAAGTTATACCATTCATTTTAGGCAATATTGTTGTATGTAAAGCTATTCAAAATGAATTATCATTAGTGTTTGTATGATTATGTGAATAATATATCAAAAATTAATGTATAAGTAGACGATCGATACTGTGTGCATTATATGTTGTGTGCTCCATAAAACAAAATATACTCGGTTACTTGTGTCTCGTTGTGTCTAGTATCTATTATTACCCGTACATTTTTCCATTAGTAATGAACAATAATTTAATATGTTGTTGACTGTTTAGGTGTATTTGATATTATTCTACATATCAGGAACTAATTCTGAATTATTGTAGTACTTGCTTTTGATTTCTTATACATATTTCAGAAGTATAGGAATCCTGAAGAGTTTAAGGACCAATTACATTAAGCCTTGTCAATGGTATTATTCGCTAACGATTGAGTTTATTTTTAAAAATAATAGTTATTTATGATATGTGTTAAAAGTTGCTTTTTATGAGTGAGTGGGTAAGTTTGCGGAGTGAGGTGAAGACGAGTGAAGCAACTCCACAAATTCATGGCTATTCTTAAAAAAAAGGAAAAAATTTAAATATTTTTCTTCATTTTTGAAATATCTATAAGCTTTCTTTTTCTGGCAATGAATGAAGGTTACGAGCTAAACATGATATGACTTCATCTGTTTTATAAGTCATAATTTGTTGTTTACATAGTTACTGTTTCTATGTACTTTTTTATGCTATTCATTTATTATCTTGATGAAGAATTGCGCACAGTAATTTGAAACGTAAAAGTCTATTATAATTTTACCATTAATTCTGAAAGTTTTTACAACTTAAAAAAGCCTATCATTAATAATGATAATTGCTACGTTTATCGATATGCCAAACTATACTCTAGCACAATTATTAAACGTTAAAATTCACAGCAGTAAAGATAATAAAATAATATTATAGTCCAAATGATTAGTGTCCTGTTAGAAGGGGACTAGTTACCCGTGTTATATATACAACATCCTGTATATAATGCATATAAAATTTTAAAATAATTTGAATACAAAAGAATCTTTCAAGGCAAAATAAATCAGACAATGAACTGATAAATTAAGCAATGGAATTTTTAACAAAATTGTTTTTATAACTTTATCATTGGTTTCTTATAAATAAATTGCATAAACACAGCAGATAATTGCAAATAGCAACCAACAGGCTAGTGTGGAAAGACTGCAGAGTCATCTAAACGCAGCTAGAAGAACTAGCGTTCACCTGGTAAAAAGATTTTGTTGTATAGTTCGTATTGCAACCTGTAGATACCTTAATTTTGGCGCGAATATAACTATTATGATTCATTTGTTTATTGTCAACTGTCATTTTGTCAAGTTTAGTATTGCTGTCAGTTTTTCACTTTTAAAGTTATTTTAAAATGGTAACAATTTGTAGAACAATTCCACAATGTTATTTTGGTAAATTTATTGCATATCCCCTTACTAATTATATTCTCAAGGAATTATCAGTTTCGATGCTTGTAATTATAAGGTAATTACCTACTTTCTAAATTTGTTAGCATATTTTTTTGTGAAAACTAAAGGTTCAAAGTCTTAGTACAGTCTTCCTTGCCAACGCCTTATTCTGATTACATCACATGTTCCCCCTCCCCTATATATTTTTCTATATACGTCGACAACTGTTATTTATCCGAGTCATTGTCGCTTCAAGTGTCAGAGCTTGATTACCATATTGTGCTTCACTTAAACTCTTCTATTTACTCTTAATTCTTCAACCACCGGTATGTATATTGTTTCATTAACCTTTATAGATTTTTAAATATTTATTGTTGTTGCAGAAATGGCAAAAATAAAGGCAGGCCCAGTCGTCGACATCCTTGGCGATGAAATGACCCGAATTATCTGGGACTCAATCAAAGACAAACTCATTCTTCCCTTCCTCGACATAGAACTACACACCTATGATTTGGGCATTGAAAACCGAGACAAAACCGCAGATCAAGTCACGGTCGACTGCGCTGAAGCTGTCAAGAAGTACAACGTAGGTATCAAGTGCGCGACAATCACCCCAGACGAAAATAGAGTTGAAGAATTCAACCTCAAGCAGATGTGGAAATCACCCAACGGCACCATTCGAAACATCTTAGGGGGTACAGTATTCCGTGAAGCCATCATTTGTAAGAATATACCTCGATTGGTTACTTGCTGGGAGAAGCCGATTATTATTGGACGTCATGCTCACGCTGATCAGTATAAAGCTACTGATTTTGTTGTCCCTGGAGCTGGTAAACTAGAACTGATCTATACTCCCAAGAGTGGAGATGTAGTTAAACACACAGTTCATGAATACAAAGGACCTGGTGTAGCTATGGGAATGTTCAACACCGATGAATCTATCATTGCTTTCGCTCATTCATCATTCCAATACGCATTAAACCGCAACTATCCATTATACCTAAGCACTAAGAACACTATTCTCAAACGTTACGATGGTCGTTTCAAGGATATCTTCCAAGATATTTACGATAGAGAGTACAAGCCACAGTTCGAGGCCAAAAAGATTTGGTACGAACACAGATTAATTGATGACATGGTCGCATATGCAATGAAAAGCGAAGGAGGTTTCGTTTGGGCTTGTAAAAACTACGACGGAGATGTCCAATCCGATTCCGTTGCTCAAGGATATGGCTCTTTAGGTTTGATGACTTCTGTCCTTATTTGTCCTGATGGTAAAACAGTGGAATCAGAAGCAGCTCACGGAACTGTCACCAGACATTACAGAATGTATCAGAAAGGACAGGAAACATCAACTAATCCAATTGCTTCGATCTTCGCATGGACGAGAGGTTTACTCCACAGAGCAAAGCTAGACAAAAACGATGCCCTGAAGAAGTTTGCAGAGAACCTAGAAGCAGTTTGCATTGAGACCATCGAGTCTGGATTCATGACTAAGGATCTTGCCATTTGTATTAAGGGAATGAATAATGTACAAAGATCAGACTATTTGGAAACCTTTGAGTTTATGAATAAATTGGCTGAGAACCTCAAGAAGAAACTTTCGGCATGACTCTATTTGAGAAACATGTTGTAATGCCATATTTTTTTATTGGTGAAATTGTTTTTTATATTTTTAGGTGAGGGCACTCTGAATAAAGTTTTTACAGAATTGTTTTTAATGTATTATCATCTCACAACAATTTACGCAAGTGTACGATAACCTTTCCTTTTAAAAATAAATGTTTTCTAGTATTTCAACAAATAATGATTATTTTGTACAATAAAAACAATAAAACTTAATGTTTGTTATTTATTTATCCATTTAACCTTGATATAGAAAAACAAATCGTCATATGCAACGTCATTATATGCTGCATCATTTTGGGTTTACAAAGTTGGTAATATACTGAAATGAGCCTAGCGTTCTATAAAGCACTGTTCAGACATAGACACACAGAGAACACATTCAAATCATACACTGGCACAATATAAGTATGATATCTTATTTATACTGTGACTACGAAGTAACTGTGACATAGACAACAGTGAAGAAGAAGTACGATGTGTGCGGGCTGTCAAACTGAGTTTCTTATTATTGTCGATTGTACTTTTTTATGTTCGTTTTATTGATTTGGCTTAGTTTTTTTTATATAATCTTATGTTTGATTGTATAAAGAAAAATTGAGGATACAAATCTAATTGCGAGTGCATAATTTACTTTAATTTTGAGGTCACAAACAAGTTCCATATATGAACGGCTTAAATTTTTGTGACTCCGTACTTCTTTATTAGGTCAAATTATCAAAATCGTTAAATAGTTTTCTCTCGCATGACTAAGTGTTAGACAGATAGATGAACAAAAAAATAATATGCGCTACTTTTTCTTAAATTTTCCTAAAAAAATAGGCCGTATCCATTCGATTGTTTTGCAGCAGGCGAATTAGCTATTAAATGTCATTTTAAAATAGCTTGAAAAGAAAATCTTCGTCGTGTAATGTCCACTTTACGAAGTTGTTATCGTAGCAGCTTGCTAATTGGTACAAAAACGCATCGAAACTTCATGTTTAATGAAGAATATTTCATTAGCTGTCAAAAAGCGATTAATTTTTATCTGAATTAGCAAGTTGCTTAGCGGGCATTACTCGATGAAGTTTTACTTTTCAAGTGATAGCTAACGCGCCTATTGCAAAACTTGCGGATAGATGGTACGATCAATTTTTTTAAGAAAATTTAAAGAAAAAGTACCGCGGATTCTTTTTGTCGTTTCATCTATCTCTTGTGCGAGAGAATAGTATATTCTACAACAAGTAACGGAATGGCACATATTCCACGCGAGCAAAAAGTTTGAGGTCCGAGCCGAAGGCGAGGGCTACGGTTTGCGAGTGTGGGATATGCCATTCCGTTACATGTTGTATACTATACTTTCTATAACAAGATTTTGGAAATTATACAAAAAATACATATATAAAACTTTTGAAAACGTCAAAATCAAATAAATAAAATTAAAGCAAACAGACGTAACCATAGTAACTGAATCAAGAAACTTCATATATCGCGCTAACATCCGGCTCTGATTCGTCGAAAATATTCCATACGCAGCGTATGGAATGTTAGTGATTCCATAACAATTTTTAGTTGTGGAATGCCTACTTTCCAAAATAGTGTTATAGAAAAAACTTTTAATGTCACTTGAAAAGAAAAACTTCATCGTCTAATGCACGCTTTAAGGTAGCAACTTTGTAAGCCCGATTGTGCTACTGTTGCCTGAGTGTGGCTTGAATGTGTCTATGTCTGAACAGGGCTTAACGATCTACGAAACATTCGGCCAGTGGAATCATCTGCATGATTTTTCTTAGCTTGTACGGTACAATAAATCTTTAAATGAGTTAAAAACGATTGGAATTTTTAGGCAACATAACGTAGTTCTTAATGGTCTTATTTCTTTCCAATTTTTCTCTATAATCTTTGGGATAATAAAAGGAAGAATTGTTTACATTTAGCGTTGTTATCCTGGCAGTACTGTAGCAATTAAAAATGGCGACAAAAATATTATTATAAGCAAATAGAGCATTTATTAGACGCAATTAGATAGATAGTAGTAAATAATTAACAAGCAACAAATATGTTATTGTTATATGAATTTAGATTATTGTAAAACTATTGTTGATAACTAGTAAACTTTAGGTAGGTCTTATCTGTCAAACTATATTGTTGAGCACTTTAAATTGATGTTTTTTTCAGAAATAAATAGACGTAGTAAGTGACAATGATTCCACCTCTTGCACCCTGCCAGAGTGACGAATGTCAAAACATGGTTGGATGGGTAAATAAAACCATGTTTAGTGTTAATAATAAATACTACAGCCCTTATTTCATTTGCAGAAGAATACCTTTAATATGAGACAAGTCACTCTTATGAATCTGGCTGCTCACCATTTATCTTTAAAAGGAAATAATCAATCGAGACATGTTATTAGTTGTATGCAGAATGGATGTATCAGTAGTCCAGTTAAATCATTAGATCTATTAAGGAAAAATATCCAAAACGCCATTAATAAAGACATAGATAACGTTATTAAGAAATATATAGAGGTAGAGATCTCGGACCATCAACAGAATTATATTTACTAATTTGATTTGTGTTGTAGAAATTCTTTCAACCCGCTGTGAACAACATTCGAAATAACTGCGGACGAGATAGTGTAAACGATGAACATATTAAAGAAGCTTGTTGTAAGATATTAGATGAAGCCAAATTGATGTATTCCAACTGTCCACGATCAAGAGATAGCTCTCCATACGATTACAGCGATTCAGAAACTGGGAGCTTAGTTGATTACAAATTTGGAAGACCTATTACTGGAGTAAGTTAACTTTTCTGTCTGAGTGAACAAGTTGATGTATTCATATTTCCTCTTTCCAGAGTCCCCTCTTCAGAAAGCGAAAGGAGTCCGATACAGACTCCGAAACCAGCCATTCAGTCCGTTCCAAAAAATCTAAAACCAAACTAACCACCAATGATATCCCTCCATTAAACCGTCTTCCGGTAAAACGTGAAGGTGTCAAATGGAATCCAGAACGGATTGGTCAAAACACTTTATTTATAATGGGCGCTAAAGCTAATAAAGCTTTAGGTTTTGGCCAGACTCGCGGGAGACTATACGTACGGCATCCAGAACTCGTAAGGTACTCAGGAGATCAAGAAGACAAAGAGTGGTTAGCGCAGCAGAGCTTGATGCCTCCAACAGGAGGTAAGGCTTATTTGATGGTTTTGGAAGACATACAAGAGTTATCTCAAGCTGACGATTATAAAAACAGCCCTAATCTTCAACTAGGTGAGCTGAAAGGCTTTGAAGTCCCACCGTTTATGCTGCAGAAAATAAAGTCATACATTGACTCTTCAAGAACTGACTCTAAACTGAGTTTAGATTTATTCGATTTCCAAACCAGTCAGTCGATGACACCTCCTAGTACAGCTTTAGATTCAGCTCCGTCTACACCTTCAGACACTCTTCAAATGTTGGAATGTCAATCAGCAAGCACAGTCAGTTCCAAACAATCCGACACAAATCAATTCGTACAAATTCCTGAAATCAGTCCTGGATCAAATCATTCGTTCCTCTCAGGAGCCCTCACACAAAGTCCTCTGTCTAACACTCGAGTTTCAATGTCTGTGTCTCCACATTTGCTAATCAACTTCACTCAACAACAGCAGCTGGTTTCTTCCTCCAGCGTGCATCTTGGAAACGGAGTAACTGCTGTTGATGTTAATGCTGGGGATTCCAACCATAGTAACTTGTCCGCGTTGCTAGCCACGCATATTACCAGTGATCATTCGGAAGAACAAGACATTTGAAATTAGGTTCTTCAGGAGTTTTTGTTACCGTAAATCCATTATTACCTCTTATTTTATATGCCTCAAATATTGCGCTATACTTTTAAAAGTTAGTAAACGACCCTTTGCTTCTAAATACCATTAGTATTAGGTTATCTCAAAAGATTCTCTTGGCGTACTGTTTGAGGTATTCTCCATTTTCAGTACAAATTTTAATTTATTTTAATTTATTACACCTGTATAAACTGTGTTGTCAATTACTGTTGCTATAATGTTTATGAATACGGTTATTAAATACAGTGATTCTGTATTTTTGTAACGAACTAAAAAATAATAGTGTTAGCATAAGTTACTATAAGTATTATAATGTTTAGGAAATCATGTAAGAAGAATATTACTTTTTAAATGTTATGTACTATCATGTATGTTAAATAAATGAAGATGCCAATGTTTTAAGACGTTCTTAAGTATTTGTTAGGCCCTTCAGGAGACAAACCGAACAAGCGAACGATCCTTTACGATCTTTCAAATATTGGGTAATTTTTGATGGAGCAAAGGGCTTAACATTTAACCATATATAAATAATATTTCTGTGGTGTCTCTTATATTCGACACAGTACAACTTGAATCGGAAGCTTAAATCAAGATCCTAAAGATGATCTCTTTGGTAAAGATATTACAATAATTTTCAAATTAGTTGAGGTCCGGATGATATAGTTTAACCAAACAGGAACAGTATTATTAGATTGAGCTTCAGAGGTATGAGATTCTAAATCCTAAAGATGTTTTCTTTGATGAAGATGTTACAAATATTTGCAAAATGGTAGAGACCATGATGATCTATTTCAACCAAGCAGGTTTGAGCATATCTCCAGGATGACTGTCAGAAGAATGTGTTCGGAAACAGCGGCCAGTGGTTGCAGGATTGTGATTTCAAAATGATGAGGAATTCAGGATGATCATAGTTTAACCAAACAAGAACGATATTATCTGTTCGGAATTTGTTAGTTTTAACTTGTCACTCCAAAAACTGTAGGGTGATGAGTTCGGAACAAATGGTTTGTGATTGCAGGATCGTAATGGCAATTTTCCAAATTGATGAAGAGTCCAGGATGATCATAGGAAGGAGATTAAAGTAGAAAGATGATGTTGGTTGTAAGAACTCCAGGGTGGTTGGGTTTGCAGGAAGAGACCAGTGGCGGCAGGTTGAAGTAGGCAGTTATGCAAGCAAGTGTAGATCGGAGTATGACAGTAGGATGTGCGTATGTGCGTGGTGGTTACGTCAGCGAATGCACAGATTGCAGCAGTGTCCAATCACGGCAGGCAGTGCGCATGAGTGGTGCGTGCGCATGCCGGCACGACGAAGCGCATCAGCGTCCGATGGAGAACGATCGCAAACCGAACCTTCCTAACCTTCCACCGCTCAGTATCGTGTTGATAGTGTGGCCGAGCGAGCGAATCCGGGAGCCGCTGCCCATCCCGGTTTCACTATTCCTTTAGTTTAGTCGTAGTTGAAGAAACGCTAATATATTACACTGTTATGGAGTCTCAAAGTCAGGAAATTGTAGCTAGTGGTTCCCCGGCCGAGGTGCCCAACGATCCAGGGTAGGTTTCGTTGCGTTATCTTTCTGTGACCTGCCACCGAACAGCCCCGATCCTACTTGAATGCGTGTGTTCACCGCCACCAATTCTCTGTGCACCACGGGCTTTACGTTCATGTGCGACTGCCACCACTATCTTCTCTCGGGCACCGAAGCCGCTGTCACTCTTCAAGACCATGGCGAGCGATACCCTCCAGTGTTTTCATTATTTTATTAAAGAAGAACCACGTGAAAACAATTCCGAATTCAAATCTTTCACGCTGTCTTTCATTCCCTTCTTTATTTTCAAACACCAATGCTCCAAGTGTGTATATATACTACAGTGTTTTAAAATAAAGATGTGGAGTGTATTGTTGTTGTTGTCATCAAAATTTCATTCCCTACATGTATAATAACCAAATAGTGCGAGCGCTTTTCTTGTTAAAAGTTCGTGTAGGGTGTATGTATGCTCACGCAGCAATGTTTTGTTACAGAAAAATGTTTATCGGAGGGCTCAGCTGGCAGACAAGTCCAGGTAAATATTTTTTACAATTTCATACTCAAACACAGTAAATTAAAGAATCATGTGCATCATCACGATTTCTTCAGCGATAACTTGTTATCTTAGAGGCAACATAAGTGATAACGCGCTCGAAATCAACTAAATTCGTTTCATCCGTCGTTATCCTAATTCTCCGCGCGCGTGTGTTATGTTTGTGTTGTGTTATGTAAACATTGTGTTCGTATGTCGGTATGTGCCTACCTGGACAGGTGAAATGGAGGGGGAAGTGAATATATATACCGTGGACACTCAACTTAAAGCTTATTGGTTACATGTAATTTAACCGTCCGTATCGTGTTTTGGTGCTAATGAGAGACTTCCTCGAATTTTTATTCTTCCAAAGATGTCTTCAGTACAAATTATACACCAAATATTGACGCTGTCAATAAGGGGAAACTTAAACAGTACGGAGAAAACGAAAGTTAAGAACAAGGAGGTTGAAATTATGTTCTCACGGGCTCTTGCATATTGCAATCGTGACGAAAACGACTACCCGCAAGAACTAGTTGCGGTTTTTATTACCTTCGGGCTTTCGGAATTGGAATATTATTTGCAGCTCGATTATTCCACTACGTGCTCTCTAATCACCACTGGCTTAGGCGCTTTTAATCAGCACGCAAGGACCTTTCGAAATACCTGCTGCCCTATCAAAATTATTGCAAATGATTAGAACTTAGATGCGTCGCTAATGCGGTGGTGTCTCCTCGAGTGGAGCCCAGCCGTCGGACGCGGTCCAATTCTAATTTTCTGGTGCGTGAAGCCTCTTTTAAGTTTCCGTCGCTAAGAACGCAATCGTCATGTTCGTCTGATTGCAACGGGAGTTTTTGTCCGTAATCGCTCATGCGTTTTTACATCTCCCCTCCACAGATCTCCTCTATCTCTGTTCTTGTTTCTCTTTCTACCATCCGTCCTTTTCCGCTTATTCTCCCCGTCTCTGTCTACGGAGTTTCTTCCTGTATTTCGCTAGCTAGCATACAATTACCGACATGCAACAGTAATTCTCTGGTATAATACTTTATTTGTCACTGTGATGTGCGTCGTTTCGTGATCGTGATGGAGCGTTGTCATGGTCACGACCCTCAAGCGTCCTCGTGAGTCCGCTGTCGATAATTGCTGGATTCGGACTCTGCAGATACTTGTTATTGTTACCTTATTACTTCTTCGTTTAATTCGGTTTGTTTACTACGTCCTGGTTAATCTGCTAATGCGCTTGTTTCTTAAACCACCCTGCGCCATCTTCGCTTCGAGCTTTAGGGTCAATGGTATGGGGTATTTAGTGTCGTAACACACGCTCGTTCATCGCATGCAAGGGATGGAAGGCATTGATTTTTAGGGCTAGGGAGTGGAACGTTTTTAGTATAGCTACCAAGAAACGAATGGAAAATTGTGCCGGAAACTCCCAAGTAACCAAGTAAACAAATCTCATAAAAAATATGTAAGTTACGTGTTATCAGCATTACAACTCGTGTTGTCCAAGGCCACCAAATAATACTCAGTCAATACCGAGTGACAGGTTACAAAGAAGCGCAACCAAATTACAAATAAATAGCAAACAAATAACTAGAAATTATAGTTTATTGATTACAATATTTACAAATTGTGTTTGCGATTTGAAATGTTAACTTCCTCTCGCGTTTGTTTGGAAATATATGAGCTATATTTCAAATTCAATTATTGTTAAAACAATTTATGGAAAATTCGTCATTTTTATTATACAATGAATAGCAACGATTCACTGGAATTCGTTTGGTTTAAAAATGAACTGCACGCGAAATTATTCGTAAATAATTCAATTGGTTAACAATGCATTAATTGTACAGATTTTCACTTTGTATTAAACATCTTAGTGGTAACCTCGCTGATGTTACAACAGTAAATGAATGTTATAAATTAATAATGCTGGCAACTGAAGCAAACTACCAGGGTTTCAGAAGGGTAGAAGGGTGCAGAGCACCATGATTGGATCTCGGACGTCTGTGAAAAACAGTCGCCAATCGCCGTTTCGGAAATGAATCGTTACAAATGTGCAGTCGCTAGACAGGAAGCCATGGAATTATAGCAAATTGAGAGCACGTATTCAAATATTGACATGTGACTTAACCTTGTAATCTTAATGAAGTCTTCAACTAGATTTAGTTTTGCTCTTTTTTGAATTTAAACTGTGGAGAGTCCAATTAGTTGGGTCCAATAGAATCGCTCTCTACTACAATTATGATTATGGACGTATACATTTATACAGACGATGCCTTGCAAAATATCATGATGTTTTAAAACTTTTATACGTAAGTAAATATTTAATCATCCAGGACATGATTGTCGACTTATCTCCCAGCATAAGATATCACAAAATAAATAAGCCAAACACAAGGATTTTTTATATTCTCCAAAACGTATAATTACTCTCATTCTCTCTTTAAAGTCTTGTATATAGGAGCTAATACTGTTCATTTTGATTTAAAACGAATTCAGCAACTTTCTGGCTACTTATAAAATAAACCAACGACTGCGAAGCCTCACTTGGTTATTAAATTTGTCGAGTACTTTATCTTATCTTCATTTTACGAGTATAATCTTAACGGAAGTATACACACATCTTTACTGTCCACAATCTGGTAAATTGTTTCGGTGTACGTACTTCTTGGCTTCTTAATTCAATTTTACTAGTATTTTAATACGCGAGAAATTCAATTTGCGGTGATATGTCTTCACTGACTTGACGCACTGAGCCATTCACTGAACTGAAGATGGCTCTTAAATACACCTAATTTACTTCACTAGCAGTACCACATACACTACAAACCCTGTAACATAAAACTGTGGAGAACATATTCTCATATGTTCACTAACAAATTTTCCAGTTTGCTTTATCCATGTTGTTCTGCTCTCATATTTGTTTATTATTTGTACTATACTTGCACACTTTTTTAACCAAAATGAAAACTAATTCCCATATCCTGGATCCATATACACAGCAGTTTCTGTTGTGAATCTTTTTCTTGATTGTGAAATTCATTACATCACGAATAAAATTTAGTACGATTGGAGAACACATAAATAAAAAATAAATTAAACATAACAATAATACACTACACAACTACGTTAAGATCACTTTTATTAGCACTGCATTAAACACGTCTTTGACACCATTACTTCCTATTACAATTTTACCACTAAATGACTATTGGTCAATTTCAGTCGCGAAAAGTACATACACTAACAACCTGGCATGTTCGACTTAATACGCACACAAGAAATGAACACCATTGCCCTATTTAACCAACACGACAACAAAAACAAATAGAATTTGCTTAACGTTCTTTGATCTCCACAACTTATACCTACAACTGACTTTTTTAACGTGGAATTCTACTACAAATACTGTTTTTAAACTGAGAAAACATCTGTTGATTAACGCAATACTAAACTGAAATGAACATGGTTCCTGGATGCATCTGACCTACCAACTAATACACTAACAACATTGCACTATTTATCCACCAACACAATAAATTTAACAGATTTACACAAGTTTAACAAGTAACTATTTTTACGTGAAATACTACTACACATTCTTTGTGATCTGGCATATCTGCTGCTGCGGATTGACGCAATAGTAAACCGTTCAGCGCTCACTGAACTGAAGCTAGTCCTGGATGCGCCCGACCTGTCCAGTCGCAAACTAACACACTGCGCGAAGTAGAGACAACACAACTATTACAAGTGTATAATATGCAAAGTTTAAAAATTAATTTGAATCGGTAAGCAAACGAACATTTAACAAATCAGTACTTGCGCTGTTATATCAAATAAATTTTATATTAGTAAAAAGAGCAAGGGTCAGGATACATTTTGGCACATATATTATGTTCAAGAAAAATCTTCTTCGTACCGGATGAAGTAAAAACAATACCACAGTTTCGCAATTACTTAAGCAATTGTAGTTTAATTTTGAGAACCTAAATCAATTGAATTTTATATTCATGAAAAGAGGAAGGTCCATGCTACATTCTTGTTTATAAATTATGTTCTTAGTATGTTTTCGTAAAATACCATAATTTCGCGATATGCTGTTTGGCGTTTTGACGACCACCATTACTTATGCAATTATAGTTTAACATTGCGGAATCTAAATCAAATGATTATTATATCGATGAAAAGAAGAAGGTTCAGGTTACATTTTGGCGTATAAATTATGTTCCTAAAGTGCTTACATTTTATTTGACGAAGGAAGTTTCACTGCTGTGTAACGAATACTATTACTTAAGCAATTATTGTTTAACTTTCAGGCTACCTTTTGGCATATTAATTATTCTAGTATGCCTTCATCTTATTTGACGAAGAGACGAAGGAATAATATATTCTACAACAAGTAATGGAGTGGCACATATTCCACACGAGCAAAAAGTTTGTAGTCAGAGCCGAAGGCGAGGGCTACGGATATGCCATATCGTTACCTGTTGTAGACTATACTTTCTATCACAAGATTTTAGTAATTATACAAAAATACAAATACAAAACTGTTGAAAACGTCAAACTCAAATAAATAAAATTAAAACAAACAGACGTAAACCTAGTAACTGAATCAAGATACTTCCTTATATCGCATATTACAATTATAAATCAATTTCACGGACTCTAAATATAATCTAAGTCCAGCAGTCAGGGTTGGACCTCGAGCGATACCCTGAGTAACTCCTACAGTTATTTCGATTTTTGAACGGTTAGTTTTTCACAATTAAACGCGGAGTAAACCTAGCAAATATTATGTCGTTTAATAGAAGAAGTTTCCGAAGATCATGGATGGTAACTTAAATTCGAAGGCACTAAATTAAATGAGTCTTAATATGGTTGGAAAGAGGAAACATTCTAATATATAAATTATGTTCCAAGTTTGCCTTCATCGTACAGGATGAAGGAAAAATAATACAGTAATTTCACGATCACTAAATCAAATGAGTCTTACATCGATGAAAAGGCTACATTTTGATAAAAATACATAAATTATATTCCTAGTGAGTCTTCACTATATGGCAACTATTACAGTCTGTAATATACAAGTGAACACTAAACAAATTAGTAATTTGAGGTTGTCGCAACATAATTATAATAATTACCCGATAAATAAATACACAGAGTGCTTCCAATCTTGACCTTGGCATTGATCCCCGCTGCAAGAGTTCATCTCGAAATGCATTTCGCCGCGAGTACCGCGTGTCATCGCTTCTCAACCGCTTCAACCTTCATCGCTACACAACAACGTGGGGTGCGCGCAGCGCGGCGCGTGGCGTCGCGCCGCCCAGCTGCGCCGAAGCGGACACACGCGGCCCGGTGCCCGGGAAAATCAATAGGTGGAGAGCGGAGCCGATAGGAATGAGGAGGTGGTGACGCTACGGTGAAGATGGTGCGGAAGAAATGATGAAGGTGTTGGAGAATTGCCGGAGCGCCCAGGTAGAAACTTAAGAAAGCGGTGTAAAGATATTTGGAGTAATGTAATTTGATGTGCTTAACAACTTTTAAACTGTATAAAATACGGAATTAATCTGATGTGGGCAACACATAACCGCCGGCATAAACAAGTTTTAAACATTACAAAATTAAAAAAAAGATTCAAATAACAATCGTAGATATCATTTTGTTTATGATAATTTAACTCTAATATTACATGTGCCATAAAGAAAAACAATTTTATCGTTTTAACAGCAGATTAAATAGGAAGGTAACTTTTTGCAATAAATCCTAGCTATTAGATCAAAATACTACATTTGCATTATACGTCAAAAATATAATATGTAATAAATTAATTTTCACCAATTGTTCTTTTATAGTATATTATGATACAAGTGTATAAGTAAGCTTTTAAAGCACCTACGACGAGTTTAAGAGCACGACGCAAAGCGGAATGCATTTAACGTCGCTTGTGCTTTAAAAGCACTTATACACGTGTGTTATACGCTATTTTTTATTAAACCTGCATCATACTCTGGAAAAAACTGGGAAAGCAACATTTTGATTTTGACTCATTTCATTATTTTGCGCGTGTGACGTTTGACGTATATCGTTTACATGGAGACTGGTTAGCATTTGTTGTTTACGTTTACAGTTTTGACAGATATTAATAGTAAATATTTTTGTTATTGCTTAGTAACCTTTAAAGCACGGCGTGTTTTAATCTTGCGTTTATGAACGCTGTAGCGTGTTTTAAACAAGGATTATGATGCAGGTAATAATAAAAAAAAATTTTCATAAATAATGTCGTTAAATTATCTTGTCGAATTACACGCGAGCATTTTATTTTCTTGGGATAAATTTCAGTTTACAACTCAACCTTATCACCTGACAGCAATTTGACTCGAAAACTGTTTAAAAAAATAAATCACTCCACCTACGGTGTCGTGATTTTATTAAAACAGTTTTCTTGTTGAATTTAACAAATAATATTTATTTTTTAGTTAACCATCCAACTGGATAAATCCTAATAAGGTGAAGAAAAAAAAAGTACGAAAGAAGTATAAATATAGCAATACTAATAATAATCATTATTTAACCAGAACAGTATAAAAGACATTGGGTTAACTTGAAAAACATCAACAGACAAATAACATAAATTATAAATGGAGCACATTCTGTAATTTGGTGATACGGAAAAAAATGTTGGTACGAGGGATTGGAAGATAAAAGGTATCACGGTATCTAGGGAGAGAGAGCTGAATTGAGTTCAGATCTTTCAAATCTTTAATTTTATTATAATACAGTTATAGACAAAGATATGTTAATAAAACCTAATAGGTCTTCAAGTAAACTACCACCTTTGGTATGAATTCTTACCAAAATCTAATCAGCTCCCAATTTAACCCACAAAATTCTAAACAGATATTTCAAAATGGTATCGTCACCCACCCAAACATCATCGCGAAAATAGTTAAACCATATCCTAAGGACCCATATATTAAAAATTTTGACCCATCACAATATCTCCCTTACATATATGGATCCTACCTAGTACTGGTGTATAGGTATAACTACTGATTAAATAGTATTGCTTGAAATTCCTTCTAAAAAATATCGAATGAACCTTGTGTTGCAATAACCAACGTGCTACCATCCACACATTTCATTTCCCTCCTTCTCCCTGCGTGTTAATGTGTTTTCATCGACGATTTGACGGCTGCTGATAGGCTCAAATCGATTTAACTCCGAGTTATTGGCAATTAGTTTCGAGCGGTGTTGATTGGCCGCTAAAAGAACGAAACAACGCGCTTCATATGTTCGGTGCAGAGTCCAAAGTTGAGCAGAAGCCGGAATTTGCAGAAATTAGTTTTTAATGGAATCACGCATAATGTTCCTAACGATCATTTTGGTTGTGTATTTATATATTTGATACTTGCTCTCAAAAAAGTTTATCACTAATTTTGTACCCGCATTCGCAGCTTACCATACCCTACAACGATTCGCATTCACAAGTTTTATAATTGAATCCGTTTACCTATGATGATGAAAAATGAAGTATTGAATAGAAACAATATTGGTCGCAGTATATGCCTCAAAATATCGTAATATCTTATATTTAATCACACTTGGGTGTTACTGGCTGACCACTTAAATGTAGTTTTGGTAGGTACTGATTAAGATTTTGATTGCAGCAAGACTCAACTATCACGGTACTTGAGGACATAGTCCTAATAGGATTTAGAAAAAATTAATATTACATTACATTTACATACTTTTCAAAGTAGCCAGTCTTCAAAGATTGTAGGTAAATAAACAAATTTAGGATATTTTAATTTTGCCAGGAATAAACATAGTATGTACTTAGGAACTCATACGGAATTTCTCGTTTCGAAGGATAAATAAAGAACATTTGGTCTTCAGGAAAGGAATGGACAACCATTGCTAAAAAATTTTTACCTCCCAAACATACGGTATAGAAAAAATGCTAAAAATTCGGTAGTGCGTTTTCAGTGGATAAGCACGTCTTAGGGTCCTTAGAATACAATAATAATAGTTTTGCGATTATGTCTGTGTGTGTCTGTTTCGGTTTCTCGAAAACTAGCAAATATAAAATTTTGATACTTTGTATATATCAACTGTATCCCCTTGGGAAAAAATGATTAAGTTTTTGTGATAATCCAAGAACTAGAAATGGTAGTTTACTTGAAGTCCTATCAATTCGTTTTGAAATATTTCCGTAAATTATGGATTAATGACAATTTTTTTTATTAGAATATTGTTTTAAATATTATTATCTACAATTGTTGGTTAAAATACTTTACTCTTACTATCACCATTAACGAATTACAACACGTTAAAGAAAAAATATATTTTGACATTTTTGTTTGAATCTGGTAATCTGTGCTTTTGAAAAAAAAAAAAACAACGGTTGGAGAATGTCATTTTTTGACATGTATTATAGTTGAATTGTAATATTTTTGAAAGGCAGTGAAGTCCATTGTTTCATAAGAAATCTAGGGTGGGAGGTTTTGTATGCACACAACAGATTTTGGGAAAATACCAGTATAGTGCACCAGAATTTCTTAAGTTGACAAGTAATAAACAGTAACTATGGTAATTAGTGACTCCAAAAATGTGATTGTATGATAATATTCGCTATTAAAAAATACCAAATTAACATTTAATTTAACACATCCAGATTTAATCTTCCTTAATGATTGCATATTACAGTTTAATTTAGGACAAGATTAAGCAATAATGTTACAATATTTAAGTGTCAAATGAAACAAACCAAAGAGAACACTGTATTAAATTCACTGGTATCTATGAGGATGTGTTAGTGGAGAGGGTAAATTTTGAGTGGAGCTGTCAATTGGTGCACTATACTACAATTTAGTCCAGATTTTTCTAATAGATGCAGGATGCTGCATTTACTTTTCTGTCATTAATATATTAGTATAGATACCAATTATGTATACCACCGTACTGTTCCAGATAGGTGTAACATAAATTGTCATTGTTGAATGAGTTTATCATACTTACTAATGAGGAAAAAATTCTTTTGGTTGCTTGGTGCAATTCTGATTATAATAGTTTTAAAAATAATTGTGATATGCTTCAAAATGTATTTCCTAAGATCTCGAATAAATCCTTTCACAATATCGAGAATATTTACAAAATTTAAGACATGAATGTTTAGATATGTTTTATAAAAATAAGACAAGATGAAAAACCGCAACAACATTGACCAACTATCTTACATTTTATCTGGACTATGTATGATGATGTATTCATAGTAATGCATTAATGATAGATTAGTAAACACTACATCTTATCTAAAACTTATCAATAATTGCACGAAAGTTTTAGGAGGACCAGGGCTTCAAGTACCATGGTAGGTACTTGATTCGAGACGAATTCATTCTAATGTAGTCCGAATCTTTGAATCTGTGCGAAGGCTTTTGTGTACTAGTAAAAGCAAAGCGGAATCAGGTTCTTGTACGGCAACATCTACATTTACGGTGAATAAGATAGATTCCACTACTCTGGTAGATTTAGAATTACCCGAACCACATCCTCATAAAATGTTGGTTAAATTATTCGAATCCCAAGATTTGGGAGTTCTACAGGGCTCTACTTCGAGTCCATTCGTATAATGCCAAGAAAGAAGGATTCTCTAAACGTAATGGTTTGGGAATAGCTCCTTGCCGAGATTAGTATTCCGAGAAAGATAGTTCAAAAGGCGTGTGAGCTCCATAATATATTTATTTATTCTAATAATCTGAAAATAATATTTCAAGGAAATGTGTCTTAAATATTTATCCGTTATTTTGACAACAACTCGTGCTCCGCCAATGCGCCATCTCTCTCCAACACATTCTCCAACAAACATCAATCATACACACCTGACATATTCAAACCCGCGTACAGGACTATCAAGCTGGCTATTTATTAAACTGCGTTTACAGACACGTACAAAAACAAGATTGGGAGCCATGGCGACGGCAGGAGCAGAAGAACATCGCGCGTACTTCACGTAGGACCGTTGATTAATGTCTTTTTTACTATCGGGGACTGTACCGACTTAGAGCGCTTGTATAGGACTAAATTAATAACGCTGATTCGCGACGAGGATTGGTTCGGTTTTCATACTTTTTTGATTGTAGGAGAAGGTGCTGTACCTTCGGGCAGAATTTAGATTTTTGTGCCATCAGTTATTAAAAAAATAATCATATTATAAGAAAGACTAATATTATGTTCATAATGTTGGGATAAATAATTATCTGACGCAATCATACATTTTTTTGGTTCTTACAAATTAAATTCATAGTTTGCTTTCCTTTAAAATATGTGAAAGTACTTGCATGTCCGAAGGTACATTCAATTACCTGTCCAGAAGTATAACAAAGCTAATAATTTATTAGAATTTTACCTAAAATTTATGGAGTTAACACAATGCAAGAAGGTTTCGAAATAGTAAGACTATACATACTGACTAATCTGAGATAATTTTAATTAACAAACAGCTATATGATAATAGTTATTTGTATTTGGTGCTGTGTTGAACTTTTTTGCTGGTTTCCGATAACCATTAATTTAGTGATTATTTTCTATACCTATTTTGACCATCATCATCAAATTATGATGCAATGGGTTTGTTGAACAGTTGCTAAGTGTTGCTATGTAAAAATAAATATGTTATTGTCTATATTTTATTACAAACTTTATTTCTGTTGCCTCGTGAAAATTGCTAATCAATTTATTACATAAAATAGAGAGTGCAGAATGTTTTAACTCATTTTTCAATTCTTTAATTTTTAAGATACATGATACACATGTATATTTGAAAGATGAAAATTACGGTTATGTAATGAAATATAGAAATGTCAAATTTGTTGTTTTATTAGCAACAACAATAGGCAGTAAAAATGACGTTTTACAAACTGATAGCTATAGAAAAATCGCTCTTTTAATGTCAATCGACAAAATTAGTATATTATACATTAAGGGAAAGAAATGTATGATTTTTTCCCGCGGAATATATTGAAGCACGAGTCGTAGACGAGGGATAAAAATTATTATTATGGTTTTTATGTATTTTAAAATTATTGTAATATAATTTATGATAGTTACCTTTGATTTGTTTATTTTGTTCATTTTTCACTTTATTATTGACAACTCAAAAAAAAAAAACAACTTTCTCTTAATAGTGTGCGGATAACAATTAAAACCGTAATGATAGAAAATGCCGCCCCATAGTTCCCCAGTATTATAAGTCCAGTTGACGTTAGATGTAGCTGCAATTTATGTTCTCCCTACGTACAACACCTTCCTCTAATGTCCTAAATTGTGATTGGCGTAATTAGATGTATTTTTAACTAATGCCCAACTGTTTCGCTCCTGAACGAAGTGTTCGTTGGTAACAAAAGCTAGTTGACCTTATACAATCGCTAAATAAATTCAAACGACGACTGATCTAAATGATTAGCACACGAGTTAAAATTAGAAGCATCAGATGCTCACTGTCACTTATTTGCTCGGCGACCACGATCCTCTCATACGTCATAATTGTTAAAAATATACCCTGATATTTTTCGAGCTTCATTTCATTCAAACCTCCTCATTATGTATACGGTTAGGTAACCGAATTTAAATAGTGTTATTGTTTACCCACCGGACAAAAGATTTCAACTTGACCTGAATGTGCTTCTGAAGATGAATTCGTAAACACGTTTTAAATCTTTTGCTTGCAATGGAGCGGTGGCCTTCTTTTCACCATCATTTTTTACAATAATGTGTTTTTAATTAAATATATCTTTAGGCTGTTTTATTTAAGTACTGATATATTTATTGTTAAATTATATTTATCATCAAAATTATTTATTTAATCTGCGACCAATTAAATTTAATTTTGTTTATGTTTAATTAATTTTCGAACGGAAAATTATATTAATAATTTCGTGCATACACATTTTCCGAATTTGTATCACACAGAAAATTATACTGTTAATGAAGATAACTTACCTTTTTTGTAGTGTCCCTGCAACAGCTCCTGAAAAAATATGTCAAAATTAATACTTTATTATTTACTATTAAAACAAATTCCTAACAAAAACGATATTCTTTAGAATATAAAAAATATAAAGACGATAAATTATCAACTGTTTCATAAAATACTAAATAATAACCTATATCAAATGACTCTTACATTATTGAATAGAGCAAGGTTCAAGCAAAATTTGGTATATACATTTCGTTCTTAGTGTGTCTTCATTGTATCTAACGAAAGAAAAAGGATACCATAGTTTCACAACATATTACATGACGAACATTATTACTTAAGCAATTATAGTCAACTTTCAGCATATCAAATCAAATGACTCTTATAGTTTTAAAAAGGCTATATTTTAGTATATAAATGATAATCCTACTATGCTTTCATCTAACCTGACGAAGCAAAAACAATAAGATGAGAATATACAAAACAATAATAAAACCTATAACTATGTATACCGTAGAAAGTATGACAATGGCAAGGAAAAACGAAGAAGAATATAGATAACAGAACGAAAGGTAATAAGAACAATACTAGGACCAAAAAGGGTATCAGATGATGAAAGTAGAGTAGAAATGAACAAGAACTGGAAGGAAAATAAAACAGCAAAGAGTAAAATGGCTAGGTCTAATGGTCTAGAATAACTGTACCAACAAACTGCACAAATTAAAAAAATGAAAAGAAACAGCCACAAACAGAAAGAATGTAAAAAGATAAAATTTAATAGAAGAAACGGTGTGTGAAAACTTAATGAATTTTTTTATTTAATTTGATACACCGTGATTGACACAATCTTGCTCCCGTATTTACAAACCGCTTACATTTCATAAAATTGTGATTATCTTATACGTGTTTTGTTGAGTAAACACAACTCAAAACGGAGATAAGGTTCAATGATACCCACCAAACGTCTGCTTGAATAATTAAAACAGTTATTTTGATACTAGGTCAATCATGCAGTTTAAAATAAATAAATATTGATAAAGTTATTATGACGACTAATACAACGTCATTCATTCACTTTCTAACATTGCCGATCTACCACTTACACAAATCTCGTTTTGTATTTATTTACTTTTCGTCCGCTTATGTCTCCGATTATCTCCGGGGCAACGAAGCAAAGCAAAGAGCCACAACTTCAGTGTTTACTCAGCAGGAGAAGGGTGTGGGTCAAGGGCATCGACCCGTACAAGCACGTGATAGAAGCTTTGTTAATTTTGAAGGGTCTGGTCAGAAAATAACCGAACATTTTGAATTACGCATCAACGGAGACATTTAGTGACATGATGTTGGCTACATTGCGCATAACCTCATCTGTAACCATATGTTCTTGGGTTGTTGATTTCTCGTTTAGTTTTCCTGATGTGATTTGAGTGCAACGTGTTTAAGTGTTAGTAGTTAGTTTGGAAATGTGCGATTTTCTGGAGCAACAAAGCAACTTAAAATTTTGCTTGAAACTGGGGAAAACTTTCACAGAAGTCCAAGCTTTGTTAATTCGTCAGTTTTGTGACAAATATCAGACGACTATCCTTCCTCAGCAGTCTTATTCGCCAGACCTGGCTCCTTGCGATTTTTTCATAATTCCGAAATTAAAACCAGTGCTGAAAGGATGCCGTTTTCAGCCAATTGATGACGTCAAAGCAAATGCGTCATAGACTTTAAAAACTATTTTAAATGAAGCTATCTAGGACTGCTTCGGGAATGGGAAAAACTGACAGGAAAAGTGTGTGTATTAGAGTGGTTTGAAAAAGGAAATTTTGTTTAATCCTGCTATTGAAACTTATTGTTTCTTACTTGGATACAGAGTTCGAAACCTTCTGTTTTGTCCACTCAACTCAATCCTATGACAACGGGATGGGAATTTACAGGTGAGTGGGCGAAAGTTCTTTCGTTCACTACTTTTGCCCAGTTTCCTGTCATTACCGAATCGTATCTAACATAACATTGACTATGTGAACCACAAAGATGGGAGCACGAACTTAAAATAGCAGCGAAATTCTTAGTTTCTTCACTCGTATTGTAATATACTATTTCTAAATATTTGATGCGTCCTCCAAGAACTTTAGATTTTCATAGAATAAGATTTCCGCACCTGTCAGACCATTTTGATGCATACAATAATTGTAGATAATAATATTTAAAACATTGTTCTAATAACAAA
This sequence comes from Poecilus cupreus, assembly GCA_963942605.1. NCBI lineage: Eukaryota > Metazoa > Arthropoda > Insecta > Coleoptera > Carabidae > Poecilus > Poecilus cupreus. The sequence goes on from OZ012728.1 coordinate 16,258,107, forward strand.
ATTTTCATTAAACCATAATTTACTGATATATTTTAAAATAACTTGATAGGGCTTCAAGTAAACTACCACTTTCGGTTATTGGATTATCACCAAATACTAATCAGCTTTTCCAAAGGGATATAATTGATTTATACAAAATATCAAAATTTTCAGTTTAGTAGTTTTTGACAAACCGTAACTCCAGAGATCCACACAGACTGACAGACAGATACACACACAGACATCATCGCGAATCTATTAAAATCGTATTGTAAGGACCCTAAAACATGTTCATCCACTGAAAACTTACTACCCAATTTTTATCATGATTCCTATACCTCCCTTAGAGGATGTGGCATGAGGTAAAAATGAAGACCTCATAGATAACAGTGTATTTTTACAAGTTCACAACATATTTTGTGACTTCGCAATTTTAATATCGCATCAGCCTCTTCATTGTGTTGCATCGTGCCGCGGGCGACAGATCTGTTCACTGACGTGCTCAAGTCTTCAAACTCAATGGGATCATTATTAAGAACAAAAGATGGCAGAATGAGCCGATTGTAAGCGGACGCTAGCCACTAAGAACGCTTCGGAATTCTCCTCTGCTTTCATCTTGCAAATGCTGCGAAATCTCGAGTACCACAAGGGCTTGAAAAAAAAATGAAGGGAAAGGTTTTTTGTCCCTGGCGAAGGGTCGGGAGACTGCTCGGGTAATTGAAATGCTGGATTTTTTATGAATACATTGTATAGTTGCAGTAATTTGTAATTCCTACGTGGTAAATATATCAGTTTCAGCTGAGATGTAACGTTTACTTTTCTGTCAGTGTCATTAATGTATTACTGTGGATACCAGATATATACATTACCGTACTGTTCCAGATAAAATGCAACATAGGATTTTAATGTAGAAAGAACTTGTCATCATACTGATGTTTACTAATGAAGAAAAAGTGGAGTGGTTACTTGGTACAATTCTGGTTATAGTTTCAGAATTGTTTGTGTTATTTGCTAAACGTTCTAGACCAAATTCTTTCACAGCATTGTATCTGATACAAGTACGATGATATATACTTTGAGTTCCAATTAAGATGCAACTTTTACAGTTCTGTCATTAATGTATTACTATGGATACCAGTTACACGTAGTACTGTTCCAGATAAAGTGCAACATAGGTTGGCAATGTTAAATGAACTTATCATACAAGGAAAAAATGGATTGCTACACTAGCAATCTGTATCTTATGTATAATGATAGCAATCGGGAGCGCATGCATCTGCCTAAAATTCAATGAGTGCTATCCATTTTCCAACCCCTGGAAACTTGTCTGTTCATTTATCAAATGTGCAATGATCTAAAATGGCCGACGAAAATGAATTAATATTTCCCAAAAGGTTCCATTAAAAATGCGTACTGAAATTTGAGTTTGTCGGGCGTGAGTGGGTTAGTGTTCGACACCCTTCCCAGCAATCTATATTTATATATTTCTCAGCAATAATACATATTAATCATAAAATATATTGCAATGAATTATCAATATTAGTTGTTGCTTTAAAACTGTATATTACATTCTTAAAATATAGGATATTTAAGACATGATATTATATCTAGGTATACCTATAATGCAACAATATTACATTATTAAAAAAACAAAAATATTTAGATTGTTCTAGCAGCAATATATTGCTGAAAAACACATATTTTCAATAACAATATTTTTATTTATATTAGCAATATAGTATTATTTGTGAATGCTGCTACAACAATCTAAAAAAATTTGTTTTTAATAATCTAATATTGTTGCAGTATATATCCAGAAATTCTTCCACAGTTTCAAGAATATTTGCAATATTTAAAATATATTCACAAAAAAAAGATTAAAAACAACATTAGGAACCTACAGGTAAGTTGCATCTTGCCCGAAAGTGTACGGTGGTATATACCATGAGTTTCAGCTGAGATGTAATATTTACTTTCCTGTCAATAATATCGAATGTAGTACTGCTCCAATAAAATACAACACAGGATGTCAATGTCAAATATACTTGTCATCTTACTCTATAGATGTAAAGATGTTTTTCAATGAAGAAAGAATACGAATGGTTGTTTGGTACAAGTCTGGTTATAGTTTTTGAATTGTTTTGTTGGACCAAAATTTTCCTCAGTTTCGAGAATATTTATAAAATAAAAGTGATGTTTGGATATGAATCATAAGAAAAAGACAAAAATTAAAATTCTTTGAACATTGACAATCCATGTTACACTGATCTGAAAGAGTACGGTGGTATATTGAACTGGCTTCCAGAGAATACAGTGCTGACAGATTAGTAAATATATTATTATGGATACCAATTTATATGGCATCGTACTGTTCCAGATAAAATGTACATAAGTTCTCACCGCTTAATTTAAAGATGTACGTGAATTTGAGAAATGTTTTTCTGTAACATTGACAACCTATGTTGCATTGTATATGGAACACTACGGTAATGTACATAACTGGTATGCAAAGTAATTAATAAATGAAAGATTAGTAAATATTGTATCTTGCTGAAACTGCGGGTATAAGTAATAGATATAGTCCATCAAAGGAAAAATGCATACAACTTAGAAACTCGTTTGCATCATCAAAAATCCTTTCGTTTTTGTTCAGCTTTGTAGTCTCGGCTTCACGGAATCTAGTTCTCCAAGACAATAAGAAATAGTAATCAGAAAGTAAAACTTCGTCACGCTTGCATAGCTACGTCCCTAGTTCTCATCTCTCTCGCTCTTCCGTCACACCCATCATGCTGATACAGATATCTGGTTGTCAGACAGAGATGCCTACAAAGGGGAGAAATGGATTCCCAGTGTTTGTCCACGTTTTCAATGAGTTTTTCCCCATTGGTGGCGCGGAGATTCGAAGCTTTTTTATCTTTGAATACAGGCGCGTGTTGTTTTCGTAGACGCGATTTTCATCATTGGAATAAAGTAAAGAAGCAGGCAATATCATATTCCACCTAGCAACCCAGTTTAGAAAGTAGCTGGTGGATAATACCAACAATAATTATAAATAGAAAGTATATTTTTGCAATAACTACAAAAACTAATTATTAAAATTATAAAACATTGTTTGGTTCGTCAAGAAAAAGCGACAACAATGACAATATATACACAACCTTCAAGATAAGCGTATCGTAATTAAAATTCTGCTAACGACCAATCTACTTTCATTTAGTGACATTTATACTTGAAAGTGGGTAACAAAATCTACAGTTTAATTTGAAAATTGTCCCAAATCACTGTGATTATTATAATTATTAAGTGGCGTGTTTAGAAATCAATCAAAATTTTATTCAAAGTTACACTGTTCGAATAACTCACTAACTTATTGCACAAAGTAAAGCGTTTAATATATAATTAGTAACAGATAACTAAGTATATATAGTTAAGCTAATAATTCACCAGATGATACCACCGTTGCCTGATGGAGAAGTTTCATGTTAAAGCCACATTAACAATTCATTGTAATGCATTATTAATAATTTGCAAAGGAAAAACCGCTAGAACATATCATGGTTTAATTAATTTCACTCAGTGAAGGACGTTTTTTCTGTAGTGAATCCATTTTGAGAGAAGTGAGCGAGTAGAAGTACCTCTAGTGACAACTCATCGAATAAAAGGCTTATCAAAACTGATATATCAAAAGGCCAGTGGCGAGTACGCATTTAAGTACGTAGTATATTATGAAATCAAGGAAAAGGGACAGAATAATAACTAAATTGGCAACATAATAATAAGATTTGTGGGCCTATGGGATAACGCAGCTTCTTATAAAGCTCTGTAGATCTTCTTGATGGAGTGAATCTTTCCTTTTGAATTCTTGTAGTTAGGTTTTCCTATTTATTGTTTTACTATACCAGTTATTAATTACTGCTGCTTTTTCTAATTTCTGTAGTTGATCTAGCTTTTCCTAGTCTTCTTTCTCCTGGTTTTTAATTACATCCTTTTCTTCTGCTCTCCAAGTCCAAACCATCTGATTCTCTGTTGCTTCATCTTTTTTAATATATTTTCTCTTTCCAACTCTTGTTCTATTTCATGGTTCATTCTTATCCTGTATTTGTTTTCTGATATATTTGTTGGTAAATCTGCTTAATCTTTTTTGCCATTGTCCTAATCTCAGCAGCACATATTGTTAATGGTTTTATTATCGCTCGGCAAATTCTCATTTTTGTGTCTGTAAAAATCTTGTTCTTTAGTAATTTTTTGGTTGTGCGAAAAGCCCTATTTGTTGCCACTATCTTTCTTTTGATTTCTTCTTCTCTTTCTCCTTTGCTTGTTAGCAAAATGCCCAATGATTTAGATTTTTCATCTTGCACGAATTTAATGGGGTAATAGCTCCGTGGTAATGTGTCGGAATGTGGATCGTGAGATCCTCAGTTCGAATCCCACAGCTGACAGTTGCCAATTTACATTTACCCCTGTAGTTCCCCCTTCACTAATATCTTTGGAGGGCTATGATTTGACGGCTGGTAACCGCACTTTATACGCAAAAATATATCACTTACCGATATCTGCGTAAGCAGAGTGTCACACCCATAATGGGTAAAAGGCGTGATGATAAATTTGTTTTCTTTATATTTTATGAATTTTAAATCCCTTATCTTAAGTTCTGCTATATTTATTTTCAATTCCATTTTGTTTCCTTTTACTACTATTTCCCGTAGTATTTATGAGTTTTTGTGAAGATCAAAATACAATCAACATATTCTATTATTTGTCCAACTCTTGTTCTTAATTTTTCTTTTTCTATTTACCTCATTACGTATTCTTAAACTATATCGAACCAATTGTCAGACAGTGAATCTTCTTTCCGTTCTCCATTATATATTAGGCCTACCAAATTATGGAAAACGAGCAAAGAATAAGAGAGTATCAAGAAATAGAACAAGAATTACAGCGGATAACTACATTAACAAATGGTTACAAAGAAAAAAAAAAACGGAAGAAATTAAGGAAAGGGTATCTGATTCATCCAAGAAAGAGGACATAGAGAGCCTAAGGGATATTGGAAGAACCACGGATGAAAATTGTAGTAGAGTTTGAATGTATCATATGGTAATCACTGTACAGCAAATTACATTGCGAACCAATATTTGTAATTGGGTATAAAGTTATTGATTCGTTAAAAATATTAAAACACAAATTGACAGGCAAAATTCCTTGAAATTTTTATTACCCCATTAATAATTAGTAATATAATCAACGAGAATTCCACCAGTTTAACATAGAGTTAGTATATTTTAAATATTTAATTTGTACGGGACATAATGGAACAAATTAAATTTATGATAATTCACTACCCAATTTGTAAAAGGTTTAAATTTGAAACACGATTTTAAATGTTTTCATAATTAATGCGCATATCAATGTTAATTGGCCGGTGCTTGTAACATCGCTCGACATAGCAATGCAACGCATTTTGTACGCATTTGAGCGTGGACGGTGTTGGACTCGTTTTTACAATGGATTTTTCTGTATTTCCTCTGGCTTTTATTGCCCTTTCTCTCAAACTACTTATTACTAAATATATTTTAAACTCTTAAAAATAGCGAAAACAAATTAAATCAAATTATGCCCAGTAAACACAGCTGTAACATTGATGTTCCTGGTATGTAATATCTGAAAACTATGTAGTATATCATTTATATACGTATTAATAACGTAATATACATATACCATGTCGGACATCTCTTGAGAGAGCGTAATATTATATTGTTGGTATGTCATATTGGTCTTGGACATGGTACATACCTACAACATGTATATGTTATGTTACCGTACTTATAACATATTCACAGTTAATTGGAAAGTTTTATATATTTTATATAAAAATGTAGCAAAGAAATTTTAAATATTTTATAGTGTATACTGAACAACTTTGAAATATATTTAATTTAATTTTGCTAAGTGCTTACATATTTCCGTAACATAATTTATATAAAGAAAATTGTTAATTTATGATTAAACAAATATTTTCAAGGAGATCTGACTCAAAAATGTACAAAAACAACTATTCCATTCGTATATTCAAAGTTGTTTATACCAATAGTTTTGTTATGTACCATTAACGTTACGATGTCTACATACATGAGATGTCATGTCTCATAGACCGTGTTGCTGACATAGGTCTATCCATGTTATGTATACATAACGTACTCGCGACATAACTGTGTTGGTTGGGTGCATCTTTTTTAAAATAAAAAATTTCAAATAAATCAAGTATTTACTGAGATATACCCAAAACACCAGATAGACCTTTAAGTAAAGTACTACTTCCTATTGATAGATTGCTACCAAAATCTAATTAAATTGTAACTGTACCGTTCAAATTCAAAACACAGTGGCCATTGTGAAAATGTGCAATCATTTTCTAGAGACTAAAATGAAATTTTAGTCCATTACATTATGTGGTAATATAATACTTCTTCATCAGGAGGAAAGGGGGCGTGTAAACGCATAGAATTCTTTGAAAAGATGCAGAAAGAACAACTTGCTAATTTGCTTCTATTTCCTTCTGATTATTCTCATACAAAATCTTATTGCAACGGTAAAGATTTTGAGACTGTTTAAAAACGATTGTAGCTTCCATAAAGTATAGATAGTTTAATTCCTGTTTATATTGGTGGTATCCTTGTGTTGAATAAACAAATTGATTTGAAAAATAATGGCTTTACAATGTTGAAAAATTACAAGGATATGAGCAATTACCGCGGAATTGCATCAGATGTAACAGGTACATTGTTTGCAATCAAATACTAACTATTTTGTTTAAATCTCTTGCATACAATACAAAGGAAACAATTAGCATTACATTTCATAACATTGTGTGGCTAATAAAACAATAATTAACTGGTATAAGTGTTTGAATGACACATTATTAATCTACAATTCATATTTAGTGTTTACTGAACAGGTGGACGCGAAAGTTATTAAATTATTAATGCATAACTGATATGGTTAATTGAACTACAAAATATAATACAATAATAACAATTCGGAAACTTCTTGGAACTGAAGAATCAAGAGTTTCTCAAATTAACCTATATATATTTTTAAAAATATGGTTTCGTAAAATACAACGTCATATTTCAAATGTAGATTTAAAAAATTCGTATTTCTAGATGATTAGGTTTTTATTTTAAACTTTTTCTTATTTATTTTGTATCGCTCAGAAATTAAAATTTTCGAGAAGTAAATTGGTGGGCTTATCAAATTCTAATGATTATTTTTTGACGTTTCTTTAAACCAATGAAATGCTTTATTGTATGTCACGTGTCTGCGTTTTAACCAATCCTGTCATTATTATACTGAGAATAATGCTCTTGTGATTATACCCGGCAATATTCTCTGTAGCTTTTTTGTTTTTGTTGACAGATGTCAGATTTCAGATAGTTATCATCAACACAAGTAAAAATGAGCAAAAAAGATAAATTTAGTGGCGTGCCTGATGATGAAATCAAAAAATAATCTAATTAAATATAACTCGAGAGTTCGATAAATTAGAAAATAATTCTCCAGTATCTTTCTCAAACTTGTCGCCATTTCTGATCTGTCAAATTATTTTCAATTTATTCTCACTCTCTTGTTATATTATTACTGACAATTCAACTCATATGTCTTCTGTCAAAAATGGTCCAATAGATTTTGAGGATTTAAAATTTTCCACCTATTGAAAAGAATTGTTACACTGTTCTGTGGCATTGAATCTATTTGTAACTCAGTTTAAACGAAAAATGCAGGAACACGGACTACCATGATCAGGAAACGCTCATCCATTCAAAAATAATTGTACATATTTGAAATATTATTCTGGAAACAAAAATTGTAATTAAAACATAATTTACTAAGATATTTCAAAATAACTTGATAGGGTTTCAAAGTAAACTACCATTTCCGGTTATTGGATTATCACCAAAAACTAATCAGCTCTTCTCAAGAGGATGCAGTTGATATATACAAAATATAAAAATTATCCGTTTAGAAGTTTTTGAGAAACGTAAGTCCAGAGATCATACCTTCATCCAGACATCGTATTGTAGGGACCCTAAACCGTACTCATCCACTGCAAAACTCACTACTGAATTTTTAGCATGACTTACAGGATGGCGGAAGGTAAAAAGGGAATTCAAAAATTAATATTTTAATTTGACATCAACAGAATACGAATCCTTACTAAAGTATGTCCGAACCTAGCAAAATATAGCTTCGAAATGAAATATAGCCAATGGGGTCATACACTTTTTAAAAAAAAGTTGTGTTTTTTTACAAATTATAAAAATTTCGATCATTTCAGTCATATATTATTCAATATTTCTTATAATTTTTCAACTTTTCATTCATAATTTCCTTTCTGAAGTTTTGCGGTTGCAAAATCGTGATGTTATCTTGTATTAGAATGTAAAGCATGGCAAAGCGAAAGAGGTGTTGATAACAAATAAAAACTTGCTTTTCAGTATTGTAATAATTTCTTATTATTATTAAAATGAATACTCTGATAAATTAAATTAGATATTCGTTAATTTTAACATTTTTAGTCAGAGTTTAGGACATGTTAAAACAATATGTTTGTTGTACTATATCTTGTCGCTGTCGGTAATGTCGGTAGTCTCATTATCACACCTGTCATCTCAAGTCATATGTTGCAGTTAACAACGATTTTCAAATTAAACTTATGTTTAGTATATTTGTTATATTACTTTGCCCAGGTAATGTGAATAAACTATATTTGTAAAAACCTCTCAGTAAATAACAATGACTGATAACAGTCAATTTGACAGTTGGTGTAGTTCCTCGTTCTCCGCAAGAGCGTGTTTCGTAGAATGAAAAGATGACGCAGGTGCTGACGTCACAAGCGATAAATTTTAAATAGCATGCCATTTTCAAAAAATCGTATCTTAATTACTAAATGCATTTTAATATTAAAATTAGTATCTATATTTATAATTTTACTCAAACTTACAGAAAAAAAATAAAACGAAAAAAGGTTTATGACCCCATTCCCCATGTTTTGCTGTTCTATGCTATGTTGTGTTTACTATGCAATACAGCTTAAGATTTAATTGTCAATAAGCATAAGCTGCTCTACTGTGCCTCTCTTCTCCATGGCTATAAATATCCAGCGACATCTCCATGTGTGATACCCCCTCCGTCAACTTCTGGTTATTCCTAGCAATGTCCGTCTACCACGTGGATATGCAGGCGAGAAGCCAAATCCTCTACAGAACACAACGCTTGGGAAGTACTGACGTAGATCTTCACCACGTGAATCGTCACGTTGTTAGTTTGCGTATGAAACATTTGTTCGGGATACCTTGTTGAATTGAATTCACGTGAACCTTTGGCCAAGGGAAACACGTTGGGAATATGCGCTTCTTTATTGAAAGATCTCGTTCTTGAGTAATTATGTTTAGGAGCTGCGTGAGTATTTTGGCTCAAAAGAAAGTTAATAACGATGTCTTTCATTTTAAAAATATTTTGCTACACAGTTCCTATTTATAAGCTAGACTTTCTGTATTTAAAACTCGACTATTCTAAAAATACTCTTCATGTGACTGTGTAACAAATATATTAAGTTGGGACACAAAATCCAACTTCAAATGTAAGTGGAAAACGATTTAGTTTGATTAATATATTACCCAAACATGTAAGGTGTTGCTATCTGGTTCTTGAGTACCATAAATACCTCATAAATTATAGAAACAGCTACTGGAATCAGGAAAATGTTAAGAATTTGACTGGTTAGATTTGTTCCAATCAGATTGATCAGATTTATTTGGCCCGTAACGCTTTTACGTAAATACAACTTTAAATAATCTGGTACTGATCTCGGTGCATACCAAAGGTTGTAGGTTCGAATCCCACTAAAGAGCATGGTAGATTGTGATGTCCACTCATTACCATCTTCGCATTAAAAAAAAAAAATAGTGTTTCAATACATAACCTCCCCCTTAAATAACTTAAGCGATACAAATAAAAAAATATATTATATTACTTTTTTTTATTATAACAATATTTCACTTAATTTTTTTTTAAATTAATTTTAAGAGGTCGCAAATGCTGAGGTTATTTGTTCGCTGTTTTGGGTTTCGCAAAGCGGTCACCCAATCAACTTTTAATCGCGGACAATGTTGCTTAACTTGTGTTATCGAGTGATTCGACTTAATTGCTACCTGCCATGGCCATTGCCTCTAACTCAATTATTTACTGAGATGTGGTCAAAATACTTTATAGGCCTTCAAATAAACTACCATTTCTGATTTCTACCAAAATGTAATCAAATCGTTATTATGAAAATAGTAAAATCGTATTCTCTGGACCCTAAAACGTACTTATGTGTTGCAAACTCACTACCGAAAATATTAACCTATTACAGTACATCCCTTACATATATATGTAGGAGTTAAAAACCTGATACGCCTTCAAGTTAACTATCACTTTCGATTGGTGCATTGCTCTCAAAATTTTGCAGAAATAATTTCCAAATATTGTTTTTGTTATTGATATTTGACATTGATAGCTTCATTAAATTTTGAGTTAATAGTGGACGAAAAAAATCGTCAAATACAGGAATCATCGAGAAAATAGTGTAATTTTATTCTAGTATACCCAATATGTTCTTTGCTTTGATCCATTATAAAAAGTTATGGTCCCAAAATAGAACTACATACGCAAACATAATTAGTAGAAAATTATGCCAATAGCTTTCGAAATATGTTATTATTTATCATTGTTTTTCTTTAATTGTAACTAATAAATGTCAAATTATTAGTACTACTACTACAAGAATCTCGAGCAGATGTTCTGTTCAAAAATATGTTATGTTTTGACCTGGCATTGATTGTATAATAATATAAATTTCGCCAAGTGTTGGAGCGTCCAAGAAACATAAAATCGTAAAGACAACAAGCATCTGACACGTATAGACCATGAAATCTCTATTAATCCAAAAGTTTAATAAGATATTTTGAAAAGTCAAACCAATGTTTCGTCTCTGTTAAAAGCTCTGACATTTTGCTGGGTGAACCAGAGGAATAGGTCGGTTCTAAATGTCAGGTTAGCATAACAGCGGTCAAGATGAGTTCAGTTTAATATAAGTGAGTCTAAAATTTACAAATCCGTTAGCACAATCTTGCTAAATGAAATTCTCGAGAAGAAAAGTAAGTGAAATTAAAATTCGGGCAGAACTCTGCAGTTTGCAGTGGAGATATAACATCTTGTTCCATGTTTACAACCAGATAAGCGACGTAATATTTTAAAAGTACGAGACGAGAAAGTATTAAGATATAACCGTAATGATGCGATAAGAGCAGATGACGCAGTCAAGAACGTTGGAGTCGGGTTTCGTCCCAGGAATCTTGGGTAATATGAGGAGATACGAGGAAAATAACCGAACACTTTGAATTACGCGCCAATGGAATATTTAGTGATATGTGGTTGGCAGCATTGCGTTGCCCATAACCTCCTCTGTAATCACATGTTTTTGTGTTGTTGATATCTAGTTTTGTTTTCGGGATATTGTTATTTGAGTGCAATGTGTTTAAGTGTTAGTAGTGATTTTTTAAATGTGCGATTTTTTGAAGCAATGATGGAACATTAAATTTTGCGTCAAACTGGTGAAAACTTTCATAGAAAAGTTCAATTGTCAAGTCAGTCTCGATTCAATGTTAAAGTGACGCTTACTGTTTTAATTTTTGACTTGAAATTGTGCATTTTGAAGTCTTGCGTCAAGGTAAAACAGTGAAGTGTATGTACTATCAAGACGGTTTAAAAGGGTTACGTGAAAAAAATCGCATAACGAAACCAGAGTTCTTGCACCACAACAATGCACCAGCACACTCAGCTTAGTCAATTCTTCAATTTTATGCAGAAAACTGGCCTCTCTCAGCTTTCTTACTTACCAAATCTGACTCAAAGAATAGTATATTACGTACCGTGAACTGCAAGTGATAGTTTTTAGGTCGAGAATGTAGTTTGGGATGTCGAGACCCGTAGGGTCGAGATTTCCTAAACATTCAAGGCCTAAAAAATCACTTACAGTTCGAGGTTAGTAAGTTATTTTTTGCAATACCGGCGTAAATATAAGAAAATGAAAAAATGGTATCAAAATTAACAACTGACAGATTGAGGTTAGAAATAAAATTTGAATGATATATATTTACTTACCATCCACCATGAACGGTAAGTTTCACTTACCATCCACCGTGGACGGTAAGTAAATGATGTAACCATGAAAACCAATTGTGCAATAAAAGTTCCACTTACTGTGTTTATATTTTGTTATTAATGGGTAACTTACAGAACAAGTATTGTACAAAATATGTTACAGACCTGAAAGGCCGTATTAAATGAAACTATCTAGGACTGTTTTGCAAAATGGAAACACCGTTGGGAAAAGTGTATGAATATGGGAAATGATCAATTTGAAAGGGTACCAATAATCTGTACAATTAACTCTGGACATTCTATGTAAAAAGTGGATGTGTAAGAAAGGTTTTATTGATTGAGATATAATAAACAATTAGCATCAATAAAATAAATATATATACTGTGCCTAGGGATGACACAAAGAAGTGAATGAATATTTCACACCATACGATGACAATAACTGAACATTAATATCCGAAATGGCTCTAAGCAGGACTGATCATTAACCCCGGACAGTCACTTGTTTCATAGTTACACAAATCTCCCACTAAGGTCTGGGAAACCACAAGAGAAGAAAATCAACTTTCTCATAACAGGATGTAATTTTTCTAGAGATTTTACCTATGGAATATTTGTTTAGGTTTATAGAAGAACATTAAATAGTTGATAACGTTTCTGAACCATATATTTTATTCAAAACACAGCATTTTGAGAAACTTAACTTTATAATTTTGATCTCTGAGAACAAACACGTAGGGATTTTACATTGATCATTTGTTTAGGATTATAAAAACTGAAATTACAACGAGGTAGCATCGAAATTATGCGAATACTGCGCATGTGGAAAATTAGATAAAAATCATTGGGTTTCTTAGATACCAGTGAAGTATTCCATGGAATAACGTACACTCCAAATCGATTCTACCATTTCCACTTCCGGAAAAGACGATTAACTATCACCAGACGCTCGGATGAAAAGGAACTTCCAAGGAACTCTAAACTCAAAGCGAAACGCAATGTAGAGGTGTACTCTATTTGCATTTGGTAACAGAGAGCAAGAAAATATTTCTAATCCTTGTTAAATGTAGTAAGTTTAAGTCTGGTATGAAATAGTGAGCGGAACGTCGTGCCTATATATCCTATCGCAGGATAAGGGCAACCGGGCAATTCCAAGTCGCCGCATCACAATAAGTTTAATGCACGCGGTGGTTCCGGCCTCGGTGGCCGTTAAACTAATATAAACGATGGACTTGGCAGCCGGCTGCACCCACCAGCCAGGGTTGGACCAAGAGCGATACCCTGGGAAACTCCTACAGCTATGTCGATTTTTCAACGGCTGCTTCTTCACTATATTACTCTCACTAAGCCTAGAGCATAGACTATATCGTCCAAGAGAAGAAGCTTCAAAACATCATGGCGGACACTGAATCTAATTGTTCAGCCTACATTTTAATATGTAAATTATGTTCCTAGTGTGTCTTCATCGTACCGTTAAAGGAAAAATAATTCCGTAATTTTGAGATTACTTAAGCAATTTTAATGTAACTTTTGGGGAATCTAAATCAAATAACTCTTATATTGGTGAAAAGAGAAAAGTTCAGACTACATTTCGGTAATTAACTTGTGGTCCTAGTGTGCGGTAATCGTACTGGAAGAAGGAAAAATAATTTCAGAATTTTGCTATCACTTAAGCAATTATAATTCAACATTGAGGAACATGAATTGTACGATTTTTTTTTCGATGAAAAAGGAGTGTTTAAGCTATATTTCTGTGTATAAAATATGTTGTTATTACGTCTTAATCTTACCCAATGAAAAAAAAAAACCACTAATAACATAATTTTCCAATATACTATGTGACGATCACCATCACCAATTCTATTTCGACTTTGTGGAACCAAAATCAAATAGAACTTATAGTGGTGGAAAGAGCCAGGTTCTGGATATATTTTATTATACAAATTATGTTCTTAGTGTGCCGTCAATTCATCTGACGAAAGAAAAGTTATACCATAGTTTCGCAATATATAAAAGTCTAACAAAAATGCTAAAGATAAGATTAGTATTCAAAACAATAATAAGACCTATAACTCTACATACCGTTAAAAGTGTGATAATGATAAAGAAAAACGAAGAAGAAAAGGATAATAGAAAGAAATATAATAAGAACAATACTAGAGGTAAAAAGGGTATCAGATGATTATTGTAGAGTACAAATTAATATTGAAAGAGAACAAGAACTATAAGGAAAATACAAACGTAAAGATTAAAATGGCTAGCAAGTCACATTAAATGATTTTTATATCATTGAAAACAGGAAGGTTCAGGCTATATTTTAGTGTACAAATTATGTTCCAACTATTACTTAAGGTATGATAACTCAAATCTGAGAAGAGTAAATGAAATAATCCTCATATCGTTGAAAAAAGGAAGATATATTTTAGTGTTTGATTTAGGTTCGTAGTATCCCTGAATTTTATCCGACGGAGAAAAACCAAATAACATAGTTTCGTTTAAGCTATTATAATTTAACTAAAGGTACACCAAATAAATCTTATATGGTTGAAAAGAGAAAGATTCAAGCCACATTTTTGTACATAAATTGTTATATCTAATATACCTTCATCATATCTTAAAAGGGAAAAACAAACTACAATAATGTAGCAAGTGAGAAAATTGGGCGAGTAGGGTTCTGCGCTACCCTGTCCACGGTTGAACACCCTCTCCCTTGATTCCGAGTCACAGGAATGCCAGGATATTAGGATTACAAATTTGTTGGTGGTTACGCTAACTTACAGAGAACTTTGTCTTTATATCAGTATTGATTTCAATTATGGAATGCTATTATATTGTTTTATAGTTTGCTGTAGATGTGCATTGATATAAATCAGCGAAATTAACACCCTTTTCTCTGCTATTGTTGTGGATTTATTGTTATACTCTTAGAAGAGGGACCTTAATCGATTTAATGGTCCTCTGTAGTTAATTTCGATCGTTGTATAAGCAAATATATGAAATGAATCTCACCCGGTCCACCTATCCTATTTCTGCAGGTCCACTGGCTAATATAAAGTTTTGTTTGGTAAGAAATTCGATAGGCAGTTTACTAACTTTCGTTTACAGGCACTCAATTATTAAATAGATGATATAGATTTCAGGTTGTGTACTTATATCGTACGTGGACCATTTTTACCCATTCACAAGTCACTTAGACACGTGTGTTGGTTCCCATCGCCTCGATGTTCAGTTTTCTTCCCCTGGGTAGTTGTTTTCCGACGCCAACTTCATATTTATCAGATTGTGTGCTGTTATTTATGCTCAATATGTGCGCTATGCTTATCTTAGAACCAGGAGAAAATGATGTACATATCCTGGTGTACTATCGCATTGCAAGTCTTGCTGAATATACGGTATGGCTTTACGTGGATTTGGCAGCAGATATACAAATATCCTGGGTCGGAAATTAAACTAAATATATTATTACCGGATGTAACCTGGAAGATCATTTTTTCCTTGAGTAAAACTCCCCAGTTAGTTTTTCTTCATATGAATTGCTTCTAGCTTATTTATAGCAATAGCCATGGAAATGAAACAAAATAACAAACAAATATATGACGTTTTAATTGTCAAAGAAGTTTAGTTTATTACGAACTTATGATTGATTTAAGTGACCATAAAAGGTATGTTATTGAAAATGGATAACTATTCACATAAAGAAAAGTTACAAACATGCAATTAAATGGAATTTTATTTTATAGTGTCTTAAGACTTATTTATGATAGAAATTTCACTCAACAACTATTTTATTTATTTATCTATTTCATGTGAATAGAGAATATTTTTTCCGAAATTGATACTAAAGTATACGATATTACTAAGCTAAGTTAGCCAAAATAGTAGATAAAGTTAAACTTGCCAGTCAAACTTGAATTAAACTTAAAATAATAAACAAATGATTCTATAATACTATTAGTTAATTTATTTATTATTTACCCTTATAATTTATCGGATTTAAATGCAGATCACATGCAGACTAAGTCTATGAACATATAAAAAATAGTGATAATTATAACAAAATTTGACACTTTGACAATACTTTTATTATCTTTTATTTATTTATGTTTTTAATTAAGGAAACAGTACAAATATGTATCAACTTTAACATTTGATTTAATTCTGCATAAAACTGCTTAAATCAATGTTTAAACTGTTTATATAATATTGACGCTGTTGACCTGATGATGACGAAATAAATAAGTCGAAATCGATAGTCAAAAAGATTAGTAATTCAATTACAATCAGCCTGCTTATCCTTCTCAAATTTAATGGTTAAATAAATTGCGTCGTCTAAAACAGACATCACAGTCTGTACATAACAGTGTTAATATAATTATATTTTGAAAAATATTTAAAGTAAACAAACATATAAACAGTCGAAGCAACTTCCGCTAAACTGATTTCCAGACTTAATGCAATGACGAAATCTCTTGCAGTGGGAAAGCATCTCTCGAAATGAACAAGTTATTGAATTAATATCGAACTGATGTAGCGCCTTGAAAACAATTCTGTTTTCTTGTTTTGTTTACCAGGTGTTTCATTATCGTCTGCGACGAAATGAATGAATCACCAATATTCTCCAGTTATTGTCAAAGAATCTGAGTGGTCAGAACGAAAGGGTAACAGCGTAAAGTGGTGCAGTAAGTCTTCTGATGGTTAAGACCCTATCCGGTGGCGAACGAAGGAAATTGGTGGCACTTTGCTGCCTGCGCCCAGGAAATTAAACTCAGTGGAATGCTCCGTAACATTGCGCTGTTAGTTACTAAGTTGTCAATCGGTGCACTTTTCCAAAGCCTTTCTTCGAGGAAGCTGTCAAAAGATATCGATACATTTTAAAAACCGCAGACTAAAACTAGGAGCACGCGACTAACGATTTCTATTGTACAAGTCTTTCAATACCGGTAGCACGTTGTCGGTCGATAAATTTAACACCGCGGTTCTAACCGGTTACACAGCGACAGAAATGGGTATTTATTTTATAGTGATTTAAACTGATTAAGCCAGAAGACTACATGGCTATAACACTGACTTTTAGTTGGAGTTTATTAATTTAAAGACGACAAAGTGTTTGATAATATTGTTGGGATTATAATTAAGCGTAAAAGTGTTAGTCTAATGTGTCTCTCAGTGGAAAAGGGTAATTAATAATCATGGAGCGACTTTCAACAATTTGTGCTCTTCCTTCTGTTATAGTTTCTGTGATAATATTTCCTAATCTCTTTCTACTGTATTAATGTATTAATATGGAAATCAGTTATGTTCCAAATATAATGCAACATAGAGAATAGAAGCGTTTGGTCTAGGACGTCGAGAAAATCTGTTAGAAATAGATATTTGTCAAATTAGAGAAGAAAGCGATTCTTTTCCCACTCTTTCTTAAAGTAGGAGAAGCGGTTTAATCTGGAATTCGGTACAATATATTTTTCACAATTTCGATTTGCTCGGACCTTAAATACACTTTGACAACACAACTGACACGTTAAAAATTAGGTTATCAGATGCAAGCCTATGTAACAATGTTCAACCAATCTAAAATCTAAATTAAAATTGTCAAATTATGATTTAATATAGAAAAAGAAAAAGACATAATTGTAAGATAATTTATGGTATGTATATCATTAAAATAAAGATTTTCAATAAAATTAGGAATTTGTTTATAAATTTTACATTAATTTTTTTGTAAATTACATTCATATTGGTAACACTTCCTCACTATTTCGGGAGAAGAAATGTGGGGTTACCAGGCATGTCGTTAAAAAACATATTATAAACCTTTTTTCTATATACCGGGTACAGAATTGAAATGTGGAATATAGGGATCTCAATACTATTTTTGTATATTGCTGTAAATTGACTGTAAAGTGTAAATACAAAAGTTTTTCAGAATTCAACATTGCATGCGATAAGGTCCATTTAATTTCTTAAATCTTAGTTTTTCTGATACATCAATCAAATTAAAATTAATATTTATTATACAGTCATGGAAAATTAAACGAAAAATATTTGACATTTCACAGAACAGATTTAGGTTTATTTATTACAGTGTTGTATTACTTTCTTTAGAAATTTCGTAAAAGATTGAAATATATTGGCGAATTTGAGAGTTCATTTCTTCCTGGTAAATAAATAAATTACCTTAAACCTGATTTATGAAATGTGAAATATATTTCGTTTTTGTTCAATTCTCCATGGCCGTGTTACAATTTTCCTAATAAATATTGATTTAATATGATTGATTTATCGTGGAATACTAACATTTAGGTATCCAAATTTACCATATTGCAAACATTTTAAAATGCTGAACAACTTTTATATTTACACTTTTACTCTAAAGTAAAAAAGTAATAATTTACAAGAATATAAAAAAATAGCATTGAAAGCCCTATATTCCACACTGTATAACTATAACCAGAATTGTACCAAGTAACCATTAGAATTTTTTTTTCATTCGTAAACATCTTTAATTCGTCTTGACAAGTTCATTTAATTCTATCTTGCATTTTATCTGGAACATTACGACGTATAACTGGTATTGATAATAATACATTATTGACAGAAAAGTAATTTTTTTAGGTAAGATTCCAACAATATTTTTATTTACTATACGTGTTTCAGTACACGAGACCATCATTAGGTATACCTGAATGTTGCTTCCTTTTGAAAATGTTTTGATAATGTTTCAACGAGAACCCACACCGAAAACTGTTCAATTTAGAAAAGTAGATACTTATTGAATCTTAGTTGAAACTCACGGAGTAAATATTAGATAGTATCATTCCCGAGAGTTAGTGAGAAAGTGCAAACAAAGAGCATTTGCCTGTTGGAAATTCAGTGAAATAATTTGAGCGCTATCTAAGTTACTGGTGATTCTAGGAAACATATAATAATCCTGCTACGTCAAACGAACAAATGAGCCACTATTTTTCATGCGTAGCAACGTAACGCTAGCTTAACTCAAATGTAGTAGTGCAGCATCCATGTTAGTGTGCCGTGGAAATAAACAGAACGGAAACAAATGAGTGGATCTCCACGGAGATCTACTTGCTAGATTGCGCTTGTTTACGCTACGAGGAGCTAAATTTTCAATCCGAATTATCTACGAGATGAAGGGTCACTTGCAAAAAATACTACATCTGCAGATTATGCGTATACAAAACAACAACCAGTTGAAAACAACGGAAAAACGAGATAATATGAGTGTCTCTTCCATTCACACGTCCCAGAAGTATCATTGTAAGAGTTAGTAATTACTTAGCACGATGGGTATTTTAAAACAAAACCCAGGACGCTTTTCTAAACGAACGAATAGTGTCCCTTGCAGTGTCAACCGTCGCCTACCCTATTCGTTGCGCCACTGACGTCGGTGCTCAACTTGGTAAATCCGTCGTAACGCTCGAGTAACAAGGTCATGGTATACGTGCCCTGTATGCTAAACAAACGACGTACTACGAGTGTTTGGTTGCCATGGCTTTGAGTTGTATGTTGCTATGGTGTCGCCGACAATATATGGGGTTCTCGAAGTTCCTGGAAGTAGCCTCTGGTACTAGTTATGATTGATAATAAAACTACGAAGGTGATATTTTAATGCCCAACGTCACTCTCATATTTCCCGTTAAATTTGGATCCATCCAGTCATTCCCTACTGATCCCTCTTACCAGATTTTGTGTTTGTCTGTTTGTGGAACAACACAACGGGAGGTAAGCAACTGCGTCGCCTCTACTAAGATTTACAAGATAAGGAAGTTCATAATTTGATTAGACGCTCAGTCGACGCTGTTGTACGGCGTTGGGACGGCTGTTGTCACATGGGAGAAGGAGGAGGAGTTAAATGGCAAGGGTTCAAGGGATTTTCCATGGAGGCAACGTTACAGATTACAGGAGGAAATTACAACTGAAAGTAATTCCTAATTACGTTGCACTGTAACCATCCTTTTAATAATAATAACAATCATTTTATTTTGCGGTAATAACCTAACTTGTAAATTCGCTTAAGAGTTTATTAAAAAAATATTTTATTTAAATATATCTTTATAGTTTTTGATCTAGCATTTTAGTATATTATAGTCCTTGGCTTTTTGTTCCACATCTTAAATTGCAAAGTTGGTAAAGACAGCGAAAGATATTTTCCCCCTTCAGTCCTCTGGAATTTACAATTTATATTGGACAGACTATCAGTACGATGATAATAAGAATTAAAGAATACAAACGGGCCATTCGTCTTAACCAACCAGAGAAATTAAGAGAAGCTATAGAAATCTATCAGTGAATCAGAATGAAAGGTACGAGTTGAACAAGACATGGCTTCATCTATTTTATAAGTCATAATCTTTAGCAATACGTTAGGTACCTCTTCGTTTCAACTTTGATTTCTTTTCATATGTTTTTACAGTTTTGGAGCAAACATAGATAATCGATTTTCAAAATTTAAAATCTTTATCGGTTATACTTGTATTATCTACAATAAATTCTGGACCACCAAATACTTTGGCCTATTCCCTAAAAAATTGTTAATTGTGACAAAAATGAATCGTTTTTTGACAGTTAATAAAATATTCCACATAAAAATGAAGTTTTTATGCGCTTTTGTCACCATTAGCAAGTTGATACGAAACCACATCATTTGAAAATTAGACCGATTATGTACCTATTTGCTTAGTGACAAATTACTATTTATAGCAACCGAATTTGTTTCTGTTAATTGGAATTGGTGTAGGTCGATACATCTAAGATGGAACATATTTTTTTCTACGACCACTTAGAAATCTGCACATTCTATGTTTGTTGTTGCTAGGGATATGAGGTACATTGCAAGCATCGTGCGAAATGAATTTGTTTTGTGAGTATTTCAATAAAGTTCATTTCATTTTAGTACGGGTGCCATTGCTAGGATACTTATTTAGAATTGTCAAATATAGAAATCTTTAGTATATTCTTTAGGTATATTCCAACAACAATATGTTCAGTCTCAAAAGCGTAAAGCCTGTCGTAATCTGGCTTCGAGCAACAGTAGATAATGGTTTAAATGTTTCTAAGGTATTTAAAAGAGCATTCTACAATAATTTGTGTTTGTTTTCAATACACAGTGACCTACAATCCTACAGGAAGTAAGGATATATTACCGTTTAATTTGAAACGTTGGGAGACACCCATGTCACATTGGAACACACAATAGCACAATTGTGTCGCTTTAAGCATAGAGTACATTGTGGTACAAGGTTAGTTGGGTTTAAAGAGAAACACTATTGAATTGCATTGTACATTGTTTGAATAATACTGTCACTACTGATGACAGTATTGTTTAGTTCTTCAAATAATAGTATTTTCGGTAATAAGTAAATCTAGTGTATGTTTAATGTTTCGTTTTGTTGCCTTGTCCAAGTGCTCCAACTAGGAAAGAGGATTTGTTATTATATTATGTATGTATAAATTGTAAAAACATTTTCATTTCTCATGGTAACTATAGGCTACACATGGTGTAATTCATTTCTAATAGTTCTGTCAAAGACGAATTGTTCCAAATTTAAAACTACCTAGCTCCAGTGAAAGAGCTACGGTCTATATTGGTAATATTCAAGGGTAATATCACAGGACCTGATTTTGTCGATAAATTTTTATTTTGTAAGATTTTTTTTTGTTTAGCAACAAACACGAAAGCCAACTGCATGGTAAATACCGACTCCGAAGGAGAAAGGGTTTTACCTAATGTCAGTTTGTTTGAATGATTTTACTTAGAAGCAAAAAAAAATTAGTGCATAAAAACGAAAATTTATCTGAGCAAATCCGAGAGGTCGTGTGGTATTTGATGAGATAAATTCCAAAAAGAAACTGGAAATATTAATGTTACACTAACAGTTATAAACAATAACAACTAATGTTTGTTTACTTGGTAACGGGGTTTTATTGGGGAAACGGTATTTTATCGGGGTAACGATATTTATCGGGATAACGGGTTTTTATCGGGTAAACGGTATTTTATCAGTATAATGCTGTTCCCATCGGTCGAATTTTCAAGTGTTTTGCATCATGATTGGTTAAAAACTAGTCGTACGAATTTATCAGCTATAATATGCCTAGGCCACTGATAATTACGAAATAATTTTATCACCGTTACCGAAAGAACGTTGCTTGGTGACTGCTCGACGACATAATTCACGGTTATTTTAAAGATGTGATGTGGATCACCAAGTAACGACCGTCTGACAGTTGACATGTAGTCAGTTGTCATTATGTATTATTATGTTGACGTTTCTCAACATGTGTTTTCAACGAATTTCGATCATTTTCAATAGTATATCACAAAACGAGTGAAGAAACTACGAATTTCGCTCACGCATGTGTCAATGACACATAAGTGACCGAATTCTTTTTTTCACGAGTGTTCTATAGCGTTTTCTTTAATCCTGCTATTAATAATTTACTTTACTTCTTATTTTTGTTTCCTAGCCTGGTACTAGGATACTCATTGTCAAACTTTATTATTAAAATATATTTATTCATTAAGAAATAATATCGTGGTCATAGAAAAAGTATAGTGTACAACTCTGTTGGAAAGTCCGTTTCATTCTTGTTGTACAATATACTACATTAACATTTCGCGTCATTTTTGAACGATCTTTTTCGTTCTAAATCCAGCTCTCAGCAACATTACAGCGTCGGCTAGCTCTAGAGTTTAGTTCGTGACCCACAGGTAAATAGTTCAGTTCGCCGACCTCTCGGGGTCACGAGGAGGGTGAGAGGCCTCCGCCTCTTCATCTGTCGTCACTGTACAACAATCGAGCATCGCTGCACGCAGCACACTTGGATGAACTTTACACTCTGTCTGCATTCGCCTTGGTATTAGTGTGTGGAAGGGAACAATGGAAGACAGAGCGTCGTCGCATGCCACCATGATGTTCCATGGCCCTTTTTACCGCTTATTGTTTTCGTTTTATAATTTGTACTCTACCTATATAATTCAACGACAGTATCGAGATGCTGCAGCAGGTTTTATCTTATGATATTGTGCATAGAATGGTCGATTCCCACTGTTAACTTACAAAACTATATTACTTTTGTGTACATATACCTATAATAAATATGGAATGGATGTTCCAGATACCTTGAGTTTCACCTAAGATGAAATATTTACTTATCTATCATTAATGTATTACTATGAACAACAGTTTATATAGCAACGTACTGTTCCAAATAAAATGCAACATAGATTGTCAATGTTGCTTCAGTTTTCAATCTTGGCCTTTTCGTATGATTCATATCCAAATCTCTTTTAAATTTTCTAAATATTCTAGAAACTGTCGAAGGGTTTGGTATAGAACGTTCAGGAAATAGATTACCAAACATATCACAAGCATTTCTCAAAGCCTATACCCGAAATTGTACGCATTTTTCTTCATTGGTAATCTTCTTTAAAGTATGATGACAAGTTTATTTAACAGTGACAACCTATGTTGCTTTTTACTTGGAACAGTACGGTAACGCAAATAGCTGTTATCTATAGAAATCTACAAGTGCCAGAAAAGTAAATGTTGCATTTTAGAGGAAATTGAGAAAATTCAGGGGACTTCAAAAACTTTATATAAATGTCTCAAAATTGTATGTTGTACAACGAGTATGGAATGTTAGTCATTTCTTATGAGTACGAAAGTTTGTGAAATGGACATTCCATGCGAGTTGTACACTATACTTTTTCAACGACCACGATATTATTTCATAATTAATTTATATTTTATTAATAAATTTGTCCCGCTTTTACCATCCAATATTTGACAATTCTAAATAAGTATCATAGCAATGGCACCTGTACTGAAATGAAATTACCTGTATGTAAATACTAACAAAACAATTTCATTTCGCACGATGCTTGCAATGTACCTCATATCCCTAGCAATAACAAACGTACAATGAGCAGATTTCTAAGTGGTCGTAGAAAAAATATATATTATACCCTTAGTTCAAAATAAGTACATGACCTGATGATACAAATTCCTATTTTAGAAAGCTTTAATTTGATACCCAACTCGAATACATTCTAATAACTATTATAAAAACAATTGACTCAATTGACTCACAAATTATTTTATTGTAGCTCTCTTTTATGAGGTCTTTAATTTGATACCAAACTCGACTCCATTCAATTACTTATTGTAAAAAAAAAACTATTCACGATTGTTCAAAGTTAATTGTTGACATTTCAGGTCAAATATTATTCTGGAGACCTATAATTTGATACCAAACTCGGTAGGATTCAAATAATTTGTTTAAAAAACTATTGCCGATCATCAAGTTCAAGGTTTCAGAACTCATAAAAATTTTTAAAAAAATGGTAAACTTTTATTAAATTTATCAAAATACTCGTATATAGTTAGCTCTTAAATATTTAATTAGTTTTTTCAAAGCCCGAAAATAGATAGATTTTAGATTCCAAATAATATTACTAACATCTACTATTTGAATTTTTTTGCAGCTGATTTCGTATTCAATTAAATTAAATTTTTTGTGTGTCAAATAATTTTCCATTTCCGGTTTTGCTATTCTACCAAAATTATACCAATTCTTCGCATTATCAGGAAACTATAATTATGAAGGTTCCTTACTCTATCTCTTCTCGTTAGTGAGATATAGAATCAGGAGACCTGAATGTATATGTTTTCGTGAATTCTGTACTTCCTTAGACTTCGAATAAGAAAATTAATAATACGTGACAATTTTCATTTTGGCAGTACGCGTGCAAGAATTTGTCCTTCTATCGAAGATCAGAGTAACAGTAGCTACCACGGTTCCTCAAGGGAACATTTAAGACTTTCACCTTATATTTAAGCGTAAAAATGACAATAGAACATTTTATAATTCAAAGTTTACGTTCGAAAACAGTTATAATTATTCCTAATGTCTTTTTTCAAAGAAAATAAAAAGCTAATAATTGCTGCGAGTGGGAATTTGGAAAACAAAGATAATGTCGTGTTTTTATGTTCTTCGTCAAGGTAGAAGATACACGAAGCAGTTCCTTGTTATGTCACATCTTGTGCTGTTGCTGAATTACTACCTCGAGTAATTATCCAAGAAATGTATTATGTTCTCGTTAGGATCATAAAAACCTACATGCTTTTTAAATAAATAAAATTATTATATCACAAAGTTAAAGTAGGTACTTGCAAAGAAATTGTGATGCTGCACATGCTCTATCAACAAGAATAACACTCTATTATATATTCTAATTATGTATTTGATTTCAGGTAAGCGCCAATTCCCTTGGGATAACTGCTGGATTCAAGATAAGACACTTTTCTGATTATTTATAGTTAATAAACGCAATACCTTAGCCACAGCATTTTTATGTGGTGTCACTTTGTGAATCTCAGGTTCTATAGCAGCAAATACCAGTTTTGTTTTCAAAACAAATGACACTTGATTCGCTCAGGAATTAATTAAAAGATTAAAACATTTGAACATGCCACCAGTATTATTATCACTACAGCCAAGACATAACATCCTATATATGTATAAACATTGTGTACAATACAACAGAGAGCGCTAGATATGAGCATTCATTTGTTGGAGAAGGATGGGGAGTAGTGTTTCTCACGAACGTAGTATAATTGTCCACTCAAGGTAACACTTAGATTATTTAGGTTGTGAGTTAGCAGAATTTTTTTGCAAAAGTGATAAACAGTTTGTTTAAATTTCGAGGTTCATCATTGGGATCTTGAGAACGATAAGAAATACTTACACTTCGATTATATTAGACGAAATTTGTAGTAGTAGTAGACCAATTTAATAATGACTTTTAGAATAAATTCAAAAAACTGCTTGAACTGTCGCCAAATTGGTTTTTTTGTCTTCACTGTGTTTTTTGGAGTACTATTAATCACTGCAGACTTTATGTTTATGCTGATGCACTTCAAAACGAAGTTTTGTATTCATATTTGATCTTTGACATTAAAAATTGCAAAAATTTGACGTTTGTTTACAAAATTTGTCATCGTTACCATAATGACAGTTAATGGTTTTAGAAAAAAAAAAATGCTGTTGTCACAGTAATGAAGTTATTCATTTGCAAACAGTTTCTTCCTTGTATATCCGATGTCAAACTGACAATTTGAAGTTTCAATATGGAGTTTTTATATATGAAGTGAATTATCAACTAAAAATAAGTTTTTTTGCATTAAAAATCATTAAATTGGCCTACTTGTGGGACACCTGTTATTTAATTTTATTACATCATTTTCTTTCCTTGACACAACCCCGTTGATGTCCCATTTATTTAATATTAATGTACATATATAAAGATAAAAATATGAAGGTGTAGGAATCAAGAGTAATCTTACTTCCAAGCCTTTTCTTATAGCATAATCTTTCCTTAACACAACTCCGATAAATTTATTTTGATATCCCATAGATGTTAACATATTTAAAGATTAAATTATGGGTACGTTCGGCATTAACATTTTTAGCGCTCAGATCGCTCAAATGCGTTCGGCATTGACATCACAGCGTTTTGTAGCGTTCGGCATTAAACTTGCTGAGCACACAGAGCGAGCTCAGTGTGCTCGCTGCAGAATCACAGAGCACAGCGAGCTCTCTAATCTGAGCATGCGTATAAGCGTTCATCAGCTGTCATTCCGTCCAAAGACTTGTTGATAATTGTTTGTTTCTGTATGGTAGACATTTAAAAAAAAACAAAGGTGTCAAAGAAAAATATGGTCAGACAGGATCGGTTTCTGTACCTTATGGAGAAACTGATAAATGAATAAGTTTATTTTTTACATGAAATTTATATTTAATTAAAAACCGTAATAGTATATTATATCTCAAACATGTTTAAACTTATTTTAGAGCAATGACAAAGTTTGTACAACATTATTGATATTGTCACATCAATATCATCTTTGAAATACTCTTCTAAAATATAATTTTCTAATATACATATGTTATGTAATATACCAAATCTATGCGTGCGGTTTTTAAATATATTAATCGTCGAAAACGTCCTTTAATAATGCAAACGCTCGCTCTATTGTATTTCCCGCCTTATCTACGAATCTGGAGCGTTCGGCATTAACTTGAACATCTATGAAATCTGTCACGTGACCTACTAGCTCTGAGCGATCGGTAGATTTTAATGCCGAACGTACCCTATGTAGGCAAATGGTGCAGGAGATAATACCTACAAAATAACGGAAAGATAGATTTTTTGTAGTATATTCTTTCCTTAACACAGCCCCGTTGATATCTCATTTAGTTGTTAAAATATTTAAAGAATAATATATGAATGTCATTGTCGTAGTTCTTACAGTTTTCGAAACCCCAATACATTATACAGAATTTAATTCTCTACATCATTTATTTGAACCATTTCCCTCTAAAATTATCCGGAAAGCAACACCAGCGCAAAAGTAATACCACTGTATTTCGTTCTAGCTTGGTAACACAATAAGATGCTTGAGTGTGGACATCGGTAATGTAGCGCGTCATGTAAAAAGACTCCAGTTCTAGGAATTCATAGTGAGTTAGAGCAACGTTAGTGTACTCCAGGCTTTGTTATTGACCTTGAAGATACTTTTATTTTTACTTGAGACGTTGTCTTGATTTGTAACATGAACGCCGGAGGTGATACAATGTTATACAACACATGAGGCGAAATTTGTGCTGCTTTTAAAGTATTGAGACAGATAATACAGCGTAGTACACCTTGGAAAGACGGTAGATAAATTTATGTTTAAACGCAAACAATACAATCATAGAAAGCAGAAGTTAATTACCAGTTGATGAAGCATTAATTTAAAGCTATATAAATTAAACACCTATTTACCATACTACATACGATCTCTTGAATGAATAACTCACTCCTTCAAGGTCAAAACAACTTTGAATTACACAATTTGCATGAAGACTGGACCATTCAATATGCATCTTGTAATGATCTCTGTAACTATATTTTTTTACAAGGCGCAGTAGTAAATTCCATGTGAACAATATGAAATGGCGGGCGGTCAGCAATGTTAACTGCTGCAGCTAATTCAATAAGAAAGTTATTAATTGCTGGTAATTAAAGTCGTTCATCAAAGTATTTAACGAGTGTTTTAGTGCGCGTGCATATGACGCTTCTAGAACATTTGTAGCAATTTATGGCGCATATGCTACACGATCAATGGTTTGCATTTTTTTATGTAACGATCGCATATTGCATTTGGGATGCTATTTGTAATTTAGCTACTGATGTTGGTGCTTAAAAGAACTGGCATTTGAAACTATAACCCTTGCTGCATAAATGACTGGTATCCAATGTAACTCGTAAACGAGAAAAGATAGGGTAACAAAACTTCATAATTGTAAGTTTTATGATAATGCGAAGAAATTAATTAATTTTGGTTTTATTCAAGTGGTCACATAAACAATAAATTCAATTTATTTCAAATATAAAAGTAGCTCAGATGTTATTCTACTCGTAATATTAGGTATTTGGAATATGAAATTTTGCAATTTCTTCAGGTTTTGAGAAAAAATAATTAATAATTAATAAAAGTAATTGATAATTAAAGTTGATCAAACTATGGAGTTTGGTATTAAATTAAAGGTTTCAGGGACATAAATTTCCCTCAAATATAAAAAAATAGTCCTTGACGATCGTCTATTGTTTTTTTATGAGGTAAATAGATGCGTGATATCCGCGATATCCTTCGGGCGAGAAGGGGTATGAATTGACGGCCGGTAATCGCACGTCATACGCAAAAATACACTATTTACCGAGATCTGCGAAACCAGAATGCCACATTCAAAATAAGTATAAAGATTTTTGTTTAGTTTCCAAACGTTCGTCAATTGTTTTTACCTCCCGCCACATCCTGTTAGGGAGGTTAGGAATCATGCTAAAAATTAAGTTTTAAGTTTTCAGTGGATTAGCACGCTTTAGGGTCCATAAAAGACGATGTTAATATTTTCGCGATGATGCCCTACTAAACTCAAAATTTAGACATGTTGTATATATCAATTGTATTCCCTTTGGAAGAGCAGATTAGTTTTTGGTGATAATCCAATAACCAGAAGTGGTAGTTTATTTGAAGTCCTTTGAAGTTATTTTGAAATATCAGTAAATGATGGTTTAATGAAAATTTTGTTATTAGAATAATGTTTCAAATATTATTATCTACAATTATTTTCCTTTTAATGTCACTATTTACGAATTTTTTTAACATGTTAAAGAAAAATTGTATTTTGATATTTTCGTTTAAATCTGCTAACCTGTGTTTATTGAAAAAAAAAATAACGGTTGAAAATGTAATTATTTTGACATATGTAATAATTATTTCAAAGGATGAGCGTTTCTTGATAGTGTTAGTCCGTGTTTCTTCATTGTTTGACAAGAAATCTATGGCGGGAGTTATTGTGGTGCCCACAACAGATTTTTTACAATACTTAATTGAATCTTGTTAACTTATTTTATTACTAATACTAATTACTATATTATTACTATTTTTTTTTTGACGTTCGTCTATCGATTTATATTTCATCTAAGTATTCATCTATTGTATAGACTACGAGACGTGTAAAGGCAGTTTCTTAGTATTTTTTAAAAGTGATTTTAAATTTATTTTCTTGAAATGTTTAACTTGTTAAGGTAAAATATTATAAAGGAGGAGTTGTCCTCACATCTAGTTATTTTAAATCTAGGTTTCCCTAATAAAAAGGATAATGTGGTAGCAATTTTTGTCCACAGTTTCATTCTATTACTACATTTGTAAACAACCAAATATTTCTAGTTCGAATGTCCAGGTTCGCAGAAGTGTATTACCTCATGGCACAATCCAACCAGCACTGCACGAAGTGCTGATGCTTCCTCGCTTCGGCATCATTGCGTGCTGGTGTTTCTATCGTACCGCCGCGGCCTGGCACTGAGCGGTTGTTCACCTGAACTGCTACCCTTCACCCGCTCACCCAGTAGATACACCGCGGTGTAAAATTAGCGATTGTTTCTAGATAACCTGCCGTATCCGCGTATCAGAGAGCTAGCTGGCCTGCAGGCGAAGCTAGCTGCAAGTGCAAGTGCATTACAAGGCAGAAAGCAGCACACAAACATTACTTAGTCTTTAAATAAGTTAACAACTAAATGGAATATCAAAATATACTCAACAGGACTGTGTTGAGAAAAGAAAATACTGGTAGGGAAATATATCTTTGAGTTATTTTGCAGTGAGTATAAGATAGCAGGGCTTGGATATATGATTAGACTAGAGTCTGGCTTGATACATTGACATTCCTAACTTAATCTTCAAATAAGTTCAGCAATAAATGAGATATCGAATTAATCTCTACGGGGCTGTGTTAAGGAAAAAATTATATATAAATGTGTCTTCATTTATTTTGTAATAACTATAAATCGACAAGACTTGGGACATATGATTAGACCAAAGTTTCGATTAATCTTCAAATAGGTTAATAACTAAAGGAGATATTTTACTAAACGAGATATAATCTATATGGGAAAATGCTGTAAGAAATTGAGTCTTTAAGTTAAATTTCAGCAACTATAAAATGGCAAGGCTTACACATTGACATTTACAACTTACTCTTCAAATATCTTAATAACTAAAGGAGATATAGAAATCATCTATAATTGGATTGAGTGAAGGAAATAAAATTCTGTAATAAAATGAGTCTGATTTAGTTTTCAGCAACTATAAAGCGGTAAGGCATATATGATTAAACTAAAGTCTTGATTTATGCATTGACATTCTTAAATTAATTTTTTTAAATGGTAGCAATTAAATGAGATATCGAAATAATCTCTATTGTACTGTGTTAAATAAAGGAAGTGTTGTAAGAAAATGATTAGACAAAAATTACGCTTTTTAATAGTGTGAGTAAAGTGATTGTTGAATAATTATTTCAGTTGTCAATGAAATCAGAAGCCTAAGAAAAACAACAAAAATACCACAAATACTATTAGTGCTATTACAATTACACGAAAACATGAAGAAGAATTAAGATTAATGGAAAGAAAAATTCTAAGAACAATACTTGGACCAAAAAAGTTACAAGATAATGAATGAAGAACTCAAATGAACTACGAAATAGAACAAGAATAGAAGGAAAGTACAATATAGATGCGTAGAGCAAAACCCAACGAGACGAAAAGGAAGGTTAGATACAAGGTTTTTAGTTAACTCCTGAAAAACGCTACAGAAACAATTGAAATTGTAGAGTTGTTTAATATCTTACTAAACTGTTTCTTTCTTCAATTTAATGACTACATATGTATATCAAGTTCGTTTTTGATGGTGGATGACTCTAAGAGCAACGTACTATAATTATCTTCGTTACCATTGAAGTTCTGGGCGCCAGTCAGTATAACATCAACTGATGATTTGAGCAACGTCAATTGAATTAATCCAAATATTAACACTTTTCAAATAGTTTGGATGATTCTTTAATTTAAGAAGCAATAGCTCAAGTTGCCAATATGATTAGGCAGAAGATAGAAATGTATAAAATATGAGCTAATCAAGTTAACTACAAAAAAAATTATAATTATTAGAAATACTAGCATGGTGTTATTGTATATGCCAAACCTTTAACATGTTTTCAGCTAGCAATATAGTAGTTATTAATGTTTCGTTTAATTGTCCATCAGTGATGGTTAGGTAGGGTTTGATAGATAGCTCTAAAAGTCTATCAAAAACAATTTAAATTCGCTGTTCGATTTTGGACACCAATCAGTTAAGCAGCAAAGGATACTTATAGTCACAATAGCTGTAGAACATACGGATACCAACAAATATCCATCTATCCATCCACCCATCTAAACAGATACTATTGAGAAAATGGTCAAAACGAAATAAGTGATCTCAAAAAAAAAAGGAACTGTCATATCGAAAATATATTGGTAAATGCTCATTCAAAAACAATATAACGTAGATGATTCAGGTAAATCTAATCGACTTCATAGTTAGGACTAGGGCTGTTCGATATCTTGTTTTGAATATCGATATTCGATATTAGAAAAATATCGATAATATCGATGTATCGATGTATCGATATGTTGATATATCGATATATCGATATATTGATATATCGATGTATCGATATATTGATATATCGATATATCGATGTATTGATATATCGATGTATCGATATATCGATGTATCAATATATCGTTGTATCGATATATCGATATATCGATATATCGATATATTGATGTATCGATATATCGATGTATCGATATATCGATATAATAATGTATCGATATATTGATGTATCGATATATTGATATATTGATATATCGAGATATTGATGTAACGATGTATCAATCTAATATAGTTAGATTTTATTGGTAATTAAACAATGATTCAGGATGTCGATCTGTATTATATAAATAGTAAATAATCTAATGCAGATAGATTTTATGGAAGGATTACAATGGTTCAGAATGTCGGCAATTCTATTGTGAAGAGAAGTAACGGGTGTTTCAAAGGCGAAAAATTTTAACATCTGGGGTGTTTGTGTACTTGCTTTATGGTGCTGGGCGCCAGCATTATAAAACAAACGGGAATCTACTTAAAATATTTAAAATTCTACTATGCCATGACTGGAAGGTAGTTTTATGAGAACTTCTGCTGGAAATTGTACCTATACATCGTCCCAATTATTAATTCTCCCCTTAATCCCGACTCCAGAATGAAAGTAAAAATAAATATCAGTATGCAATGCTATCAATAAATCGAGCACAACCCCTTTCATTAGATGGCATTATAGCTAAATTTTAGTTCTTTTTCACAAAATACATCGATACATCAATACATCGATACATCAATACATCGATACATCGATATATCAATACATCGATATATCAATACATCGATATATTGAAACATCGATATATTGATACATCGATATATTGATACATCGATATATCGATATATCGATACATCAATATATTGATATATCGATACATCGATATATCGATTTATTAATATATCGATATATTGATATATCGATACATCGATATTTTTTCTACTGAATATCGTTATTCGATATATCGATATATCGATATAATATCGATATATCGATGTAAACGCACAGCCCTAGTTAGGACACTTAAGACAATCCCTTCGATATGAGTTATATCGGGAGGAGAAACCAAAAGCAATCAAAGTGACTCGATGTTGCTAAACTCTTTTTTTATGAAAGGATGTTTGTGGGCCGAAACAGCTGGTGATGGATTGCAGTGTTAGCACCAGACGCACTGCGCGAATACTTTTTAACTACTTTCTCGTTATATTCTCTAAGGTTTGTTGGTTTTATGGTATAAAGGTACATTCGAGCTTTCACAGACTATAAAATTTTTACATCGGCGTAAAATTTATTCTAGATCTGGAGGTCTAGTTCATGCTGCAAGATATAGCTGACATAGGTACTCAAATCTTACAAATAACTTTATGACAGGCAAATTTTTACGGCTTAAAAGATCAGAGATTGTTTGAAATAAATTTGAATATCGCACGTTGCTCTATAAAATAGCCTAATACAAATAAATACTACAAATCGAAGCAACTTTTAAAGGGAGGAGAAATGAACGTAATATTAATCGTGTTGTGTATATGAAAACTAGTGGCCAAATTGTTTTTTTAATAAATCTCCCAAATTGAAAATTCCGGTGTTCTAATTTCACGAATACCGTAATTTTCTTGCATGAAATTTGAAAATTCATTGAAGCGCTCAACATACCACGTACAGAGGCTACTCACGTGTGTAATTGGGAAATAAAATTTGTCGTCTACGTTGATTTCATTTCCGCCATCCCGAAAAATCTGCATGGGAGGATTCTGCTAGGCAGTTGCTTTTTAAAACTTTAATCAGTAAAATACATTTTTTTTCTTCAGCAAGTATCTGATACATTTACTTTCTTATACCTAATATATTTCATTTTCATTTATTATTGTCATAGTCTCATCATCGTACATTGTTATGGGTCTTATTATTGTTCGGCAAATTCTCATTATTGTATCTTTAGTTAAAATCTTGTTTTTAGTAATTGTTGCCATTATCTTATTCTTTAATTTCTGCTTCTCTTTCTCATTTGATTGGTAGCCTAATGCCTAAATGTTTTGACTATCGGATACCTTACCAAAGTGAAATCATTAGCTATATTTTTATGTTGCTTATGTATAAGAGGAAACCTAATTAAAAATATTAACAAATGATTCCCTGTATAAATATTCCCTGTATAAATGATTCCCTGTATAAATATTCGTAATTTGTGATAATTGATATATTGTTGTTTAATGTAATTATCGTATATTTCTCCATAGTTTGAACTATCTATGTGCATTTTCCTTCAGTACTGATTGCATTTTTATTCGCACGAGGAAAAGCGTTGTAATAATTATGTCAAAAACCGAAGGAATTTCGAAGAGCTGTATTCTTGTTCGGCGAGCATCAGCACCCGGGCAAACACCAGCAGCGGTTTGTTCCCCCTACCGTAAATGTTCGACATCCAACGCCAAGGATGGTTTATAGCTGCCACATACACACGCCATCTTTTCTTATTTATGACCTTACGTTTCTCTCCCTCGAGGCTATCGATGCGCTCAAGTCACCCTTCGTTCGCCAAGGGGTGTTAGCAGGGTTGGGGATTAAACTTTCAATTTTGCTGATAGATGTCGCGAGCTTTGATTGGGGGTTCACAATAACCCCACAATTTTACAAGATTCGAAAGAGCATAAGTAGGATTTTAGTTATTACAGTAGTGCGTCGTATATTCGAACGTTGGTCATCCGAACGACCGTTTAATCGAAGTACTTACTACAGTAATAAACGAGATTCATATTATTAACATGTTTTTTATTGGTATATTGGTATATAAAAGACTACAGTTCGATGTCTCCCAATTAGTTCAGATAACCTACGCTCTACTCTATAATACGGATACCCTTCAAAAGTTATTATCTATATAATTGCGGTATTTCTATTATTAGAGAAGTAAGTAGTTTTTCAAGTACACTGTAGTAATGTATCAATTTTCTGATGGATTTATTTATTTCAAATATTTTTCCATAAAATAATTAGGTAAGATAGGCCAGGGACAATAAGTAATTAGTATACGAATTATAAATATACCGTTTGTAACTACAAAATTCCATACAGTTAAGGATTAATCTTCTGTAGTTTTCTGTATCCGTATTCGAAGAGTTTATAACCGCAATTTATTCGAACTCTTAGTTTACCATATTTTGAACCAATCTGCATTCGGAAGTATTATAAACAAATTTTATTTCTATTTTAAAAATCTGGTGTGGGCACCACTCTACTTTCTTATACATAGAAAACCAATTGAACACGTATGACTTGTTCCTTGCGTATGACTTTATTTAGCCAATTATTTTACATATAGATGTTAAACCTGTTAAATTTTTTCTTCTCATTGTTTTTCAATTTCATTCAAAATCAACTGAGATATACGTATTTTCATGAAACTTATATATTCCAAGTTTCGTTTACATATCTTGTTTAGTTCATGAGATATTGTACACACTTCCATCCATCCATCCATCCTCATACACAGACATCATTGATAAATTAGGTCTTAACGGATTCAGCCAACGTCAAAAAATGTATTTCCGCAAAATCTCGACAGCGATTTTTTCAAAATTCCAATATTTCCTTATACTTTGTATAAGAAAGTAAAAAATGAAGTATTGAATAGAAATATTACTCGCATTATTATGCACAGTATACAGTGGATTAAAAAGAATTTACATTTTTCCTAAAGCAACCAGTCTTCAAAGAAAGAAGAGACATTCTAAATAAACAATTAAATTAAGGATGTGCCAATTTTTTAGTAATAAACATTGTAAAATAAATCTGGTCATAAGGACAGAAGAATAAAATCTACATTCTCAAGGATTGGCGGATATCTGCGGAACTGCAAGGCTTCATTTAAATCTTATAATTTAGAGTCTCCCTAAACTTGTAGCAATACTTAGTAAAACAAAGTGCCACCTTCTAATGAACCCCGTCCCCAAAGAACCTTTCCACCGCGAAATTCATCACGTGTCTCTCTTGAATCTCTTCCCCTTCTCCTGCGTGTGATTTGGCATACATCACAGAGCACATGACCATCATCAGACAAAGAAACCAGATATACATCCGTGTGGGTGTAACTGAAATGAATAATATAAACAGTTCAGCATGCGCACCATAGCAATGAAGGGAATAATATCATCCGGTGACGTTATTATAGTCAGTCAAAGAGACACGCGAGCGAAAAGTAGATCATTGACCGTACTAACCTAGTCTTCTAAATAATACAGCAGTAAATTACCCAGAATTTAGGGTTCCAACTACGGATACGTTGGAGCAATTATAGACAGAGATAAAGAAAGAATTTGGTTCGCAATTTTATGGCCTTATACCAATTAAAAATATCGTACACTTTAATGCATTCTTTGCTAATTAAATTTAGAAATGCGTGACAAGTACGTGTGAAATTTGTTACTTTTTTATTGCTACTTGGAAAATGAAACATACTCTAAAATATACTTCGAACCTTCCTCTTTTAAGTGGTTTATGAAAAAATTGATTTAAGTGATTGTTAGTTTCTCAAACTTTGGTCTTCATTATCCTCAACAAATAGTGTATTTGGCTCCAAAGGGTAACCACAGGATAAGATCAGACTTTCTTCTTAATAATGTAGTTCTCTTTTGATAGAAAAAAAATATTTTGGATGTCCATTCGGTCATTTTACTGTTACGAAATATTCCAAGTGGATCCGATTGCGAAATCGCAATACAAAAATTTATTTATAAAAAAAAATTAATTTTTTACTTATTAAAGAGGGGCATCGGACTATGGGGACAGCAAATACCCCCAACTTCGAAGTCATCGAAAGATTTCAATCAAAAACCATCGTATGATTATCAATGCTCCACGGTTTGTTCCCAACTGGATAATTTCACAAGATCTACAAAAAAATGCCTTTCGTTAAAGAAGAAATCTCCAGAATGAGTGCAGGATACATTCAAAGACTAAAGTGTCACAAAAATAAACTAGCCGTGAATTCCCTGCAGTGCAGTAGTGTTAAAGGTTTAAAACGTTACAATCCTATAGATTTACCGGGCCGATATAAATAAGTTTATTTTAGGAATAAGTAGTTTCATAATCTTATCTAATTAACTAAGTAAATGTAAGTAAAGTACTGACAATGGGCAGTTACTTTCCCATGTCATACCTATAAACATTAATCACAAAAATTTACTGAATATCTTTATATACGTGTATGTAGATATATTGTAAATATAAATGGGATCACAAAAAAAAAAAATGATAGAGGAGGAAATAGGCGGTAATTAAATAGATGAAATAGTATATTCTACAATAAGTAATGGAATAGCACATATTCCATACGAGCAAAAAGTTTGCAGTCCGAGCCGAAGGCGAGGACTACGATTTGCGAGTGTGGAATATGCCATTCCATTACCTGTTGTAGACTACACTTTCTATAATAAGACTTTGGAAATTATACAAAAAATACAAATACAAAACTGTTGAAAACGTCAAACTCAAATAAATAAAATTAAAACAAACAGACGTAACCATAGTAACCGAACCAAGATACTTCATATATTGCGCTAATGTGCGGCTCTGATACGCGGCGTATGGAATGATAGTTATTCCAATACAATTTTTAGTTGTTGAAGGCGTAGTTTCCAAAACAGTGTTATAGAAAATTTTTTTTTAGTTCTAAACAAGGGACAGCGGAGTCAAGACGTTTGGTTTAATGGCACTGTTGACCATCTTATTTTGGGGTACCTTTTATAACAAGAAATACTAGTGCTGCACGAGTAAAACATCTAATTATTGCCCGGCAAAATTGCCTCAATCGTTTGGAGTTTCTAAACTGTTAGAGCGTGGTTCTACTGTATAACGCGAATGTCCGCGGGAGTATATGCATTACACGCGGTGCGACTTCGAAAGAGAGAGTGTTTCTGACTCCTGAGGTCTGCGGTGTTGAATGAACAGTTGTGTTTTATTAAAGTACTTTTGCATAGTTTTATTTTAATAAACATTATAAAGTTGTGGTATTTTATATGGAAATGTTATATATAATAACTTATACATTTAGCTTGCCGTTGGCGTCAGGCGTGTATCATATTTAAAGGTCCAATTTATCAGTAAAATGTTTGTAATAATTAGTTATTATACTACAATGGCTCATTAGAATACAAACACAAAGTTGTAAAAATATACGTTCCTTGTAGATACGTCTTATCTACATGCCATAAAAATACTCGGGTTGTAAATTACCCTGAATGTTACATCAGGAAGTAATTTTACTGGTTTATTTTTAACATGAAAGTAAAATATATAACAGCAGTAACTGTCGGAAATTATATTATGCTTCTGAAAATATTATAAGTAAACTTAAGTTTCAAACACGGTGCAGCTTTTATAGTACAATACAAGCCAATCAAACACAACTGTATTATTGGTACAGGCACAAAGTGTAACGCGAGATTCAGGTCTAATCATATATCCAAGCTTTTTGTTTTATAGTTTCTGCAAAATAACTAAAAGACACATTTTCTTATAGCATTTTCTTTTTTTAACACAGCCCCGTGGAGTTTATTTTCATATTTAATTTAGTTGTTAATTTAAAGATTAAATCATTAATGTACTCGCCGTTTTAACTTCCGCACATACTTATATGTAAGAGAGGTATTGTTGCGGGACAAAATTTTAATGGAAAATAAAACTTCAGGTAGGCTGTTTAACAAAATGAACTAAAATAAGTTATTTGACTGCTAGCCCGCTTTTTGATTTATTAAAATGAGATATTGTTTCTTTTATTTTATTTCGTATATTAGCAGATAATCTTTATTTGTTAATTGTTTTCAATGCAAATCCATTGTTGACAGGAGTATCAACAAAACAAACAATAATTTGTTTGGCACCGATCTTAGTAGAGTAGTGGTTCGAATCCCCCAGAAGAGTTTGGTCGTTTGTAATCATACACTTCTCGAAAAAACATTTAACGAAAATACATTTCTCGAATATACAAATAACGGAAATTAAATTCAGAGATTTACATCATTGTACATTTACCGAAAATACCATTGTCGACTTTTGGAACTATTATAAATGTTACAAATCTCGAAAACAAATTTGTCAAATTGCTTGGATATTACAAACCTCGAAAGTAAGTACATTTCTCAAATATTACAAATGTCGAATGTTACAAATCTCGAAAATACATCTGTCAAAAGCGGACAATACCAAATATCGTATTGTAATAATTGCTCACTAGATGGAATTACGGCATTTGGTATTGTTCGCTTTCGACAAATATATTTTTGAGACTTGCAACATTTCCTTAAAATAGTCACGTAGATTGTATTGCGATAACTTATTGAATTGTTAACCTATTTAACGATTAGGGAGTCGAAAGTAAATGGTAGATTCAGGATGTAAATAATCTACTGCCCTTCTTCTAATACTTAACGAACCTTCTTCTATCCAATAACAATCCAAACAACAATAACAGAGTTTTGGAAAACTAAGACAAATGGGCTTCTTTTATTGGATAAGGGTAACTAATCTAGTGCCCTTTGTCTAACACTCCCGAACCTTCTTTTATTCCGTACTGTATGATGTGTTTGCAATATTTCTTCAATCATCTAAACAACGATAACTGCACTTTGGTGAACTTAAGGCAAATGAAAGTAGCTCTTTCATCGGAAAGAGGAAGGTTCAGACTTACAGAGTAGATTCGGAAGGTAATTAATCCACTGTTTCTTATTTTAATACTCGTCGAACCTTCTCCTATCCAAAGCTGTATGATTCCTTTGTTTAATTTCATCAATCAGTTAAACAACTTTGGTGCAACTAAGGCAATCGAAGTTTCTTTCGTTGGAAAGACGAAGTCTCGTGGTAGATACGGAAGGCAACTAATGTATGCCCTACGTTTTGCAGGTCGGGATAACATTTATTTATTCCTGGGTAGAAGTCTAATAATTAAAAAATCGCTATAAGCATAATTGCCCCTCTCCGATCGTTCTCCATCTTCGCACATGAACCGCACTGGATTGCGAAGCCCCAATTAATTTCTCTTGCTTGGAAAAACTCTCGGTGGTGTAGCGTACCTCAGCAAGGCTCGGCTTCTCGGCTTCCTCCCCAATTAGGGCCGCCGTCGCGGAGAACAAGTCCTCCGACCCGTTAATGCGCTGCCTTCATTAATATCGTGAGTAAATCACCTCAACTCTGAGTGATTGGTTTCGTGATGAAATTGTTTTGGGTTTACGCGATGTTTGAAATGTTTTGGAATTTTCAGGTAGATTAAAATTATGGGGAAAAGTTTGGCCAAGGATATATTGCCTTTCTTATTTCACAATCATTAACTAAATCTGCGAAAACAGAGTGCTATGTCCAAAATGGGTAAATGGCGAGATTATATATTGCTGGATTATTACAGAAGTATATATTTTAAGGTCTCCTGACTCCGTTTTAACAATTTTCTTATGATGTCTGTGTGGATGGGTGGAAGGATGGTTAGATATGTGTACGTATGTTCTTAATCACAAATGAAAAAGATAGAGGAACAAACTTTCATAATTAGATGATTCAGAAGAAAGGCTTGAATTATAAATGTCAAAAATAAATTTTGGACAATCGTCAATTGTTTTTTTTTTATACAAGTTAATTGAATTCTATCGAGTTTGATTTTAAAATTAAAGCAGAGTTAAATTTAAACATCAAAAATAATTTTTAAGTGATTGTCAATTGTTTTTACAATATTACGAAGGGTGGAATTTATATTAGTACCTCATTTACCTATTTTAGACATCATAGTATATGATATATTTTTTAAAATATGAACACACATTCATAATTTGGTTTGTTTATCTTTTTGTATTTTAATAACCATAATTATTGCTATAAAATAAACATAATATGAGTTTTATCTAAGATGCAATATTTACTTTTTTCACGACATGCCAGGAAACCTTATTGTTCTTATCCCGAAATAGTGAGGTAAATGTGTTTTTCTTCTCTAGTGAGGAAAATAAGAAGTGTTACCAATATAATGGTAATTTACAAAAGATATTGTACGAGTATAAAAATTGTAAATAAATGCTTAATTTTATTGAAAATCCTTATTTTAGTGATATACATACTTAAAATTGTCTTACAATTTTGTCTTAAATTTTTCTTTTTCTAAATTAAATCACAATTTATACTGCTACACCGCCTTGCATCTGATAACCTATCTAACCTAACGTGACAGTTGTGTTTTCAAAGTGTATTTTAGGTCGGAGCAAATCGTTTTTAGAAACAAGTCGTGAAAAAAATGTGTCTAACACGAGAGAAAAGCCTTTATTCCACTCTAGTTTGACAAATAACTATTTCTGTTACTAATGAATTACTATTCATATCAGTTATATACATTACCATACTGTTCAAGATAAAATGCAACATTAGTTGTCAATGTTAAATGAACTTGCTATAATACAATAAAAACGATTAGCAATGAAGGAAAAATAATAATGGTTACGTCCTGGACCATTTAACATTTGTTGCATTTTATCTGAAACATTATGGTGATATACATACAAAACTAATGTCTATAATAATACATTGTATCTTAGTTCAAACTTATTGTATAAGTGAAACATCCATACTTTATACACATGTATAAGAAAGTCGCGTGGTGATCACAATTTTATGGATCGTTTAATCATTGTTTTTCTAATATTGCTCAATAAAAGTATGTAATTAAAATACTATTTTGTAAACTGGAAACAACTGCAATCGTTTTAACAATTCTGGTGGTGATAACTCTTCTCATGCTACGTACTATCCATCTAACTAGGTTAACAATATTTGGACATGACCCACAAAGGAAATAGTTCAATTTCAATGCAGCACATGTTCAAATGTTATGGACATATGAGGGTGTAGCAAAATGGCACAGAAATGTATTGGCCCAAAAGGTAACTATTTAATAATAACATAGCCATAGGTAATGGTAATATAGAGTGAATAGAATTGGAAATATTATTCTAGGAATCCTTGTATACCATATTTCGTTACCTCAAATGAAAGCGCAAGTAATATTTGAATTTTAAAATAAATACAGCTGATCTATGTGGTGTAGTGGTTTTGTTTACACATCACAATCATCCACTCGTGATTAGGCAAATGACCAAAACAGTTAGTCCATTTCCCCTTTTCGCAAAAACAAAAATACAAATGAGTCAGGTTCCTGATACTCAACGATTTTGCCTGTTAGAAATACTTTAAATTATTGGTCTCCAGTTAATGCTAAGAGCTAAAATGATGTAAGTAAGGGTCATTGTCAACAACCAGAAATGAATTTGTGTATCAGTCTTACTAATTTCTAGTTAATTATTTGTATTGCCAATTGAATCACTTTGTTCTAATGAGCCTGGTTGTAGGTTGAATGGGCAAACTTTAAGCGTAAGATAAAGATTCTTCTAGGTGCTAAAAAATTGCGTTCCTACCTTCGGTGGTCCCGTTCGATTCGATCCTCCCCCAGGTCCTCCTGAATCCTCTTCTGTTGTCACGCGTTGACAACCACAGAACACATGAATCACTCACTCCCGGATCCATGGGCGGAGAAGGTGGGCCGACCAGCAGTCACCCTAATCCATCATCTCGATTGGTACCTGCCAAAACAGAGGAAATCAGTTTGTGTACGGTCCTGTTGAGGAAATGAAGGGCTGGACCGATTTAGGGGGGGGGGGTAATTTAATTATTCTAGTTATGATGCATTGAAGGGTTATCGAAAAGCAAGGCTTTTTACCTTCCGACACATCCCGTAAGGGAGGCAGGGAATAGGGCAAAACAGGTTCCTACAATACGATTCTAATATTTTCGCGATGATGTCACTATATTTTTTAATTACTTATTTAGAATTTGGATGATAAGTTACGAGATTCTTAAATTTGATAGCAATCTATCAACTGTGATAGTTTACTTGAAGACCTATAATATTTTTTTGAACGTGTCTCTCTAAATATTTAAGTTACAGTAAAATGAGTGTGGATGAATGGATGTGTAGATCTATGGAGTTACTACTGAAATGAAAAGTATCATATTTTTATATTTATATCCCCTTAGGAAGAGTTGATTAGTTTTTGATGGTGTCCAATGATCGGAAGTGGCAGTTTACTTTGAGGTTATTTATTTCCATTCTTTTCAATTATAATATATCACTCAACAGGACAAATATCCCAATTACAGAGTGAAGAGTAAATACATAAACACATCATTAAACATAATACACACTATTAGTAATATTGACAAAAGAGAAAAATATAACATATTTGTTTACATAAAAAAGAATTATTATTGTAATACAAAATATTTTTGTAATTTCATCCGAAAAACTTTAAGTGAATCAAAAAAAATATCAATATCAGAAATGCAAGTACAAAGAGTATTATAAAGTTAACAGGTACGCCTAACAGGGGCTAGGAGTTCATAATTTGTTTTTGCTGGAGGTACAAAAAAAATTTGCTTCTGTTTAGGGTTACAATATTTTGAACTATATCAATAAATTAAGATTTTATAGTAAGTTTTGTTACTAGCACCTTTTAGGAAATACAATACGACACTGTCGATACTAGTATATATAGTATCATGAACAGTTAGAACAGTTTACCTATGGTTGATGTAAGACAATGTATGGAAACTGAGGAAACGAAGGCTCCAATTTTGTCTGACATCGGTAATTGCTTTCTGCACGATTAGAGCAAGCAAAATTTATTTGAAAACATGCAGATATAATTTTTTTTTTCATTAGTAATGCTGAAATTAAATATATTAGGTAGCTCTTCTGTGGTTAATATTGTTTATGAAAGATTTAAACAAATTTGCTTGTGCATTTAAATGATGTATAGTAATTTAGTATTGTGATGTTATTTAAGCTATTCTTTTCAAAAACAAGAAAAATGATTGCAATGAACGATCCCAATAGATAACAAAAAATAATCGTAGAGTATTGAATGTTCGACAATAATACCAGAAAAATTATAATTTCAATACGAAATTTTTCAAGACAATTAATTTACCGTTCAGCAAACGGTACTTAAAATACTTACTGTTCTGTTTATCCTAACAACCGATAAGAACAACATAAATCAATATTAAATTTTTATGCATTTGACCTGTGCTTTTTGAAAAGAAACAAAACGATATAAGAAAAATGTCATTTGTTAACATGTGTCATAATTGAAAAGTGCATTTTAAAGAGGAATAGGTGCTTCTTGGTGTATTGTTTGATAAGAAATCTATGATGAAGTCCCACGTCACTTGTTTACAAAATTGTTATTCTAAATACGTATTTTCATTTCTCGAACATTACAAAATGTAAAATTCTGCATTCTCCTTTTGAGCAGTATTGTAGTTGATAGATGCTTACTAGTGTAAAATTCAATAAAAAGTCTAGGGCAGGGGGTAATGTGGTGGCTAGGTAAGATTTTCCTTGACAAGTATTCGTATTCTTTGCGGAAGTCAAGCACGTTTCACTTTTCGTTCTTCCCAGGCGATACGATAACATAATATCATTTTGCTTTTGTTTCTGTGTAGCCTGGCTCTACCTTCCTAAGCCTCCCATGACTGTTCGAGTGGAAAGCTTATTTCAAGCGAACTCATTCAAGTATAACATATTGGGAAATTATGGTTTATTCGCTTTTATTGTTTGTTAGC
Source organism: Poecilus cupreus (assembly GCA_963942605.1). Lineage (NCBI taxonomy): Eukaryota > Metazoa > Arthropoda > Insecta > Coleoptera > Carabidae > Poecilus > Poecilus cupreus. The sequence continues at coordinate 16,303,050 of OZ012728.1, forward strand.
TCTGATCGGATTTTCAGTAGTTTTAATACAACGGCAGATATCCAAAATCGCAGGGATACACTATCTTTAATATTGACGAATAGTATCGTTCTATTTTAAATGGATTGTCTTAAGACAGCACTGAAAAGCCCAGTTGTATTGTGCTTCTAATTGCGCTGTTAATGCTTTCTTTAAATATTGTGCAGTGGAACAGTTTAACTGTTGGTTTTTCTTTTGCTAGTAGTTTTGTATTTAACTGCTCATTTTCCGTTTTGTTGCAATTTTTCTCATTTGCAGTGATTTAATGGCAACAAAGAGAATAACTTTATGTAATGCACCTGTAATAGTACGTACTTAAAACTTTAAAGGAGTTATATTAGGAATGTAAAACTGTTTAGTACTAATTAATGTTTAAATTAATAATGTAGTTACGATGCATGAAGTTATTAATACGGACAACAAAGTGTAGAAAATGCTTCGGCAATTTTAAGTTTATAACTTTTCAGTAATAAAAAACTAGATTAAAATTCTTTGTAGGTATTTTTATTTTAACCTTGGTACTTATTCGGTGTAATTGAATTTTGTTCCATTTTCTAAAACCTTGATAATCGAGTTTAAAAGAAATAAGTGCACCAAATACGTTTTTCTCTTCATCTCTGATAAAACTTATGATTGATTGGTATATATTTCAAGAGAAAATTGAATCAAAAAGCTTTTAAACTGGGGAAATATTTTGCATGCCATTAAAAACTAAATCTATTTATTCTTTCTGCACGGACACATTCTGCAGACTATATACCATAATTTTACTGAAATGCACTCTTAGAAAACTATGAATGTGGTCGAGACGAAAGCGGTAATATTTGAAAGAAATTTACGGTGTTTCAGAGGGATTAAGAAATAATCGTACTATGGGGAAGAATAGAACATGGTCTTATTAGAAGTAAATGTGATAATTTTTGTGCTGAGCATGTAAGTTTGAACGACAAGCAAATCTTTTTTGCCACACTACGTGAAGAGCAGACGAGTATATAAGAATCGCATTATGAATCTGGTCAAAATTTAGTGTTCAATGATATATTTTAGGGCCATTGCTGTAGGACCTATGCAGAGTTAGAACGTCTGATAGCAGATAGAATTCACTTACATTCGCATAACAAAACTTTGTAAAGTAGTAGCGTATTTAATCCTTGTCTACAAACAAGATTTACTTAGAACAAGACGAATGTTCTTGCAACCAAAAACGAAGAAAAACTATGGAATTGCTACTTTTAAAGAACAAATTGAATTAATTTAAACTTTAACAGGTTCGTAGAACAATATTTGTACGGAGAGAACGCCTTTTATTCTTTGCTTTTCTGCAAATTGTTGGGAAAGAAATAAAAATCATCACGCCATTCACCATATTTTTACCTCTCGCACATTAAAGGAACTCTATATTTACTCATATGTACATGAGTTCGTAAGCACATAACCTCCCGCGCAATACTATTCTTAAACGGTACAAAATAGTATTTGATGATACAGAAACATACCTTCTTATTTGTTTATTTTCTATTTATATTTGAGAATTTTTTGACATATATTTCACTAAGAAAACAGCTTCACAATCAGAATGGCATGTGTCACATTTCGTAAAAAATTAAAATTTTTAAAATGTTTCCATGGTGTACTACGAATGCAAGATTTGTGAAATCTAATTTCTTTATATTTTATTATCTCTAAATCAAATGAAAATTAATAAAATTAGTGTAATCAAAACACATGTAAAATTAAATATTCTTCAACTTTCAAAATAACACAAATTGTTGAAAAAGGAAATTTAACCGTGTTTTTCATGAAAAACTGTTAAGGGCTTCAAGTAAACTGCTACTTCCGGTTGAGCAACTTTATCCAAAATCTAATCAGCTCATCATATAAAATATAAGAAGCAAAAATGTACAAAATTGTATTTTTTGGATTTATAGTATTTGAGTTATGCGAGACAAAAAAATCGCCACATACATACATACATACATACATCATCGCGAAAATAGTAAAATCGTATTGTTTGACCAAAAACAATACCTCCCTTACCTAAAGGTAGGCGGGAGGTAAAAATATTCTTTTTAAACAATTTCCTATTTTATATCATTCTAAAGTTGTTTAGGCCGGAGGTTATGTACTTGGCACATCAGATTTTTTGTATTACTGATTGTCTAGTAAATTTACAATCTAGGCTGTAGTATCTAAGTTATGGGTAACCAAAAAGGAAAAACATGTATAATGTATGATGTGGCATTGTATGCTAATTTTAGCAGCAGTTTTTACAACTTTCTGTACTCTTCTGCCTGAAAGATAAACCAGATATAATATTCCAAAGTCTAAAAGAATTATCATAAATCAAAAAGTTTCATTTACTCGTCTAAAACGAAAGTAAAATCCTGGTTTCTCGTATGTATAATAAAATTTTGAATCGCCAGTTAAGCGTAGTGAGATAGCTCATGATTTTAAGTGGACTATAAATTTTTGACGACAGAAGTGTGCTCTTGCGTCTGAAATGCGTTCTGAGAATTGCCCAAAATATACACGACATAAACGTAAGTTAACCCGTAACATAATCACGGCATCATCGCGCACCAGACCCGCTTATGTCTTATATTACTGGCGTAAACATAAAATCTTAAAATCGCACAAGACATGTGTTTGATTTTTAACTATGTGTTAAGCGCTATTTCTAATGACTCCTAGCATAAACTGCAGGTTTAGGAATACGCTAAAATTAACTGCCCATGTGACTACAATCCCAATCATTCTCAACCATTTGCACACATTGTTTTGCACGGAAAATATAACTCGCAATTTTAGACATTGTTATGATTACAAAACATTCTATGTAAAAGTGGAAGTGTATGAAACGTTTTATTTATTAAGATATAATAAACAATTAGTAGCATTAAAATACGTGTACTGTGCCAGTTGAAATTACAAGTAAGTGAACGAATGTTTCACACTATAAAATGATAATAACAAATAATACTAAACACCATTTTCGGATATGACTCTACGTGATTGCGTCAAAGATTCTATCAAATTTATACTGAAACTTCCCGCGGTTGGGATATTTTGAAATGTCCACCAATTTTCAGGTTTATTTATTAGGATTGACTTATCATAAGTACACTTACAGTCTTTTAATAGAATAAACTGTGTATTATAATAGATATGATAATAGTCAGTCAAACCAGTTAGGTATTTAAAAGAATATTGCTTTAGTAGTTTGTTTATTTTGCGAAAATATGTTTTAAGATTTGCATAATCCGTTTCAACCATTTCCTTAATAATGTCTGTCTGTGTATGGATGGAAGGTAGGATGGAAGGATGGATGGAAGTATGGATGGAAGGATGGATGAAAGGATGGATGAAAGGATGGATGGAAGGATGGATGGAAGGATGGATGGATGGAAGGATGGATGGAAAGTTGGATGGATGGATGGATGGATGGATGGTAGGATGGATGGAAGGTTGGATGGAAGGATGGATGGAAGGATGGATGGAAGGATGGATGGAAGGATGGATGGAAGGATGGATGGAAGGATGGATGGAAGAATGGATGGAAGGATGGATGGAAGGATGGTTGAAAGGATGGATGGATGGAAGGATGAATGTTTGTCCGAGTGTGCAATATCTCATGAACGATATAAGATATGGTAATGCACATTGTCAAATAATTGTGTGTCTAAAATATGTATCGTTTGAAATGTTATAAAAACACTTAGTGATATTCACAGGTCTATACTAAGAGTTACTAAGGCATTTTAAGATTTAACACTGTTGCTATGAAAAAAGTGTTGATCTCCAAGTTAATCAACAACTTTAGCAAAGTAACAGTGCCAAATTTTAAAATATCATAGTTAGTAGCACTTAGTATAGACCTGTGAATAGCAACCAGTATTTGTATTATTAGTTATAAAACTAAGATTCATTTTTGTGTGGTTGATACACCCGATATTTTTCTATAAAAAATAGGACCTTCCATGATTGAAAGCATTTGTTCCGGGCACAAAATGAACAGCCGTTAGGATTGGGCCTGCTGCTACGAATGAGAAAGTAGCATACAAGTATCTCAAGAAATGTAATAAATATTGTATTTCCACTTATTACAGGGTCCGGCAGCACGATTAAATAATAGATTACGATTGTTGAAGGTTTCTAGTATTACATATCGTCTAAGTCAGTACATGCATGATACTCAATGCAAGGTTACAGGCAGTCTAAGATACGTAACATCTAAATTACTATAATTTCCGCCGTCCAATGACAAACAGTGCATAATTATCCCATGGAATATACATGCAAGTGTACGGTTTATTAATTCCGTGAAATTCTTCCTCGATCTTCTCTTACGGATACAGGACGTGTCGAACGTCAGCACATAGATATTTCTACTTCTGCAGTATATCCCTAGGTTGATTCGTTGATTGGTAAAATGCTGTTTTATGAGTAGATGATTCTGAATTCATTGAATAACACACAAACGATCATGTTCTTCAGTGGGATTGGGGTAGTGATATAGACAAATTCTATTTTTTCACGACATACTAAGAAACCATACCTTTCTTCTACCGAAATAGTAAAGAAAATATGTGTTTTGTCCTCTCTGGAGAGGAAACAATAGAAGTGTTACCAAATTAATGTTATTTACAAAAAATATATTGTAAAAATTATAAATAAATTTCTAATTTTATTGTAAATCCTTATTTTAGTGACATATTTACTTAAAACTATCTTATAATTTGGTCTTATATTTATCATTTTCTAGATTAAATCACAATTTGACAACTTACATTTAGACCTTGCGTCTGATAATCTAACTTTTAACGTGTCAGTTGTATTGTGAAAGTGTATTTTAGGTCCAAGCAAATCATTTTTAGAAACAAAAAAAATGTTGTGTCTAACACGAGAGAAAAGCCCTTCTTCCACTCTCGCTCAAGTGGAAAAAAGAAGCGCTTTCCTTTTTAGTTTGACAATGGTATATTACAATACGAGTGAAGAAATTAAGAATTTCGCTCACGCATGTGTCAGTTTTGAACACGATATTTCATAATATTTGCCGCGATAATCTCAAATGACTATTTATGAAAATTAAAAATCTAACAAAGTTCCTCCCGCATGTGTGACAATAAAGTTAACTCAAGAACTCCTGTAAAGATGATTTAGGATGCATTGTACAAACACACTTTTAAACTTTTATATATTTTACAATCGTTTTGACAGTGAAACAATAAATCCTATTCTGAAAATCGCGATGATGTATTCATTTTAATTACTCTCACGATAGCAACAAATTAACGATAATAATGACGACACTACAACAAAATCTGCTTAATTAAATTCCGGACGGCCCCATCCTTTACTGCAATTTTGCAATGTTAACTTTATGTAAATGCATGTTTAAGTCCTCGTATCCTCTTCTGTAGCGTTACGGGGACGTTATGTTAGCGTTGTGTAACGGTGTTGTCGGCAGGTGAAGCAATGGAGGTGTTTACCTCCTGCAGTGTATATAAAGCACAGTCAGGGGAATCCCATTTTGCGCTAATAAAGTGGCAGCCTTGCAGGAGATGCTAAGCGGACCAGGGCGGAACTAGCGGAATTTTAAAATGGGTGTCTTTAAAGAGGAACGGTGTTTTATATGAAGTGTTTCGTAATGTCACTATACAGTAATGCAAGGCTGTTATATTGGTGATGGGTCAATTCATTAGAGCTAAGGAAATAATAAATGTGTTCTGATTCTCTTATAAAAATCTGGTGGGATCACCATACCTATTTCCTATACATTTAATTTATATGAAATAAATATAATAAATATGAAATAGTTGTTCTATATCTGACCTAACATGATAGCATAATTTCCTCTTCAGATATCAAACTTGCTAGATTTCTAATATCATTATAAAAACATAAAAAGCAATTGACGACCTGTCAAAAGTAATTTTTTTCTTCTGTAAAACCTTTGACAACAAATTCTACAAGAATCAGTTAAATTTTGTAACAAACAAATGATGATTGTTCAAAATTAATTTTATTATTTTAATTGAATTCTTCTCCCGGAGTCCATTAATTTGATACCACACTCGATAGGCTCCTAAATTATTTTACTAACAGGTATAAAAAAATGGACGATCTTTGAAAATAAATTTCTAACATTTATTTTTAAAATGCCTTACCCATTACGGGCGAGGTAACAAGTGCGGTTACCAGCCGTCAAATCCTCTCTCCCAATATGTGAGTAATAAAAAAAATTTGTATTATATTTTATTATATGGTAACGTGTCGGACTGTGGATCGTGAGATCCTCAGTTCGAATCCCACAGCTGACAGTTGCCAATTTACATTTACCCCTGTGGTTCCCCCTCCACTAACATCTCTGGGGGGTATGATTTGACGACTGGTAACCGCACTTCATATGCTAAAATATATCATTTACCGAGATCTGCGTAAGCAGAGTGCCACACCCGTAATGGGTAAAAGGCGTGATGATATATTTATTTATTTATTTTATTTTAAATTTTATTTTCAGTAATAATATAACGAGAAACTGAGAATAAATTGAAAATAGTTTGACAGATCTCTCGAAAACTTGTTGCCAGGCAATAGCCACAAAATCCTATAGGGCTATTTGAGAAAGATATTGGAGAATTATTATTTTTTTATTTCATCAGGCGCGCCACTAAATCTACCTAGATATTATTTCTGGCGATAATCTCTACACTATAACACTTGTTTCTAGTTTACAAATGTCAAAAAATTATTTAAATTTGAAAATAAACAAATAATAATTAGAAAATAATTCTCCAGTTTCTTTCCTAAATTATTTTCAATTTATTCTCCACGATTGTTATAACTTCTTATACTACATATATAAAGTTTTGTGTCCTACAAAAATGATCAATTCTATTAAAAAAAATAAACCCCCCCCCCCTAGCTCCGGTGAAGCTGGTGTGTATTGTTTCATTTTATGTAAATGCTCCTAGAGTTAAGGAAAACAACGGGAATAAACTATAAAAGGTGAGAGTGTTATTAGCCGTTTAAACCGTATAAAAAGACGAACTAACTCTGCTCCAGTTTTAAAACCTTACAAGAACGAACAACGCGGACATATTTTCAAAATCACATTCGAACAGACGGATTGGTTGCGTATTACCAATCAGCGGTGCGTATCGAATTGAGGAGAATCCAATTCTCGTTTCCATTCATAGCTGAGTAACGTTTTCGGAATTAAACGTAAGTGGGATTGGGTAGCTATTGTACGAGAGAACTACCAGTGACCCCGAAACTAGGTCTGTTCAGAGAATAAACGGACGTTTTGAATTACGCGCCAACGGAGATATTTAGTGATATGCGGTTGGCAACATTGCGTTATACATAACCTCAACCTCTTTTGTAACACATGTTCTTGGATTGTTGATGTCTCGTTTAGTTTTCGTGATATTATTATTTGAGTGTAAAGTGTTTAAGTGTTAGTAGTGATTTTTGAAGTGTGTGATTTTCTGGAGCAACGATGCAACATAAATTTTGAGTAAACTGGGGAAAACTTGCACAGACACGCAAAAGGAGTCCAGAGTTGTACCAGACCTGGCTTCTTCTGACTGTATTTTTATTTCAGAAATATAAAATCAGTGCTGAAAGGACGCAGTTTTCATACTTTTGACTACATCAAAGCAAATGCGTCACAGACCTTAAAGGTCATTTCAAATGAAGCTATTGCGAAATGGAAAAGTGTGTGAATATGGGAGAGGAGAGGACTAATAATCTGTAAAGTTCGGTTAATTTTTGAACAGATATTTGCAGATGCTGTTCCTCCTCCTCATCTTTCTGGTTCTGTACTTTGACTTCAGGATTACGAAGGAAGCCCTGTAACACCTAGGTCCCAAAGGAAGCGATTTCCATGCGAATTCTAGAATTTATAGCGTACATATGTGTGGAATTTATGTCGGATAGAAGTGGCAAAAAAGGTCTTTACAATATGACACAAAAGAGTCCTATTAGAATGTCTGTTGGTTGGTAGCAAAGTAAACAGAGCAGGGTCGATACCTTCGCATCCGTCCTGCACGCCAACTTTTACTTGGTCGAAGAGAACGATGTTTTATACGAGATAATCATCAAATATGCACTGCATAACCAAATGCATTAGTCATGCTGTGTGTATACCTTGTGGTGCTATGTTGTCGCAATAATTTTTACGTTTTTAAGGCAAATATCGTGTGTACCTCTTGTATTATGCGCAGGTTATCTGATGTAAGGAAATTATAGTTCATGAGAATGGATAATGGTCTTTAAAACAATACAGTTTCTACTGCGTTAGGAATATAACATCTTTTGTTAATGGGTGGGAGGACTTAGTTTCGATATTCACAATCTTGACAGCAGCATTTGACGCAACCAGAAAGTTTCAATTCGCGCACCTGTGTCCGTAATAACGGATATTCTACAACAAAATCATTTTAAAAACACTAAAATTTAGTTCATAAAAGGAATAATTTTCGTGTATTAAAACCCGTAAAAACTATCGATACCTACTGGACTAATTTCAGTCCGGTAAATGGAATTTTACAGTATTGTTACGTGTTTCTTTGCTTAGCATTATTTAAATATGACTTGATCCATAATGTTGTTTACCATGTTCAGTTTTGAGAAATGTTGTTAAAGAGGTCAACTTCATATTACTATTTTATTTAAAAATAAAGCTCATTGGGTTACCTAAATGTTAGTATTTCACGATACATCAATCCAATTAAAATTAATATTTATTAGAAAAATTATAATACGACCAATGGAAATTAAATAAAAAATTTTCTGTAGAATGGCTTGTAATGATATAATGGCGAATTTGAGAGTTTGTTTCTCTTCATTTCTTTCCGTTAAATAAATAAATATGTATAACCAAACTGTTTTACGAAATGATATAATATATTATACAACAAGCATGGAATGATACTCATTTCCTACGAGTATGATAGTTTGTAACATGAGCCGAATGCGAATGTTGCAAATCATATGAGTATGAAATGGACATTCCATGCGAGTTGTACACTATACTTTTTCTACGGCTACGATATTATTTCCTAATTAATTTATATTTTAATAATAAATTTGTCTTGCTTTAAACATTCCAATATTTGACAATAAGTATCCTAGCAATGGTACCTGTATTGAAATGAAATGACCTGTATTGAAATACTCACAAAAGAAATTCATTTTGCACGATGCTTGCTATGTACCTTATCCTAGCAACAACAAACATACAATGAGCAGATCTCTAAGTGAGTGGTCCTGGAAAAAATGTTATCCGTTTTTGTTTAATTTTTCTTTGGCGTGTTACAATATTCGTAATAAATATTAGTTTTAATTTGATTGATATATCATGAAATACTTATATTTAGGTAGGTAAAAAAAATTCAAATTCTGAACTACTTTTGTGTAAAGAGAACACGAAAAAATTTACAATAATTAAAAAATATATAGTCATGTTTGTAGTCAATCTTCTTCCAGTTGTCTTTGATTGACAAGGTTTCGGGGATCGAATACCGCTTAGGTAAAATATCATAATCGACCTGCGAAAGCATCTCTTATATACCATAATCATTACTACCTGGATTTCCTCATGTTCAGAGTTAGAACAGTTCGTGTTAAACCGAACGATGTTAAATGTTATAATGTGGTGTATTATGAAATTCATAAGTGTCAGTGTTGATGGTATCCGTTTACCGTCAAGTCCTATTTTAATGCATCAAGTTTTTAATTAAAATGGGATTCCATTCTGTTCCAAAATACCTGGCGTCAGCGCTAAGCCGTGTGAGTTACGCCGGGTAATATGCATGTGTTGGTGGCCTCTCTCCTGCACTGCCAGTGTTGCCAACCGTCCCGGGGGCTGCAGGATGTTTCATTTTCCTCAGTCCGTGTAATTTAAAACTGTCAAGTGTGTTTTCCGTGTACAGTTGTTTTTGTTTTGTGACATAATTGGATTTAATGCAGTTGTTGCAAAAGAATATCGTGGGCTATTGTCATAGATTACGGAGACGGGATGGTTTCATGTAGTCGAGAGGAGGCCATTGAACAGAAGTGTATGAAATTGTCGCAGAAGGGATAATAAATTAAAAAAAATATTATGTGCCCAACACTTAATACCGCCTAAACAAAATATCGTATAAGCCTACAAGTAAACTACCACTTCCAGTTGATGGTTAATTATTTTATTATTTATTCAGAATACTTAAATTTTAATTATGAAATATGCAAATTTTGATAACATTATATTGTTGAATACAAATTTTATAGCCAATCAGAGGGGACAGGAAAAATATCTGAAAAATCCAGCTCTTCGAAATCTATAAATATAACTGGTATATATCTGATGTGGCCAGTACATAACCTCCCGCCCAATACTACTCTTAAACGGTACAAAATATTATTTGATGATACAGAAACATACCTTCTTATTTGTTTATTTTCTATTTATATTTGAGAATTTTATTTTTCTTTCGTATATTTATTTAATTTTTTGACATATTTCACTAAGAAAACAGCTTCACAATCACAATGACATGTGTCACATTTCGTAAAAAATTGACAATTTTTAAATGTTTCCATGGTGTACTAGGAATGCAAGATTTGTGAAATCTAATTTCTTTACATTTTATTATCTCTAAATCTAATGAAAATTAATAAAATTAATGTACTCAAAACACATGCAAAATTAAATATTCTTCAACTTTCAAAATTACATAAATTGTTGAAAAAGGAAATTTAAACGTGTTTTTCACGAAAAACATTAAAGGCTTCAAGTAAATTGCTACTTCCGGTTGACCAATTTTATCCAAAATCTAATCAGCTCATCATTTAAATATAAGAAGCAATAATTCACAAAATTGTATTTTTTGGTATAAAAGTATTTGAGTTATGCGAGACGAAAAAAATACATACATACATACATACATACAGACATCATCGCGAAAATAGTAAAATCGTATTGTAAGGACCCTAAAACGTGCTTATTCATTGAGAACTCACTACCCAATTTTTTGACCAAAAACAATACCTCCCTTACCTAGAGGTAGCCGGGAGGTAAAAAATTGCACTCAGAAGTATTAGAATATAGGATTCCTGGTACTTCAAATATATATGAGCCATAGTTTCATTGTAATATCCAAAAAATAGTCACAATTGGAATTATATCTACGGTAGTACTGCAAATGAAATTGCATATTTTTAAACTAACAAAGTTTTTCCCACCAAATTTGAGTTAGTGACTTGCGCAGTCGATGCAGTTAATTTATAATTAAAGTTGAATATCAAAACTAGCAGCCTATGAATTTTAAACGATTGAAAGTAAGGCTAAACCTGAAAAATCCTGAGGATTGATGATTCTATTTTTAGCTTGTGTCCGTTGAAACTAGATCTGCGATTTTACCAGCATTCTAAACAATATATACGAAATAAAACATTGTAATATAATTTGAAATATTCTGCTATTACACGTTTCAACAAAACTGTTTTTTATGTTATCTATGGCAAAACTACTGTCTATCTTAAAAACATATACTGCAATATTTTTACTGTTAAGAACGTTGAATTTGGGAATACATTTGTTAATAAAATATTATTATTAGTTCTAGTTGAATTGTTACAAGCTCTCAATTTAGACATTCAGATCTAAATAAGGAATTTGCAGAAGGATATTGCCATTAGAATCTGCTGTGGACAACACATAACTTTCCAAAAATTTTATTTTTTAAACGGTGCTAAATATGGGAAAATGTTTCAAATTAAAATTGTATCTAATATTTTTCAATATTTTACACGTAATATATTTTTTTAACTTTATTGACTTGATTTGGGACCTTCAAATCTTAACCCTGAACATTCTCACTAATTTCACAGTTACACAAACGTAACACTGGTGTCTGTGAAACCCCAAGAAAAGAAAAACTACTTTCCCATAACCGGTGTATTTTTTTAAGGATTTTATCAATGGAATGTTTGTTTAGGTTTATAAAAAGACTTTAAGAAGTTAATAACTTTTCTGAATCATATATTTTAGTCAAAACACAGTGTTTTTGCAAAATTTAACTCATTAATTTTAGACTATGAGGACAAACACATAGAGATTTTGCATATTCAATATTTAGGATTAATGAAACTGAATTTACAACGAGGTAGTATCGAAGTTAGGCGAATGCTGCGCAAATAGAAAATTAGATGAAAACTGTGAGGTTTCTTAAACCTCACTGTACCATTCTAAGGTTAATACAGCTTTAGAAAGAATTAGACTGCAGACAATAGTACTTCCTATCTTTTCCGATGTTGGATGAACCTTCTTTTCTTCTTCAATTCTATTTGGCGATAAAGAAAACAATAATTTTCCAAATGTCCTTTTCGTAGTAAATATATACATAAGTTTCGCCAATTCCACAAAGATTCCCTATCCATATTTCACGTTTCCAATTCTCTCGAAAATGAGACAACATAACAACATGACCATAACGACAGTGAATCTTGTCGGGCACGTAAAAATATGTTTTGAAATGCATGAGACTGAAATTCCCAGAGCAGGGGGAAACATAGTAAGTGAATAACAATTGCGCAAGTATTCTAGCATCTCCATAAAAATTTAATTTTAAATACTCGGCAGAGAGCATCTAGTTGCTGGCGAAACACATGAAACCAGATGTTCTTTTATTGGATGGAAACAAAAAGGAGCCTTCGGATTTCATTGAATTGAAACTGCAGAGTTGCGAATTGGAAAAACGGCAGTAAGATTTTGAGTTATCAGGGTTCCAGGCTATCTCTCATAGATTTCGCATGCGTGCAATTGCTGTCAATTGTCGTTCGAGGTTAATATAACATAATGACTTGTCACATGTGTGCTGGGCACACATCTGTATGCACATACATGAGCGTTGAGTGTGCTCTGCACGTGTGGTGGTGTCGTGATGAATGCGTGAGTGTGTGTGTGACACGCACATGTGTTGAGACACGTGGACACTGTGGGTGATGGATTAGGTTTGTGGGGATGTTTGTACTTTGAAAGTTAATCAGATGCCGCTAAGAAACAACCGATTGATGCCACGAACTTTACTTGTTCATTTACCTTAATATATTTTGTACGATTCTAATATATTGCACAGGTTTATAGGGGGCATAACTGTGAAATTATTAGGAAGATGTGACGGAGGAAATAAAAGTTACTTTCTTAAATGGAAGGATGTATTTTGTATTATTAAATGGATAGCACGAATCTTTTCAACAATATAACATATTCCTATACCTAAAATTTAAATTAAGATCACAAAGTTCCAAAAACATTAACATCTTTAAGATGGAAATTTGAACTTCAAGTAGACAGTTGAACAAAACAAGTTATTGTTTTTTATTATTGATATTCCTGTCAAAAATGGTTTTGCATTGACAACAATTGTTAACAAACTGATGGCAGTATCAATACAAAAAAACATTAACCTGTTTTTCCATCTTAAAGATGTTAACATATTTAACTTTGTGACCTTAATTTTGTTTTTAGGTATGTTATGTCGTATAAAAAAGAATAATTCGCACTGTATATTCTATTAAAAAGAAGTTGGCCTTTCCATTTAAGAAAATGTAACTTATATGATGACGATGTGTATGTGCTTAAATTCTAATGTTTAAATTACAAGCTAATTAGATTTTGTTAGTAATCAATCAATCGGAAATGGTAGTTTACTTGATCAACCAATCAGGTTTATTGGCATATCTCAATAAGTAATTGAAAGAGTATTAATTTTGTTATCTCCAGTAAGATGATTAGCTTTAATCATTATCTACAACATTTTTTCCTCTATTTTGTATTTTATACCGTACTATGAATTTCTTTTGTAAATACTTATAATTGCTTATTAAATAATGATGTTTTGTTTCTATTAAATAGCTCCGTGGTAACGTATCGGACTGTGGATCATGAGATCCTCAGTTCGAATCCCACAGCCGACAGTTGCCAATTTAAATTTACCCCTGTGGTTCCCCCTCCACTAACAACGTTAGTAGCTATGACTTTACGACTGGTAACCGCACTTCATACGCAAAAATATATCACCTACCGAGATCTGCGCAATCAGAGTGCCACGCCCATGATGGGTAAAAGGTGTGATGATATTTTTTTTTTTATCTTAATTGGTATTTAAAATTAATTGGTTATTTCAGGAAATACTTCTTGTGGCCTAACCTACCCGATTAAATCGGTAAATTCTACGGTACTGTTTTTCATGTATTGGAAAGAAAAACCAAAAATGTCCAATTCGTTTATGAAACTTGTGGATACGGATCAATTGGTGGAAAAATAGTTACAGGCGCGGGTCGAATACCTATTTACAATTTTGGCTATTAACCGGATGCATATATGAAGTCTGTGGATGCGGATACAAATAAATGTATCCACGCAGAGCTCAAGTTATTATTAACGTGGATCACAAGGACTTCAGTTCAAATCCCACTGTCGACAGTATGTTCCGAATTAATACATGACATATCAAGATCCGCGAAAGCAGAATGCCTCACCAAAAAATGAGAAAATGGCGTGATGATGTATTTTAAATTCACTGAAATAACTTGTGAATTTCAGCCGATGTACAAATCGGGAATGCTTTCTTCCTCATCTGTAGGACGCATAAATATTCCGCTGTTGGAGAAGATCCAACATTCGCAGAAGGAGACAATAATTCGTGAATTACCAAGAGCAAGGGCAAAGGTTAGACAGGATACGATGTTATCTAGTAAATATTTACGTTAGCAACTATTCTGATTTGCCGAATTCTTTTACAAAATAATTAATACGAAGCAAGGATTGGATTCCTGTAGGTAAACAACCCCGATTCCAGCAAGTGTTCATTTTGTATTTCGAACAAAGGGCATAATACTACTTTTTATGAAATAAACAAATTATTATGGCATTATTCTTTAAAACACCTATAATTTGTTTGACTGACTGCTAACATTTCTACTTTCATTCATAGTTTATTTTATAAAAATCTGTAAATATACATTTATGATATATCAACCACATATATAAACCAGAACAGAGGGTTTCAGACAAATGGATGAATCTTCCTATATATGGCGACCGTGGGAAGTAATCAGTACAAATTTGATAGGACCATTGATGATATCACTAATTTGGTTATAGTTGATTTTTTTAGTAAATTTTCTTTGTTTTTCTCTTAGACGAACTAGAGAGAGACAACTAGTTGAGGGCTATCTGTCTTTGTTGTACAATGATTTTACATAGTAACCGTTCTACAAACAAGAGTTAGACAAAGAAGAGAGTCCCACGACTTCTATCTGTCTCAAGGCTCGTTTTTCGCTTTCGTAAAAACTACAAGTGCTCATTCCAGTATTACAAATATTCAGTGGAAATACATGATTAAAAAATATGTTGTGGACACCACAATACCTCCCGCCATATATTTGATATCAAACAATCGAAGAACACGGACCACCACTATCAAGAAACGCTCATCGCTTTAAAAAAATTACTCTTCAATTATGACACATGTTAAAAAATGACATTCTCCAACAGTTGTTTTGTTTTTTTAAAATGCACAGATTAGCAGATTTAAACGAAAATCTGAAAATACAATTTTTCTTTAACGTGCTGTAATTCGTTAAAGGAGATAGTAACAGAAAAATCTTTCAAACATTACTTGTAGATAATAATATTTGAAATATTATTCTAATAACAAAAATTGTCATTTAACCATAATTTACCATTTCCGCCTATTGGATTATCACCAGAAACTAATCTGCTCTTCCAAAGGGGATACACACAAAAAATGAAAATTTTCAGAAACTGACAGATTGACAGACACACACAAACATCATCGCGAAACTATTAAAATCTTATTCTATGTGCCCTAAAACGTGCTCATCCACTGAAAACTCACTACCGAATTTTTAGCATGATTCCTACATCTCTCTTACAGAATCTAGTGGGATGTAAGAATTCGAAAATAATAAATTTGATGATTGGAGTCCCGCGTAGACTCATATCGGATAATGGTGTTCTGTATCGTCCCCGAGAATAACTTAAGTTATGGTGCTAAACATTCATTCAGTTCCTTGTATCATCCAGAGGCACAGTTCACGTATTTTATTGCTGCTAATTGTTTAATATATCTAAATCATTAACACCTTTCCTAAACTTTCACTTTTTCACACAGAATTTTCTGTAATCATAACGAGCTATAGGTATTGTCTCTCCTTACAGAACACAACCATGTATACTATAAAACACTACCTCCTACTACAATGGGGTCATTTTTAAAAAGTTGTGTTTTTTTACAAATTATAAAAATTTAGATCATTTCAGTCTCATATTATTCAATATTTCTTATAATTTTTCAACTTTTCATTCATAATTTCCTTTCTGAAGTTTCGCGGTTGCAAAATCGTGATGTCATCTTGTATTAGAATGTAAAGCATGGCAAGGCGAAAGAGGTGTTGATAACAAATAAAAACTTGCTTTTCAGTGTTGTAATAATTACGTATTATTATTAAAATGAATACTTTGATAAATTAAATTAGATATTCGTTAATTATAACATTTTTAGTCAAAGAGTTTAGGACGTGTTAAAACAAAATGCTTTGTTGTACTATATCTTGTCGCTTGTCGGTAATGTCGGTAGTCTCATTATCACACCTGTCATCTCAAGTCATATGTTGCAGTTAACAACGATTTTCAAATTAAACTTATGTTTAGTATATTTGTTATATTATTTTGCCCAGGTAATGTGAAGAAACTATATTTGTAAAAACCTCTCAGTAAATAACAATGACTGATAACAGTCAATTTGACAGTTGGTGTAGTTCCTCGCTCTCCGCAAGAGCGTGTTTCGTAGAATAACAAGATGACGCAGATGCTGACGTCACAGGCAAAAATTTGAAATAGGATGCCAATTTCAAAAAATCGTATTTTAATAACTAAATGCCTTTTAATATTAAAATTAGTATCTATATCTATAATTTTACTCAATCTTACAAAAAAAAAAAAATAAAATGAAAAAAGGTTTATGACCCCATTATTTAGTACTATTTAAAATTCTTGAAATAGTAAAATCGGTACGGCATTTTTCTACAAGAAGAAAGGAGGCAACTATAACTTAATAAAGCACAGGATTTATGAAGTGCAAACAATTTGCTGTCGGAGCATATCAACGCATTAATTACATGCAAGGAGGCACCAGCGCTGATTTTTAAATTAAGATTCTGTTGACAGGTTATTAATGTACACGTTAGGTGTTACATTGTTGGAACACCCGTTCAGGGCACGTGCTGCCGTATGTCGTGTGTGGTTACCGCATGCGTGTTATTTACATATCGGCGATAAGCTAACGCGACACGCACGGGGTAGAGCTAGGTGTATGCATTGAGATGCATATGTGCATTGTGTAGGGAAATGGATTAAAATTGCATTAGGAAGACTTAATAAAACGGATTTACCTGGATCGGGTGCCTGGCGTCGCAAATGACTAACTCTGCAAGATAGCATTGTTGGTTATAGAATACTGAAAGTACTTTCATGTTTCGGTTACCCAGAAATGCACCATTATATTATTTTCTCATGTTACTACTTAAATTTTCGTTGAAATGGGAACTCTACAAAACCATAGGAATGAATGGACGAAATTTATAACCGAGACTGTCTGTTATAACAATTTTGTAGTTGATCGGTAGCGTAATGTTAAACTTAACCCTCTATTGCATGAATTATAATTTTTTTAAATAATGGCTCAAAAAAATTAATTTTCACAAAAGAAATATTCATATGGTATTTAAACAAAGTGTGTTTCATAAATTTTTCTTAATAAAAAAATGTTTTTTAAAGTTTTGTTCACTATTGGGAACATTATGAACAAATTCAACTTACAATAGAACTTTGGTCTATTGGGTCGTCTTTGTGTACTATACAAAATTGTTTGATAAACAGCCCCTTCTAGGAAAACATCAGATAAAAAATTTTTTTGGAAATTTTGTAAAGTTGTATTTAGCTGTAATATATCAGCAGGTAATAAGCTGCTTCCTTCAAATTTTACATTTTCTATCTCAGTTTCTGTAATTATCCTTTTTCTAGTTCAAATTTTTTTTTATGTTGGTCAAATTGGGAGGAATGACCTAATTGGCAATTGACAAAGTGTATATAATGTTCCCAAATAGTTACAACATGATTGCCATGAATGTAAACTGCATAAGAAAAGAAAAGAAGAATTTTAAATTTTTTGTTCCCGATCGGGAACAGTATGCAATAGATGGTTAAATGAAACGAGATGTTAAACTTAATAATATACAAGCCCAGAATTATATCATTTGGCCCAATTTAAATTATACAAAGGAAAATTGTTTATTTCTCCATATTTATATCTTAATTTCTATCATTTTTACCTCCTGCACATACATATATGTAAGGGAGGTATTATGTTCATGTTACGAATTGACTAGATTATGAAAACAATTCAACAACAGTAAGTGGTAGATTATTTGAAGATCTATCAGGGTATTTGGACATATTTTAGTAAATAAATGAAATCAAAAAGATGTAGATTAAAATTACCTACAATTTTTACTTGAAACATTTTTCTACATTTTATTGTCATCAGATTCAAAAACAGTGTTCATGGTACCAGCCAATAGTTTTGAACCAATTAAATCTTTATGTTAATGAATTTTCTTAATTTGTTATTATTCCAGTTGCTATTTTTCCTTAAAATATTCTTAAAAATAACAGAATTTCAGATACAAGTCAATTGAGTACAATAATTTCCCCATTGTAAGATCAGAACAATATTTTTAAAGTGATTCTAAAAAGCTTAATTGAATCAAATTATATGATTTTGGGCTAGTAGTATTTTTCGAAAATTTTTCTTTTGAAATTGCTCCACTCTCGTGTTAATTAAATACTAATTTAATATTTGAAAGCAGTAAACTGTTACTGTGGAGAAATATAAAATTCCAGATTTCCGTTTGGGTAATTAAATGGGTTATCAAAATTGTTTGCATTGCATTGGATAGGCGCGTTATTTCGAACAACTATTTGGGCTTGCGATACTAAAGTGGAAGGTGCATGGTCACACGTATGTTAGTGAGATAAATATTGTACCTTAAAATGGTATTGGATAGTGGATATCCTGATATCCGTAAAAACAAAACAGAGTTAAAGGTCGTTAATGAATTGAAGAACATGTAACGAACATCCTCGAAAAGATACTCAGTTCTGCAATGGTGAAAGGTCAATGCGGAAAAGGACACCGGAATAAAAATGTATGTTTGAGTTATTGGAAATAATTGAAGAAAGCTTTAAGGCTTTGAGGATTTTAAGATAATACTAGAAATTGAAGTTCAAATCGGTGTCAAAATGACGGGATAAATGGAAATATGAAATCTAAGATTGGAGAAAGAAATGGAAAAATTGATCTTTGGATAGACTTGAACGTAAGGAATATAGTATGTTGCCTTTGGCTTGGGCAAGGCTTCCATTGATGTCTGCGAATAATAACTTGTCAAAAATTATTAATGCCCAATATGATTGCCGCCATATAATGTAGGTTTAATTTTGTAATTTATACAAATTGCAGGTTCAATTACCCATTTTTTGGTAAACAGCAGTTTTGAAGATTTTTGGTAATTTGGAATTATTGTGCGTAAGCGTAATTCTTTGTTGTAAAATAAGTAAACATAATCAAGTAAATGAAACAGTAATTAATTAATAGTAAATTATTATTTATAAAACAGAGGAACCCATGTCTTGTTCAACTTCTGATTCTCTGATAAATTTCTATATCTTGCCATAATTAACAATTATTTTAATTTTATTATTATTATTATTAATTCAATAGTTTTTATTGAGGATGGACGTATTGACAAAGTGCTCTGAGTATAATATATACTGTGCCTACATTGATATATGGTTCTGAATGTTGAGTGTGGATAAAGAAGTATAACCAAGGTAATAACTCCTGCGAAAATTAGATGTTTTAGAGGAGAGTAATCGTGATTGAAATACTTTGGTGTACGATGTGAGGTTAAGAAAATGTTTAAAAATGGAAGTGCGTCAAATGAGGATGGGAAATGAAGGGAAAGAACTTCTAGTTTTAATCACAATGTTTTCTGAATATATTTATAAAGTTCCAGTTTAATAAATATATTTAGATAAACAGTGTGATTAAGACTAGAAATTCTTTCCCTTCATTTTCCATCAATTCATATTCACACTTGGGTTTCCTATCCATTCAAATATCAAATGAGGTGATTTGGCCCTTTCGAAAGGTTGGTAAAACTAATATCATTAAGATATTGATGATGGTTTGTTGCGTAAATGAATGGTTCCTTGTTCGAAAGTGGTGTACCAGGATAGGAATTAGTTTTCTTCTGTTGAACGTATTAATAGTTTAAATCTTTGAAGTAGGTATTAAATAGTAAAACTTATCTAGAGTGACAAGGAGTTGGGGGAACTTAGTTGATGGTAAGGATGAAGACTCGGAATAATGGTAAAGGATGTTCAAAGCGTGAGACAATACGGAATTTAATTTATATTAGCCGCGTGGCATTTGCATATGAAACGCATTATAGAGTGAGAAATCGCGAACGGTCTTGAACGAAAGTAGACCTTTTACTGTCTTTTTATTACAAAGTTTTTGTTCGTGTTAGATTGGAAAAGTATAGCGAATAATGCGTGCCGCCGAGCGATAACGAGAAAATTGAAATTCTACCATTCTAAAGCGTTAATAGAGTCGGCGAGATTCCTTCTTTAAAATAAAAAGAAAAATCCGACGAAGAAAGAACTACCGAGCGTGGAATAACAAGAAGGAAAGTTTTTCCATCATATTTCAACATAAACGCCGCTTCGTTTTTAATTCACTTCCTTATTCCGCGCTGGACGACCCCTTCCCCCACCTGGTATTATCCGTGACATTCGGACTGGAAAAATACATTTTCCAGGGGCTTGCGACGTCCAGGAAACCTATAGAGTCCAAGTGAACGATTGAGTTTCTGCTTTACATTCGATACCAAATAACTACCCTTCTACCGATGCATTCAGACCCGGGTAAATTATGGGGACAACGTAGCTAAAGCTTTCACTCTGTAGCCTCCTCACGGAATATATTCAAGCGAATAGAATCGACGACATTTTCCAGCGAAATTATGATTTTGTCAGCTACCTTGCAACACTCTATTTACACAATTTTATGGAACTTTGAAGCACATACGAGCACTGAAATATAGTCATACTGGAACGCCAAATTGTAGGCTTTTATGAAAGCTAATAACTAGCCAGGGACAGATAGATGTTGTAAGGCCATCCTTCTTTGTCTAGCACTTGTAGGTAGAGCTGTTGCTATGTAACAACATTGGACAACAGAGACGGATGGCCTAACAACTAGCTCGCATTTTGAACGTCAATTGGTTTTATTATTTTTTCACTGCATATAGCAAATTAATTAAACCTAATAGGATTATGGTTGATTTAATTTGAGTTTGTCAATATTTTTTTCTTGAGAAATATGTCATAATTCTTACTTCCCGCTATATCCTGTAAGAGTCTACAAGAATAGTGCTACAAATTAGGTAATGAGTTTTAAATGGATTAGCACGTTTTAAAGTCCCTAGAATACGATGAATGGATGTATGTGTAGATATCTGGAGTTACGATTTTTAAATTTATTTTTAATTATATATTTTTTATCCTTAGGAAGAGTTGATTAGTTTTTGGTAATAATCCAATGACCGGAAGTGGTAGTTTACTTGAAGCCCTATCAGGTTAATTTGACATATTCTTATTTGGTTATTTTGAAATATTTCATACTTCATACTTCTTGGTGTATTGTTTGAAAAGAAATTTATGATGACGGTGGTCCATAAAATTCATATTTTTTTTCACGACCAGGAGAGAAATTCGGTTTCTATGATACTAAAATCATGGCAGATACAGCCAATTTCATATCTACGGGAGATTTGTGTACTTTCTCTCCCATTGTGAGGGAAAGTCCTCAAATAATGTGAAAAAATAATAAAATTAACTATCATAAATATATAACAATTAAAAAAATTTAAACTATCATAAATATTGGGGATGTGATTGAAATAGTATATTCACCGCAGGAGAAAAGTCTATTTTTCCCTTATCGTATTGTAGTCTTAGCCTACTGCTTGTGCTTCAATTTCCTCCACGGGAAAAAATCATACACTTCTCTCCCTGAATGTATATTATACTGTGATTCATTGTAAGTACACATATTTATTTCTATATTTATTACATTGTATTTTTGTCATTTCTAAAACGGATATTTATGCGAGTACTCATAATATCTAAAACTTCTATCTATTAAATTGTTTATGAAGTTATTTTTGATTACATTCATTTGTTCTCTTCTAAATATAAATAAGGTCATTAAATCAAAGGAAAAAACATTGTAAATACAACACGGTAATGTGAAAGTACAAGAGTGTGATAATAGATAAAATAACCTACAATATTATTAAATCCGCTCCCGCAAAAATTCAGTATAGCCGTCACGAATGACGTCATTCCATCAGCAGATATGTGCTTTTTAATATTATGTAACAAACACAAAATGAAGCACATTTTGCACATGTTTGAAATTCAAACTAGTGCAAAATTGCTATTTTGTGTGAGTTGTATACTATACTTTTTATACGACAACGACAATTATAAAAATAGATACAAATAAATAAACTGTAACAAACTGATGACATTTGGCGTTAGGCGTTATATTGTTTAAGCCACCTTAGGTTTTTTTCATCAAAAACCGCAGACCGAACACGAAATATTTCATATTGCATTTGTTGTCTAGAAACTTGCCTAGCAACCGATGCAAAATGAAATGCAGTACAAAATATAGCTTCTTATGATTCAATTTACACTCTTGATATGAACATTTTTCGATGTTGTCGTATAAAAATTACGTTTCCTAAAGGGATATATAACATCTTTAAAAGTGTACGGTGAGAGGTAATGTACTGAGCACATAAGATTTTTTTGTGGAAGCCTTGACGGACCTATATAAAATTGATTTTACCTTGACAACAACTGAATTTCGGAATTAAGCCAAACAATTTTTGAAATACAAATAGCTATTGCATTATTTTTAGGCGCGATATTTGGCTAATATCACGGAAACTAAATTACTTTGCTTGCTATTATAAATTACATCCATGGCATTTAGGTGGGAGCCATTCCTGTAGAACCAATGTCCAGAATGAGGAAGCAATTTCCTGAAGTTGCAACACTTTCAATCTTGAACTTTCTTAATTACAAACAATTTTGGTAATAAGCTAATAACAATGCAATAATGAAAACTTTGATTAATAAACAAAACTTTTCTGAAGACGCTATCACATTCTCTCGGTGCAGGCGACGTCTTACAATAGAAGGATAACAGCAATTACCTTCCTGTGCTAAGACGGCTGAGCCTGAAAAGATGAATAACGCCTCTTCCCTTCGTTGCTGTCGGGAGATTCGACGGAATTATAAAATCATTAACTACTGCCGTTGTATGGAGCATCAAACTAAACTATAATAAATCGCTCGTCTGTCACTTGTCAACCACTCAATAATCACGTGACACATAAAAAGTAAAAGAACAACAACGCATCGCGGCTTGTTGACACATACGTCTCGTTACGAAGGTGCTGCGATAGGCGATGCTCAACTCTTTCCAAGCTTCAACTGTCAACTTCAGGCGAATGTTTCCACAGCTAACAGAGCAAACATTACTAAAGATTTGTACATTGTTTGGAAGAATAATAGAGGATACGTTTACATACGACATATGTATACATACGAAGATTTTCACATCTTAAAAGCGTGGACATTGCCTCGAAGAATGTTGTGAATATATTCTTAATACAGTCAGGCGTTAACCTTTGGAAATAAATCAGATTAAAATTGGAATTGAATGAATATTTAAAAAGCTGAGATAAAAAAAAGCAGTCTTTTCAGCAAG
Organism: Poecilus cupreus; assembly: GCA_963942605.1. Taxonomy (NCBI): domain Eukaryota; kingdom Metazoa; phylum Arthropoda; class Insecta; order Coleoptera; family Carabidae; genus Poecilus; species Poecilus cupreus. The sequence continues at coordinate 16,327,055 of OZ012728.1, forward strand.
AAACTTTCAGTAAATTTTTCATTTAATTAGAGATAAGAAAAGATTTAAATAGACTGCATCTTTGAAACACAATAAGAACAATTCACAATGCAAAACAGAAGTTGTCGCACTTATATTTTGCTTTTATAATGTTCAAGACGTCAACGATGTACACTGGATGTTTTACTGATACTAAGTACACTTAAAATATGTCAATTCCAATAGATAAATATACTTGAACTGAAGGCTCGGCGGGTTGAATGGGTGGACAAAAAACTCTGGTGAAATCACTGTTAGACTATTTCTCTTTCTTGGTGTAGGAAAGGTTTTATTGATTCAAATATAATAAGCAATTAACAGCAATAATAAATAAGCAATAACAGCATTATCCGATATGACAAATATTTTATGATGCTTTTCGCATTAGCTCGTCCAAGAAGAAAACATTTGCTAATTTGCTAAAACAATCAACTACAATCAGGATATAGTAATAGCTTTACCGTGAATTCGACATAGGTCCTATCAAATTTGTAGTGATTACTTCCCACGGTGGCGATATTTTGAAATGTCCACCCATTTGACTTGCCGAAGTCCTTTCTTATTTTATTTATTCATTTAGGATTGACATATATAAGGGGTAACACCACATTTCTCGATTATACAAACGTCGAAAATTACGATGAGGAATTGTCCATTTACCGAAAATACAAAAGTCGAATGTTGGAAATATTACGAATGACGAATGTTACAAAACTCGAAAATATATTTGTGGAATATCTTGGATATTACAAATTTCGAAAATACATTTATCGAGTATTAGATACAAGTGACAAATGTTACAAATCTAGAAAATAAATTTGTTGAAGGCGAACAATACCAAATATCGTAGTTTCATCTAGTGAGCAATGTAGGCAATACCAAATTTGGTTTTGTTCCCTTTTTACAAATGTATATTCGAGGTTTGTAACATTCGACATTTGTACTTGTGTAGATACTGTTGCTAAATTGCACATTTCTGGAATTGGCACCCAATGTGGTCATGCAGCTAAGTTAGCGGAAGAGGATAAAATTAGAAAATATGTTTCACTTTTGGATTTATATTACTTTGTTCTTATTGGTTTGGAAACTTTTGGTACTTTTGGTCCATCAGCTGAAAAATTTATCAACAGGTTGAGTAAATTGATTTATTGTCAGACGGAGGAGAAGAGATCTTGAGAGTTAAAAAAAAAAATTAAGTGTAGATTTGTAACGGGTTAATGCACTGTCGGATATGCAAACATTACCTGACAAAATGGTTTTGGATGAAATTTGTTATATTTCAATTACGAATTAATAAATTATAGTAAGCATATTATTAAAAAATATATATTTTGAATTACCTTTAGTAATTTGAAATGTTCTATTTCAAAATATTATTTGTATAAAACTTAATCCAACAGGCTTTATAATTTATTATGAGTTCTGAAAGATTTTTTAAACTTAGTCAAACCAGTTAGGTATTTGAAAGAATAATGCCATATTTATTTCTTTCTTCCATAAATTGTAATTCTTTTTTCTACAAAAAGATAGGGCTGCTTAACTAGGATTGGTCCTGTGTGTGATTAAACGATTCACACATGAGTTCTGTTCGAATGAACACTTGAATAAATAAAGTAGTTCATTAAACATCCATAAAAGCATTTAGCTCTACTAAAAAACTAAACAGCTCTCAAGTTTGTAACCCCTAACTACTAACTAGCATCCCGTGTTTAGCACTTGCCAAGTTGTTGTAAAGATGATGTCGCGTTGAGTTTTTATACGATTTTTAATTTTTATGGGCAGTTCCCAGCTCGAACGCTTGGGAACGTGTCCAGAATTCCGCGTTAAATATTTAAAAGCCAGGAACTTTTGTTTTCAGTTAATAATTTAGGCAGGCATTGGCCCAGATCACGTGAGAGCTACCCGTCCTGAATATTTTTAAATATTCCTCGGTGAAAGTAAAATTTTGGTGTAAATAACGCTGGGTAAATATTGAATTACAGTCTAGAATTCTAATTTAGATGTTTCTAAGAAGGACTCTGATTAAATATGTAGGTGTATTTATAAAAAAGAATATGACGGTCCCAGTACATAACTTCCTGTAAATTTTAATTACTAAACGGTACAAAATATAGAAAAGCGTCAAATAAAAATAGTAGCCAATGAGGTACTCAAATTTGACTATGATAACACACACATAGACGTTATCGTAAAATAGTGAAACTGTTTTTCAGAGATCCCTAAATTTACAATACCTCACTTTCATAGAGTGTGATTCATCGATCTGTTCTTCTTCTCACAATTTTTTTCTTGGAACTGCTATCGAAACAACTATATCTCTAAGTATCTTACTCTCCCTCAACAGGGTAAAATTTACTTATCCCTCCATGAATAGTCTAAAAGGTACAGCAACTATTTTTTGAATTTCGTGTTATGTGAGGAATAATTTTCACCCTCTCATGGGAATGTCACGAAATGACTTTGGTGCGATGCTAGTATTCACCTCTGCAGTGCTGCATATATTTAACCAATTTTAGCATCGATTAAAATATTAATCGCGATGGCAAAATATTTTCACTGGTATTTTCTCAAATTTAAATTTAGGACTGGTTTTCGCCACTTTATGGGAGTAGTTTTTGACCGTCGCATCAAGGCTAATGCAGTTACTCACTGTTTCGCAAGAAACTGAGACTTTATAAGCTTTTATGACATTCACTGCAGTTTATTCAAGGTGCGCCATGTACGAAAGGTAGTTTTCACCTTCCCTTGTGGGGGGTGTCACTGAATAAAGTTGGGGACACGCATGTATTTATTATCAAGCTTAAGTGCTGCAGATTTTTATCGAATTTGAACTCATATTAAAATAGAAATCACGTTGACTTTATTTTACCCGATTTTCCTTGAAATTTTAATCTAATGTGGTTTCTGCCACTCTATGGGGGTAGATTTTGAGCATTGCATTGAGACTAATGCAGTTACTCACTTAGCAAAAAATTAAGCAATGTAAGTTTTTTTGCAATCACTGCATTTTTTAAAGTTTTTTGTTGTATGAGGGGTAGTTTTCACTCACTCATGTCGTTGGTTTCCAATCGAAAGTAGAGGTAACTCTGTGTTTATGAGTTAAATACTTGAATGTTTATATTCTATTCGTGGAGCGGAAAGTCATTTTTATCCTGTCGAAGGAGTGTTTTCAACACTAAGGGTGTTCTATTCTGCGTCGAAAATTACATAGGGATATAGTTGTCTCGATAGCAGTTCCAATTTTTTTTGTGGGGCAGTGTAATTTTAGACTCTTTAACCTATTAAATTTTTTGAAAGGAAACTAATTTACTATCAGAATCAGTTAATATTTATAAGGTGTTGTACTAAAAAATATAAAATTGCATACTGCTGTGCTCAAATGAAACATCCTCTTTACAAATGACAGAACGAAGAATCACTCGGTATTAATGCTTATTTTGCCTCTATACTAAAAGGTACATTAAGTTAATCTATTTAAATTTTGATGCAGCAATTAACTAGATAGTATTATTTGATTAAAAAATATTTATTTATAAAGTAAATATACATAATAAAATTATTTCTATTTGTTCATCAAAATGAACTAAATTTAATGACCAAATACGTTTATATTTTTAATATAATTTTCAATTTACAATGTGATTATTTTATAAAAAATTAACACGTTTAGTTCGTACACAGCGCAACAAATTAAATCGTATAATTATAAATTAAAACCACAATACAATTGGGATTATTTATAATAAATAAGTAGCCCCGTGTTTAAAAATTTAGCGTCGAGCGTTCTGTGGTGTAGCATTCTCATCACGTAGGGTTGTTACTTGTTCTAATGATGCCGCACTGCAAAAACTCAACGGGCATTACAATCCAAGCGCAGAACTGGAGAAAGGAAAGCTTAGCGCCAATCATAAAGTTCTTAAACTGGAATTCTACGGTCTGCGTTCTGTGCGGCGGTGTATATGAACTCTGGAGGTACTCGTATATTAAACGGGGATCTGTTCAAACGTTCTCCCATTCATTTCTTTTGAGGTTTGACGCGAGGAACTTAATCTTTTCTGAGGGCCACATGCAAATAGAGAAATCGCGATAAAGCTAAACTCACCTTCATTTTGAAATAGCGACGCTTCACTTTAACCAAAATACAACTGCTGTTAGTGGTTTATCTTGACCATGTTTCAAATTTTGTTAGTTATTGGGTCTGTTCGATTACTTGCACTAGGTATATTTCAGTCAAACAATTTGAAAGGGATAAACAAACAAAAGTACAGGTACAAAAATTGAGATGTATTCAGTTTATTCATCTTTCGAATATTTATTATTTAAATAAATCTAAAAATATCATAAATAACAAACATTGCAACAAATTATAGGATAATTAAATTTGTTGTTTTTTTTTCGCCCAATCCAAATTAAATTTGTTTGGTAATGGCATACAGGACTTACGACGTCCAAAAGGTATAAGGAATGATGTGAAATATCAATTTTCAACTGTTAAGCATGGTGGCGAAAATGTCATGGTTTCGGACATTTTCTCAGCACAGGAAATCGGTACATAAGTGCAAATTAACGGTATTATGGACCTCTTCGTATATTCGAGATATCTTACAAAACAATTTGTTATCATATAGTAAATGGCTCACCGTAAATTTTCCAATTGATAATAATGAAGCAATTTGACGTGAAGATTTTCCTTCATTTGATAATTTAATTGGGTTTTTGCGACATTTAAAAGGGATAGGATGGTCCATGTTAATAGTTCACTAGAAACTACTAATTATAAGCTAGAAACATATCATTAAAGGTAAACAGAGCGATTAAGTTAAAAAAGAATCAAAATAGGAACGAAACAAATTCTGGCCAGTTATTTTTGAACAGGTTGGTATTTAAATTATGTGCGTACTTATGATTTCACAATTATAAAGTCAAAAATTACTAAATGGTTTTATTACACTTCAACTATAGTTTAAAGATTGTGAATCCTAATTTACTGCGATTTATATTTGTGAAAATATTATAGAATATTTCATAGGCCGAGGACTTTTGTATGCTTTAGTATTTTTGAAAGCTCCCAATGAATAGAAGCTTGAAGGTCTGTCCAACAACACTCTTGCATATTTTACACCAACATCACTTTTCTTCCCATCTCATACAGATGCATTCTCTCCTCTCTTATGTTCACCTACATGCTCCTCCTCTCTTGCAGGTCTCGCGTTCTCTCGTGAATATCTCGGCAGCGGGCCAAGTAAATAAAATTAACTGCCGCCATAATTTTCCGTTTGCACCGGTTGTGTATCCTTCCGCGAGTTACAAATTATTTAAATGTTTTCTTCCCTTGTGGTGCGATTCCTTTGTTATTCCTCCAGCGCCGCCTTCAGATTTATCATCGAGGAGACGACGAATTTGCGAAAGATTTAATGAGTACATCACCAATAGACACTCAACACTTTTACAAAGAGATTCAATGGATCACATACTTTTTGCAACTGAATGGAGTTTGGAGTTATTTATGGTGGATAATCCTACAAGTGAACAGCACGGTAGGGTAGTTAACGTGTAAAATTTTTCAAAAATTATGGCAAAATCGAAATACGGCAATGGCAGACTCATAAGAAAGGCTATAAAAATCTATCTATGAATCAAAATGAATGAATTATAAATCACAATTTGTTGTTAATATTTTCTTAGTATTTCATTAGCAATTGGTTGTCTTTTTAGAGTTTTTGTGCTTAAAAATCTATCATCCTTTTCTGTCGTCTATCTAAGGGTGATCTGGAACAAAATGACCCATACCTTTCCACAGGTACCAGCGCTGCATGAAAAACCGAAATACGTTCTAGCTGTCCGAATGAGAAAAATAAACGATACGAAATGAATGACAAATACCTATATAATCCATTGTTTGTGAGGCAGGTAAACACAAGATAAAAATTTAAAATTTCTCACTTCTGATATTAAAATATTTTGCAAAATGCAAGTGAATGTTAGATGCGTGCACATGTTCGATGTCGCATCCAAACTTTTTGAAATCTAATATTAATAATATAATGTAAATATCATCAAATATTTATGACTTATAACAAAGCATTTATCAATATACATGATACGAGTACATATTAATAATTATATATTATTTAAATAAATATGACATGGCTTTCTTACATGTTGGAATAATGACTTCTGGAGTAGGAACAAGTTTCTTGAAATCTTTTTAAAGCTCATGCTAACGCGAAGGTCCCTTACAACATAATGTTAACAGCTTTAATTTCGATCAAATATGGACCTCTATTAATTTTTCCAATTTATTAAAATGTTTATTTTGCAACACAATGCAGAAATGTAACATTGAATTTAAAGAATAAAAATTTGTTGAAAATTATTACTCGTAATAAATATTATTGTTTATGTGTCAAGACAGAAAAACAATAAAATACCTGAGTAAAGAACAATTGATTCTTATTTGTCATTATTTTCCTATGTCGTGTTTCAAATCCAAAACTGCCCATTCCATTAAAAAAATCATACTTCATTCTATTCATGATATAAATACATAGGTAATGATTTGCACATCTAAGTGTAAAGGGAAAAAGGTAAAATAATATCGTTCACTAAACTTGAACGTACCGCGTGGGCAATTCAAATATGTTGTATTACATCACTCACTTCAATATGTACTTCTAACATTTAAGTGAGCCATTAATTTTCACACGACGTCTATTATTAGTACATTTGTGTATTTAATGTTATTTGTTGAGCAAATCGCTGTGATAAACATAAAAACAAGTAGGGGAAGTTAGGTTAGGTTACAAACTTCTCAGTACCATGATCACGTGAGCCTTAAACGAACGATCTGATTCGTTTGCAGTGCGCAGCTGCGGAATGCATCACCTATGTATTTGCACCATAATTCTATTTATATCGTTAAATAAATCGAGGAATATAAATGGTGTAATAATTTTGCCCAGCAGTTTATTCCTTCAAGCACTGAAATATAATAAATTCTGGAACGTCAACTGGCATTGTAAATACGAGTCGAGAGAGACACTCAATCGTTGGGCAACCTGTCTTTATTGTAGAGTCTGCTCAGAAAGTTGATAAGAGAATATGAAGAAATTAACATTCAATGATCTTGAAATTAAATGTATAATATAAAAATCTGTTGTGGACACCACAATACCTCCTGCTATAGGTTTCCTATCAAATGATGCAGGAACACGAACCACCACTATTAAGAAAGGCTCGTCCCTTAAAAAATTTAGTTTTCACTTATGACACACGTCAAAAATAAACATTTTTCAAAGGATGCTTTGTAATTTCAAAAAGCACAGGTTAATAGATTTAAAAGAAAATGTCAAAATATATTTTTTAACGCGTTGTTATTTGCAAATATAGACAGCAAGAGAAAAATGTTTCAAACAATAATTGTAGATAATACCATTTGAAATATTATTCTAATAACAAAAATTGTAATATAATCATAATTTACTAAGATATTTCAAAATAAATTGATAGGACTTTAAGTAAACTACTAGGTACGGTTATTGGATTATCACCAAAAACTAATCAGCTTTTCCAAAGGGGATACAATTAATGTATACAAAATATCTAAATTCTCAGTTTTGTAGTTTTTGAGAAACCGTAACTCTAGAGATCCACATAGACTGACAGACAAACAGACATACACATACAGACATCATCGCGAAACTATTTAAATCCTATTCTAGGGACCTTAAAACGTGCTCATCCACTGAAAACTCACTACCGAATTTTTAGCATTATTCCTATACATCCCTTACAGGATGTGGCAGGAGATAAAAATTAAATATAACATTAATAGAAATTGAAGTAATATTCCAATAATAGAACAATTCACTGTTAAATATTATTTATCCAACACCTCTCAATAAATGCTCTATAACTATGGCGATTTTAAACAAGCAAAGTAACAGATTATCCACTAGTGGGTATAATTTTGAGGAAAATCACTAGTGAGTATTTTTTTATTTATAACAATAATAATAACACCCAACACCTTGGTAACTACTTCGATTGACATTTTAATTTAAAAATTTAAAACATATGCCACTGTCAAGTAATATTTCTTTAGTAATTTTTCATTTATTAAGAGGTGTTGGATAAATATTATTTATCAATTTTGAAGAAGACTATGCAACATGTTTTTGCATAGCAACCGTTTTCCAAACAAGTGTAAGATAAAGAAGGTTGGCCTTACGACACCAATCTGCCTAAAGCCTACCAGTTAGTGCTTTACTGGCAGATTCACGAAAAGAATTAACGCTAATTCCATTTTTTTCAACCTCTGTAACTTTATTTCTAAATTAATTAAATTAACAAAATATGTCAAATTTTATGTTAACCTATCGTAACTACAACCTTAGTTAACATAAATATGTTTTGAGGATGGTAACTGAAGTTACGACTAATAATAAAAATAGGATTAGCGCTAATTCTTTTGATGAATCTGCCTGTTAGTGCCTTCCCGCCATTGCGTATGGAGTAAGAATGTAGGTATTTATTATTTCGTAAAATGTAAAGTATGTAATCAAATAGCATTAACCACCAGTAAAATATCGAAAATTTCGAATCAATTCGCAGACGACCATTCATCTCAGTCAGAGTGTAATTGACAGGAGTTTTGATAATGACGATACGGATGAATCCTTCTTTATAACCGAAGAAGAGGATGAGTTGAGTTATTGATTGAATGTAAATTCACCAAATATTTCACGGAGGAGATCAACTTACCCGGTCGTAATTTTATATATCCCTATATTATGTTACAAATTATACGCTTTATTATTAATAATATAATAACGACGGACGCAGAGAACAGAATAATGAACCTGGCGATAGATCCTGGAATTCGAGATGTGTAGAGAGAATTTGTTGCAACTTTATTTGGATTAAAGTTCCGTTAGTGTCACATTCGGCGGGCGGAGGAAGTTAAACTTGGCCCTCTGTGATCCTCTTGCGTGGTGAAATGATGACCATTTTGGATTATGGAAATTTTATGGCGCGCCGTCATTTGTTACTGTCAGAAACACGAATGAGTGTTTATACGCTTTGCTCTGCCAACGCGGGAAAAAAGATTCCGTTTTATTATTTTTCGTTTATAACCCAGCCTTCGGATATCGCTTGTACCGAGTATTTTTATTTTTTATTTTTACGGGGCTGTTCTAGTTTTAGGCCGTGGTCTTATTTATTATTTAATAAACGGAAGTGATAGGAGCTACTGGCAACTCAGTGGGACAAGGGCTGTCTTAAATTAGTTATCTAAAGGCAACGACCATAGCAGGTTCACTCGATAACGTAAGTTAAGCACCACTGCCCACGGTTAGTAGATGGATGGGTGATCGCTTTGCGAAAACGCATACCAGCGAATATTGCGTGCCGTTGCCATACCACCGAAAACGAGGAACTGAGGCGGCATATAAACTCAGCAGTTGAGATTGTTTAAATAAAAAAAAAAATGTCATCATCATTAATGGTGTAACAGTCTTAAGTGGACTTGATTCGCGGCCAATTCGTCTGGCTTAATCAGAATCAGAACCGATCCTAATCTATCAATCGTCTTTGTTCTTATTTTAAAATACCTCCCCTATTTTGCTATTTCGAGTAGATTAAATAGTACTAAATAATTGTAGTGGTAATGTATTGCAGGTATAGATGGTTGTGTTCTGTTAAAATATAAAACGTGATTCATAATTTGGGGTTATGTTACATAGTGAAAAATTTCATTTGCGATTTGTTAATTTTGCGGTTGTTAAACATTTTAGCTAATATTAACAAACATATTGTGTTCAATTAATAACTTGAACAAATAATTTGTTAAATTAAAATTTTGTCAATTCATAAATTTTAACAAAAAAATTGTTGTTTTTATTTAATAGCTTGATTTTTAAAATTTTACAAATATACTCGCCAATAATTACAAGTATCCTAGTGGGTATTCAAAATGTCTAAAATTTATTAAATGAAGGCATTATTATTATTATTATTATTATTCTTAAAAGACTGTAAGTGTACTTATGAATAGAGAGCAGATTATATGCACGAAAAAACTGAATTATATGCGCATATATATGCACTTTTTTTGGGAAATATGCACTATATATGTACACATATGACAAGATATCCAGCAAAATATGCAAAAAAAATCTTAAATTATAAGACAAAAAGTATAAATGAATGAATTATTAATTTTTTTGCACAATACAGTCTTAATTCTGATTCACAATTAACAAATATACTAATATACATATAAACTAAGTCTAGAAACTTAGTAATTCAGTATATTTGAGCAACTTTTGTTATTCCATATTCTTTTACAGATATTATAAGATTATGACAATATAATTTACAAGATAATTACAATAAGAAATTATTCAAAATTTTCCATCACGAGTTATATTGTCGCTGCTCACAAAACATTACACATTACTGCTATAATTATTTGGTACTATTTAAAATACTTGACATGATAAAATGCGGCGGCATTTTTATATAAAAACATAGGCAGCTGATAGGTTAGGATCAATTTTACTCCTTTGGCTGTTATAGTTCGTTATCGGATATTTCCTTGGTCTATTGGTTTAAATCTGTAAGTTTGACTGGCCTCCTCTATACTACCTTTTGAATCACCGCCTCCTTCATTTCGGCAGACGCATTTACAGAAAGTCCAGACGTATGTCACGTTCTTCTTCGTGACATAACTAACAAAGATTTTCTTCCTATGCAGTATGCACTGCTATATTCACGTACAAGTAATGTAGTAATGTAGGCAATGCAGTGGACTTGTACAGCTGCAGTATTGTTGGAAATTGCCTTAATATATTCGTTTTGATAAAAATAACATCACGCCATTTACTGACATCTAAGTGAAGCACTCTCCTCTACTAGATCTCGGTATGCAGTTTTAGGAAGAATTGGTAATTGGACTTATTGAGAGAATAAAATAAAAGGAGAGCAATGATGCAGCACTTGAGATTTGAGAGAACTTTGGTAGCGTATTTCAGAAAGTTTCGAATAAATAAAAGAAAACAAGTACTGGAAAATTGTGAAGTACCGAATTAAAAATACCCAAAAATATATTTGTCTGCAGTTTTATTGATACAAATTACTCCTGAAACTTTTCAGCAAGTCTCCATTTAAAATTATTTGAAATATCTTGCAGAAAATATAAAAATATTAACTACCTGCAAAACAAAATAACAGTGGGGTAACTTTTCAAGATTTATTACGCGTTTATTTTCTGCAGAAATTCACAAAGAACCCGACTCGAAATTCAGTTGTTATGAGGTGCATTTGTTTGAAAACAAAGGAGGAAAGAGCTGTAAATTCACAGTTCACACGAGAAACAGTTGACAATCACCTAACCTATTGACTCCGTAACTTTGCCGAGCAGAAGAGATGTTATCATAAGAGACACGTGGAGTTACATTGCTTTACAAGATTTTACTTTATCATCTACAGACCTCGGGCCAGACCAGGCGTCAGCAACCATTTCTGACCGTGGGTCAAAAATAATACAATGTTTTATTTAGTATAATTTTTTATACTACACTTTCTTGTAAATCAAATTTATATAAATGCTATCAAAATTATTATTATTTGTTGAAGATTGCAAGTGTTTTTTTATATTATGGTGACCCGCGGGTCAAAGGTTGCCGATGCCTGATCTAAACCCTATGCTGCACAATATTGCATTACTGCTCCGGTTAGTATTTGAAGTGGCTGGACGACGATGTCATGTGGACATATAACATCACTACATACACAACATGAATGACATATTAAAGACACAGTAAAGTCTTCTGCTCATGACTGCAATCTTATAAGATATAAAGATATTGCCAAACAATCCTACCTTTCGTGAACACGTTCGCAGTAGCAATGGTCGGCTCCTCAACGCTTGATCAGCAAACAAAGTCAATCACAAAACACAACACTAAAATAGTCTACAAACCCTAGCAATAGTTTTGTCTCACACCCATGGATTATACCACTTGAAAAAAATGAAAAAGCACCACACAAAATGGCTGTTCTTTATGGTTCTTTATGAATCTACAGCATTATCAATCACGTCTTGTCGAAGATTCTAATGGTCTTGCGCAGTGCACTCATTGTGATTAAATATTGCTATTATAGACAATACTTGTGCGCGAAATATCTTGCAAACATAGGGCATTCGCATTGGATTGTCTAAAAAGATTCAAGCAAATATGGGACTAACAAGCAAATGAAATGCAAAATATATTATCAATTATTATAATTTTGTTTATTATAATGGTTATTTTAAATTTATTTCTTGTAAAATTTAATTGTAAATAGCAGTAACTGTTTGCTCATTAGGATTTGTTTAAATTACATGTTACTACAAACTTATATTTGCCTGTACAATAGAAAGTGAACTGCAAAAAAATGTTCTTATGGACAATTATTGTAGGCACGAATTATCTTGCCTATATAGATTTTGCATAAGTTTGCTCTAAAGATTGGAAGCAATTCTAGTACTTATACGAACAATAAATACAAATGTTTATTTAACTTATATGTTTCCCGTACTAATAATACTGAAAAATCTCAATGAATGTAGATTTTTTAACTATAAGAGCAAGAATGGAAGACAATGTAATGATGTACAAAAAGACTTAAATACCCGAAGGGCAGAACGGCATACAGGTACATTGTTGAAACGAAGTCTTACAGATGATTATAGCCGAAATTTAAATAAAAGGTTATTGGTTTAAGTTCTGTAAAATATTTTGTAAATTCGAGAGGACTTACTTCAACATATGTTGTAATTTTCGAAGTGGAGCGATGTTATTTAGTGACAATATTCATCCAGTTTTGTTTGTAATATTTTGAATGTAGGGCAGAGAAGCAAACAAACGTATATTATTCTCTTCTCACTCTTCTTTTCTTCATAGTCATTATTTATTTTATTAAACATCCTATAAGCATTTCTTTTCTTCGAACTTCTCTTTCTGGCAAATGTTAGTACATAGTACTAAATTATAATTGTACAAATTGGTTAAAATATTAAAATGATCATATTGTTAAGTTCTGTATAATATTTATAAAAAAATTTACGTTGTGAATAACATAATTCTTAGTCAGAAAAACAAATGAATTACATAAACAAGTAAATAGAAACAGTAATAAAGTAATAATATATGATTTATAAGACAGAGGAAGCCATGTCTTGTTCAACTCGTAGCCTTCATTGCAATTCACTAACAGATTTCTATAGCTTCTCTTATGAGTCTGCCACTAACACATTTCGATCTTGCTATAATTTTTATTGAATGGCATGACTAACTTCAGCAGATTTCCCAGGTTGGTTCAGATGAATGACCCGTTTGTGTTCTGTAATTCTTGTTGTTATCGTTCTGCTAGTCTTTGATTTTTTTACTTTGAGTTCTGATTTTTTTTCAATGCATTATTGCAAGATGCAAGATATTCCCATCGAAAGAATTGAATGCACATTCCTCACCTCTTCCTCTTCAATTTCCAAGGCTTCGGATGAATACTAAACCACCTATAAACGCGACATTATTACAACATTAAGCATCTCCTTCGTCCAGAACGCATAAATTAAATGATGTTAACCGAAACATAAATAATGCTCATAGGTCGTTTACTGCAGTTCGTTGGCAACTCTGCTACAAAGTGACTACGTGAGAAAATGAAGATTTATAAATAACACTGGTCTAATAGGGTTCTAATTGTGGGCCACGATGCTAAATCATTGCGTTGTATACATACATATCACTGTTTAAGATTTAACCAGACATTCAAGAACCACTCAATGCGAACGGTAATATGTACAGAAGGTTTCTGTTTAAATTGCCGGCCTTTCACTGGGAATATTGCAGTACGCATACAAACACCGACATAGAGCGGACGTACTCATACATCTCAGGCTCATGTATGTAGGAATGGAAGAAGATATGTTCGAGCATAATGCACAGCAGTTATTACACATATCTTTCTGTAATCCTTCATGCTTTCCGGGTAGTTCAAAAGACTAAACATTTCGAGATACCCCTAAATAATTATGATCGGGTATCCTACAAACATACATCGAGGTAATTTGAAACCATTACATAGAAATGAATTATATGTAATAAGTTAAAAAAAACTTTCAGAATTTATAGTAAATTATAAAGACTTTTGGATTAAGTTCTGTAATAGATATTAATTTAACTAGGCACCAAAATATGAGGTTTTAAGCAGAGGCTACCGAAGTTATAAATCCGTGTTTGGTGCTCTGATAAACACATTTTTTGCAGATTAATTTAATTTCGACTGTGTAAATGGGGTTTTTCACCATTTTTTTTTTTATGAAACTTTATCTATATTGAAGACTATCTACACTTTTAAGAACTCTTAATTGTTATTCATTAAGTCACAAAGATTTTTTTTAAATGTTGTGACGTCATAGTAGAGGTATTGCTGGATCTAAAACAGTACAGATTGTAATTAATTCTAATCATATATTTTTTTACTTATTTTATTATTATTATTACAATAAAATAGAACATTTATGTAACAAAAATTATTTAAATCTCTACTGTTTTAGATCCAGCAACACCTCTACTATGACGTCACAACATTTTTTAAAAAATCATTGTGGTTTAATGAATAACAATTAAGACTTTTTAAAAGTTTAGATAGTCTTCAATATAGATAAAGTTTCATAAAAAAATTTTTTTTTTTAAATTGTGAAAGACCCCATTGTAAAGTGTAAAAAACCATTTGAAATCTCAGTCATACAGCATATATTCATTCTTCTTACATAACCGACGTTTTGGTTTATACTTAAACCTTCTTAAGGGTTAGTAAAATACACTCGTAAACAATCATTCAGTTTTTTGAAAACGTCATACATACAAAAACAAATCAAATACACATTCATGATCTCAAAACAGACAATGTTGTCAATATATTGTAACATGAATGTTTGTTGCAGAGAAACAAACAAACGTTTATTATTATCTTCCAACTCAAAGTTGTTCTTCATGTTTTTTGGGCGAAAAAATAAAATATTTTACAGAACCTAAACCAAAAGTCCTTATAAATGATTGTATTTACCTCACAGATTAGTGTATTAGCATTCAGCAAGTGTCTTACAAATACTATTGAAGTTTTCACACACTTCTTAACCAGCTTTTAATATCTTTCCCCCTCTCCACTCCGCGTTGCGTTCTCGAGGCTGATTGCTTCTTAAAGTTGAATTTAACGCACACGAACTTCGCTCGCTAAGTTCGCGTTCCGTGTGTTTGTGTGTGTGTGTTCGACGTGTTGGCAAACTTAATATTATGTCTGTCCTGCGAAGAGGAGTCGAGGATATGTGAGAGGGCGCGACGAAGACCTCAGAGAGGGACTCAGGAAGAATAATTTTCCTTCAGGGTTGGAGTATTCGAGGGATTGAATTGTATAGTCCAATTTTGAGGCAAGAATTGATATGTTATTTGATGTTGCAGAGGAATTATTGTAGTACTTCGTGAAAACCGTGTCCAATAGTATCCATAGGAACCCGTCACACAATCGTCCAAGGGAGTTGTGAGGAATATAATCTATAGATTTTCTGGATATGTCAAGACCATAATTTAAAAGAAAGCAACACTTTTGTCTGTATTCCGTAATGTAAAACTTCTGCTTTTTGTTTTGTAATGTAATACATATACAGCACATCTTTCACAGTCGTTTAAAATATGCAGAAATCGTGACGAAGGACAGTAAACGTTATTGTTACTGTTAAATGAAATACATTGAACATGTGTTCTCGGTTAGAACGATTCGCTTTTATTTGCATTGCCTGCGTCGCGTGTGTAATGTTTGAAATAAACGAGCTCTATACACTGCTATCCAAACCTTACTTTGGTATTTCGTCCTATGACAAATAACTCCTAACCTATGAGCAGCCTTTGATCTTATATATAAATGCCGTCCCATTTTATTATGTCAATTATTTTAAATAGTACTAAAAATTGTAGTAGTAGTAATGTGTTGTAGCTATAGATGATTGTGTTATATGAGGAACGAAAATATAACAATATGATTGCAGAATATTTTGTGTAAAAAGTGAAAGTGTATGATTTTATTGATTGAGATATAATAAACAATTAGCAGCAATAAAGTACATGTACTATTCCTGTGGATGACACAAAAAATTATGTATGTTTCTTATCGTAATATAAGATATTCTCGGATGTTATATTCAAGACCATTATCCGATATGATTCTACGCGGGAATCCAATCGTAAAACATATATATCCTTTTTAAAATCTTAACGTATACTTTTCACATTAGATTGCCCAAGTCGAAAACAGAAGTATAATATGCTAAAACAATCAATAGCTGTACTGAAATGAAATGACCTGTACTGAAATAATCACAAAACAAATTCATTTCTCAAAATGCTTGTAATGTACTTCATTTCCCTAGTTACAACAAACATACAATGAGCAGATTTTTTAGTGGCCCTAGAAAAAATAATTAGTAGCAATAAAATACGTGTAGTATTTCTGTGTATGATACAAGGAAAACGACAATAACTTTATATATTTTCGGAAGCGATACTGAACACCATTATGCCAAATCACAAATGTATAATGATGCTTGTCGCATTAGCTTACAAAAAAGAAAACGTAAGGAGAATTTGCTAAAACAATCAACTATAATATAGGAATAATCTTAGCGTGATTTCGCCAGAGGTCCTATCAAATTTATACCGATTACTTCCCAGGGTCTCGACGTTTTAAATGTCCACCCATTCAGCCGGCCGAAGACTTCTGTTCAGGTTTCTTTATTGGGATTGACATCTCATAAGTATACTTACGCTCAATATTATAAAGAAATTTAAACTCCATTTAAATTTACTTAATCAACTTCTTGACAGCAATGTTAAGTAAGTCATAAAATAATTTGAAATGATGTGCTCTTAAAAACAAATAAATTTACTTTAAAAGTAAATTTATACGACAGTTAAATTAAATTAGGATCAGGATTGGTTCGAAGGGTACACCAAAATGTCTATAACAACAAACTACATATGTCGCGTTTTTAAGTGCAGTATTGTCAGGAATTCTGCAGATATACGAGTAACCCGTCCGAAACATGTGACCATTTCAAAGTCTAGAAGTGTTAAACAAATCACCAAACTTGACCACATAGCCGTAAATCAAAATTAGAACAACGTTGCCACACTATTGCTTCGAACAAGTTATAAATTTACCACGAATTTTCTGCGCTGAACTTTGCAGAAATCGATAGGGCTTCCATTGACGAATCCACTATATTATACTAGCTAGAATTACTGCGTATTTGCTGCAACCAAGCGAAACGGCAAGAACATTTATTAATCGGAATATAAGTTAGGTATATAATAATAAAACTAAAACTATCTATTATAGAATCAAACGCTTCAACAAAATTAAAGAGAGTACGACAATCTACCTATATCTTTAGTTTGAATTGATTTCATGGGCGAGTTGCAGAGATGTACGAAGATACAGCGAGGCACAAACTAGGATGGTACAAAAGCCACTCATTGTAAAGGTTTCTCGGTATTTTGCTGGGCTTAATTTCTCATAGGTTGTTGTTTCTTCCTTGTTATTACAGTGGGTAGGGTGTTGGATCTCACTACATACTTATGTGTTATTTGCACATTCTTCGTGAGGCAATCATGCACTCAGGAAGGTTGAATACTTTGATTTACTAAATGATTTATTCTTGCACTTGCTATCGTTGAAATCTTATAGGCACTTAAATAAGAAATCGCTTGGACAGAAGCACATCAGCTTTTGTACATCGCCTTGGAAAAGATATTTATTTATTTATTTAATTATTTTGTACAAAACATAAAGTTCCAATTACAGGATGATTATATAGAAAATAAAGAATATAACAGTAATCCTGATTAGGAACACCAAATACCCGAATGCAATTCCTCTTTGAATACTACTCCTGTTAATCAAGTTTTTCTTCCAATATTTAATTCTTTTGTTCTTCAATTTTTGGGTTCAGTTTTTCAATTACTTTATCCAGTAGTTTATCAATACAATTTCGTTGCTCAAAAGAGAACTGATGGCCTGTTCAACAAGCTAGAAGCTAGATTTGTGGTACTCAAAATTTGGATTTTTAACTGCATTAAAAGGCACTACGAAGCGACAGCCCAACACGTCTAGTCGCTAAGGTATATACTTCAATCCAGATATTGAAGAAAAAGTAAGGGAATTAGGACAACTAACGAAAACTGATTAAGAAAGAAATAGATATTCTGTCTGCAGTACAAATAGAGAATTTACGTGGACATGACCAAACAGTGGTAGAAACTTTGGAACAAAAGATGCGGATATTTAGGTAGCAAAAGAAAATAGACCAATTCAACTATAACACAAGATAAAAATATGTCATACATCATACTACATCCCACTTAGTGGGGTAGCACGAACTTTGAAACACAATCAACCAACATTAAATAAATAAATAAATATATCATCACGCCTTTTACCCATTATGGGTGTGGCACTCTGCTTACGCAGATCACGGTAAGTGATATATTTTTTCGTATGAAGTGCGGTTACCAGCCGTCAAATCATAGCCCCCAAAGATGTTAGTGGTGGGGGAACCTCAGAGGTAAATTTAAATTTGTAACAGTTGTCGGTGGGATTCGAACTCAGGATCTCACGATCCAGAGTCCGACACGTTACCACGGAGCTATTTACCCCTCAACCAACATTAAAACAATCTATTCTAACACATCACTTTCCCTTCGTTTATATTTATATATGTTCGTCTATTCTTCACACTCGAATCATTCGTTCGCGCAACAAACCATCAATCCTTCACCCTCAATCTCACCCGCATAAATTAGTTTACCTTACAAGTTTAATTGACTCACTCCCACTTTTCAACAACATTCTTCTCAATGTCATACGAAGTTGTAAACACTCAATCAACCATCTCTAGATGCATTCACGTTTCGAGAAAATATACCTGGAGCACTCAAAACCTTGCACCCTACAGATACCAATCACCCAACCTCCTGGTCAATGCGTCTATCCGTCGACTCTACCCAAATGAACATTCAAATCAATCACCAAAACATTTACTATATATTAAATAAAGAATTTCGCAGCGAATGGATAATTGGTATTAGTAAATTATGCGGCTGTCCTAAGGACGAACTCTTGGGGATCCCTCGCCTTGGCTCCGCCCATATATTTTTTAATTCACCCTAAGCAAACAATTGATTGAAGGCGTGTTATCACGAACACAAAATATAAAAGTAGGTTAAGTTATACCACGCCACACAAGGTAAACGTGTGTTATATTGATCGAAGAAGAGCGCAAACACAAACACATCTAGGATGTTCGGAACACCATCATTCAACTGTTCTACGATGTTTGGTTGTTTGCTCCCAGCGCCTACTAGACAGAAGCCAAGACTTTGTTATTAAATTATTTAGCAAACTACGTTCATTCTGGGTTGCACTACATGCTACTGTTTATAATTCGTAGCTCTGGCAAACGAACACAGATGGGTCTGTGTTATTAGGAGGTCTAAGCTGATGGTCCCTTGCAATTGACCATCAGAAATATGGATAATACAAGTGAAACATTTGGACAATGAAATCGATATTTATTAATTATAATACAGTGAATCATAAACCTATTCTTATTGAGCTAAGTCTCCAGTACAGGCTGAGCCCAGTAAAAATATTTTACGGACTGTTATTTTCAAAATCATAGCAACGTACATATTTATTGTGTACGTTTTCAAAGACTATTTCGAGCGAATTGTTTAATGTATTGTGCTGTACGCTCCAATAAATTATTTACGATTCAGTATATCATAAAACATTGTACAATGCTCGACCGTAATCTGAACTTTACATGCTCGCGCCTATATTACGGTTTTGCTATATAATTTACTATTAGACATTTGGTAACTGTAGGATTTTACGTTGTATGTTTTAATGAGTGCAATTATTAATTTTGTTTTGTTTTCTTTCAGGTAAGACTCGCTTCTCAATCGTACCACTAGATTAATATCCAGTAAGCGTGAGTACTTAGTACAATTTACATTTATTTGATACTTAAAATTCTGAGTAACGGTCTTGCAAAATAAATTATTACAGTACTACAACACACAATGTCACATATGACAACTTGGAGAATATTAAAAGAGCAGCAGTTACATCCTTACCACGTAGAAATAGTCCAGTGTTTGCCACCAGAGGATTTACCTCAATTATGACTTCTTGATTTAGTTGGTAATAAACTACCAGTTGCTAATGTTGCTCCTTGAGTAATTCCCAATAATATTCTCATATACATAAACTATTAAGTGCTAGTTAGATTTCCGGAAATTTACCGCCTGGATTATTGAGTTTTTATTGCTACGAAAATTAGCACGAGTCTAAGACGAGTGGTGATTTTCAAGGCCTTTTATTCATGAGGTGAATTAGCTTTTGGATTATGTTCTGTATAAATATTTTATAAAATACATCGTTTAATAATTCAAAACGTTGGATTTAATAAGATAATTAAACATAACTTAATTCAAAAATCTTTTTAATTTACTAAAAGTTCTAAAAGATTTTTTAACTTATTGTATTTGTATGAATTATAAATAAACTATACTAGCAAAATCCAAAATTAGAAGTAGATACAAGCTATACATTGCCCCAGTATTTTTGGTCCAAACCTGTCGAAGTAGGCTTCGACTGATTTGCGATGCCACTGCGCATTGAATTTTCTACCTGCCGTTGTCGTATATGATATTTGCAATCATTTCAGTCTAAATTTAGCTTCGTCTAGTGCAAATCATTGAATTTCGGTGTGTGCTAGTGTACTTGAAAAGTGTTTGAAGCAGTTCCGAGGCCTATGTTTCATCGTCTGATGCAATGAAGGTATTTGTTATTTCTTTTTAAACCAACTATTGACTTTTGTATACTTTATCTGATAGAATGTTTGGTTATTAGCTATATTTTCATGTACGATAACCTGTACGAGATATGCGATATGGTATTTAGTGTCCTTCGGTTTTATAGGCTACTGCAAGCTAAGTTAAATATTCGCTTCTCTAGTGTGTTCTACAATTGTAGTCCAGGTGCTCGTATATCCTATGGTGTCGAGTTTGCATTATTCCTTGCTTTCCTTCAGGAATGTCCCAATCTTTTCCTTCTGTTCTTCTCGACTAGTCTTGAGCATTATATTTGACCGACCTGCCTGTTGTCGTTTTCACCAAATCAACTAAATTACTTCTTCAAGTTTCTAGTAGATGGTCTGATTCAAGTCTAGCAAGCTTCCCAGTGTCGTAATAGCTTCTTCTTCCGTATCGATCAAATGTTTTCTGCCTGCCTATTATCTTGTAAATGTTCCATTATACACTTCCATTTGCTTCATTCCTTCTCTCCAGTATTTTAATTCCTGGTACATTTTGTAAGAGTATTTTGTATAAATTAAAACATTTTTGGTTTAGAATTACTATTCGTAATTCTTCGTTAAAATAATAAGTGAACAATATAAACAAGTACCTAAGTAAATAGAATCAGTAACTAAGTAACAACAAAATATGATTTATAAAATAGTCTTGTTCAACTCGTAGCCTTCATTATGATTCACTGATAGATTACTTAGCTTGTCTTATGAGACTGCCATTGGCATATTTTGATCTTGCTACTTTTTGTTTCTTCAAAATTTATTTAGAAGCATCGTTATCCATTTCTTATTGGATTGGTTAAGACAAATAACCTGTTTGTGTTTTGTAATTGTTGTTTTTATCTTTCTGTTAACTGTTAGCCTTTCGAATGTAACATTTTCCATATTCACATGTAATATTATATTGAACCGGTAGGGATGGCTCCTGAATTGATATATAAGTGGGCACAAGGTGACCATATAAGTTGTTAGGTGGATACCCAGATGTAAACAAATTTTGGCGTGGCCTGCAATGAAAGTGCAATTTGGTAGTCAAAATATTTCTTTTTTTATTTTCTATACATTCGGCAGGGTGTCTAAAATTCCTAACATATAGCATAAAATAAATGAATATTATAAATGATTGAAATGAACCTGTGAAGCGGGAAAATATCCTTTTTTCACGACATGGTAAGAAACCCCATCGTTCTTCTCCCGAAATAGTGAGGAAAATGTGTTGTTCTTCTCTAGAGAGAAAAATATAGAAGTGTTACCAATATGAATGTTATTTACAAAAAATATATTATATAAATTATAAATAAATTCCTAATTTTATTGAAAACCCTTATTTTAGTGATATACATTCTTTAAATTATCTTACAATTATGTCTTATATTTTTCTTTTTCTTATTAAATCACAATTTGACAACCTATTAAAGATATTTAAGATTGGTTCCTTGGCAACACTGCTACACCGCCTTGTGTCTGATAACCTAACTTTTAACGTGTCAATCTGTCAGTTCTGTTATCAAAGTGTATTTTAGGTCCGAGCAAATCGTTTTTAGAAACATGTGAAAAAAATGTTGTGTCCAACACGAGCGGAAAGCTCTTATTCCAGTCTCGTTCAAAATGCGTCACTCGCTGCGCTCATGAGGCAAACTTCGAACTCGAGGGGGAAAAAGAAGCGCTTTCCTCTCTAGTTTGACAAATAACTATTGCGCTCTTCAACATATGTAGTAACTATGGCTGGTACCACGAGCTCTGTTTTTGGGTGTTTAAAGAGCAGTGTTTTAAGCTCTGTTTTAACGCTGTACAATGTTCTAAAATTATTTTATAAAAAAATATTTCAAATAAAAGAGGTAGATAATACATTTCTCTGTAAGTTCTATTTGAAGCATTTTTTAAAAACAATTTTAGAACATTGTACAGTGCTAAAACCGAAATTAAAACATTGCTCTTAAAACACCCAAAAACAGAGCTCGTGGTACCAGCCTGTATATTTAAAGTAAAATAAATTGGATATTTTCTCACTATCTCAATCCACAGTAGGAAAAAAGTTTAACAGTTCCATTGTGGTAAGTTTTACTGCCTTTAAAACCATATAAGTACGTGTAAGTATATAATGGGGACTATAAATTAAAATTTATTAAAACTTCAAGAAATAAATAATGAATTTAATTACATTTTTAATAATGTGAATTAAGAGTCATTCTCAATGTAAATAATTTAACACACTATAAAAGAACAGTACAGCGATTATAATTATTATTTCTTTCCCAATCCATTGGCAGTTGCATTTCTGGTTGTAGTTGAGTCTGTACTGATAAATATTTATTATTATAATACTGCTAATTGCTTGAAATGCGAAAGCTCATCGAATTATTCGTTTGCAAAATTCACGCGAATTCGCACGGGTCACGCATATAGAGCTCTGAATCCCAGTAAATATTTAATGAGAATTCATAATATACGTTAAACATTACGTTACATCGCTACATGGAGGGGTTCCATTACACTGCGTTAATTATTTAACCTGGATATTTATATATTAGTTTATGGAAGATGAGAAATTAATTATTAAAGGATTGTACATAGTTGATAATGCCTTCATGAGTTTATTGACACATTTGTGTATTTGCCGCATTAATATTCATAAATGTAATAACATTACAAACAGAGAAGTGTGTTATTAAACGTAATTTTATTTGAGCTTCATCATTACTTTATTTATATCAATAAATAATGAACGTCGACAGTCCATAGGGTTTTCTATGGGTAACATCCAAGTATAGGCCTTTCTAATACATATGTATAAATAACTTCTCTCTATAAATGCTCTATAACTATGGCGATTTTATACAAGAAAAGTAATAGATTACCCAATGGTAGGTATAATTTTGAAAAAAGTTACTAGTGAGTAATTCTTTATTTATAACAATAATAATAACACACAACACCTTAGTAACTACTTCGATTGACATTTTCATTTAGAAAATTTGAAGCATGTCACTGTCAAAATATATTTCTTACTTTTTACACGTGGGCAAAGTGGAATTACCCACTCGATAAAATTATTATCTATCATGGGTAATCCATTACTTTGCCCACTTGTAAAGTAAATAACTATTATCTACGATAGTGTGTAAAATTGATGTTTAACTGTTAGTTTCAAGTTTGTAAAATGGTTGTTTAGAATCCCATTAGTCACGGGCAGTCACGGAGTGCCAAGCAACGAGTGATTAAAATTTTTAAACACGCCAAATTTGCAAAAATTTTGTTATCATGGCAAACTTCTCATTTAATATTATGATCCTACTTCATAAATAAAAATATTTTTAAATATTTTTTGGGGTTTTTCATTATATCGTAGATAAAATTTTGTACGATACACTTACGTAAAGCGTCTTTAGTCACTCAGGAGTCTTAAAACACTCGCTACGCTCGTATTTTAATTGACCCATTCGTGACTAAAGACTAGCTTTACGTACTTGTATCGTAAATAACTATTATCTACGTCCATGAGTTAAATGTCTATTATTCCACTCATTTTGCGTGAATTAAGATATTTATTATCGCACACGTTTTCATTAACGTGCTATTTATTATAAATGTTGGTAATACAATCTTTACAATTCTTTAAATAAATTAATATTTAATTAATTAATAATTTTTGAAGCTTGTTCTATATCCGACGAAATATTTTCTAAGTCACTCATTTTCATGAAATTCTTTAGAAAATTAAGAAAAACAACTGCATAATTGTTTAATGCCAAATTGTAGTCGTCATGGATTAAAACATTTTTACAAGAAATACTTGGATTAATTTTCTACTTATAAAAAATAAAGTCAAATTATTTAAATCTTTTAAATTTGGGCTGGCGTAGATTAAATACACGTGTGACAATGCATTATTAATATACTTAATTGTAATGTATCTTCACAGTTCCTCATGTTTGTGGTTCCTTTTTAATCCGGTCATTAGAACAATAGACTTTTGCTCTCACCCATTCTAAAACCAGATATCGTTTTTCGTCCATTCGCCCATCCGTTAAGACGTCATTCCTCAAAACATGTATTACTCGCTACAATACCAAATCCATGAGAATTGTGCTAAATAAATATTCCGTGTTTTATAAAAGCATCGACGACCTTATAGTAAAATAATCTCCACGTATTTACGGGTACGAAACAAAATGGAAAATGAGTAATGATTTCGTTTCGTATCAAAATTACAACTCAAATTTCACGTCATTCACGTTGACGGCTTCACGATCGTTAACTGTGACGAGACCAGGTCCGGACCTCCTGGTTTTTCGTCGTGCTTCTCTCTTTTACGTTGCGCTTTATTGGTTAGAGAACTGTGTCTTCCGTGTACTTTTGACATCGCGTTTACACTTCCAGGAATGGATTGGATAGGTTGCGAATAACATTTTGTGGTATTTCGTTCTATGCCCTTTCGACTATTGTCCATGGTTCTTCTACATTTTGTATTGGGTCCGGATATGTGACACTGCTCATCTTTAGACATCAGATTTGCAATAGACAACTAATCTAAATAACTATGATTGTCTTCTCTCGCTGATGTCCTTCAAAGCCTGTCTGTACCTACTGTTGTCATACGCATTTTTATTTATTTCTTTAATAGGTTTTACAAGATTATTGGTCCTTGTTTTCTTCAAAGCACTCTTCTCTCCTGTTCACACACTTTTCCATTTTGCGCAAAAGTTCTGAAGAGCTTCTGTATCTACTGTTGCTATATACATTTTTATTTATTTCTTTAATATTAATTTTACAGATTATTTGTCCTTATTCCATTCAAAGCACTCTTCTTCCCTATTCACACACCTTTCCATTTTGTGCAGCAGTCCTGAAGAGCTTCTGTATCTACTGTTGCTATATGCATTATTATTTATTTCTTTAATATTAATTTCACAGATTATTTGTCCTTGTTCCCTTCAAAGCACTCTTCTCTCCTGTTCACACACTTTTCCATTTTGCGCAGCAGTTCTGAAGAGCTTCTGTATATACTGTTGCTATATGCATTTTTATTTATTTCTTTAATATTAATTTTACAGATTATTTGTCCTAGTCCCCTTCAAAACACTCTTCTTCCATATTCACACACTTTTTCAAGAGCTTAATTTTAACTGTCCTTTAAGACCAGTTGCGCATTTGCTTCAATGTCATCAACAGACTGAAAACGGCGTCCTTTCAGCACTGATTTTAATTTCAGATCTAGCAAATATAGAGGCTAAAGGACAGTCATCTGACTAATTGACCAACCTGAGTATACTATCGCATTGCCGTGATGCAAGAACCATAAGTTGTCTCGCCACAACTCTGGTTTGTTTTTGCGTTTCTGTGAAAGTTATCCCCAGCTTCTTGTAAAATTATATGTTGCATAGTTACTCCAGAAAATCGTACACTTCAAAAATCACTGCTAACACTTAAAAACGTTGCACTCAAATAACAACATCACGAGAACTAAACGATATATCAACTATCCAAGAACATGTGGTTACAATTGAGGTTATGTGCAACGTAATGCTGCCAACTGCATATCACCAAATATCTGTTCGCGCGAAATAAGTTGTTCTTAGTAACAGTTTCGTCGCACAGCACCAAAGATAATCTCACTGTTAAATATATTTCGGATTTGTTTACTTTAAATTTAAGGCGCGTTGAATACAAAATAATGTCAATACACTTCTGTGTCAAACACGAAGACAAGAGGCTCGAGGCTATGAAAAATATTTTTTGTTATTTTGTCACTAATCTCATTATAATTAATAACGGTACAGACGTCGTGACGAAATCCCACTTCAAATCACAAGTCGAGGAGCTGAAAGACTCGAAAACTGAAGAGTATATGATAGTAATGAAGTTTTTTTGATTAATTAATTGGTAGGTAACCTATCGCTGTATTTAAAAAGATGAAAGCAGGAGGCCAATTGCTTTTTTTTAACGAGGATTTGTAATGAATTATGATGACCTTACCAGGACTGGTCCTATCGTTTATATTTAGTTAAGAATTTCAAAACATTTGCAATTTATAAAATACACAAACTAATAAGGCATTATTCTTTTAAATACCTAATTGGTTTGACTCACAACTAACATATTTACTCAAATACGTAGGTTGTTTTATTAGAAAACTGTAAGTATACAGTGATAAAAATGTTTTATTGGAACAAACAGATTCCTCTTAAATGAAGAGAAAAATTGATTTGAATAGTGCCAATCCGATTTCATTTTTCTTTGTAGATTTAATAAATATTATTGTATGAAAATTTATTTAGTTTTGAAGGAACATATCAAAGTATTCAATTAAGACTCATTATGGAGACGAAAGTAGTTTCAATAAGAGTAGTTTTAGTTTCTCTTTTACAACGATATCGTTTTAAATAAAAACGTTTTGTTTAAAATTAAAAGGCCTCTCTTTTATTATTTTTAAAAACAAAATTTAAAGTATATTCATTTACTTTCAATGCACAGAAAAGAAGATAAATAAAATTTATATTCTATATAATATAGATTTGACATAATCATTTTGAAAGAAAAAAAAATTCTTCAACGAATGCATACAAAAGGAAATCTGAAAATTTTCTTGAAACAAAAAGTTATTTTTATAAGTATGCTTATGGTATGTCAATTCCAATAAATATACTTGAACATAAAGTAGAAGGGAAGTAATCACTACAAATTTGATAGGACCTCTGGCGAAATCACAGTAAATCTATTCCTATATCTTGCTTGAAATTGATTATTTGGTTTATTTTTCTCTTGTTAAAGCTAATATGAAATACTTCCTTAGACATTTGGAAAATGTTATATTATATAGTCCCTCTTATAATCCTATGGGATAACGTCGTTCAGTATCGTCCCGAGAATATTCAGTTATGGTGTAAAATATTTGTTCTCTTCTATGTATCACCTACTGGCACAGTACATAATATTTTATTGCTGCTAATTGTTTATTTTATCCCAATTAATAAAACCTTTTTACACAGAATGTTCTGTAATCATAACGAGTTATATTGTCACTCCTCATAGAAAACAATCATCTATGTCTGCAACCCACTACTTCTACAATTATTTAATAATATTTAAAATTCTTGAAGACTGATAGGTTTGGATTGGCCTTGGTCCTTATGTCCATCGGGTGTACAGGAATATAGTGTATCCTGATTAGCGCTGTCTCAAATTTTAATAACTATTGTTATCCTCTATTGGTAGCAACATTTTAGGCTCTAATTAAGAAAGTATTCCATAGCATACATTACAAATGTGAATACGTTAGAACCCAATTATCGCTCGGCCGCGTTAAGAAACATCAGGTAGAAGCTCCACTCGTGGGTTTGTTTTCGACCAAGTTCTAATGAGTTTCCTCACAGGTACGTTAATAATTTGACCAAACATTGTTAGTCCATGCGCCATCGAACGCTCTGTTTACTCTATAAATATCTTATTGGCATGGCCATATATCACCAGCCGCCATTACGTGTAATTGACACACCAATTATTACGTCAATTTCAATTGAGTGAAGGTTACTCTGACACGTTTAGTTGCTCTGTCTTGTTGGGCTGGGAAACAAGGAATAGTTTTAAATGGGGCAGAGCAATCACTTTGTTGGAAGTTGTTTGTATTTATTTTACGATACGGTTAATTGTAAACCTACTATTATGGAGCTTTGAAGATTGATAAATGAAAGTAATTGAAATAAAAATCCAAAACATTCAAAATTACGAGTACAGCACATGTTGGTCTGTTTGAGATTATGATGATTTCTGTATGTAATAATGCCTGATCAATTGAAAGAATTGAAATTTAGCTTGTTTGTCGTTACATATGTATACGAGTATGTTAAAAATTAATAACTAATTTTTTATTACTGCAGTCAAAAAGTTTGTTTTTTTTCTTAATGTTTACTTTTACGATTCTAAATTTCTCCTCAGTATTGTTTTGAAGAAAAGAAGATAAAGGAGAGAGCATAAGCTTATATTAGGGCAAGGGGAATGTAACCTGGTGAGGGCAGATGCATGCAAACCATGTTTCTGGTTGCAGTGGGGATTTGCGCGGTGCATACGTTCAGAAAAAACAGTATGGCTGCCAAATGCTGAAGGTTTCTATAACAGCGGATCTGGTTGCAGTGGGGGAAACGACTTCACCATCGTTTGCTAACGTTCTTTCCTTTATTTTCTTTCTTTTAAATAAATAAACTGCAGTGTGATAAATGAGTTATAAGTTCGGTAAATAAGTTTTTACGATACAAATAAAATGGATGCTCCCGCGCATAACATACCAGTAAATTTGTGAGTAGGTAGACACCTAAAAATTACCTAATGCAATGTGAAATTAAAAACGATTGTTTTGAAAATAGAAACAAGGGAATCTATTTATTTCCAAATCAATTTCAAACAGGAAATAATATATACATAAATTGTATATTTGAATGGAGTTATAACCCCCAAAGAATTAAAATATACCCAGCTTAAATATTTAAACAAACAATGTGTATTTTCTCACCTTCATATAATATTTACAAAAACAAGCAAATGTTTTTCTCAATTAGTACAACACGTGTATTTAATTTTAAGTGTTCGCCTGCAGAAATAATTTAATGCGAAAACGAGGAGATATATGAAACACATGGGCATAAATTCAAGCGGCAGATATTTTAGTAGTTATCGCCATAAAATTCTTATCTTCTGCGTAAGGCGTAAAATGTTTAACTTATCGCGTTCGAGGCGTTTTAATAGCCACTTTAAATCAAGTATTCACTATTTAAATATAACAAAAACCATTCCTCCATTTGTTAGTTAAACCTTGTAGATTGAATAAAACATCAATGAATCTAATTTTGACATTTACAAGAAGCTAGTTCAGATCATTATATCGCGACATTTTTTATTCTTTTTCCACTATTTGCATGTTATGCAAAAGAGCTCCTCGCATGCTAAATACATATGTATTGTATGTAATGTTCATGTATATATGTAAATATATAACGGACAGCAGGTTCCGACTGTCATTTTTCAAGCCGTTCAACTGTTTCCACGGCACGGTTGATGATACGAGCATAATCACCGTGGTAAGAACGCTAGAAGGAGGAGACAGCAAGGGTGCAATTAGCCTGAACCGAACCGTTAGGATGTCAACAGAACTTTATGCTAACTGTCTTAAAGGCTGCAAGCTATTATTTCAACTATATGCTTGTTTGTTTAATTGGAATCTATTCGATGCGCATATTGAAAGATATATCACCCAAAATGGATAAATGACATGATGATATATTTATGTTGATCCAAAGAAATATATATATGATAGTACTACTCGTGGGATTCAAACACTTTAATTTGAGTCCAACAATTTCAGTTTTGTGTTTGGTTCGTGATAGTTTAGTAATTTTCTTTTTTATCTTCCACTATATCATGTATGGGAGGAATAGGAATAATGCTATATTCGATAGTGAGTTTTAAATGGATAAGCCGTTTTAGCCGTTATTTTCGCTAAA
This sequence comes from Poecilus cupreus, assembly GCA_963942605.1. NCBI lineage: Eukaryota > Metazoa > Arthropoda > Insecta > Coleoptera > Carabidae > Poecilus > Poecilus cupreus. Next base: position 16,357,541 of record OZ012728.1, read on the forward strand.
CTGAAATTTTATATTATGTGTTTTACATTTTGTATCACCTTAGGAGAAGCTGATTAGTTTTTGGTGATAATCTAATGACCGGATGTGATAGACCAATGAGGTTATTTTGAAATATCTCAGTAAATTATGTTTTTATAACAGTTTTTGTTTATAGCACTATTTGAGACTTATATTAAGGAATAGTATATTGTACAACAAGCATGGAATGGTACTCATTTACCACGAGTATGAAAGTTTGTAGTATTCGCCTTCGGCTCATGCTGCAATTCCTACGAGCATGAAATGGACATTCCATGCAAGTTTTCCACTATTCTTTTTCTACGACCATGATATTATTTCCTAATTAATTTAATTTTAATAACAAATTTGTCCGGCTTTCACCATTCCAATATTTGACAATTCTAAATAAGTAACCTAACAATGGCACCTGTACTGGAATGAAATGACCTGTACTGAAATACTCACAAAACAAATTCATTTCGCACGATGCTTTCAATGCACCTCATTTCCATAGCAACAACAAACATACAATGAACAAATTGCTAAATGGTCGTAGAAAAAATTATTATTATTATTTATTTAAGCGGTCTCAACTGCTTAGGTTATATGCCGCTTTGGTATCTCGTTTTTGGTGGTGTGACAACGGCACGCAGTTTTAGAAAAACGGTCACCCATTCAACTACTGACCGCGAATAGTGTTGCTTAATTTGCGTTATCGAGTGTACCGGCTTAAATGCTACCTGCCACGGCCGTAGCCTAAAATATATATTGAATTTTTACTTCGTTTAAATATCCTATCATTTTGATATGTGTCATAACTGAAAAGTATATTTTACAGAAGAATAGGTGCTTTTTGGTGTACTGTTTGATAAGAAATCTATAATGATAGCCCACGTCAGTTTTTTATTAAGTTTTTAGCTTTATTCATTTTAGCAGACAATTTTATTTTAGTTTAATCAATTATTATTTCTAATTTAATCACAGTATTTTTTATTCCAAATAGGTATTTATGTTATATCTGGAACATTATAAGATGATGATAGGACATTCTCCTTTCGAGCACTTCAAAATTTCATTGTAGCCAATGAATAGATCATGTAGTTCTCTTTTATTACTGAAAATGTCTCTTTTGGTTCTTAAATTCTCGTTTTTCAATTCTGAAAAGGTTGTATTACAGCAAAGTGAATGAGTGTACTATCTTAGTAATAGCTCAATTGCTACATGTAGTTCGCCTTTATTATATATAAATTGGCACATTTAATGTTACTGATAAACTATTAAAGTCGTTAATGATACACTAATTACATAAATATTCATTTAGAAAAGAGTAGAAAACATCTACTTATTGTAATAATACACATACAAGGTCTCAGTATATCTAAAAGCTTTATAAATTAAACGATATGAAATTGCTGTTTTAATATTAGAAAGATTATTGATTTCTTATGTCCTATATACTGTCTGCTGTTTCACGGTTTATCAATATTTAATGTTGGTTAAGGCAAATTATATTCAACAATACCGTCATTATTAATTTAGTCCTTCTCTTATTTCGATATTGCACATGAATTAATCAACGATTTAGCATTTCTTGGAATAAAACGCCATTTGTGTTTGAATATGACTTGGAAAAATGGATGCCGTGGCTGGCTCGAATTAAACACAATCTGGAAGCCTAATTTTCAATCACTTTTCGAGACTGCTGGGGCCCTATATCGGCAATAACCTTGTAAATGTTGGCTTCCATGTCGTCCATCGTCTCGGGTTTATCGGCGTAGACTAGCGACCTCAAATATCCCCGTAGAAAATGATCTAAAGTAGGCCAATCCACAGGTTCACTACGCGATATTATGCACTCATCGAATGTGTCCCTCAATAAATCGATTGAGGCGCGCACTGTGTGACAAGTTGCGCCGTCTTGTTGAAACCACCGCTCTTCCACATTAATGCAATTCAATTGGGGAACGAAAAAGTCAGTAATCATGGCTCTATAGCAGTCTCCATTGACTCTTACGTTATGGCCGGTATAATTTTTGAAGAAATATGGACCAATGATTCCAACAGCTCGTTAGGAAAACCAAAGAGTGCCTTCAGTTTATGTAACGCAGTTTCAATAATGGTTTGTGGATTTTCTTTACCCCAATGACAGTAATTTTGCTTGTTGACGTAACTATTTAACAAAAAGAACCTCATTGCTGAACGAAATTTCAAAATAAATTTGCACAATTTGCAAGCGTAGTTCTGGTCAATGTGCCCCTTGGTTATAGCGTAAGTCTATTTATTGTGAAATGGCAAACCAAATTGGGCACTAAACAGCTTTCAGCTGTTAAATTGGCTGTCCCTGAAAAAAGGGTTGCCAATTCGAAAAACAAACCTTAAAAAAAACAGCCGTTATCTCGTAAGGTTGACCGACAATTTAAAAATTTTAACGAAGCTATCAATGTCATATTTCAAATTAAGATTCTATGAGATCTGATTAGATTTTAGCAATCCTTCAATGGGAAATAGTAGTTTACCTGAAGGCCTATCAGATATTTTGTGTATATCTTAGTACATAATTGAGTATAAATAATAATTCCTTTTAATTCTATATTGTTTAAAAATTGTTTAAGCCGGAGGTTATGTGCTGGCCACATCAGATTTTTTTAATAGTAGTTCATCTTCAAATAAGTATAATCTCACGAAGAGATATAAAACTATGTAATCTTGCGTTGATGTCTTTTTAATGGGGCAGAAAAAAATCTTCCGAGCTTCTTAGCATTCCTTGAGGCACCTCAGGTAGACAGCCAACAATCGGATGTACGAGAGCAACATTATGCAATCGTACAAGGTCACTATTCACACCGATTTCGTCTCGCACCAATGGGTCCAACCAGAGTGAGAATATTCTCAGGTAACTTGATCGGTTACGGTAAAAAGTAGACCTTAACGCCTCAGGAAGCAGCCACTGGATTACTCAATGGACTGACTCTCTCTAACACGAACTGTCTTTATTTATTTGTTTGAGGTCAATAGGTAAAACAAATGAGCTACTACTAAACATACATATTAATATGAACCAAACGTCTATGTGGGCAGTACTAGAACGGATGACAGGAAAGATAAGAATACACGTATGAAACAAATAAATCGTTTGCTACTATAAACATAAAAACAATCTAATTAATGCTCGGCATGACATTGGCATTTGTTGTCTTTTTATATTACATGTGTTGTTAATCATACAGGAATTACTTATTCATAAAGTAAACATTTTAATAGTACAATCGAAAGTAGATTGCGCATTTGATAGACTGTAGTCGTAACTTCATTTTTCGGTCTCACAACATTTATTTTAACTAAGATTGTAGTTAAGAATGGTTAACATAAAAATTTACCCTAAAAACTGCCTGTTAGTAATTTAGGACTATTGGAATTTTCTAGATCTTTTTTTCCTTAAAGATGTTCCTCTCTGGTACTTCTTTAAATCTTCATAGTTATTTTCTTTCTCCTGTTCTAGTTTTGCAATGTCTAATTCCTAGTAATTATAAATCCTCTTCTACTTCTTTAAGTAATGTTGATCTTAGATATTCCCTGCAACTAGGATTTCATTGTAAATTATATTATTACTAATTGTTGGAATTATGCAGAAGAAGATCGTTAGTTCCTCGGAAGCCTGTTAGTAATTTAAGACTAATGGAATTTTCTAGATCCTTTTGTTCTTAAAGATGTTCCTCTCTGGTACTTCTTTAAATCTTCATAGCTATTTTCTTTCGCCTGTTCTAGTTTTCCAATGTCTAATTCCTATTAATTATAAATCCTCTTCTACTTCTTTAAGTAATGTTGATCTTAGATATTCCCTGCAACTAGGATTTCATTGTAAATCATATTATTACTAATTGTTGGAATTATGCAGAAGAAGATCGTTAGATCTTCGGAAGCAAGGGCAATAGGGAGTGTCCTATTGAATGCATTATCCGCATGAAAGTAATAGTCAATTGAGCACATTGCCGCGCATTTGAAAGTCCATATAAATAAGTACATTATTTACCTTTACATTATTCACGTTGAGGTCGTTAAATGTATTAAACATCAATGGCCGTTTTAATGCGAATCAATGGAAGTGTAAACGCCGACATTAAAACCGGATGCCGGCTCTACCTTTCCTGCGCTATTCTGCGCTCCATGTGTGTGTATTTATGATGACACAGACGCAACGCAACGTAATACATTACGTAACATAATCGACTGAGTGCAGCGACAACGGCACAAATTGTCGTTTAATTCTACGTTAATTACCACTGGCTTAATGCATGCCTTCCTGATGATCGAAACTGAATCCACTGCCTGGGGATGCCGCTAATCTAATCGAAAAATTACTTGATCTCCAATATGAAATTTTCTTAGTGTATTTTCTTTCCTTAATAGTAAAACCATGTGGAGTTTATTTTGATATCTCATTTATTTGTTAACTTGTTGAACGTTTATAATGTAAAACGCAAGACTTTGGTTTAATCATATGTATATCTAAGCCTTGCTGTTTTATAGTTAATATAATAATAATTTTTTTTATTGAATGTCTGAAGGCCAACCATATACAAAATAAAATATAATGTAAATATTATTAACCTATACATAATTAACAAACTATAAATATTATTAACAAAATAATAGATAAATATTTCTTAACTAATCTATCTTAACAAATAATGCTTGAACTGCAATTTACTTCAGAAATGTCATTTATATACAAGTTGAAGTAGTGGCCCCAAAACACTCCCTTATGGCACACCGCAATCATTCGGTATACACTGTTACTTAGAACTTTACTCCACTTCACTTTTTGACTTCTCTGGATCAGATAACTTTCAAACCACTTGAACGCTACCCCTCCTATACTGTAGTACAATTAAAATACACATTTTCTTCAAGCAATTTTTTTTCCGTAACACAATGCAGAAGAGTTTATTTTGATATCTTATTTAGTTACTATTATTATATAAATATAATACCGACCAGACGTAAGTCCAATTCTAGGGTTTTATTAGTCCTTGTCCCTTCAAAGTACTCCTCTTCCCTTCTCACAAACTTTTCCATTTCATGGAGCAGTCCTGGATAGCTTCATTTTAAATGACTTAAGTTCTATGTCTGCACTGAATTTGATGTCATTAGTAGTCTAAAAACTGCGTCCTTTCAGCACTGATTTTAATTTAGAAAATAATAAACAGTCTTAAGCAACCAGGCATGGCAAGTAAGGAAGCTGATTTTAGCACAAAACTAACGAATTGACAAAGCAGTGTGTGCGGGCCCATTGTCGTGGTGCAAAACCATGAATTTTCCCCAGTTTCATCCAAAAAATTTTGTTGCATCGTTGCTCCAAAAAATCGCACATTTCTAACATCACTACTAACACTTAAACACGTTGCACTCAAATAATAATATCACGAAAACTAAACGAGTTATCAACAATTCAAGAACATGTGGTTACAAAGGAGGTTATGTGTAACGCAATGCTACCAACTACTTATCACTAAACATCTCCGTTGGTGCAAAATTCAAAATGCCCGGTTATTTTCTGAACTTACGTTGTATCAATGTCACCTTGAATGATATTATATGATCTAACCATATGATGTATAGAGGACTTTGACAACATATATGATTTGAATGTTTTTAAGTGAAACAAAGATTTATGTCTTGGCGATAATCTATTGACTTGAATGGACACTTTATTGGTGATATACATACAATCAATGTCTTGGCGTCTTTATTCAAGTGATAGTAAATCAAAACGTTCCAAAAGTTGTATTGCAGAATTTCGTCCAGACGCATTTTCTCAAGTACTACTCAACAGAAAATTATAAAATTTTGTATTTCACATTTGTATACAGGGTGTTCATTATTAAGTGGCTACCATTGCGATCTCGAGAACTAGAAGAGATACGAAGTTGGTTAAATTAGCAAAGAATCTCTATTTCACATAGGTATTTCAATGATAAACTGAAAAAAGAAATTCAACCAGTGGTTCTCAAAATATGGACACCAACTTTTCTATTTTAAATAGAAACATATATTTTTTATTTACTCATTCAATAGAGCTTTTTATTCTGAATTCAACGATATAAAGTTTTCATACCCTTACATAACAAAATTTTCGAAAAAAAATTAATAAAATTTTGAATTAATTTTTCCTAAATATGATATTAATTAGAGTGCCATGAATGAAAAAAGTGAATATTTTGTTTATTGCTACTTCTGTTAAATGAGAAATTGTTCTTCATATCATTTTTAATACCTAAAAATGGATTAATTCACTTTTTTCATTCATGGCACTCTAATTAATATCATATTTAGGAAAAATTAATTCAAAATTTTATTAATTTTTTTTCGAAAATTTTGTTATGTAAGGGTATGAAAACTTTATATCGTTGAATTCAGAATAAAGAGCTCTATTGAATGAGTAAATAAAAAATATATGTTTCTATTTAAAATAGAAAAGTTGGTGTCCATATTTTGAGAACCACTGGTTGAATTTCTTTTTTCAGTTTATCATTGAAATACCTATGTGAAATAGAGATTCTTTGCTAATTTAACCAACTTCGTATCTCTTCTAGTTCTCGAGATCGCAATGGTAGCCACTTAAAAATGAACACCCTGTATACTAAGGAAGAGCCCAGTTGATAATGTTGAAAATTTGCTAACCCGAAGTGGTACTTTACTTGAACGAGGTTTTTCTTCATTTATGACCATTTTTGTTAACCCTTAACTTGTATAGTGGGGACTTTATTGACCCCACTGCAAAATGTATGTATAAAATAGAAATTCACGAGAAAACTTGATGTTATATTTTTATTTACATCTATTAAAACAGAACATACATAAAAATAAAGAAAATAAAATTTACATACAACAAATAAACAATTTAGAAAAAAAAATACTGATTCTATGTTGCCAGCCTCTTGGTTATTGGGGCGTAAAACTGTCAAAAATAATTTTCAGGGGCCAAACGGAAAAAAATACAAATTAGTATACCCGAATCACATCACCTATGATATAATTTTTTTTGTAGTACAACAGCAAAAAAATTACAGGGGTGTTTTTTACTTACATTTGACTTCTTTTTGAATCGGTTTCATTTGAAATGTGTGTTTGCTTTCTGCATAGAAATGTTACAATCAATGTCTTGTATTTCGTCATTTTCATCTTCGCTCTCGATAATTAGAATATCACACAACTCACTTTCAGTTAAAAAACACCGAGACATGTTAATTATAAAATCAACGTAACTGGTATAATGGGGTCAACAGAGACCCCAATTGTAATTATCTCTTTAACTAAGAAATATATAAATTCGGGTGATCGGCACTAAGTCGAGTGTGTCGATTCATGAAGCTACTGAAAAACTCAATCATTCAGTTTAAATTTTTAACACTAAACAACTAGATTTAAAATACTGGGGTCTTTAAAGACCCCACTATACCAGTTAAGGGTTAATATAAATGAAAGAAGTTGCAATTATTTTTCCGTATCTAATACCAATAAGTTCTATAGTATAATTTTAATTTAGAGGTTTTTTGTAGTCCATGATCGTTTGACCATTATTTCTACATAAAATTTAATTTTTTATGACAATTGCTTTCATATTGGTTTAGATTTGGTTTACATAAAACTATTTAATTTATTTGTGAGTACCTATGTATAGTAGTAGTAAAATGAATTGATTAAATCAGATTTTTATAGTTACTGCGGTTCAACTAAGATACATTTCCTTGTAGTATATTCTTTCTTTAATACGACCACGTTTTATTTTGATATCTCATTTACTTGTTAACTTATTTAGTTCATTCCGTCTTCATGGTATGTATGATATTATTTAATAATTATCCACACATGTATAAAACTCTAGCTACATGAGAAACTGATCTCTAAAGCATGATGAATGCCGTAATGACTTTAATGAAAACAGCCTTGAGTGCTCCATTAGGACGCTGGTTTTAAGTATTTATAGTACTGTGTTAAATGCATTTCACATACGGATGTTAAAAAACTTTAATTCTTGGTAAATACATAATAATCATGCTTTTCCCTCGGTTGGGGAATAACTTATTTAAAATAGCATTTTCATTTTGATGTAAGCGTGTAGCATGATATCAAATGGTACTGAAATAATATTTTAATAGCCTGTGTTCGTTCCGAAGCATTTAAGTGAAGATTAATTGAAAGTAATTGAAATAAGCATCCAGATCTTTCTATAAATACAGCACATGGTGTGTTCTTTTCGAGATAATGATGGCTTCTCTTATGCTCCTCTACTTTTAGCAGGATAATGATGGTTGACTCGACGGAAGCATTAGACATTGAAATTTAGTTTTCTCTGTCTCTAGTGGTAAAGAATTATTTTACAGTGAGCCCTGTAAAGATTAATTGCATGCAAAGTTTTATTTTTACAATTATTTTTATTAAAATATACATTACATAAATTCTCTACAACAAGCCTGTAAAACTTCACAGGTCTCTTCTACAAGCTTGTAAAATTTTTCAGATCCGTGCGCTGTAATTACTCATGTACTTAGAGTTACCAAAGTATCTGTAAAGTGTCATTCACATAGAAGGTGTAAATAAGATTTTACAAGCTGTTATCTTAAAAACATAACAACACACATATTTATTATATACGTTTCCAAAGACTATTTTGATCGAATAGTTCAATATAGTATGCTTACACGGTACAGTAAATTATGTACTATTCCGTGCATCATAATACATTGTACAATGCTCGACCGTAACCCGAACTTTATATGCTCGCACGGTTAACAAGCTGACTTACGGTCTTGTAATGTATATAACTAATAAACATTTAGTAAGTGTAGTATTTTACCTTGTTTGTTAAAATGAATACAACTAACTTTTGGTTTTGTTTCAGGTAAGACTCTTTTCCCAATTGTACTACCAGTCTTGTGCAGTAAGTAAGTAAAACAGCCATGGTAAGTTGATAAAAAAGATCAATCGTACAGAAAATATTATTTGTTGCTAACAGTCTGTAAAGGGTCACTTTTACTGCCAAAGCTGTAATAGTTATTTACATTACAGCAAGATATAACAGTTTTTAATGCTGAATGGAGGAGATGAGAGTAAAAATAGTTACCATGCGTGTATTGTACAACATTTTACTTGTTACTCATTTGTAAATCAAAATATAAACAAAACCAAGTCCTGTCAGTTACACACAACTGTTCAACTGTTTTATTTGAAATAATTTCGCATAAGTCTTGTAAGCATTACTGAGTCAATTGTTTACCTTGTTTACTAACTTGTAAAATTTTTACAATGCAGCTAACAATTAGTAAAGATTAATTGTCAAGGGCAATAGAGGACTTGGTAATAGCTATTAACATTCCTAGTGATGTTATGAGTATCGTAACTGCCGCAGATGTCAGTTGAAATCCGAGCTCGTAGAGCGAGGATTTTAAGACATCTAAGGCCTGTTATGACTCATAACATCCGTGGTTTGTTCAATAGTTTACCGGTTTCAGAAAATGAAGACATAAATGCCATTAATAAATATTATTTATTGAAATTCTTTTATGAAAAACGTCTGTCATAATTTTAGAAGGTGATCAAGTAAGTCTGTTTGTTTTTATTTAACACCATGGTTACACTTCTTTTGTATCATATTTAAAATTATTTTTTTACTTAAACGTCAAATGTGTTCTTCATAGCTAGATAAAAAGTGGATTTTGGTGATGTTGAATTGCCTGAAAATATTTGGAAGGCAGCAGGTGAATCTCTGAACAGCTTAATTCCGTGTGTATTAATAAATAGCGTTATATTATCATTGTGTATTATTTTCATTTTCTTGACTGTTTTGACAGGTCAGTAAGGTAATATTACCCTACAGAATAGAGTTATGACATACTTACCCTGCCTACTTTTGTGCATGTAAACATAGGTTTAATCTCCTGAAACCGGTAAACATACTTTACATAGCAACCGTTCAAGATACGCATAGTAACCGTCAACAAATTCAAAGCAAACATTTAACATACGTAGGACAATGTATTTTGATGGCGATAGCCTTGAAATTATGTATTAGAAAAATAGTCACTAAATTAATATTAATTCCAAATCGCCAAAAAATAACGTACTCAACACCAAATAACTATATTGTTAATTTTTGGCCAAGACGGAGCTACATGTTTTTACATAGTACCGCTCTACAAACCAAGATGCCCTTACAATATTTCTGTCCCAGGCTCGTTTTCCGCTTTCATAAAAGCCTACAAGTTATCATTCCAGTATTACTACATTTTAGTGTTACTGAGTAGAGCACAGTTAAACATTTCGTGCGTCTTCCTGTAATTCATCTCCTCAGATCTTCCATTTCTTAACTCATCCATTCAACCTCAAAAGTCATCTACCCACCCGATGACGCATCTCTGCTCTTGGCACGGTATCACCGCGTAGCGGGGATCATCACCGCCATTGTCACATGTCCACTGGACACGTGACCACTGACCGTGGGTCTGATTGGTCTAGAACGCAGATGGGACTGGTCACTATCTGACCAGTTGAAAAAGACGCGGATGTTTTTGCCTCGGCGCCATAAGTTAGCCTTTCGGATATTGTTTTGTATGAAATGTATTTGCTTAAGTGTCTACAGGCGACTTAATGCAAATTCTTGCGTATGCAAACATATAAACCTAGCGAAATGATGAATGCAGTGTTTACAGTTACAAAGCCGCATAAAACATACACGGGCGCGATGTATGAACACATGGACGTACACATACGTGAGTTGCATATGATAAATGCATGACGTACAGGAATTATAGTGAGATGCACACTTTAATCGTAAAATCATTATGTGGCGGGCTTGAAGAATGGTTTGCTGTATTCACTTGCACAATTCGTACACCAGTTTAATTTCATGAATATACCAAGTATTTTTAAGTTGATGTTACAGTACTAATATTAGATTTAAATATATCTATCGAGTGTTTCCTTTTTTATAGGCAATAGGAAGAACCATGTTGTAAATGCGCATCTAAATGTATTTATACAGATTTTACTAAAGCATTTGATAGGATGTATCACGGGGTTTTATTTGAAAAACTTAAATCTTTTTCTTTTCTATTGTTCCTAACAGAACATATTTTGTCCTATCTTTCTAATGTCTAATCGTGATTTACCTGTTCATTATTTAGGTTATAAATCTGCTTTTCTTTCTTTGTTTCCACTTTAGGTGTACCACAAGGTTCAAACTTAGATCCTTTACTATTACTTTCATTTATGAAGGATATCACTGAAACCTAACAGTGCGATACTTTTACTTGCTGTCGACTAAAAAATATATTATTCCATTATTTCAATTAACGATATTTTGTACTACATATATACCACCTATGCGAAAATATTGAAAAACTTAAATCTTTTTCTTTTCTATTGTCCCTAACAGAACTTATTTCGTCCTATCTTTCTAATGTCCAATCGAAATGTACCTGTTCATTATTTAGGTTATAAATCTTCTTTTCTTTTGTTTGCTCTTTAGGTGTACCTCAAGGTTCAAACCTAGCCCCTTTACTATTTCTTTCATTTATGAAGAATACCACTGAAACCTAACAGTGCGATAAACTTTTACTTGTCGACTTAAAAATATATTATTCCCTTTCTTCAATTAACGATATTTTGTACTACATATACACTACCTATGCGATCAAATTAAACATCCACTTAACATGTATTTCTAACGGTCTATTTGCGAATTTAATGTCACTCGTTTAATCATAAACAAATGAAGCTTATATTTCACAAACTTTTCGGTACCATGATCACGTGTTCTTAAGTTTAGCGAACATTCTGATTGGTTTGCACTGTGCAGCTTTCGGGTATTTACACCATAGAAAATATATTATTCATTAGGTGATTGGTCATAGCCTATGAATTTGAGAACAAAAAAATAATAAAAAATAAGTCGGGAACGGCTTGGCAGGTAGCATTAATGCCGGATCACTCGATAACGCAAGTTATGCAATGCTGCCCGCGGTTAGTAGTTGAATGGGTGACCGCTTTACGAAAACCTATACTAGTGAATACTGCGTGCTGTTGTCACACCACCGAAAACGAGGTTCCGAGGCGGCTTATAACCTTAGCAGTTGAGACCGCTTAATAACAATAATAATAATAATAATAGGTATTGGCAGAGTGTACCTACATTTATTTCAACAGCAATCAGATGTACACTTTTCTTAGGATTTTATGTCACACATAAAAATACATTTAATTTATTATCGGTCATTCTGTTTTCTTCGTTTCATTCACCATTTTCGATTATTACTCTGCGCTTCTTACAACGAGGAATAACAATTCCTATTTCATTAAACAGCTTTATAATTCTGTTAATCGTCGCACGTACAGGAATAGAGCGTTACTGATATAATGCGCTAAATAAATCTTTCACTTGACTTATCGAATTTTCCAAAAAATACCGATTTATCCATTCAGTTTTTCTGAGATAGTATTACTATCTTTGATTACTGATAAATAATTTAATCGCTTCTCATACTCAGGCAGTACGACTGTTTGAATTGTATGTTTTATTTTCCATGGCACTCTGTAAATAGCTACTACAAGATAGAAATGTATTATATCAATAAATTTAGGCTCATTTGATGAAGTTTTTGTTTCTCAATATTTTTTGTATTCACACTTTTGTTCTAAAAATTACAAGGAACGAACTGTCGCCAAATGAAAATTTTAACATAATTCAAATATAATGTGTCCTAAAAAATACATCCGGAATACATACTGCACGTAGTTATTTAGTTACTGTTTTATTTACTTGCTCATGGTGTTTACTTGTTTTTCTTGCGAATTATTTCGTGTCAGTAATTCGAACCGTATTTTAATAAAGAAGGGGGTCCATAAGGCCGATTTTCGATCCAATTGGAAACGTCAGAAAAGTGAATTTTTTTCTCGTCCCTAGGACCATACACACAATATGCACCGGCTTTATGAACCCTCCTTCTTTTACAGAATTTAAACCAAAAATCTTTTATTTAAAATATTAGTTTTTCTTTTACAAACAAATTCAGGACCAGATAATAATTCATCAATTACAATCGGTTACAATGTAACAGTTCATATTAAGCAGTTTGTAGAATGGTGTTAGCAGAATACGAAAAATATCCCGGGGCTGTTGTATGTTGTGTTGTGTATGATAGCGCGAAAGGAAGGGGAAATGTATTATATTTTCCACGCACGTTTATATGCGTGGACGCACGTATTTAAACGCTTCAATTAATCACTAATTACGCACGCGTGCTGCGTAAGTTTGGAGCAGTATCTGAGCCAATTTGTTTTGCTAATCTTCCCACTATTCCACTGCTAGTTCCTAAATAAATAAAGCGCACATTAAAAACACTTGTTCTCCATTTCAACGATAAAAATCTCTAAAGATATTACCATAAAATCTGACTGCGAACTGTGAAAACTGTTAATACTCAACTGCAAAAAACTTCAACGTGTTCATATAAAAACGTTTCACGCTGTGGTAATACTGTTCAACCGCGAAACAATAACGACGAATAAAAAATTGTGTTTAGCGTATAAAAATACGTGGAGTTGGCACATAGTTGCGCTCGTATATTTAAATATTCTTTGTTGTAAATTGTGGATTTCTTTTGTTCTGACCGCCGGCTGCTCTGTTTTTCTTTTCTCACACTTTCTTTCACTCGGCGTCGTTTATTTTTGTTATATTATTAGCCTAAATATTTACTATATCGGCGTTTTATTACATCAGGTTCCTACGAAATAAAACTCATTTATTTAGTAACCTACTAGTGTTAGTCTACAAAGGTAATGGGCCCATAAACCAATTTTTTTAAAATTTTTTTATGAAACTTTATTAGTATATGTATATGACGATCAGTGAAAACCTGATGTTAAAATTTCATATATTACCCGAGATATGATTTTTCAAAGTTTGTGTGACATTTGTGTGACGTCACAGGTACTACTCTAGTGGCACTAAACCAACGATTTTCCATGATAGTAGATATTATATATTTTTTAATATAAAAATAATATTTTCATATTATAACTCTTAATTTACAACAATTAAACTTAATATAAACTAAGACAAAATTCCTTTGACAACTTTAAGAGTATTTTACTTGATATTCGAGTAAATAACAACAAAAGTTTTAGGACAGTGGCGCTAGTAGTGATGTAAGCTAACCGCAACACACATTTTTAATCAATAGATTTTCAACACAGCACAATCAAACAGTAAAATTATGAAACAAGTAATAGAAGCCCAACAAATATTATCTTAAATACCAACAAACAAAAATATGAAATGACATTTCGTAGTTCTATTTTAGCCCACAATAGGCGTTGGGCGCAGCGGCAGACGCGCGATTTGCAATTTTCATCTTTCTGGCCAATAGCACAATGCAAATACCTGTGACGTCAAAATATGTTCAATTCGTTATATCGCTTTACTGCAAAATATTTAAATGAAAAAAAGTACTTTACTACTAATTATACCATAAGTGTTACACGATTTTGATATAAATTTGTCATATTTCGTTTATGGTTTATGCTCCCATTGTGGTGGATGTTTAATATTAACATGTGCTGCATTACATTCCGTTAAAATTTGATGTATCACTCCGCGGCACAAAATAATTCCGTATGCAAACGCAGGAAAGCGTCAGTAACAGAAATTTTAAACTGGCGGTGCTATTTTAATTCATAGTGCTACAGTTGGTCTATTTATTTTTATTTCTTCTTGTATATCCGTTCGTGTTATTTATCTTGGCAGAGGATTTACGCAGTGAATTATGTATTAGCAGTGGGAAAACGTTGTTTGTGTTTGGATTTATTTAATAGGAATTAAGGAAAGCGGCAATCGTGCATTACTGGGCTTAATTGCCCGGAATTTATAATCCTAGTCTTTTTATTTATTCGGCCAAGTTTCTACTGAAATATATCCGCAACTCATATTTTTCCTCGCAGCCAAACATTATCCATTATTTCGCCAATTGCTGTACGATATTATTTGTTGGCATACACGACCAGTATTTTCCAGAATAACGTGAGAAACATCTGAACGAGTAGGCTGTTTGAGAAAGGACTAGATGATTGGGCAAAGAAGACAGTCTGGATTGTTATTCGTTAGATAGATGCAACTAAAGAAAGATAAATTAGAAAATGTTAAAGAGGAAAACAATAGAGTTTAATGGGATGTAGAAAAGGAGCAACAACATGTAGAAAAATGGTGAGCTAGTGTTATCTTTAGGAGAAAGCAAAATAGATGTCAGTATATAGGGTCTTAACACCCCTGATGGATCAAGCCAGCTAGATCCTTCTGTTGGAGTAGATCAATCTTCGTTTTTTCCTTGAAATTATTGGAGTTAGGTTTCCCCTTATCTTTTGTTTTACTTTTCGAATTTTAAATCTTCTGCATTCAATTAGGTTGATTTGTGTCTACCTGGTCTTCTTTTTCCTCTTAATCTACATTCTACTACTGATTTAGTTGTATTCTTCTGTTGTCCATTTTGGTCCAAGCCATCTGATTCTCTGTTTCTTAATCTTTTTACTTTCTTCTCCTTCCAACTCTTGTTCCATTTTGTAGTTCATTCGTTTTCTGATAACTTTATTGGTACTATACTTATATTTATATTTTTGTTCCATTATTTTTAAATCTTTATCTTTTTTGGTCATTATCATTGTATATTTGTCATTATCATTGTAGATTCCTTTAGTAATCTATTTTATGTTGTGTTTATTTTCTTAACATGTGTTATTCAATATTTACTTTCACCAATGTTTATTATATTCTACTACTGAATACTTGTCCTCTAATTGGGTCTTTGTATTTTGGTGGACACATTAAAGAAATAAAAAAATTAAATGTTTCATCAGCGTACATTGTTATTGGTCTAATTATCGTTCGGCAAATTCTCATTTTTGTATCTTTAATATCTTGTTTTGTAGTATTTTTTTGTTTACATGGAAAGTCCTATTTTTTGCCATTATCATTTCTTTGATTTCTGCTTCTCTTTCTCCTTTGATTGGTAGCATAATGCATACAAATTTAAATTTTTTAATTTGCTCGAATTTGAAATCTCCTATCTGCATTTCCCCATTTCCAACTGATTTTTTCGAATTGCATTATTTTTGTTTTTGCTTCATTTATTTTTAATCTAATAAGCTAATTAAAAAAAGCCAGAAGAGATAGAAATAGTTATATATCTAGTCAAACGAAGAAAATTTTACGAACCCTTAATTTGACATGCGTTTGTTATAAACAAACCACTTTACTTTGCTTTTTTAACAAACTACTAGATATTTAGGGTACGTTCGGCATTAACATTTTTAGCGCTCAGATCGCTCAATTGCGTTCGGCATTGACATCACAGCGTTTTGTAGCGTTCGGCATTAAACTTGCTGAGCACACAGAGCGAGCTCAGTGTGCTCGCTGCAGAATCACAGAGCACAGCGAGCTCTCTAATCTGAGCATGCGTATAAGCGTTCATAAGCTGTCATTCCGTCCAAAGACTTGTTGATAATTGTTTGTTTCTATATGGTAGACATTTAAAAAAAAACAAAGGTGTCAAAGAAAAATATGGTCAGACAGGATCGGTTTCTGTACCTTATGGAGAAACTGATAAATGAATAAGTTTATTTTTTACATGAAATTTATATTTAATTAAAAACCGTAATAGTATATTATATCTCAAACATGTTTAAACTTATTTTAGAGCAATGACAAAGTTTGTACAACATTATTGATATTGTCACAATCAATATCATCTTTGAAATACTCTTCTAAAATATAATTTTCTAATATACATATGTTATGTAATATACCAAATCTATGCGTGCGGTTTTTAAATATATTAATCGTCGAAAACGTCCTTTAATAATGCAAACGCTCGCTCTATTGTATTTCCCGCCTTATCTACGAATCTGGAGCGTTCGGCATTAACTTGAACATCTATGAAATCTGTCACGTGACCTACTAGCTCTGAGCGATCGGTAGATTTTAATGCCGAACGTACCCTTAGAACGACCTTCCTTGATGAAATGATAGTTCACTCTTTACATCATTTTTCTGTCAGTAGCTTTCTGCTCTTTCTCTGCATAGTGCTGTTTCTTTTGCTTTTCTTTTTTCCTCTATAGCTGGAGCAAGCATATTATTCTGAACTCTTTTTATAATATTTTTAAGTGTGCTTTAATTTCTACTGCACAACATTGAGCCCATTTCAAAATAGAAACTTTGCTAACCAACAACCAAGTTTCAAGAGAAAATATTTTGTCACGAGTAACATATTTACGTTTCCAAAACAACCTCAAGTTTTGTAACCGTGTAATTGGTTACATATTCTCCCAATTTTATTAACCATGAAGGCAACATGAATTGCAACCATGGTTCGCTTCGATTTGTGTCCCAAAATACATCGGTAACCTCCACAACAGAACTACGCAGATAAAGTAATTTTACGTTGACAAGTTCCCCGGCTTAGTGAAAGTTCCGTCATTGTGATTGGTAGTTAATTGAAATTTGCACATTGGCAATATCTACAGATTAGGTATTCGATTGCAATCTACCGCAGAATGGAAAAAACCGTCATAATAAACATTCCACCACATTTTTCAATTCCACTGCGCGTATGAAAGCACCACAAGTTTAAATCATTCAGGAGAACGTTTTCTATTAAAATTGCTAATCCTGGCGCGGCATCAAACATGGTACCGTCATTCACTCTGACCCGTTGATGTCTTCATATTATAATTTGCGTCGCTATGGCTTCGCACTTGTTTGTTTATTTGGATCGTCACAGTTTCCTAGATATTAAATATATCTCGACAAGCGGTTAGTCAAGCTTTGCTGGCGGAGGCAAAGGTACACATGTGTCCTGTATTAATTGATTGTGTTTTTAGGAAAGTAGGGTTGACGCACATCGCGAGAACGGAGAGGCCAGCCAATGTCTATTTTAGACAGATGTGAAACTTCTTTATGAGCTAATACTTTGAAGTGTTTATACTTTGTACCAAATTCTATTCCTAATTGGATGTTACTAATGCCGGGCTTATACTGTTTACACTAAGAACTTATTTACCATTTAATTTACATTAGCAATATCACGAACACTAAAGAAATATTATAGGCTATTTTGTAACTTATTGTTACATGCAGCGCTAACTTCATTTTTATTATTACTTGTAACTTCATTTTTGCAATACCTGTACTGTAAGTTACCCATTAATAACAAAATTTAAACACAGTAAGTGGAACTTTTATTGCACAATTGGTTTCCATGGTTACATCATTTACTTACCGTCCACGTTGGATGGTAAGTGAAACTTACCGTTCATGGTGGACGGTAAGTAAATATATATCATTCAAATTTTATTTTTAACCTCAATCTGACAGCTGTTAATTTTGATACCTATTTTTCCTTTTCTTATATTTACGCAGGTATTGCAAAAAATATCTTACTAACCTCGAACTGTAAGTGATTTATTAGGTCTCTAATATTTAGGAAATCTCAACCTTACGGGTCTCGACATCCCAAACTACATTCTCGACCTAAAAACTATCACTTACAGTTCACGGTACGTAATATACTATTTCCATTCTCAGAACATAATTATTTTAACTAAGCTTATAATCAAGATTGGTTAACATACAATTTGATACATTGCGATAATATAATTAATTTAGAAATAAAGTTACAGGTGATGAAAAAAAATGGAGTTAACGCTAATCCCTTTTATGAATCTGCCTGTTTAATGTTTATCGGCCAGTTTAAAATTACAACAAATAAAAATATATGTGTCAAATGAAATTATCAATTTTTATTCAGTACCGCCTGTTATTACTGGTTAAATTTTTAATTCACAATCACTAAATTCCAAACCTTTTTGAGGTTGGTAAACATATCATTGCTTACTAATATGTACTTTCCAAACGCCGGACAGGGTTTAGGAAATAAAATTATTATTATTATGACAACCTCTTGGGTTGGAAGTGACAGATCTATCTCAAGGGTGGGAAATATTTATATAGAATTGCCTAGTAACACAGTCATAAATCTCTGAAATTAAGTTGAACAGTGCTGTCAACATATTGATAAAACCTTATGATTACAATAAAACATCAATAATTACAATATTAATATTGAACAGAAGCATTTATATTATAAAGTAATATAAAATTCTAATGTAATGCTGTTTTATTAGGATTTGAGTTTCCTGAACTTTTGACACATCAAATTATTGAAATAAATTTAAATATTTGTTTTCATAGATTACTACCATACATCACCTTTGTTTGTTGAATATACGAGTAGAATAAGAAGTTAATTTCGATAATTAAGGATGATTGTGAATAAAATAGTATAAACACCAATATCACTTAAACTAATATTAATAATCCAAAAACATATGGTTACAATACAATAAAGTTCCGGAAAACAAAATTTTGATACAGTATGAAATAAAAACAATTTGTACATTCATTTTTCTTTAAATTATTGACAGTTATCCATAGTTTTTCTGGGTTATTTGATACACGAAAATCGGTGTAAGTAACATTTTTCAAACTAAATTTAGTTTTTAAGATGATTTTCCTTTAGGCCCGGATAAAATCAGTCCAGTAAACAGTATGAAAAAAATATCCACCGTCCATTCAGACTGACATTTCATTCATCCTACTCAAAGAATTATCTTCTTCATCAGTTTATGTAACACAAAAATAAATCAAACACGATGTCTGAGATGAACGTCCAAATTACCGCTTATTTTTACTCACAAACATGACATTTTTCGTTGAAAATCTAGGTTAGCCCGTCGACTAATCCCAGATTCATTCTCTCTATTTCTATCAATGAATTTATTCATTCCCTGCAGCTGTTCCCATTCTCCCATTGACTTGGATGGACTCTCGGGCAGTCTGCACCAGTTCCTGACATTTGACTCAAGTGCGGAGAAGTCTACGTTGATGTACGTGCGTTTGTGTATTTATAGAAGAGGTGCATGCGGTGCAGCGGTCAACGTTTTGTGATCTACGCAATATAATTAGTCTGGCCTGGAATTGATGGGTCGGTATTTGTTTTTCACTTACTGTTGCGCTGTTGATGATCACATATTTTGTTTGCCCTTTGCTATGGTATCTTTCTCAAATGTGTATAGGATCCCTATTCTGTAACTTTAGAGCTAGCTCTAAACTGGCAATGTTTCTATATTCAGTGGTGGTGTCTAGCGGAGATGACTGGAAACAGGAGTATATGACGTCATGTCTGTCTTTATCTGTAGAGCTACCACTGGAGGTATTTCTACTTCGTAAAGCTAGCTCTATTTTAACATTTGGTATAGAGAACATGACTTTTTGTTAGATATTTTGTGTTTTAATTTTTTGTATTTGTTCATATTTTCTTTTATTTTTAATTTGATTGATTATATAGTTCCGCTTATGGATTTTAATTTATATTAGTATAGAAATTTATAAAACTAAATACAATATAGAATACATTAAAAACCTGAACTTAAACTAATAACAAAGCATAAAACAAAAAAAAAAACAATAAATAAATCTGTAAAAATTTAAATTTGAAAGAATAAACAAACGCAAAAAAACCAAATTGGCTACCAACCTAAATTTTTAAAACTTATACACTACAAAATTTCTAGGATAGAAACAGTTTTTATTCAGATTATAGAAACATTCACTGTTGCTATGACGCCATAGTTATAGAGCTAGCTCTTAGCTCTAAGTTACAGAATAGAGGTCCAGGTACAGTAGCTATCGTGGTTAAGAGAACAGGAGCATAACCATTAGCAACAGTACAAATGAAATTGATAACTGAATTAATAAAAGCATGGATCTGCGTTGTACCAAGATGATTAGTTACCATATGATTTATGTTAATATGTAGTATTCCATAAATGGTTTTGAACGATGGAAGTATACAAATAATGTGTTCTAGCTTAAAACCTTCGAAGTTTGTTTGACTGGTGTTCCTCAAGGTTTAGTTTATTGCCATACTCGTTTTTATTAATTTGGTTGATTTTTAGTTATCACAGAAAGAAAATCATTTAAGACTATCTAATATTTTGAAAATTTGTCGTGAGACATTTATGTTGATAAATTTATGAGCTTTGCCGAACCCTTGTTTAAGTTTATGTTTTAGTAATTTTTGAGTTGGCCTTTGAGAAGATATACATTCCTTTCACCACCCCTTTCCATGTATGGGATAGCACGCAAAAGGTAGTGGTGGTTTGAACTTTGCAAAGAGACAAGACGTATTTCTTTTTGTAACTATAAATGTCAATGTATAATGCGAGACTGGTCTAATCATATATCCTTGTCGTTTCATAGTTGCTGCAGTACTACTAAAATACACATTATCTTCTAGCATTTTCTCTCCTTAATTAAGCCACGTAAAGTTCATTATGATATCTCATTTAGTTGTTAACTTATTTAAAGATGAAGTTATGAATGTCAATGCATAATGCGAGATTGTGGTCTAATCATATATCCAAGCCTTGTCGTTTTATAGTTCCTGCATTTTGCATGATAAATGAGGTGTACATTTTCTTAGAGCAGTTTCTTTCCTTAACTGCCCCATTGATTTTATATTGATATCTCATTTAGTTGAAAACTTATTTAAAGATTAAATAATACATATCTGTGTATAGTGCGGGATTCTGGTCTAATAACATATCTAATCACTGCCTATTTATAGTTGCTGCAAAATAACTTAAAGAAGCATTTTGTTACAGCATTTTCATTTCTTAACGCAGATCCATTTATTTTGATAACCCTTTTTGTTATTTAAAGATTAATGTATTAATGTCAATGTATAACGCAAATATAATGATATATCCAAGCCTTGCAGTTTTATAATCCTGCAAGATAACTCAAAGACACATTTTCTTGTAGCACTTCCTTCCTTTAATGCGGTCAGTTAATGACTTAAATATAAGTGTATTCACACGTTTTTGTCGCTTCATAATTTTAATTTATCTATTTGTTTGATCCATTTTCTACCCTATTAAATTATGTCCAATTTATATCCTCAATAGCTCAATCTTTTTTGAATATCTCTCGATTTGTTTCCTATTTTGTTTGATGTAACTGTATGATCACAGCTAGCTTTTTGTTTTTAGGACAGACCGGATTACTTCGACCAGTAGTTTGGTTATCAAGTTGTGCGATCTTGTTTGATCTCTTTTAAATTAACAAATAATTTGTTATTATTTTAAGATTTAGGGATATTATGTATTTGACAAATACTGGAACTATAATCCAGTGTTCCCTCTTCCTTTATCTTTTGCTAGTTTAGAAGCCTGTGGTATGGTCATCTTAACTTCCTTTCTTATTGTTCTCCTACTTCCCTTTTCCCCATCGAATTCCCATATAACCTATAGTGCTTTCTTACATCTTTTACTATATATACTTGCAATTCTGGAGCTACGTATGGAGGGAATTTCGGTAAGGAATGTACAGCATTACAAGAAACAATAAATTGGAGCAATCGATTAAGTATTTCCAGAAAGAAATGTCCGTATTAGCTAAAAACAAGCATTACTTTTTGCTACTTTGCGTCAGTTTCCTGCTAACCTAAAAATACCCCAGCAAAATGTCAAAATCGCAGATATCACTTCTCTCAAAGCAACTATGAAACAAAACCCACAGACCAAGTATAATATATCACCTTCTGGTTAGTGGGTCTTCTAATTTTAGCCCAGTAGATAGGACTTAATAAACTCAAGAGTTGGTCCACTTCTATGCACAGATAAACAAGCTTGCTTTTAACGCCGTTCATAAATTTCATCTTAATTTTTGCTGGAAAGATAATAATACCATTCAATTTTGCAACGAGCGAGGAATCGCGCATATTTCAAAGGTCTAACTTAAAAATAAAATGATGCTTGCAAGAAAATCACATGACAGGATGATATATTAACGGAGAAATTCTCGTCGTCTGGCAGAGCGCAATATTTCTTGTTTAACTTATGTCTTGAATTATTTGATTAGAAATTAAGTTTCCATAATTTTAACATACATCACCCGGCTGCACATATGTCATGTTTTAAGCTATTTTCTTAATGGTTTGACAGCTATACTGGCTGTCCTATTTTAATCTTAACAGGAATATCTCGAACTATAGGCATCAAATTAAGATATGTTTTGGAAAAAGCTTAAAGATTCGGAGGGAGATTTTTGATTTAGTAAAAATATTTTGCTCCAATTCTCCCGAAGGTAGGAAAGAGGTGCAACTCTTAAATCGTAAACGGAAATCATATTTTTTCAATGCAGATTCGGATAGAGCGTAAAAAATACGTAAGACCTACATATGAAGTTTATTTGTATTCCTAAAAAATGGTAAAAAGAATGAGATGAATAAATGTTTTCTTACCCACAAAAGTAAATCCCACAACGGCGAAATATAAAGAAACGTCATGTTTATTGTAGATTCGAATGGAACATTAAAAATTAAGGGATTATTTTGAGTAAAATTCCATTGTTTTCTGTTAGTATATATTGTTTTTTACTACCATTAAGATTGTATATACCCATAGACAATGTCCGGTGTAAATTCATATGTAATAGTTCTGTCAACACCTATGATGCTGTTTTACAAACTTTTCGCCAATCCATAAACAATTTCTATGCCACCTCGGATTTTTCCTCGAAATCTCCGGTAATAAATTTATAAACGTTATTTTCGACGGGTTGTTAAACTAAGAATTTATTCGTTATAATTTTCCATTTTATCTCATAAAATCTTATAACTTGACATTTATAGCAAATAGTGCTGCATAATTTTTGTTTTGTAGCTAGTTACTAGAATACTCATTGTCATACTGAAGTAGTGAAATAAAAACATGTTTAATATTATAGCTATTAATATAACAAGAATATTATGCGATTTATAATATTCGAGGAGGTTTCTAAGTGACGAGGCACTAGTCGAGCCACTGTACAACGTCCGAGAAGGTTTGAATCGCTAATATTCGAGCTTCATTGTATCGTCGAGGATGGCGATTCAAAAACAAATCAACAATTTTGTCTGTCATATAAAAACAATTACGTAAAGTTTCATCTTTTTGAAATAAATCATGGAAGATTTTCGATATTCCCGCAAATATTTTAGAGGCAGCAAATAGTGTAAGATTAGATTTGCTGCCAGACAAGTCACAATTAATAATGTACTATGGTTGTATCTAACGTATTAAGTTCATAACTAATGCATTATAAGCAACTAACGTATTATGTTGTTTATAATTATCTATAAATGTTTGATATTAAAAGGTTATAACAGTCGATGATACAATAAATATATAAATTAACTAGGAAATAATATCGTGGTCATAGAAAAGGTACAACTCGCATGGAATGTCCATTTTATACTTTTATGATTTGATGATAAAAATTTGTGTTTCCATTTGCCCCCTTCCTTCCTGAGGATAGGAGAATTTTTTTGATAGAAAAAATGTCCCTCTCCAAACACTCAAACTTATTGTCGTTCGATATCTATTTTTTGAGATATTCCGCAGTTACGATTAAAAGGGGACACCGAGTATATTCACTTAAATGAATGGTCCAATCCCATTGCGCGTTAGGTACGTTGTACATTAATAATCAAAGCAAACCATACCAATTGAGCTGATTTCGATATTGACAGCGTCTGTTCAACATTCTTACTAATCCATTTCAATCACAACAATTCAACGAAGCTACGCGACAAGCAAACAATCTTCTTGTTTCTTTCTCCAATTCCATTCCTATTAATATCAATGATTAAAGCGTGTTTTGATTGAGACCTTTGAAAACAAGGCCACTTTGTTAAGTATTTATGCTTGGATGGCCCGCATGGCTACATGCATCCGTGATTGCTATGTTTTTCAAGTCGTTACTAGGGAGAGGGGGATATATGAAAGAGCAAAGAAAACAGTTCAAAACAACGATTTCTGTATAATTTCACTGATAGTCCTCTTCAATTTTTAATGTTGCTCATTCTAATCCAGGAATTGCATGGATTGAATTGTTTAGATATTTTGTATTCCTCTACAAAATTTGTGAAAATGTTAATTATTGGTCTCTAGAAATAGCAAGTTTTTAACGTCCGCACATATATGTAATGGAGGTAATGTGACGGACCAAAATTTTCGATTAAGATAAGCACGTTTTGGGGATCTTATAATACGATTTAAATATTTTCACGATGACGTCTGTTGGACGATTTTTCGTTTATATCTGTTCAAATTATGAGCTGATTAGATTTTGGTAGCAATCTATCAACCAAAATTGTTAGTTTACTTGAATGTCTATAAGGTATTTTGAGTATATCTCAGTAAATAATTGAAGAAAAAGGTGTAATATAATATTAGCTACAATTTTTCTTTGAAACTTTTTTCTCTATTTTGAATTGCTTAGTAGTATATTACATAATGAGAGATGTAAGAAGCAAACGTAATTGCTTTACATCTCGAATTATGTACTATACTTTTTCTATGACCACTCAATAGTATTTAAAAATTAAAATAGTTATAAATTTATTATTTATTTTTTAATCTCCAATCCATGCATTTTTGGTACACAAATTCGTATCTTTCTCGAGTTTTTGTTGCCAAAATATACTTTGTTGGATTTATAGCTTTAACTTGTATCTCCAGTGGTGTTCTAATTGAAATATCACTGTCACTTGATATTTCTTAGCCAAAATAAATAAATTATATATTAATAAATATAACTAAAGAACAATAATATTTAGTAGTATATATTTACCTTACTATAAAACACAGATTATAAATATATACTATAGATGAGGGACTATAAAATATGTATACATGTAATAATCACGCACATTACCTAAATGTCAAACAAGCTTTGTTTTTGTTTATAAAAATAAACGACAATTGAGTTTAGGGATACATGATGAAACATAGTCCCCTCAACATATTTTTTCTACGACCACTACTGAAAGTATGTCATTACAGAACAAACTACAATCAATGTAAGTGCGTTGTTACGAATAGTGTTACGTAATGTTCATTCAAGTGCTACGTAATGTTCATTACGTAACACTTGAAAATGAAATTTAAGTTGGCATTACTGACTGTCACATTACCAATATAATTAAAATTTGATGCATCAAATCTTAGATTTAAATGTTATGGATTCAAAGGCTAACAAATAAAATTTTATAACTAAATTTATATTTTGCTGGGTTTATTATAAATTATGACACCAATAAATATTTCAATAATATGTAGAGGGGACTATGTTTCGTCATGTATCCCTACGCTCAATAATTGTCGTTTATTTTTATAAACACAAACAAAGCTTGTTTGACATTTAGGTTATGTGTGTGATTATTACATGTAAATTGGTAATATTTTATAGTCTCCCATCTGCATCTATAGTTTATAATCTGTGTTTTATTGTGAGGTAAATATATACTACTAAATATTATTATCCTTTACTTATATTTATTAATATTTTAAGTAAGAAATGTCAAGCGACAGTGATATTTCAATGGGAACACCACTGGAGGTACAAGCTCAAGCTAAAAGTGCAACAAATAATCTTTTGGTGACAAAATCTTGAGAACGATACGAATTTGTGTATCAAAAATTCATGGATTAGAGAATACAAAAAAGCATAATAAATTTCTGTTTGAATATTGTTTTTAATTTAAAAATAGTATTGAGTGGTCGTAGAAAAAGTATAGTACAAAACTCGAGATGTAAAGCAATTACGCCCTCGTGAAATTACAAACTCGCCGCTACGCGGCTCGTGTGTCAATTTTTTCACTCGTGCGTAAATTGCTTCTTACTTCTCTCGTTATGTAATAAACTATTATTGAAATATTTATTGGTGTTATAATTTGTAATTACCCAGCAAAATAGGAATTTAGTTTTAATAATTATCAGTTATCCAAATTTGACTCCATAACAAATTTTAATCATTTTGGTAGTGTCAGTCAGTAATGCTTACTTCATTACTTAACAGTGTTACGTAATGAAAATTCATTGCATAACACTATTCGTAACAAGGCACTTACATTGATTGTAGTTTGTTCTGTAATGAAATACTTAGAGTAGTGGTCGTAGATTTTTTGTTTACCTTTTCCAATGTAGTCATTGCCTTCTATACATCACTCCATTCCCCATAAGACATCTTCATGTAGAACAGTTTAAAACAACGATTTTCTGTATAATTTCTCTAATAGTTCTTCAATTTTAAAGTTGTTCATCATTAAAATGTCATCCAGGAATTGTATGGATTCAAACATAAAACCAGATGATGTTAACAGCTTCGTGTAACACATCAGATTACGGATCATACGGCCCTCGATTTGATTACTGTACATCCGATTACAATACCACCTTTAATTTTTATGTTTTGAAAGCTATTGTATAACCGCACGCATAAAAATATATCACATGGTTACTTTAGTTATAACCAATATAACTATTCTTCTAAATATGTGCGATGTTTAACTTCCCCAACGCTGTCAACGCCTCCTACATGTCGCCTCATTTCCCGTTAGGTATCCTCGTGATCCCAAGCTTTCGACACTTCACTGCGGTCATATCAGCTCCCGGCTGTGCTGGAACATTTTAACATATCGTTAACTCGTTAATTGGTCATACTGCACTGCAAGTCTTGCCAGCAGACGTGGCTAACGAGTCAAGTGATAAAAATGTTGGCAAGAGAAGGCGGACGAAGGAGACGAACAGTGTGCAACGGCGTAGATAGGATATTGCTCTAAATAGAAACAACATATAATATATATTTAGGGTAATGGTAGTAAACATTTATTTGTTACCTTTCGGTAGTCAAATTTCTACATAATCTATATTTATAATAATATAAAATTATTCGTATTCATCGAGTAGTATGTATTGTGTAGATTTTTCTTGTATATGCTTCTAATTTTGAGAAAAACTAAATTATATATTCAAGAATATATTTTAATAATCTTAGTTACAACGGGAAAAAAACCTAAACATTTTTAATATTTATGTGTCAAACGTGTCAAATAATTGTGAAGTGTCAAAAATATGTCTTGTGAAATATTATAAATGTAAGTAATATTTGTATTATTAGTTAGAAAGTTTTGCTGACTAGATATTAATAGATTTCTATTTTAAAATAAAGTCATACGCAAGGAACAAGTCATACGTGTTCAGTTGGTTTTGTATGTATAAGAAAGTAGTGTGGTGCCCACACCCGATTTTGTTTGCTTCTTTTGACAAAACTGAATTATATGTTTAATAAACTAATTTTAGTTACTATGGGAACAAACAAATAACAGAAACTGTAATTATTAATCATTCAATACAGATTCACATACCGATAGAAAAATTTGAAACTCACGGAATATCCTCACTTAAAATTGGAATATTTTTTTATTACATTTCTTTATAATATAAGCGCTAAGAAACCCATTGAAGCAGAGCGCATCGTCAGATCTCTAATATTTTTCGAGATACGTCGATTTTTTGTATTTTTCGACATGCAAATTAAAGGGCCTGTAATTCAAAAACTACACGAAATATATAAAAATTCTCTTCAGATTAGCGTTTCTGATGCCTTATATAACAAATTAGCAAATTTTGAAAATTTTGAAAATTTTTGTATTTTTGTTCAAAATTTCAATCGGCGATAACTCGACAAATGTAAAAGATACAGACTTGCAGTGTTCACCAATCGATTCAGCTCGTCGAAATACATAAGTATGCAAAGTTTCATAAAAATCGCTTTACGGGATGGAAAGTTAGAGGAAAAAGCCTGAAAATGGCTTGACGTTTGGCCTGAATTTGGCCATTTTCAGACTTTTTGCTCTAACTTTTCAACCGGTTGTCCGAATTTTCTAAAATTTTCAGGGTTTATGTATTTTGTCGAGCTGAATCGATTGGTGAACACTGCAAGTCTGTATCTTTCATATTTGTCGAGATATCTCCAATCGAAATTTTGAAAAAAATTCAAAAAAATTTCAAAATTTTCAAATTTTACTAATTTATTATAAATGGCACAAAAAACACAAAATTGGAGATATTTTTCGATATCTTGTATAGTTTTCGAGTTACAGCCCCTCAAAGTTGCTCTTCGGAAAATATAAAAAATCGTCATATCTCGAAAAATATTAGAGATATGACGATGCGCTCTGCTGCAATGGATTTCCTGGCGCGAATATTATAAAGAAATGTAATAAAAAAATTACAATTTTAAGTCATATTTGGGGAAATTTCCGTATTTTGAAAAATATTACAAATCGCTATATTTCGATAAATATAAGACATATTACGATGCGTACTACAGCAATGAGTTTATTCATGTTTAATTTATACATAAGTAATAAATTTCAAGTTAAGTTTGGAGGAGTATTTAATTTATTTGCTAGTAAACAATTTATTTGTATAAGAAAGTAGTGTGGTGCCCACACCAAATTTTTTTATTAAATAGAAGCAACTATAATATATAGGTAGGTACTACATATTTTCTACGACCACGATGTTACCATCATTTTTAACAGAACTGTTAGATGTGAATTTAAATCGCACGTTGTCTATGATTACCACTAGATATGAAATTGTATTTACAAACATACAACAAGCAAATATCATAATGGTCGTAGAAAACCAATATACATTCTCACTAGGTCGAGAGACCGATTGAATTTTACTCGAAATACTGCTTCACTCCCACGTTTTAATTATACAATGTATCGCATCCCCCAAAAAAACTGGGAATCGTGTCCATTACAATTTTAATCCCGGTTTCATCCACTCAGCCCGTCACCGCCTACTTCGCTCCTTCTACCTCGAAATATAAATTTATGATCGAGTTTCCGTGAACAGTATTAGTTCTTTATCGACCAGCGTTGGCCATGGTTTCCACATGCTCAATCGCCCTTCACATCATCCCCTAGTTGATTAGCCTTAGAGGGGTACGGGGGGTGTGAAGGCTTCGCGAAAAAACCGCGGGCTCGTTAGTTGGAGCTAACGGCGTCGAGCAATTTGTTACTGGTGATGTTCTTAATTAGTCGTACATTTTATTACTCGTTTACCGTTTTCTGAACACGAGGAATTAATGTTGTCAATTTTAAAAGAGCGGTGTGGCTTTTAATAGATTTTGGCCACCAAGTAATTAGCAAATTGTTTTCTGCTATCTCCATTTTCTTTCTTATACGCAGCATAAGAAAGTTTAGCAATCATAAATAAAGTCGATGGCTAAATTTTTACGGAAATGATTTGAAACGTCTGATGATGGTGAATGGATGGATGAACGTACACGGGTATGTTCAATAATTCACGAACGAGAAAACTGGTAATGAAACTTCAAAATAATGAGTTTCATGATACTGCAAAGAACTGAGATGACAATAAATT
The DNA here is from genome assembly GCA_963942605.1 of Poecilus cupreus. NCBI lineage: Eukaryota > Metazoa > Arthropoda > Insecta > Coleoptera > Carabidae > Poecilus > Poecilus cupreus. The sequence goes on from OZ012728.1 coordinate 16,387,937, forward strand.
TTTAGGCTTGTTTATTTCACTCATTACAAATTTGACCAATCAGAATGTCTCATTTTCCATTGTTGTGCATTTTAGATAAGTGAATAAACAGCAGCATGCTGTTTATCCGCGATTAAATTGAAGCTAAATTTTGTATGCAAATTTTGAACATTTTGAAGGCATATTTAGCCGGATAATTAGTTGCAGAAGCAAGATACTTACATGTTTTTTACCTTTAGTGGTATTCTACATCTTTAAACATGCTGAATTATTCAATTCAAGCAATTTTTATTTACAAAATTTTGACATTTATTTGACAAGTAAAAAGAGAAACAATCAATTTGCTATAGTTACACTATAACAACAAAATTTAATAGTGCTTTTAGTTTATGTGTGTACCGATTTATTTATGTGAAAATGTGTCAAAATGAACGTTTAAGTAAAATTTTTTCGGCAAGTATTAAAGTTTATACTATGAATTCATGAAATAATCTTGACATATACCCCTCGTGCTAAAGAATTGAATCGATTAAATTGATGTCTAGCTTATTTATAAAATTTTGCTTTTAAAAAAGTGTTATCGTACATAATAATTTAAGATAAAATCCCTCGACCTGCGGTCTCGAGATTTTTTCAAATTTTTATGTACTCAAACACTTTTTAAGCAAAATTTTATGCATAAGCTAGACATGTCAAATTTAATCGATTAAATTCTTAGCACTCGTGATATAACTATTGATTATTTCTTGACGATTCTTAAAACCAAAGAAATGCTTCATAACCAATAACCAATCCTGTCATTATTATACTGAGAATCTTAAAGCTCTAGTGATTATTCCCGGGGATAATCTTTGTTACTCTTGTTTTTGTAGACAAATGTCAGTTGTTAAATTGTTATTGTCAACACAAGTAAAAAATGAGCAAAAAAGATAAATTTAGTGCCGTATCTGGTGATCCAATCAAAAAAATAATCTTAACTATAACAGTAGGTATCTTTCTCAAACTTGTTGCCATTTGGCAATAGCCACAAAAGCCCGTAGGCTTTCCAAATGGGGAAAATAATTCGGGAAAACTAAATTATATATTTAATAACATATTTGATTAATCATAGTTAATATGACAACAAAGATATGACAAGCGTAAGTTACAATTAAAATGATTGGAAGGAATGTATTAAAGCGTTCTTTTATAAGTAAACATAGGGATAATTTGCAATAATTAATAATAATTCAGAACAACTTAATATATTTTTTTTGTACTGACGTAATTTAAATAAATTTGTTATGTTTAAACTTGGAATGCTTCTTTCATTATAATTGACATTGCAGTCTATCTCTTTAACTGTAGCTATGGTAGTGGCACATCCCTATGTATACGGATAAAGAAAAGTTCTGACATACGAAAGTCTTGTTGTCACACAAGATTTTTGCGATCAAATTCGGACGAACGTATATCTGGAACAACTAAACCACATGATTATCGTGTCCATTAGGATTTAGGTGTTATAGGTGATATAGATTTGCAATTTAAAACTAGATATTGCTTCAAATGCACTCAGTAATCTGCATAAAAGCAATCAAAACCAGGTTAAAAAATTCTATTAAACAAAATTTAAAACCTCATTGAAAACCATAGAATTTATATACCCCTAAAAAGTATCCATTTACGTTCTCTTTCCTGGTCATTTTCGGATGGATAATCCTGCTCTCTCCAACACATTCATGTTAATATATCGCAAACAATTAATTTTCAACATGCCTGGTGCATTTACAAAACTATTACTGAGGCTCCACCACCAGCGGAAAATTTTATTGGATTCATTAGTATGTGTGGAACCTAATACATGCGCAGTAGCTCACACAAGCATGGCCTGACATCGGTGTGCGCCGCATGATTTATTACCAGCGTTGTGCTGTGTAACGCTATGTAGCGTTCTGTAGCGTTCTGCAGCGCTGCAGCTAAGCGCACCTTACGTCATCCGCGCGCCCCGCTAAACTGAATGCAAATACCAAAATGGCGGTTACATTAATATGACGAACATTCATCACTGCACCAACACATGCGTCGGACGACAGCTCCGGAATATGCGCGGAGACATCGGGACGTCCGCTCACAAATCTGCCAGCGACCAGCGCGTCTTCATTATTGCCGAATTATATTACCAATACACGTAAAGTATACGCCAATTTCATTAGTTCTTCTATAATCCCTGCAATTTTGACTACATTAGCGAAAACTGCTTATGGTGAACTTATAGCAATAGAAAATAGGGTTTACTTACAAACTCTATCGGTTCACAATCGCTTTCACAACGACTATATAGAAAATTTACCTAAGAAGTACTAATTTTGGTAATTTTCTTAGTAAAAATGGCTTGCAAGAACGACCACTAACAAACTGTTTCACTGGATGCAGTTACTCGTGGTACGTATTACTCTATTTCCTGATAATTTTTCATGTGTTCAAATTATTTTTTATATATTTAATATTGAGTATAGTAGAGAATTATTTTTGTTAAAAGCAGGTCTTCGATACTCCACAACTTTTGATAAATATTCTGTTCTCATTTTTACAATTCGCTCGTTTTCCATAATGCTCTTCCTATTATCAAACTTTTTGTAAGTGAACCCCATCATCTTAGTAATGCATCAGTGTCACTGTATGGGAATTCAATTTCATTGTTTAGTGTTTACCAGTGATTCTATTGCATGAACGATATATTTTGAATATCCATTGGAAATGGCTCTAGTAACAACGTCTTTTGTAAAATCGTCCATTTAACTTGTTTCTTCTTCTTTTATTGTCTTCTTCCATACACTTCCTACTTTTACTATGGCCTAAACTGTACTACTAATTTTTGTTAAAATTGATGTTTTATCATAGCTAAACCTAAGAAATACCGTAATATATTTCATTAGGACTAAGTAATCTGGTTACAAATTCCGTTTAAAAATTTCTATGAACAAGAGTCATCGTTATGAATTGTGCTATTGATATTGCAATATTAACAAGTACAGCTAACCTAACCTAACCTAACCTAAAAAAATCAGTACGAATTGTAAATTTTCCAGAGCAGTTCTCTATATAATCAACTTATAAGCGTTTATCAACCGAAAGATCTTGTAAGTAAACCCTATTTTCTATTGCTACAAGTTAACCATAAGCGTTTTTCGCTGTTGTAGAAATTGCAGGGATTATAGTAGTAAAATTTATGAACATGGCGTATACTATACTCATATGTAGGCTTCATTCCTCACGAGGATTATTAAAACTCGTGTCACTGCTGCCAACATCAGATCAGGAAGAACCAACAAGGATCACATTCAACTGAATGTGAAGAGTTGGCAGCAGGAACGACAGCCGAACTGAATTAAACTTCAGGAGCCACTACACCTGCCTCCCAGAGATTGATGGTGCGGTCATGTGATAATACAGAAGAGCAGGTTACTTATTTATTTCCTTTCCACCAGAAAGTACAACTACAGTATTGTCGATCTGGGTGGCATAGTGGTTAATGTCAATAGCCTAACACGCCTGACCATAGTAATTAGATTTCTATCTTCCTAAAAAAATTGCAGTAGTTTGAATATAGCTACATGGTAGCGCATCAGACTGAGGATCATAATATCCTAATCCAGATAGCAGCAAAATTATCGTGATCTGTTCTAGACTGGTATTACCACATCTTCATTTTCTGTTCTTCTACAAAAAATGTGAAAATATTATGAACTATTATACATATTGTAGCTTAATACCCTTATGGGTTTACGTCGCTTTTTGTGAAGTTTTCTAAATCTATTTGTTAACATGGATCAATTCCTGTTTCTTTTCCTTTAAATCTTTGTAGTTTGGTTTCTCCTAGTTTTTAATCTACGATGCTTTTAAATCTTCTACTTTCTTTAAACATGTTCTGGTCTCCTTCTACTACTAATTAATTATATCTTTTTCCTCTGTTTTCCACATATTTATATCCAAGACATATGATTCTGCTGCTTGATCTTTTTCACTATGTTTTCATGACACATTCTTATTATGTATTCTTTCTCTGATATCTATACTGGTTTTAATATTCTTATTGATTGATTATATGGGGTAAATAGTTCCGTGGTAATGTGTCGGAGTGTGGATCGTAAGATCCTCAGTTCGAATCTCACAGCTGACAGTTGCCATTTTACATTTACCCCTGCGGTCCCCCCCCCCCCCACTAACATCTTTGGGGGCTATGATTTGACGGCTGGTAACCACATTTCATACGCAAAAATATATATCACTTACCGAGTTCTGCGTAAGCAGAGTGCCACACCAATAATGGGTAAAAGGCGTGATGATATATTTATTTATTTATTTTATTGATTAATTATTTTGATAATTTATTACCTATATTTAAACGGAGAGTATATGATTGTCTTAAATTTTGATTATCTTTTTCTTTCAATTTATTATATAATTTATGTTTTCTTTGTACGTATTTAATTTCTACGAAATTATTTTTCTTCTATTTTTGTATGTATTGAATTTAATTTACTTACTTTGTGTAACAATTATTAATATTCTGAAAGTGGGCAGTTGACCTGTTGAGTTTATTTCAAATAAATATAATTGTTTGTTCCATTGTTGTTAAATCTTCTTCATCTCTTTTTGTCATTGTTATAGTCTCAGCAGCATACATTAATATTGGTCTTATTATACTTGGATAAATTCTCATTTTTGTATCATTAGTTAAAATCTTGTTTATTAATAACTTTTTGTTCGCGTGGAATGTCCTTTTCGGTGCAGTTATCTTTTCTTTGATTTCTGCTACTCTTTCTCGTTTACTTTTAGCATAATACCTAAATATGAATTAATTATTGGGCTCTGGATATAGTTCCGTAGTATCGTATCGGATTAAGTATTATCGATTATAGATAAATATTCTAGATTATTTTCAACGAACAAAAACAAATACAGTTGCTTTATATAGTACTTTAACGTTGAGTATTTTCTTCATTACATTAAAAAGCAATGAAAATATTTAATTTTCACCAAGACGACTAGTTTATTGTCATTAAAGTTTGATATGCCATAAACTTATCATGTACAAACGTCTGCACTAATCATATTGCCACTTCTAAAAATAGGTAGCAAACCAACCACTCGGATAAGTGGAAATGAATGGTAGCGCCATTATAAATATAATGAAAATATTAATGAATTATTTAGGCTCTCCAACAATTCATTTTCGTGCGGCGTATCCGTGATAAAAATCGCAATCTGGGTGTGTAGATGCCACATTGTATCATTGTCCTCGAATCCTCGACATCGTGGTCGCTCATTTGTTTTGTTCGAGCGACAAAACCAACGTAGGCGTCGGCACCGTCGCTGCGCTCGTCACCGGAGCCGGATACACATTGTGATGGCAAATTATCCTAATGGTTATGGTATAAATAGACAAAAGAAGTGGCCGTGCTCCGCTGCTTCTGCTTTTCACACAGAGATGTTTTGTTGTAGCTACAAGAATTAAACTAATGAGACATTTACACAGAAGATAATGTCCCATACATGAACTCGTTCAATTTGGAAATATTCCTAATATATTAACTTCCTGCAATCCATGTCTCCGTTGCAGCATTTGCGGTTACCATGCACATATATCACTTTGAAGTTGGTGACACAACACTTAACGCTTTGTACTGGCGGGAGGCACTGGGAGATTTAACCCGCGTTCCTCGCGCAGCTGGAACAGATGGCCGATGTCTTCTACCGCGGTTTTTATCCAATTTGGAGGTTTGTCAACGTGGATGATAAATCATTCTGCTTGCGCATTCATTTGACTAACATATGATAGTTTTAAGACAATACGAATAGTGGTAAAACCGTAGTTTACGGCCAATTGTGACATTAGCAACGGATTGTCAATGATATTTCGTAGATATGACAGTTTGGGGTGATGCAAGTCAAACAACAAAAACCTAGTAAATTTGCATTTTGAAAATGCTGTTGAACAAATTCGTGTTTATTCAACCTCAAAACTAAAATAAATCTTGAGTTTCTTCCTTTTTTAAATTGTTTTTCTTTAACTATGACCGGCTAAAGAAACTTGGATCTGCAGCTAACTTCTCTTGTGGCCATAAACTACGGTTTAGCCCGAATAGTTATTAGCATCTTCAGTAATTTCAACCTCGTGATTTACCCCACATTTCTTAAGTATCATCACAGTATTTTAAGTAACGTACTTACTCTATATTAGACAACGAACAGATGCAAATTCACTGAAAACTTCAGTGGCCTGTATTAATAATTTAATACGTGAAAACAATATGACACAGTACTTACACAAAATTCATTTGAACTATACTAATTCACAATGTATTATATTGACAAACATCGAATTAATGAATACAAAATGCTGCTGTTTTGTCTATAAATTGCACAACTCAAGTCAACACATGTCTATTACTCTGCTCTGCACACTACGCCACAGTACCACTAGCGGCTATAGCGCGCACTAACTAATTGCACTAAATTCAAATTTTTAAAGTAGTACACTTATAAATCTTCGTAACATATTGCTTCAGTAATTGAACAACGCTCATAACCTCTCGTCTAAACAACTTTTACACGGTACTGTTGTGTATTGGTAGTAATTAGTTATATTACAAATTGATCTACTTTTTATTTTAAGTTATCGTGAACGAAACACACACGGACGTCCTCGTGAAAATAGCAAAATCGTGTTCTATAGACTCCAAACGTGGTTATTCGTTAAAAACTCACCTCCCATATATACAGAATGTAACATGAAATTCGGGCCGTAGGCGTTAACATGGGAAAACTGTTTATTCGTGCGCATTGCTTCCGAAATTATTTTAGACAAAAATGTTTCAAATAATGTTGTAGAGCTTAAAATTCTGCATGTAATTCAGTAAACCACATTCATTTACTATGGGTTGTAACTGCAGAAACTAAGTATAAAAATTAACAAAATGACTATTTAATAAAACAAAATGACAAACAAATGTGTAATGTTTTCCTGTCAAATATTTATTTTATTTCATGGCGAACACTGTAAAATAGTATTAAATAGAAACATCACAGTATTGTGCATAGTAAATAGCGGATTAGAAAGAATAAATATTACAATTACCTATTTCCTAAACGGTCAGTTTTTAAAGAAAGAAATGGCTTTGAAATGAACAAAAAAATTTGGGTTATATCAATTTTCTAAGTAATAAACATGCTAGGTTATTTAGGAACCCAAAGAAAATTCCTAGTTTCGAAGAATAGATCCTTATAAAATGTAAGAAAACAAATGGACAATCATTTCCAAAACGTTTTCTTCAATAGAATACATAGATTCGCAAGAATACAATGTTTGTAAGTTTGTAAATAATTTAGACTTAATAAATCTCAGAAAAACTCCATTAATTTAAATTTTTATAATGTCTTGCCAGTGTCGGTAAAAAGTTTAAATTTTAAACATTTTAAGTTATTTATAAATAAATTTTTAATTGAAAATTGTTTTTACTCTTTTGAAGAATACTTTAGCCACACACATTGTTGAGCCAATTGCTGATTTTCTTAAGTGATAATTTTTTGTTAACAAAATGTATTTTTTAACATTTTTATTAGGACTTGTCACAAACATTTTGTAATATGTAAGTGATTAAATAAAATACTTATTACTTACTTATTACTTATTATTACTTATTGGGAGTCCTACAGGGTTCCATTTTGGGCCATAAGACTCATTCCTATTTTAAGTCGAATTTTCTTTGTAAAATACGTTATTTCCTGTTGTGCAGGGTATCAAATAATTAAATTCTTGTAATTTAGAGAAAGAAGACTGCGTAAAAAACTTCAAAAATTTGATAAATATAAATATATGACGGAAATGTTCCACGAACTCGATTACTCTTCCCGAGAAATACTGTGCATTGTATTCAGTTATATTGCCAAGTATGTTACTAGTTTATAAACATGCCCATTGTGTTTAAAGCTCAAAAACATTTAGCGTGTTTGTCGGTTTCAAAGCATATTAAGTTTTACTTTGCGCTTTTAGAAACATCTCCGAATATACAACTGTCCAAAAGTGTTTTAGTTTAGCTAGTTGCAAGCACAGTTATGGAGCAATAATTGTTGTGATTTCTATAACCTGTTATCAGTATATTCTCTTACAATATTTACAAACATATCGCAACAATATTATGTGATTTAAAACTCCACATTTGTATATAAACAAGGTCATGTCAATCTCCCTCAGTCGGTCGAATACAGATATATAAATAATGTTCTGTCATAATCACATAATTTTATTCACAAATAAAGGTCCTGCGTGCCGCGTTCGAAGGAATATATTCCGCACTTGACTGTTCCACACAATAACGTATAAATGTATCGGGTTTATTATTCATGGAATACAAATATATCGCAGGGAAACACATTTTCAGCAGAGTATTCATGCGTCGAAGACTAAACAGTCAATTGAACTAAATGTACCTATTCTTTGTATTCAAGAAATGTTGTATGAAAGCCTCATCATCATTATTGCGATTGTTATATTTTAACAAGCTTATATAGGGGATTTAGCTAATGTCACATATACGGAAAAGAGGATTTAGAGAAAAATTATAAATATAGATTGCCATTATCATTATTTCTAAACGGTATAAAATAAATTGACTAACTCAATTATTTTCTCAGACACGTCTAAAAAAAGAAAAACGTTATGTCTTCAAGTAAACTACCATTTTAGGTAGATGGACTGTGGACCAATTCTAATCAACTAATAACTTTAACATCCATTGATTAAATTTTGAGTTATAGTGGACGATAAAATCGCCACAAAAACGTCATCGTGACAATATTGAAATCGTGTTGTAAGGACCCGAAATAGTATATTCTACAACAAGTAATGGAATGGCACATATTCCATACGAGCAAAAAAGCACGAAGACGAGGACTACGGTTTGCGAGTGAGGAATATGCCATTCCGTTACATGTTGTAGACTAGACTTTCTATAACAAGATTTGGGAAATTATATAAAAATTACAAATATAAAACTGTTGAAAACGTCAAATTCAAATAAATCTAATTAAAACAAACAGACGTAACCTTAGTAACTGAATCAAAGTACTTCATATATCGCGGCTCTGATTCGTCGAAAATTTTCCATACGCGGCGTACGGAATATTAGTGATTCCATAACAATTTTTAGTTATAGAATGCGTAGTTTCCAAAACAGTGCTATAGAAACGTTTTTATCCTAATCGAAAATTTAGACCCATCATAATACCTCCCTTACAGGATGATTTTTTTAAAGCAACCAATGAATTTAGCTGGCTAATAAATAACTTTAGAGAAAAAATAAATAGACGGGTTTATACAGCAAGGATGGTAAAATAAATATATTAGTGACAAGAGGGAAGGCGAATGAAAGTTGCATGTTCTTAAATGGAAAGGGGTAGTTTTTTCATTGGAATGGAAAGACCGAAATAGTCCCTTTTCAACAATATAACACGTTCCTATATTTAAAATTAAAATTAAGGTCACAATGTTCCAACTTCTTTCATTTGGAAAATAAAACAGGTCGGTACTCCTGTCAACAATGGTTTTGTATCGAAAACAACTGCTGACATATTCAATAATATTAAAAACAATAACAGTTCTGCATTTTGCATTGGTGTCTGGATACTTCGCACTGTTCTTCCTAATTTCTAAGATATATTTGGAGAACGGACCAGGCATGGAAGTACTGGTATTCTGTACTGATTAAAGAAGGTTAATACTCTTTTTGAGAGATGAGATCCAGGGAGTGTAATCCTGCGGAAAAAATCGTCTGGATGGAGATGAATATAAAGAACAACTTCTGGTACTATGACTTCGTCAGTGTATCACCAATGATTTAAGGTGACGGGAATGCGAATTAGTACACATAAAATCATGAATTCATTGCACTTATTGTTCCATTAGCGCCTCTCTGTGCAAAAATTCCTATCACATTTTCATGTATTTGTATAGAACGATCGTTCAAAACTATTTCGTCACCCCGGCAACGTCCGTATAAGAAACTCGTCTCCGTGCCAACATTAAGCATGCACTAGAACTAGAAGTACCCAGCTCTCTAATAAATCGATCAAATATTTCCAATATTTACTCCCTTATACATATTTCAAACAGACTCTCATGTTTTTATTTCTTAGTCACATTTATCGTACAGAGGGAAAGTCGTTTTCATTACTTTACTTTTTGGATCGTAAATTATCTGTGTAAAATGTTACGTTAGTCTTCGGCTGCAATTTTTCGCTGTTTTTACTCAGCAAGATTTAGTATTCGAAGGAAAGTTGGAAGGGATGTTCATGTCGAACGCGTTGTTGGATCCTCCTTCTAGTTTTTCCCACAAGCATTTTGCTTTTTATTTGCAACAGAATACATTGAAGCTTTTGGTGACCAATATTGTACATTTCAATGTTCAAATTTCTACATTTTCATTTGGTAATTTAATTTACTTGTAATACTATAAAACTATTGCTATGTAGAAATATTAAATCTATTTCGACCTATTTCTTAGGACTCCTGTATAGTCTCTTCTTAAGTGAAGTGTTCTCTTTCTCACATATTCTGATTATGGTCTGTTACCGTCTCTTGTCCAGTATTTATTTCTTTTTTCTTCGTTGCCTTTTCTATTAATCTTGTAATTATTTTCATATTTTGATTTTTTTTGTTGTCATATACAGGGTGTAACATAAATAAGTACATTAAATTTAACCAGTTATAGAACTCGTCGAGAGGAACAATATTTCTTAATAACTTTTTTTCCTAACTCATCTATTTTTCGAGTTAAAATTCATTAAAGATTCATTACAAATTAGCTTACCCGCTAATGGAAAACAAATGCCTGTTACTACATTCCAAAATTAAAAGAACTGAAGTTAGCTTCAATGGCGTCAAGCAGTTTTCGTGTTATCAGCCAGATGGCGTTAGTGTATACGCTGTCAACTAAATCTGTTAAAAATAGTATTTTTCAATAATAGAAAGTTATTCAAACGATATTGAAGCTGAAGACCAAATTCCAATGAGAATCCATCCGAAATTACGTAAGTAATAACAGTTAATTTATTAGCAAATTTCAACTTAACCTTAATGTTCAAATAATTAATAATACCTTTTCAGCATACAGAAGCAAAAGCAAATATTTTCCTGTGAAATGAATTCACAATAAATGTTCAAAGTATTCACCGTTCTTGTCAATACAACACTGAAGACGTCGATAAAATGATTCCTCTACTTTTAACAGCATCTCCCTATTGTTGCGTATGCTTGTAGCTGCATTTTCCACTCGTTCCCGCAATTCTTCTATCGTATTAATAGAAGCCGAATACACCAAGTTCTTCATGTACTGCAGGCTTAAGGGATCCATGATCTCGTAGACGTTGAACAACACGTACAAATGTGCGAACATTCGGAATGTTACGATTTGGAAAACCCTCCAAATAAATTTGACGGTCTTGAACTGCGTTTCCCTGAGCTCCACCATAAGCCAGCACAATGTCTGTCAACTCACTATTCGTAAAATCACCCATTTTTATAATTATTACTTTTGTAATTATTATTCATCGATCTGACAGTATCACCTTCAAAGTAATAATCTGGACTAAACCTGAAGTTGGCCGCAAAATTTCAACTTTATTCTGCATGGTACCAACCAAATATGTTTTTCTTAGTTTTGGTTTTGGGCAATGGAATAATAAAAATAGATAGTGGTCTATATTTTCCTGCCTTATTATTAGGCTCTCGTCTATCGGGCAATGTATATTAAATAAACAAATAATTTATCTGATCGTATTGTATTTGTCCAAATAACAATTTTTACGCAGCTAACTTCTGGGGACTATTCGCCACATGGTGGATAAATTTTAAACTTCAAGGGTCAACGCCCATTACAATACGCGTTTGACAGTGTTAATAAAAGTTATTTTTACGTAGCTATTTAGTGTATTTATATTATGTTTAATCCATTTTTCATTATTTCTTCTTATCATATTAAATTTGATTTGTGATATAATAAGTTTTACAATCAAGAAAGAAAAATAAACAACAGTGACTGCTATGTATGTAGCTGCCATTCTTGTACTGGTTCAAGTTCATTTAACCAGCAAAGGATGCAAGTAAGGTGCAAATAATAAACAAATATGAAGAACTTGAATTGGAAGATAAAAGAGCACCATAGAAAAAGCAAATTCAAACTGAAAAATCTGTTACTGAGCATATGAGAATTATGTTCTCTGTTACCAAGTTTATTGTGTATGTAGTACATGTACAAGATTATTTATTTAATGTTATTTTTTGGTGAATCATGAAAATTATAGTAAGTACACTGCTGACGCCATCCGCAAATAGTCAAAATGTATTTGAATAAGTTGACAAGTGACATTTGTCAACATCAATAATGTCATTCATGGCCGGCGAACATTGTCTGGATGATATGGAGCACTCCATACCTCAGAAAAGTCTAGGTATGGAATCCCATACCTCAAAAAGTAAAAAAACAATTGTATTCAATGTCATTAGGTTTGAAGATTTAACACCCTTTTCATTTGAACCCTCTATATAATTATCGCCATTAAATGAGTATATTATGCCCCCCCCCCCCTCAACACGTTTCACTATTACTCCATACCTCAGCAAAATTTACTTCGCCGGCCCTGATGTCATTACTATTGCCATGGCTACTGCTATTGGATCAAATTATGAAAATACCTGAACGACTCGTCATTTTGTGGGGTGGTAAAAATGCGAAAAAAAAAATGCGATTTAGAAGAAAAAGTTATTAAGAAATATTGTTCCTCTCGACGAGTTCTATAACTGGTTAAATTTAATGTACTTATTTATGTTACACCCTGTATAGTAACCTGCTTGTAGTCAGTAGTAATTTATATCCTGTATTATAAATTGTTTTATACTTCTTTTCGCTTCTGTATGTCAAGATTGGTTTGAAACTGCACTTTTCCAAGTGCAAGTATATTTTGACAGGCCGATCTGAAAGCAAGGCTTGGAAATTACGAGCACTCGCAAAATTTATTAAATGAATATTTCATTTATTTGTTAAATATGAAATAAATAAGGATTTTTTCTAGAGTTGGCAAATTCCCGGGAATTTATTTTTTGGAAAATATTCCCAAGAAAAAAAATATTCCCGAAACTTACGTGAATGACAAAAATAATGTTTGTATTTAAAATAACTACATTGGAAACAATAACTATCATAATCATAATACGCATTCCACGATATTAGTAGAAATGTCTTTAATTTATTTTTTAAGGTTTTGTTTTTCTGCTAATGGGCAAGAATTACATTTTAAAATAATCTTTCTCATTTTTGTAGAGTTTGCAAATTATACATCGTCCAATTTTCTTCTTATTTTTAATTTTTTTTTTTTTTAATATTCCCAAACTAAAGATATTTATTTAGGAAAATTTCTAAAGGCAAGGAAATATTCCCGGTAAATTTCCATTTTGGGAATAATTCATTTTATAACTTTTCCGATTGGCCAACACTATTTTTTTATGTTGATAATATCAGATCATTCGTTTACAAGGATATGAAGGATTTATAAATATAAACAAATCATTTTTTTCTTTGAAAAAAATCTGACATTTATTTTAACTTACAATTAACAATTGAGCTTTAAAATTGATGGAAATCTGTAACCTCCAAGCACTAAAAATACTAAACAAAACCAACGCATAAAATTGACAGCCAGTTGATGCCAACTCTAATCTTACAAAAGTTCCTAGTTTTTGCCGGTCATTGCTTGAATCCAAGCAATTTCTGGACAATTTTAAAATGTGTAAAACTAGTGTATATGGACGCAAATACGAAAATAATCTGGTGTTGAACAGAATTCCTCTCTCATTCAATGAAGACACTAATTTACTAAGAACTCAATTTAAACCCTCCTTATACTCATACGCGCTTAATCCTTTTTTTAGAAACATATAAATCATGATTCGAAAATGTTTTCTTGTTAACTGTTGAAACTGAACTTCAAATAACAGGTAATTAATTGAATAAAATGATAGTGCTACTTTCGTTTTCCATGACCTACCTTAATTTCTTATTCTCAATAATTATAGCCGTTACTCTATTGATCTCTATTAATTTCTTTCTCATAGATGGGGTAACGGACTGTAACAATTTATGTCTGTCACCGAAGAGTTTTTGCTGAAGTACTCATAAGTATCCAGTACCTATTAATGACTCAAGTTACCAAATGATACATACGGCTCTGATAAAAACCTCCATCTCAAGTTACATTACATAAAAAATATGTTCAAGTAAGAAGGGAAACGCACACCAGTAACCAAATACTTTACGGCAGGCTCCCAGATGTGTTCTATCAGAACTACAAACATCACACATCAACTTTCCTTTCGGTTTTGAAGGAACGCACCTTTCGGAAAACAAACCCGCTCTACTTTGACCCGTTGCTTAGCAACCAGATAGATAAATAATTGTCAATTATGATGCGAAGCACTGACAAGGAACGAACAGACAGCATGTGCCTTCATTTGTCTGTAAGGTAGACGCCACGAAAAAACAAATTCGTCGTAGAATTTGACAAAAAATAACTGACACAACATTTGTAAAGTAAAGTGTTGGGACTGGGCCAGGTTACGAGCCACGCGGAGATTTCTTAATAATATGTCGGAAGACATGCCGAGCTGCTAAAATTGAACCTCAAAATATAACTCATCACTTGTGCATTCAAACCATCCGAATTGGGGAGTATTAAAACACTCTCTGTGCGCTCTGCACAGTTGAATTCCTATAAAATACCATTGGTTTTTTGCATCATCGCGTTCATCGGTTGCGGAACGCAGGCAAATCAAACTTAACTGTGGTTAGCTTTAATGTTGCTAATTACCCACACGAGGGCGCAAATTACCCACATATCGAGAGGGCTGTTCTTGATCGACCATTTCGCCCGCCATTGGTGATGGTGCAGCCTTTACTTTACAAAGTACATACCAATGTATGCTTCAATCCAGTTATATGATTATTTAGGATTAATATTATCTGTAACTGTAACTATACAAAAAGCATTAAATATAATACAATTTTTTAAAGAATATATGCTTCTATTTACGGTACGAAAGTTCTAACTGTTGTCTATGTAAAATTAACAGTAAATAGTTTACGAACTAAATGAGATATTTAAATAAATTCAAAAGGATTATGTTAAGGAAAGAAAATGTGTCTTCCAGTTATTTTGCTGTAAGTAAATAACGAAAAACCTTGGATATAAGATTGGACTGGACTCTCGCGCTATTTTTTAACTTTTAACTTGTATGGTGAAGTCTTCAAAGACCCAAGAGTTTTTAAATCCAGTTGTTAATTTGTTAACTAAATGTTTGAGTTTTTCATTAACTTCATTAATCGACACACTCGACTTAGTGAAAGGCACGCGAATCTATATATTTCTTAGTTAAAAAGATAATAACAATTGGGATCTCTTTTGATTCCTCTATTCCAGTTACGTTATAAAAATCACTATACTAGTTAAGGGTTAATGTCCATACTTTTATATTTAAATATATTATATTACAACAACTTTATACAAATCCACAATGTTTTTTTTTTCATAGACCCATGAACATAAAAAAAAACAATTTACTCAAAATTTATACCCGATCTAGCAAAAAATGTGTCTCCAAGTAACTGTCCCACACTTGAAGCAAAAAAATCTGGCAAAATTCATGCCTAATGGTTATACAAATAGTGTAAGAGGAAATTTTTAACCCATCATAAATCATTCCAAAAATAGGATTTTGTAAAATCCAAAATCGCGCGTATTTATGTGGTTATCCCTCTACTCACAACTTTTGGGGGCATAATTGAACATAAATAGAATGCTACAGCCATATTGGGTAAAAAAATATCGGGTGAAATAGAAATATTTAGCTTTCTACTCATAATTTAGACCCGTTTATGCCAAATTTGTAATTACCGTGAATTTCAGCTTAGATGCTATATTTACTTTTTTATTATTAATGTATTTCTTATGTTATTCAATACTCGTTATACGCAATACTGAAATGCAACGTAGGATATCAAAACAACTTATCATCATTCATCATACTGTTGTTTACTAATGAAGAATAATTCCAATGGTTATTTGGTACAACTCTGGTTATCGGTTAAGAAACGTTTGTGATATTTTCTGAACGTTCTAGACAACTTATGGTGCATTGTATGTTTGTATGTGAATCAGTACAGTTAAGATGCAATATTCACTGTTCAGGGGGATTTGAACCCACGACTTCTGGCATGTTAGGCAAGTTACGCCACCGAGATTTAGTATTACTGTATGTTGTAAGAAAAGATAATTCACATATCTTCTTTTTCCTTATGTTTTATCTTCTTTAAATATATTCCCAGCATAGAAATATTTCTGGAGAACGTAATCCAAAAGTCGTTCGGATTTTGTTGTTTCCCCATTTTAAGGAAACTTACTAAAATGTTGTATGTTTGAAGGGAGGAAGGGTGAGTTATATGTCGAATAAGTAGTTGTAAGTGATTATCAGCAGTTGTGTAATGATGGTGTATCGATTTCTGTTGCAGAAAGCCTCCGAGAGTACTTTAGCAAATACGGCGAAATCACAGAAGTGATGGTGATGAAGGATCCGGCCACGCGACGCTCAAGGTGAGTGCTATCTCCTGCTGTGGAACTCTGAACTCGGCTCGCATCTTGCAACTCGCAGTTTAGTTGGTCTGGGAGGGTCAATCAGGGAAATTAGCAAGTTGACCGCACGGTGACGAAGATGCGAGCTGATGTCCAGGCTTCGAACTTTGCGTGACCTCCTCTGCTCCCTTTACCCTAGACGCACGATACAAAGTGGGATTAATGCCACTGACTTCACGACTAACTCGAACGGACTTTCATTATTTCAATCAACGACAGTTGTACTAATAGGGTTGCCAAAATTCTGAATTTCTTTTCGCTAAATGACATTAAAATCATCAATAAGAGGAAAAAACTTTCGGAATTCATTATTATAAAATTAAAAAGACTTATTTACAAAACTATATCTAAATGTCTTTTTAAACTTAAAATCTAGTATATTACAATTGAGAATGAGACATTCCAATGACATGCCAATAATTCCAACAGATCAACCAACAAATTAGTTTCTTCACTCATATTGTAATATACTAATATTACTAGTCAGGTAGTGGCTTTATACCTTCAACTCACATGTGATAAACAAGACTTGATAAATCATATTATTTGGCCCAGTTAAGACTTTTAGAAAAGCTTTAAAAACATAGTTCTAATCGAACAAAGGGAAAATTTATTGTACTAAATTTATTTATATCATAAATTCTGTTATTTTAAAGAATATGTTAAGCAATAATAACAACTGAAATAATATCAAATTTATCATTTGTCCCAAAGGTATTGACTGATACCACAAACACTGTTTTTAAATCTGATGACAACAAAATACAGAAAATTGTTTCAAATAAAAATTGAAAGTAATATTATTCTACATCTTTTGATTCCAATGAAATTTTCACTATCTCATTTATTTATTAAGATAAGCCCAAAAACCCTGATAGGCCTTGAAATAATCAACCACTTACTGTGGATTAATTGTTCCCAAAATCTAATTAATTCGTAGCGTAAACAATGCCTCTATTACATATATGTATGTGCGGAATGTAAAAATTATAGAATTTAAGATATAAATAAGGCGAATTAAATAAATTTCCTTTTTATGCATTTAACTGGGTCAAATAATATGATTCTGGGCTCGTATACCACAAAAATTAAAAAAAAAATATTTGGAATAATTTATTTACTCAAAATTAACGGAGCAGAATAGATCGAATTTGTTTGTTTCCATCTCAATTTTGATAACAGCACGGTTGCACGGTAATAGTTTTTCCATGAAGTAAATTAGAGCGAACGAATGAGGTAATATAAAAATGCATCAAATTACCTAATAAGTTAGATTACTTCACTAAAATGATGGGAATAATATGTTTATTATATCAGCTCCGTAGATAAAGAAATATAATCATTTAGAACATTAAAATTAAACTCAAGAAACCGCTAAATGAATATTGAAATAAACTTACCGCTTTTTAAAATTGTATCCCCCAAAACGACAGAGAATTAATCTAGATCCAGCGGAAAATACCCTATATTGACAACACTGTACTAACTAACGAGTAAAATAAAATTTCCCTGACGATTTATCTTCACGTGACAGAGTAAAGTGCAATTTGTGTAGTGTCCGTAAAAGTTGTAAAAATACTTTATTACCTTACGTAAGCCAGCCGAGGGAATCCGCAAAGATTTATGTTTTTTGCATATGTTCCCAGGCAAGGCACAACTATTCATTGGCTCGCGTTTAACTGACGTTGCAGACGTACAAAGTGCGTTGCTTTTCACTCTAATGTGTGTAATTTCCCTGGTAGGGCACAAAGAATACATTCAGCTAGGATGCAATGCATAGAATACCCAATGACGCTACATACGTTGCGACGAATGTTAGCTTTTTACGAACTTGAATCATTTTTATTCTAATACGTAGTGAACAAGCTACATCGTATTGAAATAGAATTGAATGTCCACATGTGTCTGATTCAATATTTGACCACCTATGGTCAATCGTTAATATATCTCAACAGGGACTGGATTTAATAAATGTGGTACTCTGCAAACGTAGATTTGGTAATATATTTTTGCGCATGAAATATAATTAGCAGCCGTCAAGCCATAACCCCCAAAGATGTTAGTGAAGAAGAAACCACAGGGGTAAAGATAAAAATGGTACCTGTCGGCTGTGGGATTCGAATTGCGGATCTTATGGTCATACGTTACCATAGAGCTATTTACCCCATGAACATGTAAAATTGAAACATGAAACGTATTGTTGCTGAAAACTCACTATCGAAAATTTGGATCACACAGTACATACCTTACTAACATTATACAAATGAAATAAATTATCAAGAAATGAGAATTAAATAAAAAAATTTTTATTCAAAATTTAAATAATTATTTAACTTTATATATAAAATTCCGGTGCACGTGTTTGTAATTCTTCTCCTGCTAAATGGCTTGTCCAATTTTGATGAATTTTTTTTCTTGTACTTGTACGCAAAATGGAGAAATTGTACTCAATACTCTACAACATCCTTTTAAATATGAAAAATTGGCTCCAAGTTTCCAATTATGAAATTTTATACAGTCTTGATTTTGATTTATTGAATCCCACGACTTACAGGCAACTAAAGTTAGTAGAATCCTACAAAACGCAACATCTGGTTATTATTGTTATTCAGAAGCTATATGGGGGTATTTTATTTGGCGAATAGTGATGATATTTAGGTGATTTGTTATTTTAACTATGGGGAACATAATGCTTTACACCGCGTTAAAATATCTTTACTAGCGCGTGACTTACAGGCCACTAAACTTAATAGAGTCCTTCAAAACGCAATATATGATTATTATTGTTATTCAGGAGCTGTTTCGGGGTATTCTTTTTGACGGATAGTGATGACATTTAGGTGATTTCTTATTTAAACTATGGGGAATAACATGCTTTACACCGAGTTAAAATATCTTTACTAGCGCGTGATTTACAGGCAACTAAAGTTAGTAGAGTCCTACAAAACGCAATATCTGGTTATTATTTTTATTCAGGAGTTGTTTGGGGGTATTCTATTTGACGGATAGTGATGATATTTAGGGGATTTGTTATTTAAATTATGGGGAACAACATGCTTTACACCGCGTTTAAATATTATTGACTAGTGCGTGACTTGCAGGCCACTAAAGTTAGTAGAGTCCTACCAAACGCAATATCTGGTTATTATTGTTATTCAGGAGCTGTTTGGGGGTATTCTATTTGACGGATAGTGATGACATTTAGGGGATTTGTTATTTAAACTATGGGGAACAACATGCTTTACACCGCGTTTAAATATTATTTACTAGTGCGTGACTTGCAGCCCACTTAAGTTACTAGAGTCCTACCAAACGCAATATCTGGTTATTATTTTTATTCAGGAGCTGTTTGGGGATATTATATTTGACGGATAGTGATTATATTTAGGGGATTTGTTATATAAACTATGGGGAATAACATGCACAATACCTCTCTTTCCTTTCCATATGTAGGTTAAAATAGGAACTATCTACAGTGAGATTCGAACTGACGATTTCATGATCCATAATAATTTAATTTGCGGTAATATTAAAACATCTGGCTTCCTTTTGAAATATTTCGCTGCTTTTATTAAAAGAACATTTCTATAAATATTAATTTTGAGGTTCATTTTAATAACCCAAATATCAAATGTACATCTTTTAAATTCAGGCTTTGATATTTTAATTTATGCTAATAAAATTATCCCAAATTAATCTTCTTAAAAGCTTTGAAATAAGAAAAATATCGCGATTTTAAAAACATACATTTGAGCCCATTAAAAAGAAATTAATAATTCAAGTTTATCCATATCCTCTCGTAAAAATGGCCACTAATTTTAGGTGACCTTACGAAATGTAGTCAATGAAATAGTACTTCTAATCTTGAAACATTTATACCGAGAATTTATATCTCGTAAACTGGTACCGTCATAATAAAGTATTTCCGAGAATCTTGTTTACGTTTCGTTTAAAAATAAAATAAAAAACAACGATGTAATTATTTGAAGATCGTTAAATTCTATTGGTGAAATAATCCTGGATCCTCTGGCGTGAATTATGATGTATTTACGCTTGTGACACGTAACATGCATGCCCGGCTACACAGCAATGTTCATCCATTAAAAATGATTCAAAATACTATGTGACGTTTATTAAAATTCTGAATAATATATTAAATTTTTAGTGAATTAGCAGTATAGCTACTAATATAAACTGACATGTTACTAGACTATGCCATATAATTCAATGCGCCCCGAAATAAAATCATTGCACGGCACATTTCTCTAAACACATTTATTTAAATTTATGCTGCTATATTTAATTTAATAATATCACATCTAAAACATAAAAGTTGTTGATTGAAAATAGTAGTAAATGTTTATAACGTGTAATTTATTTTTGTGCTGTAATTGATTTTGCATCAGCCGTGACATTTATTCTGAACACTCAGTAAATATATTTAACAATATTAATGTATTTTGTAACAATACATTTCTAAATACTTTTGACATGTTACACGTGTGTTGCTGCTATGGATAGAACGATCTATTTCACCAACGTTTCATACGGACAGGCCTAACTTATCTTAAGGCATGTAACTTCTCTTACATTCGTCTCAGTCTCACAAGCATCATACGAGAGGGCTTAACACTACTGTAGGATAATGCCGCTTCTTATGAAGTTCTCTAGATCCTTTTGTTGAACTGGACCAATCTCCATGTCATTTCTATTAAATACTTATTATTATTATTATTATTAAATGGTCTCAACTGCTGAGGTAATATGCCGCCTCGGAACCTCGTTTTCGGTGGTGTGACAACGGCACGCAGTATTCGCTGGTATGGGTTTTCTCAAAGCGGTGACCCATCCAACTACCAACCGCGTACAGCTTTGCTTAACTTGCGTTATCGAGTGATCCGGCTTTAACGCTACCTGCCAAGCCGTTGCCAGTTTAAATCCTTATAGTTAGGGTTCTCTATAATCCTATATATTATTCTACTTTGCCACTTTGTAATGTCTGCTGCTTTTAAATCTTCTTCTGCTTCCTTTAGTTGTTGTCTGGATCTGCCTTGTCCTAGCTCTTCCTTTTGGTCTCTATTTAACTTCGGATTTTTTCTCTCCATATATGTCCAAGCCAACTGACTCTTTGTTGTTTGATCATTTTCACTATGTCTTCTCCTTTCAACTCTTGTTCTACTTCATAGTTCATTTTTATTCTGTATTCGTATTCTAATATCTTTATTGTTCTACGGATAGAACACTCTCTTTCCCCAACCTTTCATTCTGTCAGACCAAACTCGTTTAACCTATTCCAGCTCTTGTAACATTTTACTCAGTTTCGAAATCATCATATACGAGGGACGGCATTATTTCACCAAATTTTCATTCGCTAAAGCTTAGTATGCCCGACCCTTTCCAACTCTTGAGCTTCTATGTATAGAACGTTATATTTTTTAACCTTTTATTCAGTATGACTTACCTTGCTCGACCCATTTCAAATCTTGTAACATTTTTCTCAGTTTTGGAATCATCATATACGAGGGACGGTATTATTTCACCAACCTTCCATTTGCTAAATTTCAATATGTCCAGCCCATTCCAACTCTTGAGCTTCTAAGTATAGAATGCTATATTTTTTAACCTTTTATTCAGTATGACTTACCTTGCTCGACCCATTTCAAATCTTGTAACATTTTTCTCAGTTCCGAAATCATCATATACGAGGGACGGCATTATTTCACCAACCTTTCAATCGCTAAGGCTCAGCGTGTCCAACATTCTTCTGTCTCGCATTCGTTATAGAGGAGGGTTGGTCGGTCGCAGTCTGGTTTCGTAAAGCTGCAGCATATTCTTAATGAGCAATTGCTCGTTTTAAATAGAACTAATTATAGAGAAAAATCCTCCGTCCCAAATTTGCCGCCATCTAAAAATGGCTCGGAAGCCAAATCTTCACTTTACCATTATGTTAATAACAGCCGAGTTATTTATGAAGCAGTCTTAACCAAAATTAATGATCTTTCTGCTCGTAACCCCACTCGGACGCTACTGGAGTCGCACTGCTGTTTTTCTCTCGAGCGGGCATATTAAATGGTGGAACAGCTGACTTCATTATTGGGAGTTTTTTAGCGCCGAAGTTGGCGGTGCTAAAGCATGGCCAACTGTTTTATCTTTAGCCTGAACACGTGTGCGTGCGTTTGTGTGTGTGTAGATGGAGAAACATCTGGAGTGAATGCATCTATTTGATTTATTTATAAACTGATGTTTGTGATGTTAGAAAACTGTGTTAAGCTTCGCTTTGCTCTGTCGTTTTGCACCTAGGAATGCTAAGTAAATTCGTTATGAAATGCCAACGCGATTGCCAATAGTACGCTCATATAAAAATTAATACATTTCCGTTTGTCATTAAAGGGGTTCGGAGTCTTCCTCCCCACCCCATCGTTGTGGGAAGTTGATATTAATGGTGCTCCTTGCATGCTAGCGACTTTGATAAAAGACGTTAATTTGAAAGGCCGCGCATTTGAACGTTAAACGTTCTGTCACGCCGTTTTCATTACGCCGCGCTACGCTACGCTAACGTTGCGTTATGGCGAGGAGCGCTATTTATTGAACGATCGCTAATTACTTGCATGTAACACTCCCGCTGCATAATTAGCTGGTTAGTGTAATGTGATCGCGTGTACAGAATGTTATTTCAAAGAAATGTGAACAATTGCAACGCTTTGACACTTGCTATTAATGCGGCTTATTTAAACATTACATTATAGGCCTTTCTACCTTTCATTTCACCGCGTAGCACTTCCAATACCATTGGGTTTAGTTTATATTCATACTGCAGTACTGTCGAACTTGAGCCTGGGCCATTCGTCTGCCATCGTAGATAGTTTCTTGCAGGATACTTTTCTTTGTTTTATTTCTTTTATTTTGTAAGTAATTAAAAATATTTTACAAGGTTATGAACACACACAGCAATGTTTTCGTCAACGTACACTAGCGAAAGGGCTGCCATCTGTAGCCGCCTTATTGAAATAGCATTCCGCGGGAGTTCAAATTAAACTAACAGTACTGAACAGTTTCTATACTAATGGTCCGCCCCTAGGCTCCGCGACTGTGAAGAAATCTTTTTGAAGGTCCAACTAATCTATATTTTAAATGTCAACTTAACAAAATTAGCGTCCATTCTAAAGACCTTACATTTGATACCGAACACGCCATGTTTCTAATGAGTTGATCATTTTGATGACAAACTGCTGGAAGGACGTACAAAAATGATGACACTGAAGAAGATTGCAACTAAAAACTAAAAGTATAGGAAAATAAATTGAAAGTTTTCATAAATGCATTTCATTTTATATCAACAATTGACGAAGCAAGCTTGTGACTTCTTTGTTTTCATGTCAGTACATTGATTTGATGGGTAAGAAAATTTTAAACATAAAAAAACTCCTAATTCTATCAAACTCTAAATGGCAGTAAAGGTTTCACTCAAATTTATCAAACCGTCCGTACACTAGAATTTTGCAAAGTTGAGTAAGAAATCTATAGATAGATAAAATAGACCGTGAATTATGGTTTTTAGAATATAGGACTAGCGGTCCGACCAGCTTCGCAGGTCTGAACCCTAGACTCCGCAAATAAAATTATAGGAAAATAGATTGAGAGTTTTCATAAATACCTTTCATTTTATACCAACAATGGGGCCTTTCACCATTTTTTAAAATTTTTTTTATGAAACTTTATCTATATTGAAGACTATCTACACTTTTAAAAAGTCTTAATTGTTATTCATTAAGCCACAATGATTTTTTTTAAATATTGTGACGTCATAGTAGAGGTGTTGCTGGATCTAAAACAGTAGAGATTTAAATAATTTTTTTACATAAATGTTCTATTTTATTGTAATAATAATAATAAAATAAGTAAAAAAATATATGACTACAATTATTTACAATCTGTACTGTTTTTGATCCAGCAACACCTCTACTATGACGTCACAACATTTTTTTAAAAATCATTGTGGCTTAATGAATAATAATTAAGACTTTTTAAAAGTGTAGATAGTCTTCAATATAGATAAAGTTTCATAAAAAAAAATTAAAAATAATGGTGAAAGACCCCATTGACAAAGCAAGCTCGTCACATCGTTCCTCGCTTCCATGTCAGTACATTAATTTGATTGGAAGGAAAAATGTAAAACATTAAAAACACATAATCCTAATCAAACTCCAAATATCAGTAAAGGTTTCAGTCAAATCCATCAAACCGTCTGTGTTCTAGATAGACAGATAGATCGCGAATTAATCCTTTTGGTATATAGAAAGCTCCGTTGTATACTTGTCTCCAATCTTGTCTCTCCCGCTGTCGTACAGTTGGACTTATTAATTTATAAATAAACAAACAGAGAATCACTTCCACGCTCCCCCAGCCACTCCTATCTGTCCGACGCAGCACACCCTTCTCGCGCCCTCCCTCCGAACCCGAATCACCGAGCGTTGCGACGCCCGCGACACTACAGCGGCCGCATTAGCATAATCGGATAAGTCAGATTCTCATTACGACGCCGATCAAACCTCCGTAGCGTCGGAGTCTGCGAGTTTAGAACCTTTGGAGCTCCGTTGAGCGATACATGAAGTGTCGGGCCTTGCGCCTCCAATGCAGCGCTTCTCAAACTCTATACTCTCTGATAGTACACAGTCTTTAACCTTGCTGTAGTCTAGAGGGGTCTGATAGGCCCACAGGTATGCTACGTTATATCAATCACTGTATACAGTGAAGAAAAAACAGCAAATTTGTAACGGATATTCAAGGTTTGTCATTTTATTTTGTATCTTATAAATAATTTTTTTTCTGTATAATTTAAAATTAACCCTCTATTGCATACTGTTCCCGATCGGGAACATAAAATTTAAAATTGTTCTTTTCTTTTCTTATGCAGTTTACATTCATGGCAATCATGTTATAACCATTTGGGAACATTATATACACTTTGTCAATTTCCAATTAGATCATTCCTCCCAATTTGACCAACATAAAAAAAATTTTAACTGGAAAAATAATAATTACAGAAACTGAGATATAAAATGTAAAATTTGAAGGAAGCAGCTTATTACCTGCTGCTATATTACAGCTAAATACACCTTTACAAAATTTCCAAAAATTTTTTTTATTTGATGTTTTCCTAGAAGAGGTTGTTTATCAAACAATTTTGTATAGTACGCAAAGACGAACCAATAGACCAAAGTTCTATTGTAAGTTGAATTTGTTCATAATGTTCCTAATAGTGAACAACACTTTAAAAATAGTTTTTATTTTAAGAAAAAAATTTATGTAACACACTTATTTTAAATATATGAATATTTCTTTTGTAAAAAATATTTTTATGAGCCCTTATTTAAAAAATAATAATTTATGCAATAGAGGGTTAAAATAATTATTTTTTGCCGATAGACATTGCTAACTGTCTAACAGTCTGTAAAGTGTCACTTTCTTCAGCAACCGCTCAACATATGCATAGTAACCGTTCAACAAACGCATAGCAACGTAATTCGGTATCATTCATTTCCTCTTCTTTACCAAGACAATGAAATGGCAGCCTCTGCTGCAAATCTGCTATTTTGGGGCCTAGTTAAACAAATAACCATAATAATTTAGATGTTATTTTTACCTCCTGCACATATATGTAAGGGAGGTATTGTAACGGATTAACTTTTTCGATAGTGTATTTTTAAGTAATAAGCACGTTTCGGGTTCTTTCGAACGGGATTTCACTATTTTAGGATTACGTCTGTATGTGTATGACGATTATTTCGTCCAAGATAACTCAAAATCAAATAAAGATATCAACTTTAAATTTCATATTTAAATTTAGTTATTTATCAACCAGAAGTAGTAGTATAGGTACTTGAAGACCTTTCAAATTTTTTGGGTATATCTCAGTAAATAATTGACTTACAGTAAATTTTATCACACCTCGAAAAGATGTAGAAAAGTATTGACTACAAAGTTTATTTAAAACTATTTTCTATAATTTGTACCATTTAGGAATTAATATTATCGGGAATTTACATGGGACCTCATCAAATTATAATGGCAATATCATTTCCTAATTTCATATGTAGCATTTCGAGGGTTAAATTACAAGCTTATTAGATTTGGTGATTAACCGGAAGTGGTAGTTTTTTTTAGCAATCTCAGTTAATGAATGAGTAAGAGTAAATATTGATGTATAAAAAAGATTCAGTTGTTGGCTACAATTTTTATTAGAAGAGTTTTAGCAGTTTTCCTTATATTTTATCGTTTAGATATTAAAATTTGCGGGATGTTATGTATTGGACACTTCTTATATTTTCATTTTGGAGTCTAAAAACTAATGGGATCCGATAGACCCCACCAGACTGATATTGTCTATTCAACCACCAGTATTTCGGAAGGTTAAAAAAGGTTGGGAATAATAAAACCGTCATTGTAGTCTCCCGGGTTTCCCTTCGTCTTCCCGTCATTGTTTGCTCTCCTGAGCTTTGTGTTCTTGCCTGACATTCTTCCTCCTTCTCCGTCCCTTGTCTTGGAGCAAGCGAGGGAATCCCTGAATATACATGAGTATTACATATGGAGCAGAGTGTTATTGGACCAGAGGCGGCCACTTGAATCTGACTTAGGATGAGAAGATTATTAAGGAGATTAGGTTTTTCTAACTGTATAATTATTAGAATTAGTAAGTTTATTTCCAAAGGAAATGTATTCTGCAAAGGTCAAAGCATTCGTTGCTTTGCAGCAAAAGCAAAATTTATTTGTAGAGCCACGAGTCCGCTTTACTGCACCTCGCCTTCAATTTTATGGACCAGTCGGTAAAATATTTATTTGGTTTAGAATTTATATATGTATGCACAAACCTTTGCAGTTTTCTATAGCGGAGCATGCAATGCCTGTGGGAAATACTAGACCATTCCAAAACGCGAAACCTCAGCAAGAAACTCGTTTTGACATTGCTGAGGAATTTGATAAATTTATAAAATTAACGCATCTCCTATCGAGATGATACATACTGTGAGTTTAAACTAAGATGCAATATTTACTAATTACTGTAGATACCATATATCAACGTATGGTTCCAGATAAAATGCGACATGAATTAAATGTTAAATAGGATAAAACATTCAGAAAATATAAATTTCTCATTGGTATACTTTTTTTAAAGTATAAGTTAATTTGCCATGTTATAACTGATATTCATAGTAATACATTAAGGACAGAACAGTATATGCTGCATCTTAGCTGAAACTCACGGTATAACTATTAGTATTTGGCAAGTTGATTGTTAACTTATTTTGTATTAGTAAAGTAACTATATTTATCACTAAAGTATATTACTATTTGTGATTAAAATACTTTTAGAATTACTGACGGAAATTCTTAGACAGGCAAATAAATGAACAACATAAACAAGTAAATAGAAACAGTAACAAAATTCCATGTGAATGTGGAAAATTTTACATTGAACAGACCAGCAAAACAATAACAACTAGAATTACAGAACACAAATGGTCCATACGTCTTAACCCACCTATATGCTATGGGTAGTCATACCACTAAATAAATTTAGAAGAAACAAAAATTATAGCAACATCAGGATGTACGAATGGCTGATTCTTACGAGAAACTATTGAAATCTATCACTGAATCTGAATGAAGGTTAAGAGTTGAACAAAACATGGATTCCTCTCTTTTATAAATCTTAATTTGTTGTTACATACTTACTATTCCTATTAATATTCAGTAATGCAAAACATTTTTAAAAAAATAACGGAATTGTAACCAATAATCTTTTATTTTTCTGTGAGTTCTGTAAGCTGTTTCTATTTATATTACTAATAGTTTTAAAGTATTTATAGTGATAAGGGATAGACTATCAAAACTATAATTTTTCTTGACGAAACTTTTTGTCGTTTTGTCGCATAGACAGCTGCAGATTTCACATCTATAACATTCGCAAATGTAAAACATTAATACTTTTTTTTAAATAATAGAAAATTATTATTCGCAATATACAGCAGATTAGAAAGAATAAATATTAATTTCCTACTTGCTAAAGCGATCAGTCTTCCAAGACTGTAAAGATAATATAAATTAATAAACATGGTATATACTTAAAAACACATTGGAAAATTCCTGGTTTGGAATAATAGACAGTTCTAATATACATCTGTTCTTTAAAGCAGGAATGTACAACCATTGCCAAAACTTTTTTTTTTAAATAGAACATACACACGTAGTTTATATTGAACGACATTTTCAGTAGGATATAAATTGACTATATAATAGAATAGTTGCAAACATATAACGACAAATACTTTCAGGTGTGCATAATAAAGTAAATATGTACATACCTTGATGATAGATTACGTCAATTCATATATCTGTCGAAGACACGTACAGGTACTCACTAATTAGAAACTTGGCCTCTTCGTTTAAACATTGGTAATTTAAATAATTCACAAGCTTTGTCGTTTCTTTAATCGATAAGCCCCGACGAGAAAAAACGTTCATAAAACCTCATAATTTGAATATCTTGCATATGATCTTCAAAGAGAATTACGCTATTACTTGTCATTATTATATGTACATAATGATAAGCTTTTATTTATAATTGAAAAATCTTTGAAATGTGCTCACGCAATCGTAAATTTTGCGACGATGGTTCGTTTTACGATCTCGGACAATTTACGTAATGGAAAACTGATTTGTTCTTTCTCTTGTCGCGCCTGTACTTAACCTCGTGACCATCCAATCAAACGCTAGCCAGCGCTAAATGATTTCAACCCAAATCATAGAATGAGTACAACGACATGTGATGTTCATAACCGCGGACGATCCTACTGGAATTGTCGGACAATACGGGTATGCAGTGTGTTGGTTGGACTATGTTCTGTGGTTTTTGCTGCAATGAAACATAAATTTGGAATGATGCATTGCTCGGTGACGGGGATGTGGAAGAAAGCGATTGGGAAACTAAATAAAGCATATCATCATTCCATTTACCCGTTTCGTGGTGGTTCTCTGTTTTCGTAGATATCCCTATTTGAAAAAACTTAATTATGTGTGTGTGTGTAATACTTTGGTATTGCCTTTTGGTTATAGAATTTGATCTGTCTCTTTACAAACAGTCTTACATGCTCCAAGATCTCCTCTGTTCTACCACATAATCTACAACTCCTCTTTTCTGCCAGTACATATTATACTAATTCTTTTTGGATTCTACATCAAAATCTTGCTATAGTATAAGGATGTGTTGTTACGGAAGGTATTGTATGGATGTTGGTAAACGTATAGTGCCTGCCTTAGTTTATGCGGATGAATTTTTGTTGCGTGAAACCAGCAATTACAAAAATGATTGGGAGCATAAATGAAGTAGGGAAAAGTTTAAATCTGGTGTTGAATGTCTATAAAAATAAAAGTGTTGATGTCGGAGAAGAATAATTTTGTGATTGATTATGATGTCAGATTGGAACAAGTTAATGAATTTAAGAAAGTAAGTAATGAGTCAGTTGAGGTGGTTTGGTCGTTTCGAAAGGTTGATGAAATAAATATTTGCAGGTTAGATAGAGGGTGAATGATTGCGTGGACATCCGAGGAATATGTGGTTAGATATGATTGATGGTTTGTTACATAAACGAACGATTCTGAGTACATGTATTAATGTCGAAGAGGTGAAAGTGGTAATGTTTGGAGGAAATTTATTGTGTTTCAAGGATAGTAGTACCCCGTTAAGTGGGATATAGCGTGAAGTTATGTATCTTGATTCTTGGATTTTGTTAACGTAGTATTTTTCTGTACTTCTATATTGAGAAAGCATTTCTTTTCCAACATTCTAATAATAATAAGTTCCGTGTTTATACTTGACTGCTCTTTTTCCTTTTTCTATATTCTTAATTCTTCTACATAAACTTAAATGTCGTAGTTTTAGTTTAGATCATTAGAACTCCTCCCTCCTCCAAAATGTGAATTTAGAACATCCTAACAGTTCTATGTAAGATGTAAGAAAACTGACGTACATGAGAATGTGACAGGTAAATAAGTAAAGATTTAAGCAAAATAAATCAATAAGTATTGAATGAACCAAAACTACGTTAATCCATCCCACGTCTACGCAACAACGTATCTCAGCTGTATAGGGAAAATGGGACGATCTATGTCCGCCTGCGCAATAAGGACCGCTAGAGAGAGAAAGTAGATCTAGTCTGGCCTTCCTTGCTTGTTTACATGTTTGACAGCTGTTTGAGTAGTGCTCTTTTACATTAAACGTGTTTATTGTAAAGATATATGTTATAATAATGTGTAGAAGATACTTTGTACCTAATTGTAAAAGTAGATATGATTCGAATAAAGAAAAGGTTTCCGTTTTGTCAGTGCCAAAACATGAGAATTTGTTAAATAAATGGCGAAAGGCTAACCGCGAAATGATCGTGTACTTAGGAGAAAAGACTTTGTGAAAAACATTTTTCCAGTGATGACATTGTAAAGAATGGTCCTGTGGTAGTACAAATACTCTAATATCGCCTAGCAAAGATTAATTTTAAATGATTGTTGTTTTTGAAAAATTATAAAATGTTGTTTTGTAACAATCCTACTAACAATTAGTTAAGATCTGTTTGAAACACTAGTATGTATGATTTTATTGTTATGTTTTGATATTGAAATTATTTGTATTTTTCGTTTTATAATTTACAATAAGGTATTTGTAATAATAATTTTTTTTAATTGTATAATTTGTAGAGCTACTCTGTAATTTGGAGTCTATCCGAGTTATAAAATCTTTGGGGGCTATGATTTGACGGCTGGTAACCGCACTTCACACGTAAAAATATATCACTTACCGAGATCAGTGTAAGCAGAGTGTCACACCCATAATGGGTAAAAGGCGTGACTATATTTATTTAATTTTTATTAAAATAATAAAGTATTTTATTTATATATTTGAATTTTATCCTTCATGTTTCCATTAATGAACCTAATACTATTTGATAATATTAACATAATATAACGCCACTATAAAATAATGTTTAATTTAAAATAAATAATTGTAAATAATTTCGTACATACAAATTCAAATTTGTAAGATGCAATATCCGTATAGATTTATTATTTTATTGGTTTCATAATTAATTTTGGTTTTTAAATATAATGGCCGCTACCACGAGCTCTGTTTTTGGGTGTTTTAAGAGCAGTGTTTTAGGCTTGGTTTTATCGCTGTACAATGTTTTAAAATTATTTTATAAAAAAATACTTCAAATAAAAGTGGTAGATAATACATTTCTCTGTAACTTCTATTTGAAGCATTTATAAAATAATTTTAAAACATTGTACAGCGATAAAACCAAGTCTAAAACACTGCTCTTAAAACACCCAAAAGCAGAGCTCGTGATACCAGCCATATTTTTAAAAGCAAGTGTAGGAACATATATAATCTATATATACATTTTGATTCTCCTCATTACAAATGAAAATATATTACGATATTACTGAGTTAGTACCGTAAAAACTGTGCAATACACAGACTACATCTTCTTTCTCTGTCTCCGTGTTATCTCACTCCCACTAGGACAACTTTCGGCCCATCTCGTACGCATTCGTTTCCCCTCCTGTCTGTATTATACTTCGTGATCCATCCCAATACTAAACTTCTGAATGTTGCGTAGGACCAATGGTCAAAGAACCTTTACATTGTATGGCATACAATTCACTCTTAAATATATTCAATCTGCCTCTTTCAGAGTAGCACATCAGTATTGTCTCTTACATGTATTAATATCGCTTCCTCAAAGAGAAATGTCCTCAATTCGATAGCTTCAAACAAATTGAAGACATACCTACTTCGCACGTGAAAACATTCAAGCCCATCGAGATTTCACAATGATCAATTAAGCTTATTGAAAAAATTCCATTGCTAGGATAATGTTCCGCGTTGGATGACGCGGAGGGGCGTGCGAGGGGGAAAGGGGTGGCCACAACACGGCCGGTCTAATGAACAAGGGGATGCGCTAGCCAAATTGCATTTGTGATGATATCCGCTTGCGCTCGATAGCGCCGATGTTGCAACAGAATAGTGAAGGGGGGAGGGGGGGTACATTGTGGGGTAGGTTCGGGAGGCTAGTATGTACAGAGATGTACCGATGGACACATGTGGACTGGACAAGCTTGTGAAGACAATCGGTTTATGGGATGTTTAGGATTGACTTATGACTTTAGTAAAGCTTATTCGAGTATATTGATAGACAGTTAGCGAAATGCCGGCGGATGGATCCTCCCTCTGATGATTATAAATTAACAGTGGATTAGATTTCATTAGAAAATATTGTAATTGGGAAGTACTTCGCGTTCTGTAAAGTATCAAACAATATTTGGTTGCATTTTTGTAGCTTCAAGTAAAGTTTTTATAACGTTTTATTATCCAGAATACACAACATATTATTAACCGAACTTGTGAATAAGATTGACGAAGCTTCGGGCGAACTTCTACTATTGATAAAAACTTATGATAATTCTCGAAACATGTATATAGATTTTTTGTTTATGCTTGTAGGCTTAAGGGCATATATTTTAGAAAAGTGGAATGAATGTATTATTAGGTAAAGCCTAAGTAAACGGCAGTGAAAGAGCACATACAGCAAAACAAAGAAGGTATACAAAAATTATTAATAATGCTTTTGAACTTCTTAAATTCTAATTGAAAAACCACAGTACTAAAGAACTTAGTAACAAATATGACACATTATGTGAATAGTAGGCATGATAAAACAGTCTTCTGATTGCTGAAAAGTTAATGGTAAAAGAATTTCTAGTACAAATAAAGAAAGCATGGAAATAAAACGGGTGTCATTAACATAATGATTAATAATTTTGGATAGATAAATAACTAAAGAATTTTTACGGCGTTCATTAAGGTTCTAAGATGAGATGAAGTAAGTAATAACAAATTGATTATAAGATACAGAGTGATCGTAATAGATATTAACAAGCAGATTCATAGAAAGGATTAACACTAACTCTAGTTTTTCATCATCTGTAACTTCGTTTCTAAATTAATTAAATTAACAAAATGTGTAAAATTTTATGCTAACCAATCTAACTACAACCTCAGTTAAAATAATTATGTTCTGTGAATTGAAAATGAAGTTATGACTAATAATAAAAATGGAGTTAGCGCTAACTCCTTTTGCAAAGCTGCTTGTAAGGGTTTTTGAAAGACATGAATTCCAGAAATATTTTTAACGGGTTCTAGAAAATCCTCGTGTATCTGATAAATAGGGTTCCAAATGATGTTGCAGTACTTTAATTTAGTCCTTATTAATGGAAAGTACAGTAAGCGAAAAATTCGGGTGTTGCTAATAACAAACCCTAGCGTACTCATAGATACATCGTATATGTCTTGTATATGAGCCGAAAATGTGAATTTGCTATCCAATTTACTGATTCACTGATTACTATGAATATCAGGTATATGATATATATCACCGTACTGTTCCAGATAAAATGCAACATAGATTGTTAATGTTGTTGGGGTTTTTAATGTTATCTCTTTCTTGTGATTCATATCTAATTATCAATATCTCTCAAATTTTGAGAATAATTTAGAAACTGTTTAAGGATTTGATCTAGGATGTTCAAGAATTAAATTTGTAAACATATCACAAACATTTTTCAAACTATAACCAGAATTGTACCACGAAACATTAGAATTTTTCCTCATTAGTAAACTTCTTTAAGTATAATAAGTACATTTAACATTGACATCCTATTTTACTTTTTATTTGGAACAGTACTGGTATCTATAGTAATACATTAATGACAAAAGAGTAAATGTTGCACCTTTGTAGAAATCCACGGTACAGTATTCGAAATATGGTAAACAAGCACGTATCAATCATAGAGTAGTTACAAAATGCGCCCTTATGTTTGACAAACCCGTCAACTGAACGCAATAATCATTTAACCATTATTGACAGCGTTAAACATAGAATTTCCAAACATTATTTTGATAATTACAGTGACACATTCATGCAATAATAATCCAAATCAACATATCTCTGACTGCTGCAGATGCGATGTTCCCTTGTAATGTAATCAACACTTCAGCATAATGTGACAGTTTCGATTCTCGAGATGTGGAAACCAGAATTGCTGCAATAGTATTGCCGTGTAAAAATCCGAGCTCCTTGTATGTTTTCTCGCTAATATAATGAAAGAATAACAGAAGTCAAGTGTTGCTTGGAAACGAACCTCACTTGTTTTGTTGTTTCACAGGAGGTTGCACTCGTAGGATTTCAAAAAAATATAGCATCGTGAAACAGAAACAGAAGCGTGTCGGCGACGCTGTTCACTTGCTCCCGATGTTGTTGTCGACAGTGTGTTGTCATGCGGACACCCCT
This sequence comes from Poecilus cupreus, assembly GCA_963942605.1. NCBI lineage: Eukaryota > Metazoa > Arthropoda > Insecta > Coleoptera > Carabidae > Poecilus > Poecilus cupreus. The sequence continues at coordinate 16,423,039 of OZ012728.1, forward strand.
CGCGTCTCGCTTGTTTCTTACGGCGTCGAATGGTGACTTCTGTGGGGTAAACACAATATAGAATTGCAGAAGAGAACAGGGGCACACTACGGAAAATATGAGGTTTATTTTCAGTCTAAAAAGCGAAGACTTGAGCACATTTTAACACATGTACAAAGGAGACCGATTGGTTTTGGGTTTTCTGTAGACTACATCAATTTTTTTTTATAATTTCGCAATATTCACAGCCTATTTAATTTCTTCGAATATATGAGCTTAAATTTACATGAGTTCGCCTGTTTAAAATTTTGGCAAATTTCTTTAACCAATTAATTCTCATTTTAAATCCACTAGTACCCTTTTGGGTGTGGGATTAGATATTTATTTTAGTTGCGTCCCTTCTGTTATCGTTGGGTAGAAGCTTATTAGCTTTCCATCGAGTAGAATTCTTCCGGATATGAGTAACAGCTGGTTGTCCAATGGAATCATTGTGTTTTCTTCAATCCGTTTCTTCAAATCCAGCACGATTGACAACTCGTCAACATCGAAAGAATAATATCCGCCACGTACTATTTTAACGATAATCTTCATTTTTATTTCATTTTTTGTTCAATCTGTTTGACAATAATGGTCGCTTTGTGGTTACGAGTATAGTAATATTAGTAAAGTATTATTATTATGAAGACAAACGAAAATTACTGGATTTCAGTCAATTTTATTATAAACTTTCTCTGTCGACCGGTTTCGGCCCCACTTGAGCCTTCTTCAGGAGATGAGAAAATCTAAATTGATTTTGTATTTGATATATAACATATATTATTATTATGCAGCTTTAAAAATATTGCCTGTTTTAGCCTCGGTTTTAGCACTTGTACATTTTAAAATTATTTTATAAAAAATCCTTTGAATATAAGTTACCTAGAAATATATTCCTTTTTTGTTTGAAGTATTTTTTTACAAGATAATTTTAGAAAATTGTACCGCACTAAAACCGATACTAAAATACTTCTCGTAATACATCCAAAAATAGCATATAATGCACCGTGCATTCTATTTGAGTTTTGATTTTGATTTAAACTTTTATAAAAATTAAAATTTGTCCTCACGCCTTTTGCCCATTTTGGGTGGCACTCAATTTTCACTAAGAGATTCAAACTAAGGAGCTATTTAGTAACTCTATAATAAATGAAATAAAACAGCAATGTAGTAAAATTACCCACAGAATGAAGAGTACGCCCCTGGTCCATTGTAGAACGGTGTCGTTAAAAACACGTGTGACGTTTAACTTATACAGTTCTTTGAAAAAACAACATCATTAGGGAAACACGAGCAACTCTTGTTTCTCTTCTTCCATTCAGCTCAGTGGGATTTGATGGACAAGCAAACGTTCTCGCGATTATACCCCGTCGTTGAATTAATCAAGACCATCCGTTAAAAACGTTCGAATTCTCAAACCAAACGATCGATCTTAGATTCCAAAAGGCCAGGTTTAATGTATTGTTTCGGTAAAACAATTGACGTCAACATATACACGTGCGTGCTAGAGAACGAAATGGTTTTATATTTTACGTAGCGAATAAATGACTTGTTTTTGATTCATAGATTTTTTGCTCGATGTTAAATGCTGACCAAAGGTTATACATGAGTATTTGTTATATGTTTTTAGTTTATTTTCATGCTGATACTTATTTTTAAGTTTTATGTGAGTTGTATGTGAAATATTGCCGTGCGCATTCTACCAGGATTCCACCAATATTTCCTTCATCATATTTAATGATTTAATGTTACTACCTCAGCGACTGGTCTTTGACATAAAGTGTATTTGCTTTATTGCGAATTAAAGATTATAAAAATTTATAATTACAGTGTTTGTAGGGATATTAAACTATTGTCTCTTGTGAGAGTAGTTTTGAGTGCCATTGGCCAATTACTTAAGAAATAAATTGTCCAACCTTGGACGGTGATTACTAAGCTTGTAATGTATTAGATTATATGCATATATCTGTATTTATTTATTTATTTTATTACTAACTAATTGCAATGATATTGATACCAATCAATTGGCGAAGCAATCCACTTTGTTCCTCGCTTCCATGTCAGTACATTGGCGAAGCAAGCTCGTCACTTCGTTTCTCGCTTCCATGTCAGTATATTGGCAAAGCAAAGCAAAGCTTCCATTCTTTTTACGTAACTAATATTTATTTTGAACACCACTTGCATTTTGGTATTCCTTGTTTACGGGCTCTTCTCAATTGTATGCTTCGTGTTTGTAAAGTTCTTGTAAGGAATTATTCCATTGTCTATAACGATTGATATATTGGAAGTTATTGTAAAATAAGCGATGCATTAAATTATGCTGCGTCAATTTCCCGTAAAATTCTTCCATTTATATAAATTTGCTATTGTTGAAATACTCTTCGGAATCGAGTTAAATATTCCGTGGTGTCCAGCGACTACGATACCCTTGATTATTCATTTGGTACCTCTTAGTATCATATACAAGAAGTTACACCTGTATATGTTATTTACGAAAGACATTGAATGGAATGGATGGTGTATGTACATAAAGGTGGACATATAGTGCCTGTGTTAGCTTATGCGGATGATGTTGTTGTGTTGGGTAATACTGAAGAGCAATTGGGAAGAATGATTGCAACCATAAATGAAGTAGGGAAAGGTTTAAAATTGTCATTGGTTTCATATAATGTTTCAGTGAATGGTGTGAGATTGGGAACAAGTAGGTACATTTGCTCGAAACGGTAATGTATCTAGAGATGCTTGATTGAGTATGTATAATGGTGTTCTAATACCTACATTAATGTATGAATGTAGATGAAGAATCATGAACGATGTATAACTGCTGTGGAAATGAGATATTTGAGAAGAGTGTTTGGGTATACGAGACGTGATCGTATGGTTCCAATTGTAAAAAATAGACAAGTATGTATGAAAGTTGACGGGGCGTAAGTGGAACATGTACTAGATATTCTTTATGATATAAGAACGTATTATAAACAGATTTATCTTTAAATTATTTTGCTAAATACCTGAATGCAGTATTGTAGTCTACGTATGAGAGATGTATAATGTCTTACAGAACTTACAACACGATTGAGTATAAAATCAGTAAATCCCTCATAACATTTGCACGTTTCTCCAACAACATATCATCCAAAGAGAATTACATAAACAGATTCTACAGCTCAGAGCTCGCTAAACAAATACACAAACACACAGCGACATTTCGTGGTGGTGCACTTGAACTCGAGCGAGGAAGATGCGCGGAGCGCATCGCACGGTTAGTTGCCGCTCTCTGAGGGAGTGTATACTCTGTTCTGTGACTAATAAGTAGTCGGAGTGTATTCTTTCCGTGATGTTCGCGTCCGAAGAAAGTGAGTATAGCTGCGCATCTTGTGCCTGTCAGCGCGAATGTAATTATTTCTTGTGTGCGGTTCGTCGGCGAAGCCACAGCGCAGTACAGCGCCCGTCACTAATGGCAGTTTAATGTATTCTCTCTCTAACTCACGCCGTGTTATTATAAATGAATTAGTGTGCGTGTATGCTGCGTGCGCGATTTAAAACGCGAGGTCAACGGGAATTCGGCGACATTTACGACGGCACCTCTTCTTCCTGATACCTACAACACTTCTCTTCAGAAAATATCCAAACTTCATTCATAATTTTACAGATTATTGGTTCTTGTCCTCATCACACACTTTTCCATTTCGCGAAGCGAAGGGCTGTGATGTATTTGCTTTGATGTTATCAATAGTCCTTTTAGCACTGATTTTAATTTCGAAAACAAGAAGAAATAGTAAGGAGCGAATAAGGAGTCGTCCAATTTTTGGCACAAAACTGACGAATGGGCGCATAAACCATAAACGAAATATGACAAATTTATATCAAAATCGTGTAACACTTATGGAATAATTAGTAGTAAAGTATTTTTTCTTTAAATATTTTGCAGTAAAGCGGCATAACGAATTGAACATATTTTGACGTCACAGGTACTTGCATTGTGCTATTGGCCAGAAATATGAAAATTGCAAGTCGCGCGTCTGCCGCACGCCCAACGCCTATTGTTGGCTAAAATAGAACTACAAAATGTTATTTCATATTTTTGTTTGTTGGTATTTAAGATTATATTTGTTGGGCTTCTATTACTTGTTTCATAATTTTACTGTTTTATTGTGCTGTGTTGAAAATCTATTGATTAAAATTTTGTATTGAGGCTAGGTTACACACTACTAGCGCCACTGTGCTCAAACTTTTGTTGTTATTTACTCGAATATCAAGTAAAATACTCTTAAAGTTGTCAAAAGAATGTTGTCTTAATTTATATTAAGTTTAATTGTTGTAAATTAAGACTTATACTATGAAAATATTTTTTTTATATTAAAAAATATGTATATATACTATCATGGAAAATCGTTCTTTTAGTGCCACTGGAATAGTACCTGTGACGTCACACAAACTTTGAAAAATCACATCTCGGGTAATATATGAAATTTTCACATAGGGTTTTCACTAATCGTCACATATTCTAATAAAGTTTCATAAAAAAATAGGTTTACGGGCCCATTGACAAGTTGTCTGTGCAGGCGCATTGTCGTGGTACAACTCTGGTCTCTTTTTTATTTTTTGTAAAAGTTTTTACCAGTTTTACGCAAGATTTAATGTTGCATCGTTGCTCCAAAAAATCGCACATTTAAAAAACTCTACTAACACTTAAACACATTGCACTCAAATAACAATACCAAAAACTAAACAAGATATCAACGATACAAGAATATGTGGTTACAGATGAGGTTATGCACAATGCAACGCTGCCAACCGCATATTACTAAATATCTCCGTTAGCGCGTAATTCAAAATGCCCGGTTACTTTCTGAGCAGACCTCGTAGCTTCACCTTAAAGCTGAATTCTCCAATCAGTTTGATAATAATTATAGGTGTAATTTAATGTTTGTAACATGGTTTCTATCTGTACTACAAAATACTTGGATGTCGTGCGTCTGTCTAGCAGAATATACAACGTCATTGCTCAACAATCAGCATTGAAGATAAGGTGAATCATATAATTATAAGTAAATTATTTACAATGAATTGTACGAGGACAGCTGGAAATGATATTTCCTGGAAAATTCACAGCTGTTTCTGTATTCAAATAGGATAATATATTAAACTTTAAAAATATTAAGAAGTATTTTAAAATTTACATTTAAAATTAAGCAAATATCAGTTTTTTTTTTTATTCCATTCAGTATTTAATTTTTTCTGCCAAGTGTTACCTTTTTTGTGATGGAATTTTCGGTGAAGTAATTGGCTATGATAGCATTAATTTTGAATGAAGAAGAGAAACAGCAGTAGAAGAAAAAAGGGGTTCACGGGACAGGGAAAATGAGAAATAGAAGGAGTTTATCACGTTATTTGATAAATTAATCGATGATTTACTACCTAAAACATACGTATTTTCTCCTGGAGAATCCAAATCTGCACTATAAAAATTTTAAAAATGGGGTTCCTATTTAAGTTTATAACAGAAACTGTAATTATTAATCATTCGGAATATCCTCACTTAAAATTGTAATATTTTTTTATTACATTTCTTTATAATATAGGCGCTAAGAAACCCATTGTAGCAGAGCGCATCGTCAGATCTCTAATATTTTTCGAGATACGTTGATTTTTGATATTTTTCGAAGTGCAACTTTAAGGGCCTGTAATTCAAAAACTAAACGAGATATCTAAAAATTCTCTTCAGTTTAGCGTTTCTGGTGCCTTGTATAACAAATTAGCAAATTTTAAAAATTTTGAATTTTTTTTGTATTTTTGTTCAAAATTTCGATCGGCGATAACTCGACAAATATTATATATACAGATTTGCACTGTTCACCAATCGATTCAGCTCGTCGAAATACATAAGTATGCAAAGTTTCATAAAAATCGCTTTAAGGGATGGAAAGTTAGAGCAAAAAGCCTGAAAATGGCGTTTTTTGTCCTGAAAGTCAATAGGTACCCCTTGACGTTTGGCCTGAATTTGGCTATTTCCAGACTTTTTGCTCAACATTTCAACGGGTTGTCCGAATTTTCTGAAATTTTCAGGGTTTATATATTTCGTCGAGCTGAATCGATTAATGAACACTGCAAGTCTGTATCTTTCATATTTGTCAAGATATTTCCAATCGAAATTTTGAAAAAAAATTCAAAAAAATTTCAAAATTTTCAAAATTTATTAATTTATTATAGATGGCACGAAAAACACAAAACTGGAGATATTTTTTGATATCTTGTATAGTTTTCGAGTTACAGCCCTTCAAAATTGCTCTTCTGAAAATATAAAAAATCGCCATTTCTCGAAAAATATTAGAGATATGACGATGCGCTCTGCTGCAATGGGTTTCCTGGCGCAAATATTATAAAGAAATGTAATAAAAAAAATTTACAATTTTAAGTCACATTTGGGGAAATTTCCGTATTTTGAAAAATATTACAAATCGCCATATTTCGATAAATATAAGACATATTACGATGCGTACTACAGCAATGAGTTTATTTATGTTTAAATTATACATAAGTAACAAATTTTAAGTTAAGTTTGGAGGAGTATTTAATTTATTTTCTAGTAAACAATTTGTTTGTATAAGAAAGTAGTGTGGCACCCACACCAGATTTTTTTATTTGTATTTTTTTGTATAATCCCACACTCGAAAACCTTTGGCTCGGACTACAGACTTCGTGTGGAATATGTGCCATTCCATTACTTGTTTTAGAATATACTATTCCCACTTCACAACAATCCGTGTAAATGTGGAAAATTGGATAGACCAGGAGTTACATGCAGTAATGCAAAATATTAATATTGTTTTACAGAACTGTTATACAAAAATATGTAGGGGAATCCATCCATGAGTTAAAAACTGGACAAAAGTATGAACATAGGGGACTTAGTGAAAGCAATCCGTACTAAAACTGTAACTGGAACATTAAAAAATTGTCGACTGTTCGCTTCTGAAAGAACGCGCACTAAAAATAGTGCTCCTGCATCTTTCAAAGCGTCCCATCATCGCCCCGCCGCGAGTTTCCAGATCAATGGATCAGAGGCATCGCTGGCGTGAGATGGGTTTTATCTTGTCACGTGGTCGCGCGTCACGTGATTGATTGATTGATCACTGCGGGTGATGAATTATGCGGTGCAACGGCACCTGACCTGATGGACACTGACGTCGCCTCTCTCTGCATCGTTGCGACTGTATCGCTTGTCTTTGTTGGTGTTGTTTGATGCTTGTGGGATAGTCTTTTTCTGGTGCAATGCTAGGTGGATAGGAGTATTTCCACATCATAGGATCACCTCTATGATTCGTAAATTAGAGCAGTTTTCAGTTAAAGTATTATGGCTAAAATACAGTTGAAACAAATATACAATGAAATCAGAATTTCTCACATTTTTACCTATCGTCACATCCTATAAGGGAGGTATAGGAATCATGCTAAAAATTCGGTAGTGAGTTTTCAGTGGATGAGCAAGTTTTAGGATCTCTAGAAAATGATTTTAATAGTTTCGCGATGATGTCTGTGTAAGTGTCTGTCTGTATCTGTCAGTCTGTGTGGATCTCTGAGTTACGGTTTCTCAAAATCTACTAAACTAAAAATTTTGATATTTTGTACACATCAATTGTATCCCCTTTGCAAGAGCTGTTTAGTTTTTGGTGATAATCAAATAACCAACAGTGGTAGTTTACTTGAAGCTTTATCAAGGTATTTGGAAATATCTCAGTAAATTATGGTTAAATGACAATTTTTGTTGTTGTTGTTTAAAACATTTTTCTCTTACCATGTCCATTTATAAATTACAACACGTTAAAGACAAATAAATTTTGACATTTTCGTGTACATTTAAAAAAAAAAAACAAAGCAACAGTTGAAAAATGTCTATTTTTGACATGTATCATAATTTCTTTGAAGGGATAAGTGTTTCTTGATAGTGGTGATCCGTGTTCCTGCATTGTTTGCTAATAAATTTATGGCGGAAGGTATTGTTGTGTATACAACAGATGTTTTGGATAGATTTGTACTGATTTGAATTATTTGCTGTGGTTGTTGATGATTTCGATCCATATATAGTGTGCTTTTTACATTACTGTTCAATATTCTAGTTTTGTAATTTCTTGATATTTCGTTTTTCACAAACCAACCACAACCAATCAAGTTTGGCCATATTTAATTTGATCTCCAGATATATCATCACTCCTTTTACCCATTATGAATGTGGCACTCTTCTTACGCAGATCTAAGTGATATATTTTTCGTATGAAGTGTGGTTTTCAGCCGTCAAATCATAGCCACCAAATATGTTAGTGGAAGGAGAACCACAGGGATAAATTTAAATTAGTAACTGTCGGCAGTGGAATTTAAACTGAGGATCTCACGATCCACAATCCGATGCGTTACCACGGAGCTATTTACCCTATAAAAATACAGTGTTGTATTCTTTATTTACATACATACAATAAACACCATCAAAAATGAGGAAAATAGGGTTTTTTGTAAATCTATAAATCCTTTCAACATAAAATACTCAAACAAATATCTCTAAAATTCATAAAATTTTTAAAAAGTAGGATTTTGTCGATTTGGACGCGATATGGAGATTCCTTGCACAATTTCCTACAGGAATAGTATGTATGGTAATCATGGATATTTCGTAAAAAAATGTCCTATAATGATGGAAAACCGGATTTTTCAATCGCGGTTGATGTGTACAGTCAAAATAGTGGTTCGATCTTATTTTTGCCGTACTTTAATCGAAAAATACTCTAATTTACGAATCGGAGAGGTGATGTGGAATTACCCATAGGTTATTTCTTAATGCAGGAATATTCCGCGTGAACGGTTCGCAAGCCCGCAGAAGTTCATTCGCAACTTCCAACCAATTATGAAGTATTGTCGCGATGCCCTCTCTTCGAGAAAATAATTATTCTAAACAGCGACAGTCGCAGAAACAGAAGTAGGGGTGATTTAATTACTGTGGAGGGAGAGCTGCGGTTGGAAACTTTTAAATAAAACATTATTATTTGTATACACACCGAGTTTAACTCAATTAAAATTAAAATTATTATAAGAAGTCAAACACTGCAGCAACTTTTAATTAAAGGGGAATGCGTTGTTACTCACATTGTATGAGACGCAATGTTCCCTCCTCTTCCTACGGAGTCCTCTCCTTGTTTAGTTCCTTTTTAGTTGGAGCCGTGGTGGAGTGTTTGTGATTTTTAGTCCCGTGCATTTCCGAGTTCGTGTTCTGCATAATACGAATATATTTATTTAAATTTATGTAAGTGCTGAGCTAAATTGCTGTATAAGCCATGCATATGCGATTCGGACCGCTCTGATTTAACACACAGGTACTAACTTTCATCTTCGGGATTTGCTCGGGCGAATCCTTTACGCGTACGTAGGAAACACACAATTAAGGACTGCGTGCTTCTTACGATCATTATTATCACTTTATTTTTAAACCCGGAAGTCTAGCCCAGAAAGACAAGATACAGAAGTGATTGGAAACGACATGGAAAAAACGAATGCATCGACATTTCAAGATACAAGATATGCTAGGTGATTTCTTATATATAAACATGAAGTTGAGAACTTGATATTTTGCTGTCATTGCATCACAATTACAAGAAAACCCAAGATTATAGTTTGCACTCAGTTCCTGTTGGTATATATTTAATTATACCTTTACGAGCCCAGATTAATATCATTTTAGAATAACTTAAGAAAATTTGTTCTGATCTTACAAAGGGAAAATTCTGTCATTTTTAAGAATATTTTAAGTAAAAACTTACAACTGAAATAATACAAATTTTTATAAATAAATAAATAAATAAATAAAATAAATATATCATCACGCCTTTTACCCATTACGGGTGTGGCACTCTGCTTACGCAGATCTCGGTAAGTGATATATTTTTTCGTATGAAGTGCGGTTACCAGCCGTCAAATCATAGCCCCCAAGGATGTTAGTGGAGGGGGAACCACAGGGGTAAATTTAAATTTGTAACTGTCGGCAGTGGGATTCGAACTGAGGATCTCACGATCCACAGTCCGACACGTTACCTCGGAGCTATTTATAAATCACTAACATAAAGATTTCATTTGGCCCAAAGGTGTTGGCTGTTACCAAGAACATTGTTTCTATAACACTGTTTTGGAAACTAGGCATTCCACAACTAAAAATTGTTATGGAATCACTAACATTCCATACGCTGCGCATGCAATATTTTCGACGAATCAGAGCCACATATTAGCGCGATTTATGAAGTATCTTGGTTACGTCTGTTTGTTTAATTTGATTTGTTTGAGTTTGACGTTTTCAACAGTTTTATATTTGTATTTTTTTGTATAATTTCCAAAATCTTGTTATAGAAAGTATAGTCTACAACATGTAACGGAATGGCATAACCCACACTCGCAAACCGTAGCCCTCGCCTTCGGCTCGGACTACAAACTTTTTGCTCGCGTGGAATATATGCCATTCCATTACTTGTTGTAGAATATACTATTTTGGATCTGATGATAGCAAAGGATAGAAAAATGTTTCAATAAAGATTTTAGGTAATATTATTCTACATCTTTTTGATTCCAGTGAAAGTTACTATATCTCATTTATTTACTAAAATATAGCTAAATACCCTGATAGGCCTTTAAATAATCTACCACTAACTGTTGATGAATTATTCCCAAAATCTAATCAATTCGTAACATAAACATAATGAAAACAAATGAAAGAATTTAAGATATAAATATGGTGAATTAAACTATTATCCTTTGTATGATATTAACTGGGCCTAATGATGTGATTCTGGGCTCGTAGATGTATCTTTTCTTGTGATTCAAATTTTCCGTTGGTTTCTTTCGCCAAACGTTGAAATTATTAATGGACATAATTTCCACGAAACATTGATTTCTCCCGTGGAAATAAATCCCAAAAATTCCTTCATCAGCGCAAAATCACGAACCTTTATCAATTGTCATCGGAGACAATACCTTAACAATCGACCAGGGCTATGACGTATTCATTTTCCATTCAATGCAGTAAGGTACATCATCGGCATTTGTCACACCCCGCGAATTTTAATTAGTTTTTCCTCCGTTGGTGGCGCGAGTGTCCTCCATGATAGATGGTCTAGCAGCGTGAACATACAATAATGATAAGAATAGCGAGTGCTGTGGGTAGGACAAAGATGTGACGGGTTTTTGTCCTTCTCCGACGAAAGACAAGTCTAATGACCATGTGAGGTAAAAACGAATGTTTCGAATGGATATTCAATCATACTCAATGTTTTTACTCATTACATACCCTAATAAGATACACCGAAACATATTTTATTCCTTTTGCTCTTTTTGAGCATGGGGCATCTATTTTTCTAATGATGCCACCCTTATTTGTTTAATGTAGACGATGGTTTTGCACTTCGGGACAAAATTTATATTTTTTGTGCAACCAGAAAATAATCATACAGTAGATAATATACGTAATTATTTTAGTATGCTGATACATCAAAGAATAATAGAAGAAACATACACAAGAACGAAAGATGGTAAACTTTCCCAAAGTACAATACCAAATATACGAGAAAAATAAGAATTCAATATACCAAAAACCAATAAATAATTGGAATAATAATTACTATATCTTATAGGTAGATAGGTGCATATTTAACAAAAAAAAATAAAAATTCGGGACAAGAAAGTAATATATTGAGTTATAGTTATTTACTTTACAAGTGGGCAAAGTAAGGAATTACCCACAAGACAAATTTTCACACGCGAAACCGAAGGCTGAATGTGATAATTTTATCGAGTGGTTAATTCCACTTTGCTCACGTGTGAAGTATAAAATTTTATCCAACACCTCTAAATAAATGCAAAATTTATTAAAGAAATATTATTTGACAGTGACATATGCTTTAAATTTTCTAAATTAAAATGACTATTGAAGTAGTTACCAAGGTGATGAGTGTTAATATTTTTTTTACAAATAAAAAAAATACTCACTAGTGACTTTTCTCTAAATTATACCCACTAGTAGGTAATCTGTTACTTTCCTTGTTTAAAATCGACATAGTGATAGAGAATTTTTTGATAGGTGTTGGATAAAATAATTTTCTATAACACTGTTTTGGAAACTGGGCATTCCTCTACTAAAAATTGTTATGGAATCACTAACATTCCATACGCTGCGTATGGAATATTTTCGACGAATCAGAGCCGCTTATTAGCGCGATATATGAAGTATCTTGATTCAGTAACTATGGTTACGTCTGGTTTTTTTTAATTTAATTTTTTTGAGTTTGACGTTTTCAACAGTTTTATATTGGTATTTTTGTATAATTTCCAAAACCTTTTTATAGAAAGTATAGTCTACAACGTGTAACGGAATGGCATATCCCACACTCGCAAACCGTAGCCCTCGCCTTCGGCTCGGACTACAAACTTTTTGCTCGCGTGGAATATGTGCCATTCCATTACTTGTTGTAGAATATACTAATCTGATACAATCACACATTTTTCATGACCTTTCAAATTAAATTTTAAGTTAATGTTTCTTTTAAAATATTTGAATGTACTTTGGAACAAATCCCATGACACATTCAATTTCCTGTCCAGAGGTGAAACAAACCTAGTTTATTTAAATGTCCCCTAGAATTGAGTTAACTTTGAAATCTCAATGCAAATAATTTTCAAAAAAGTAATACTGGGTTATGAGATTACTATACAGTTGCACTTTCTTTTTTTTACGGTAATTTCTACTAAGTCTGCATTGCATATTTTACACAACTCTTTAGTTGAAATAATTTTGGAGTTATAGATTCTTAGTGTTTTTTACAAATATCTGTACTGATTTTATATTTGTTGCGGTGGTTGTTCATGATTCCGATCCATACAATAGCGAGCTTTTTTCATTACTGTTCAATATTCTAGTTTTGTTCTTTCTTGATATTTCTTTTTCCACAAACCAACTAATCAAATTTGACCATATTTACGTTGTACGAAACTGTTTTATTTGTTCTACTAAGTCTTCATTAATATTGTTTTAATAAACCCCCATAATGGGCATCTCCGCCGAAATAGCGTCTATATTGATCACCAAGTCAAGTGCGCTGGTCTGTTTATTGATATTGCAAAGTAACTTTTCGTAGACATAGTGGAATATCTTGCATTTTTCTTCGCAGACTAAATTCAATTATAGCTCTAGCGTCTCTCGACTGCGGTACGCCAAACTGTAAAACCGTTCGCAATTACAGATTTAAATTTCCGGTGATGAATATTCAAACGCGAAAATTTCGTTTGTTAATATTTGAAGGGAATTTCTTGTAAATGGTTTTCAGCTGAGTGGTAAAGTAGGCTGGAAAATGCAGTTAGCCTGGCGTAATTCAGTATTTTCACAAAAGATACCGTCCTCGGAATTTACACTAAATTGGTACAAATGGATGCAGCTTAAAAGCTTTTAATTTTTTGCCATGTCTGCTGCATTTCCTAATGTTTTCGCAGGAAATATCATTACTGGCTACAATCAATTCGAATCTACCCTAGACTTACCCGACTCCACGACAGTGATGCCACCGACTTATTCGTTTACTCTTCGACATTGCACAATTATGTTTTGTTGTTAGTCTACAAAACCTAGGTAAAATACTTGGGTTCTGGCAAAATGAAACAGAATAAAAGATACAAATTAATACAAACGCAATCAATATCACGGTAATCTTAAATGAGAAAAACAATATAAAGTTAATTTCGCGGTTCAGGAAATGAAGAGATAACAACTATTGGTTACCTGGAATTAACGCAGATGCAAATTATGTTGGAATCATTACGCCATTTTAGAATATCTTGTAGAGAAGTTAGACCAGAACTGAGAAATAAAATTAACCATTGGAATATGTTATCGAAAGAAGGGAAATCGCTTTGAAATATTTTTTATTGTAGATTTTATACCTAGGACAAGAATAATAATAATATACATATTAATCAGGTTCATTTAAAAGTTTGCGTCTGTCACATATTCTTCAAAACTGTAGTACCTTTTTACCTCCCGTCACATCCTGTAAGGGAGATATAGGAATCATGCAAAAAATTGGGTAGTGAGTTTTTAGTGGAAGAGCACGTTTTAGGGTCCCTAGAATACGATTTTAATAGTTTCGTGATGATGTCTGTGTGTGTGTCCATCTGTCAGTCTGTGTAGATCTCTGGAGTTTCTCAAAAACTACTAAACTGAAAATTTTGATATTTTCTATATATCAGCTGCCTCTTTGGAATAGCTGTTTAGTTTATGGTGATAATCCAATAACCAACAGTGGTAGTTTACTTAAAGTCCTATCAAGTTATTTTGAAATATTCCAATAAATTATGGTTAAAAGACAATTTTTGTTATTCAAATAATATTTCAAATATTATTATCTACAATTATTGTTTGAAACATTTTCACTTACTGTCTTCATTAACGAATTACAACACGTTTTCATATTTTCGTTTAAATCTACTAATCTGTGCTTTTTGAAAAACACAAAAAAAAAACGATTGGAGAATGTCATTTTTTGACATGTGTGATAATTGAAGAGTAATTATTTTTAGAGGATGAGCGTTTCTTGATAGTGGTGGTCCGTGTTCTTGGATTGTTTGATGTGAAATCTATGACGGGAAGTATTGTGGTGTCCACAACAGATTTCTTCCTCCTGTTTTGATGTATTGAGATTTTACACTTTTTAATAAAGAGCAATATTTATGAAATGCTCCTCGCCATCTAACAGCAAATCTCTATGATTTTGTTAATATTAAGGTTATATATAGTACAAAACATCGCAGCACCGAAAATATATGTCAATAAGCTCCGAGTCAGTAGTTGCGGGATATTTGTCACCTCGTTGTATGTGTTATCCACACACTAGTGCGTCTTCCGTCAAGTGTAGCCCTTCCAATGTATCTGTAGCGAGGAAGAGACACACGCCCAGACACAGAAGAAGCGTAGGACCGCAGAGCGGCTCCTTTGATCGTCTCCTTGTGAGTTTCTCTCCGACCGCGGTCGCGAAGTCTCAAAGGACGACGCTGCGGCGGTTTCTACACGGCTGGAGCCTCCAGTGGATTAAAACGATAATAATAAAGGCTGTGAGCAAGCCTTCCAACTAGAAAAACCAGCGAATACGCCAAACAAACATTATTTCAACAAGTCGATGTGAAATAATTAAGGAACCATCGAGAATTGATCTGAAACATGTTTAGTGTGTTGCGCATATTTCCGACTCAATCAAAAATCGAAGCGTTTTGCATGTGCTCTTTCATCCGCATCCAGTATAACTGACATTATGTGGGCGTACATTTTTCACTTCAAACTTTTTGATATACCTACAACCTGTTTTCTACATATTTGATGATTTTTCTCGATTTCCTCGAGGATTCTTTCATATAAACATACATACAAAACGTCTTGCTATATCCTACTCACTAGGATAGCACGAACCCTAAAACACAATCAAGCAACTTTTCCAAACATTACCAGTTTCGCCTCGTCCACATTCATAGTGCGATTCTTACATGTGGGGTAAATAGCTACGTGGTAACGCATTGGACTATAAATCGTGAGATCCTAAGTTCGAATCCCATAGCCGACAGTTGCCAATTTAAATTTATCCTTGTGGTTCCCTCTCTACTAACAACTTTGGGGGCTATGACTTGATGGTTGGTAACCGCATTTCATACGTAAAAATATTTCAACTACCTAGATTTGCGAAAGCAGAGTGCCACGCCCATAATCGGTAAAAAGCGTGATGATATATTATATTCTTACATGTTTGTCTATTCATCACACTCGGAATCATCATTCACTCAAGGAACAAACTATCAATCATACCCTTACCACTTATTCCTAAGTAATGTACCCAGAGTACCCAATACCTTGCACCTTTCAATCTCCCAGTCAATACATCCATTCCTCAAATACATACTACCCAAATAGACAAATTCATATATTTGTTCTCAACCATTGACAATTTACAATTATCGACATTCAATAACAGATTTAAACCTTACCCTACTTCATTTACGCTTACATCTCACAATAATTATTCTCAATTGTTTCTCAGTGTAACACAACATTATCGGCATGAATCATTATAATATTAATCGAACATCTCTAGATACATTTTCGTTTCGAGAAAATGTATCCTATAGACACCCGCCTTTCAATCTCCTATTCAATGCGTGTATCCATCGAAATCTACCCAAATATACAAATCCATTTCTAGTTTTAATCTCACACCATTCACAGAAACATTACAATCAGACTCCAAACTATTCTTCTAAAACACCAACACTTTAAATTTAATAACAGATTCAAACCCTTCCCTACTTCATTTATGCTCAAAATAATTTTTTTCAACTGCTATATATGTATATATGGATAACAGTTTTACCCAACAAAACAACATCAATCTTCCTCAATGACAATTAATATTATGACTTGCGAAATCAGAGGAAAACAATGCAGTCTCATGTGAGTGTGAGAACTAGAAGTTATCGCAATCGTTGTAATAAGACGCGAGAGATTTCAGCTGTGAACAACTAGATAACTTACATTAGGTTATACGACACCCTGAGCTTAAACCAAAGCTGACATTCTCTGCACAGCAAATTCCATAACACAAAAATTTCTGATCTGAGCTGTCGATTTGAGTTAAAAGTTAATCTTAGTGATGGCTGCAGAACTATCGAAACCTTGCGAATTATCCATTGTGACAGTTCGTCGTCCAGAATAAGTATATATACAAGATTAATTCACTTAACGTTTACTTGTTATTAAACGGATTAATGTCAAACGAAATTCACTTTTGACAAGCATTAAAACTTTACAAAGACATTTACATGATAGATTGTTTAATTTGATTGATTTAGTCACTTTACTGTATCAATTAGTGTCATCAGTCTTGCAACAAAAGACGTAAGGTAAAATACTTATCTGTTTCCGAGCGGTTCGTATTTCTTGTATGTCCATTGTATACCATACTCTAACCAACTTGATTGAACTACTGAACTATTTTACCATAATATGGTACATGTCATCGCCAAAATCAGTTGATTTCTATATGACCGCGTCGATTAAAGAAGTAAAAATCAGTAAATTATAATGACAAATTCATTTAGCATTGACAATCTATATTGAATTTTATCTGGAAGAGTACCTACGGTAATGCTCGGGTATATAGCTTGTGTGCATAATAATTCATTAAAGACAGAAAAATAAATGTTGCATCTTATCCTAAACTCACGATATACACAAAAAATTCCATTCATAATTATATTCAATGTGAATGTTTTAGTGCTAGATGCGATGAATAAAATTATGCATAATTATAGGTACTCATATAAATAATAACAGCTGATCTTTCATATGATGTCAAACAAGATTTAAATTTAAATGACTTCACATGATAAATAATACAACAACACCAGCAATTAAATAATTCTTTAACAACTAATCTCAGTGCGACATTGTTTCTCCATTTATTCAGTCTTAGCAAGGTTATTATTTTAACTTCATCTGGAAACTTCGCCGAGATTCTAGAAGTATCAATTTGCCTGACACACATAAGTAATTATTCAAGATGAAAATCATTAAATTCCAGGCATATTAAATTAACATCCAAGTTTCCAGAAAGTGACATTGTACGGAAATAAGTATTCATGAAATAATAATTAGGAATAATAAACTTTCTCGATTATAATTTATGACTGTGAGAACATCCAGTGCTTCAAGTAGAACAAACAGATGTCACCGCTAGATCTGCTTCCCTCAATGAAATGCATTGTTTCGGACGCGACTGCTCTTTCAATCGTCCAAAATATTAGCAAGTAAAGTTCCACAATAATTATCTACTTCTCCTCATAAAAGCGATCAATCAAATCCTCATAACATTTGCTTTCTTCCGCACATGTGTTCCTCATTAGTTTTGTTTTTAAAACAACAAAGCTACACCGATCGCTGTGATCTTTAATCAACATTAGGCGCTTCATTAATTAAGAAACCGGAATATAAGGAGCGATTAAAAATAAAAACGTTTCAACCCAAGGTCGGTTTGTGTTCCACGTTGAATCATCAACAGCTGTTGTCAGTGATTAGTTGTGCACGCAATGCGACGGAAAACTTCGCGGGGAAGAATTTAGTAGAGTCCTTCCTACTTCTATTCACCTCACGATAAATTATTTATTTCACACTTATCTTTAAAGAATTATTAACTTTAAACAAAGTTGCTGAATTTTTTTTAATAATTTACTTGAAACATTGATTTTTAAACCTACGTACAAACCTCTGGCTTTGGTAGCAGAAGAATAATTAGTCAATGGGTGATCGTCCTTAGACAGATATACTGCTTCATTAGGTTGAAAAAGCTTTCAGAACCTTATAAATAAAAAAAGATTTTTGTCAAATTCAGAAGAGAATCTATAGAAATCTATCAGTTAATCAGAATGAAGTCTACGAGTTGAACAAGACATGGTTTCCGCTGTTTTATAAGCCATATGTTGTTACTTAGTTACTGTTTACTTGTTTATGTTGTTTACTTGTTTCCTCATACTAATGAAGAATTACGTACAGTAATTCGAAATATGTATTTATATAAATACTGTTCTAATATTACTCAAAAACATTTGACAGCAACAAAATAAATAGTCCGTAGATGTTTATCTAGATCATTTTTTTTTTTTTTTGAGTAAATTTATCTTCATTTTTTCCTTTAAATACTTATTAGTTAGTTTTCCTTATATCTTCCTAAGTATATGTTTCACTTTCCTGCTTTTAAATATTCTTGTACTACCCTTAATCGAGTTGATCTGGGTCTGCCTAGTCTTCTTCTTATGCCTAGTCTTCTTCTTTCTTATGCTCTCCATATATGTCCAAGCCATCTGACTCTCTGTATCATGATCTTTTTCACTATGATTTCTCCTTCTAATTCTTGTTCTATATAATTGTTCATTCTTATTCTGTATTCGTTTCCCGATATTTTTATTAGTAGGTACTAATATTGTTCTTATTTTCGCTCCCTTATTCAAATATTCTCCATCGTTTTTATGTCGTTCGATAAATTTCCATTTTTGTGTCTGTAGTTAAAATATTGTTTTTTTTTTTTTTAGTAACGTTTTATTTTACGTTGCCAGTTTTCAATTCCTGTTGCTTTTAAAACCTTTTCTTCTTTTTCCTACTACTGACATAATTGCATCCCTTTCTTCTGTTCTCTTTATATTTCCAACCTATCTGACCGTCTTCTTCCAACTTTTGTTCCATTTCGTAGTTCAATTTTTTATTCTGTATGTATTCATTTTCTGATATCTTTATTGTACTTTGTTATCGGTCATTTTCGGTAAATTCTCATTTTTGTATCTTTAGTTAAAACATTGTTTTTTAAGTAATTTTTTATTTGTGTGGAATGCCCTATTTGTTGTTATCTTTTCTATGATTTCTTTGCTTATTAAATATTTGAATTTTTTAACTTGCTTGATTTTGAAATCTCCACCTTTATTTCTCTGTTTTCAACCGTTTTCCGAGTAACACTATTTTTGTTTTCTTCTTAAGTCGGTGGAGCTCCAAATTTACTTCTAAACTTTTGACAGCAGTAAACTAGAAAGTTACTGGATGATCATCCTTAATAAAACGTAAATACTGCTAACCTTTGGACATAACTTGAAGTCAGGAAGGTTAGAATTCATGAACGACAGCTGTAACCATTATACTACGAATGCTAAAGCTTTAAGATAGTAGTACTTACGAAAGTGCAACACATCTGCCCTTGTCCTCTTTGTAGTCTTGTATGTAATTAAAGGTGTAATTGTAAACGGCAGCAGTTCCTCTCGTTGTGCGTGTATTGATCTCCGAAAATATCAATGTCAGCTCCCTTCTTCGTTGCAAATAAATCCATCGTAATATCCATTCACATTAATCCAGTCTGCGCTATTCAGCAATCGGGAAATCAGCTTCATTGTAGTCTTGATTTACTCGTTACAAAGCAAGAACGACACAACGACATCGCTAGCGACGATGCAAGTGCTGAGTGCGCGAGATAAGCCTGAAGCAATACACACAATACAGCGGCAGAGCACTCGCTCTACCGGCGTCTTTATGCGCGGAGATGCACCGTTCATCACCTAGAGTGCTATGCTTGCATCGGAGATAAAAAATGCGCAGGCGATTAATTAATACTAATATATCACGAGAGCTTGTTCGTTGATACCATTGTTGTAGCTACAGCAACCGTATGAAGATAGGAGATCTGATCAGAAAATAACCGGGCATTTTGTGATGTGCGGTTGGCAGCATTGCGTTGCTCATAACCTCTTCTGCAACTACATGTTCTTGGATTGTTAATATCTAATTCAAATTTCAAGATAATAGGTGTGTTCGATGACTCGCACTAGGAAGTTCCAGTGCTAACTTTTTAATACCAATGCGTTCGATGAGAAAAATGTAATTACTGTAGCATGTTCGATGAGAAAAATTTCAGAACTAGTGTACACTTTTCTGAAATGACTTTCGAGGTGGTGCAGTTAGTTCAAGCTGGAGTAGGAGTAACGTAAATATCAGTTTTGAATTTGTTTTAATCGATCTAACTTTACTTCTGTACCAATGAATGTTCGCTGTTGCACTTTTGTGTTCTTTGGAAAGGTAGATTTGATGTCAACTAATATAAACTGCACTAACCGACACTAACATGTACTGCACTACACTGCACTTTTAAATTTTGCATCGAACAGACCTATTTTTAGTTTAGTGCAACGTGTTTAAGTGTTAAGTGCGATTTTTGAAATGTGCGATTTTCTGGAGTAACGATACAAGTAACAATTAGTATTTTTTTAGAGACTGTCAAATTTTAAAACGTTAACCGGGTGTTCTTCTTATTTATCATGCGGTTATTTTCTAAATAACCGTCGTCGATTCTCCCCAGCGAGCAGAAACAGCAGTGCGCAAATCGTTCGAGCTTTGACAAACCATGGGCTGACGTAGCCCTTTCAGACACATGCAAAATTGAAACGAAGCGGGGTATTATCTACCACGGGATATTATCTCGATCCTGGAAAGATGATGACTGGGAAAAGTGCTCCTCTGTTCCGACGAACGTTACGACTCTTCGAACCGCTGGATCTGCGGATTTAGTCCCCGATTCCACAGCCGAAACTTAATAAGTTTAAGGCATTTCCGGGTTTTATTGCGAGATTATTGAACGGGAGTTTTATCATATTGAATAATAAATCGAACAGGGGATTGTTTTATATTATTATAAAGGATTCTCTACCACGCTTGAACAGCACGTGTATCTTCATTCCCTTTAACTTATAACTACACTACCTTAACTTAATTTTAAACAAGAATAAGCGATTTTACTTTCATTTTAGTGATTAAGGTCCTGATATTCTAGATTATTGCGATGAAGTCGTTTAATGGCATTTATCACTTTTTGGTGCTTACTGTTTTAAATACAACACAAAGACAAGACGACCGAAATTGAGATTGCAAGAATTATGGAAAATGTTAATATATTTACAACATCGTATGAACTGAAACAATTAATTGAATTCTTTTCTTCTACTCTCCATATACGAGCCTAAATTCACTTGAAAGAATAAAAGTTTTCGTTTAATGTCTTACAAAAATTTAAATAATAAACTGTTGTGGGCACCACAATACCTCCCGCTATAGATTTCATATCAAACGATGTAGAAACACGTACCACCACTATCAAGAAATGCTCTTTCCTTCAATTGTGACACATGTTAAAAAATTACATTTTTCAAGCGTTGTTTTTTTTTTCTCTCAAAAACATCAAGTTAGCAGATTTAAACGAAAATGTAAAAATATATTTTTCTATAACACTGTTTTGGAAACTGGGCATTCCACTACTAAAAATTGTTATGGAATCACTAACATTCCATACGCGGCGTATGGAATATTTTCGAATCAGAACCGCTTATTAGCGCGACATATGAAGTATCTTCATTCAGTTACTATGGTTACGTCTGTTTGTTTTAATTTGATTCATTTGAGTTTGACGTTTTCAACAGTTTTATATTTGTATTTTTGTATAATTTCCAAAACCTTTTTATAGAAAGTATAGTCTACAACATGTAACGGAATGGCCTATCCCACGCTCGCAAACCGTAGCCCTCGCCTTTGGCTCGGGCTACAAACTTTTTGCTCGCGTGGAATGTGCCAGTCCATTATTTGTTCTAGAATATACTATTCTTTCCGTGTTTTAATTCGTAAATACTGACAGTAAGAAAAAAAATGATGCAAACAACTATTGTATATAATAATATTTGAAACATTGTGCAAATAGTAACCGTAATTTACTGAGATATTTCAAAATTCCTTGACTGGGCTTCAAGTAAACTAGCACTTCTGGATATTGTAATATCACTAAAATCTAATCAACACAGGAACACAATTGATATGTACAATATATAAAAATTTTCAGTTTACTAGTTCTTGAGAAACCGCAACTCCAGATATCGATACAGATATACAGACACACACACGCACACATACACACAGGGACCCGAAAACGTGCTCATCCACTGAAACTCACTACCGAAATTTAATATGATTCCTATACTTCCCTTAAAGGCTGCGCCTGGAGGTAAAAAGTAAAGATCGATTTACAAAGTGGTAAAGTAGATAATATTAGATAGAGCAAATTTACGTAATACAACAAAAAATGTTTACTAAGAATATAGTTTTTTATTCAAGTTTATTTAATGTTTAATATCTAAAGCTTGTCGTAGTATAGTTGCTGCAATATACAAAAGATACAATTTCTTATAGCATTTTTTCCTTAACACATTCCCGCTGAGTTAATTTTGATATTTCATTTAGTTGTTAAGCTATTTAAAGATTAAAATACATGCCTTACCGTTGTATAGTCGCTGCAAACTAACATTAAACGAGACCTTACTGTAAAATTAAGATTTAGTCCGAGTGGTTTCAGATATAATATGAAGGGCAGCAGTGTCGAATCCTGGGTAGCTTGTTAGAGGGACTGTCTCCGTTTATTAGTGGCGACTCCACTGAAAAATGCCCTAGGCCGACTCAAGGGACGTGTAATATTTTTATGTGTGGTTTTGTTCGTTACGAGGCTATGACAATAAAGTGTGGCATAAATTTTATATTGCCTCGGTGATTGGCTGCCCACTAACCAGAGGAATATTCAGAGATTATCCCACAAGCAAAATGGAGGGTTAATTTACAAAATATCCTTTTCGAATTTAGCTAAAGGATATTGTCTTTTTCCTTGTTCTTGTCGCCTGGCTCCGATGGTACGTTTTTGTCACAGGTTTTCTTACGCGGGGATATATGGAAATCCATTTTCGATTGTATAGCCAGACTTGAATATTTGATAAAAATGAGAAAAAACTTTACCAGATTTATACTTTTTATCAAGTGGGTGTCTATATAATGTAATACAATAGAAGCGAAACAAGAAAAATATAAAAACTAAACACTTTGTGATGGATTTGAACAAAAATTCTACGGAGAAATTTGTTATTTAAATTCGAGGGAAGACACAAAGAAACTGAGATACTAGTCGATATTTGTGAGCTTACTGAAAGGAATTTTTAAATGTTCTACCGCTTGCATTATCATAACAATATTTTGCAGTATTCTTCAAGTATTCCTTTATTCTAATATACTTTCACAAACTCCTAGCATATTAAGTACTCAGGCCCGATCCTATCCGCTGTTCATTTTCTATACAGAACAAAGCTAATTTTCAAAATATCTACAATTTATCAAATAAACGAATAAGTAAGACATTATTCCCAGATTTCGGTGACGTAGTGACTACGTCACTAGCCTAATACGCCAGAGGGTTCGAATCCCATTGAAGAGCATGGTGTTCTTCACATAAACTCATATTCATCAACTCATGTGGAGGCGGTGCAGTATTAACTCAGCCGTGTAGATTCAGCCGAAACTACCTGAGCAACCCTTCCACGAAATTTTCGTTCCTTTTTCACAGCATGAGACCATGGGCGTAGAACACTTTATTTTGATAAATTTTTAGGGGGACAAGATTGCTTGTAATACTCACACTAATATTTCAACAAATGATAACTTGTAGATATTCTCATTCTGACCAATGGGCAACAGGTTTTATCTTCACTAAATAATTTTATTATAATATGTACTAAAGTAGATTTTGACCACTAGGTACTCATCATCGTTACAAACTAATATATCAAATTAAGGGCCTACTTTCCTACTAATTTTAGGCAAATAAGCTTCAAATCGAAAATGTACCTAAAGAGTATAAAATTCTGTATCTGTCTCAATTAGTGAAATTTATTGATAATATATATGTTACATATGTTGAGCGTTTTTTTCTTGTAATTTGGACGTAACTGTTGTGAAATTTTAATTTTTGTAATTATAAATTGATTTATTTTACTAATGTGCATTTTTTAACAATAATATTTGTTTAGTTTATGTTTGTTAGTGTTTCATGTTTTTTTACTGGCTTTATACTATTTTATTTCGATATATTTATCTTATTTTTATTGTACGTTTGGTAATTAAATATAATGATTTAATATATTATTTTTTATTTATTATTTGACTACCAAGACCACTCACATAAGTATTTCCCTAAAAAAATAAAATCTACTTTCACTAATTGTCACCCAAATAATCAAATAATAATCAGGCAAAATACATACAATAAAATTATGTATTTCAAGCAAGTATTACATGCAATCTTGTCCCCTAAAAATTTATCAAAATTAAGTGTTCTACGCCCATGGCCTCCTGCTGTGAAAAAGGACCGAAAATTTCCTGGAAGGGTTACGCAGGTACCTTCGGCTGAATCTACACGGCTGAGTTAATACGACACCTATGGAGGCATATGACCATAGTAGCTAATCCGCTTCCCATCTGCGTAAAAAAAGGACGTTATGCTTTTAAGTATCTAACTGGTTTGGCAGACTTCTAACATATCTACTTAAATACATAGTTTACTAAAAGGCTGTAAGTATACTTATACTTAATCCCAATTACAATCAATGGGAGAACGTTCCAAAATACCGCGACCGTGGAAAGGATTCAATATAAATTTGTTAATACTTCTGACGAAATTTCGATAAGGCTATTCTTATATCTTGGTTGTAGTTGATTGCTTCAGCAAATTGTCCTTATGTTTTCCTCTTGAATGGGCTAATGAGAAATGCATCATTAAAAATTTGGAAAATGATATGACTCATATCGGATAATGGTGTTCAGTATCACTCCCGATCATATGATGTGAAATATTTGTTAACTTCCTTGTATCATTCACCGGCACAGTACACGTATTTTATTGCTACTAATTGTTTATTATATGTTAATCAATAAAACGGTTCATATACTTCCACTTTTTACACGGAATATTCTATACTCATGACTAGAGAGCGGATTATATACAAAGTGAATATATTTTAATTTTTGCATATCTTTAAATAAAATCAATTTTCTGGATAAATTACATTGATTAAAGTTAAATAATGCTAATTACTAATTGCATATATTGCATATTTGGGCATTCTTATGCATATTTTTACAAAATTTGATATAATTGCATATTTCAATATTTTTAAAACTTTGTCTAGTGATAAACAATCTGAAATTTCTGGTAATGCACATTGATAATTCCCAAATATTGGAGGAGGCCGAAATAAATAGAAGAATGCAACGGAAAAAGCAATAAACAATACAATAAGCAAACACAGAAACCAATAAACTCTAATATTTCTAGGGAATTACCTGTAACGGTAAGGGTAGGTATTCAATGTATACACGAATGCTGGTAAAAGTGGGTACAATGAATATAAGACCGATAATTCTCCGCTGGATATATCTTTCACTTATGTTTCATTTTTTTTATTTTGATTAATTTGTTATTGTAATTATGTAAATACGTCATAATCTTATAATATCAAGTTTCTAGACTTAGTTTATATGTATATTAGTAGTATATTTGTTAATTGTGAATCAGGACTAAGACTGTATTGTGCAATAAAATTCGTAATGCATTTATTTATACTTTTTATCTAATAATTTAAGATTTTTTTACATATTTTGCTGCATATATTGTCATATTTATGCATATATAGTGCATTTTTACAAAAAATCTGTGTATATATATGCGCATATAATATATAATTTCTAATCATGACAATACCCGAAATTGCAATATAAATAATCGAGCCTCACATAACACAACACATGATTACTACAATTTTTAGTACTATTTAAAATACTTGAAATAATAAAACTGGAGACCAACATTTTTATATAAGAAGAAAGGCGGCAGATAGGTTAGAATCGGCCCTGGATTAGCTTCGGAAATAAACTACTGTGTCCGATAAATAAATAAATGGTTATGCAATAAAAATATCGCTGGCGGCAGTAAGATAAAACTTTTCAATAAACCAAGCTCTTCTCTGGCAGTATTAATGTGTAATACACTGGCAGTTATGTTATATACTTATACCGTCCTTGAATCATGTTCTTATAACATGCATTCCACATTATCCAATAAAACTCCAGTGCCGAGTAGGCGGCATCCTACTTCTGATCCTACTCGTACATCATGAATATTCAACTCTGCGCGAGAGAGAACGAACTAATAGAATCTCTTGAGAACGGAGTGAGGTAGCAAATGCCAGCGGTGCAGATTTTAAAATAAAGGAAGCTTTATGAAACGCAATTCTCGAGAAGATTCAGATTTTGATTTGCGGTTGTTTGATTCCAGCCTGGCTTGATATTTTATTCAAGAAATTGATTTAATTTATGAAATTGCTATTCGTTTTCTGAATTTAGCAGCTCGAATTGGCAAATTCTTCGAAATGGAATCATTGCCTGGGATTGCCCTCGAATTAATTGTATTTTTACCTCCCGCCACATCCTGTAAGGGAAGTATAGGAATCATGATAAAATCCGATAGTGATAAGCACATTTTAGGATCCATAGAACACGATTTTCATATTGTATGATGTATGATGTATGATGTCTGTGTGTGTGAACCTCTGGAGTTACGGTTTCCCTAAAACTGCTGAACTGAAAATTTTTACATTTTCCATTTTATATTGCATCGCTTTAGGAAAATTAGATTAATTTTTGGTGATAATCCAATGACTGGAAGTAGTAGTTTACCTGTTTTGAAATATCTCAGTAAATTATGATTCTATAACAATTTTTTATTAAAATCAATAGATTAATAAACCAACACAAATTGTCAGAATAAAAAAAGAAACAAACGTTATTTTACTATTTTCAGGTTATTAAAACTAGAAAGGCCAAACGGAAATGAAAACTCTAGTCTCTCCAATTTTCGTTAGTATCCACCTCTATTATTGACCATACAGATTTAAGGATATCACTATTTTCTAAAGTGGAATGAACTATTGCACCATTTAGAAATTACATTACGGTTATTGAATTTTAACATATTTGTTCTTTTTTTTTATTTATGAAGATGAGAAGCGGACTAACTACTATGGTCATATGCCGCCTCATGACTGGATGATTATGAAAGTATGTGAACAACACAAACGACCATGCTCTTCAGTGGGATTCGAACCCACGACCCCTGGCGTGCTAGGCTAGTGACATAGCTACTACGCCACCGAGATCGGCCATATTTGTTTTAATTTGCTTTTTGAAAAGGAACAAAAACTGCATTATAAAAAAAGTCTCTTTTTGACATGTGAATTGAAATATGCATTTCAAAAATAGATAGGAATTTCTTGGTGTATTGTTTGATAAGAAATTTATGGCCGAATCACCGAATGTTTTACTTGTATTAGCAAAGTTGTTGATGGTCAGTCAACAGACTGCAAGTGACATCCAAATCACTCAGACCCATCCATGGCCGTTTATCAGAGCTAAGAATTAAAATTATTTTTGTAATTCGAGATGTATCATACGGGACGCGAACCTCGACCGTCAGATTACAGACTGTAACCCTGAGCGCTCTTAACCTCTTGACTACACTTTTTTCTATTTTAATCACATAGATTTTATTCTAAATATTTATGTCATATCTAGATCATTATAAAATGTAATAAACAGCATTCTCCTTTTGAATAGTTTTATGGTTAATAGCTGCTTATTGGCAATATGCCGCTGCATCAGATTTTTCTATATTACCTTCAAATGCGCCATCCAGGTTATATTCGTTGCTAATGCACTAATAGTGTTGTTAACGAGACGTAACTAATTACGCTTTTGAATATCTTTTATGTGATTTGTTAAATGCGTTTGGAACATTGTAATAAATACGTACATCCGCCGCTCGCCTCATTCGTATTCGATCCGGAACTGCGCTATATTTGTCCGTCATGTGTTATGCATGCGCCTTACAACTAACCCGTTCGATTGGTGCTGTTCCCGAATTGAAAGCATATAGATAATTTATAGCAGGAGGCGATAATGCTGCATTAGTACGTAACGAGCCAAAGAATAGCGGAAGTATTTCAAAGTAACTATCATCTTTAGATAGAATGCTCAAATCAATTTTATACTTATATAGACAAGAACCTTTCTACCGTAAGGTGTAGGGTGCGAAATATCTCTTAACCGTACACAAACTTCGCCTATTGTTTCTTATTCACCTGCAGTGTAATTTTATTCTTCTTCAGAGTCTGGTTGATGATGGTATCTCTAGATGTCTTCTGGTTTTCACAATCCTTCGATTCCTTTATATTATACAATATATAGACAAGAACCGTTCTACCGTAAGGTGTAGGGTGCGAAATATCTCTTAACCGTACACAAACTTCGCCTATTGTTTCTTATTCACCTGCAGTGTAATTTTATTCTTCTTCAGAGTCTGGTTGATGATGGTATCTCTAGATGTCTTCTGGTTTTCACAATCCTTCGATTCCTTTATATTATACAATATATAGACAAGAATCGTTCTACCGTAAGGTGTAGGGTGCGAAATATCTCTTAACCGTACACAAACTTCGCCTATTGTTTCTTATTCACCTGCAGTGTAATTTTATTCTTCTTCAGAGTCTGGTTGATGATGGTATCTCTAGATGTCTTCTGGTTTTCACAATCCTTCGATTCCTTTATATTATACAATATATAGACAAGAACCGTTCTACCGTAAGGTGTAGGGTGCGAAATATCTCTTAACCGTACACAAACTTCGCCTATTGTTTCTTATTCACCTGCAGTGTAATTTTATTCTTCTTCAGAGTCTGGTTGATGATGGTATCTCTAGATGTCTTCTGGTTTTCACAATCCTTCGATTCCTTTATATTATACAATATATAGACAAGAATCGTTCTACCGTAAGGTGTAGGGTGCGAAATATCTCTTAACCGTACACAAACTTCGCCTATTGTTTCTTATTCACCTGCAGTGTAATTTTATTCTTCTTCAGAGTCTGGTTGATGATGGTATCTCTAGATGTCTTCTGGTTTTCACAATCCTTCGATTCCTTTATATTATACAATATATAGACAAGAACCGTTCTACCGTAAGGTGTAGGGTGCGAAATATCTCTTAACCGTACACAAACTTCGCCTATTGTTTCTTATTCACCTGCAGTGTAATTTTATTCTTCTTCAGAGTCTGGTTGATGATGGTATCTCTAGATGTCTTCTGGTTTTCACAATCCTTCGATTCCTTTATATTATACAATATATAGACAAGAATCGTTCTACCGTAAGGTGTAGGGTGCGAAATATCTCTTAACCGTACACAAACTTCGCCTATTGTTTCTTATTCACCTGCAGTGTAATTTTATTCTTCTTCAGAGTCTGGTTGATGATGGTATCTCTAGATGTCTTCTGGTTTTCACAATCCTTCGATTCCTTTATATTATACAATATATAGACAAGAACCGTTCTACCGTAAGGTGTAGGGTGCGAAATATCTCTTAACCGTACACAAACTTCGCCTATTGTTTCTTATTCACCTGCAGTGTAATTTTATTCTTCTTCAGAGTCTGGTTGATGATGGTATCTCTAGATGTCTTCTGGTTTTCACAATCCTTCGATTCCTTTATATTATACAATATATAGACAAGAATCGTTCTACCGTAAGGTGTAGGGTGCGAAATATCTCTTAACCGTACACAAACTTCGCCTATTGTTTCTTATTCACCTGCAGTGTAATTTTATTCTTCTTCAGAGTCTGGTTGATGATGGTATCTCTAGATGTCTTCTGGTTTTCACAATCCTTCGATTCCTTTATATTATACAATATATAGACAAGAACCGTTCTACCGTAAGGTGTAGGGTGCGAAATATCTCTTAACCGTACACAAACTTCGCCTATTGTTTCTTATTCACCTGCAGTGTAATTTTATTCTTCTTCAGAGTCTGGTTGATGATGGTATCTCTAGATGTCTTCTGGTTTTCACAATCCTTCGATTCCTTTATATTATACAATATATAGACAAGAATCGTTCTACCGTAAGGTGTAGGGTGCGAAATATCTCTTAACCGTACACAAACTTCGCCTATTGTTTCTTATTCACCTGCAGTGTAATTTTATTCTTCTTCAGAGTCTGGTTGATGATGGTATCTCTAGATGTCTTCTGGTTTTCACAATCCTTCGATTCCTTTATATTATACAATATATAGACAAGAACCGTTCTACCGTAAGGTGTAGGGTGCGAAATATCTCTTAACCGTACACAAACTTCGCCTATTGTTTCTTATTCACCTGCAGTGTAATTTTATTCTTCTTCAGAGTCTGGTTGATGATGGTATCTCTAGATGTCTTCTGGTTTTCACAATCCTTCGTTTCCTTTATATTATACAATATATAGACAAGAACCTTTCTACCGTAAGGTGTAGGGTGCGAAATATCTCTTAACCGTACACAAACTTCGCCTATTGTTTCTTATTCACCTGCAGTGTAATTTTATTCTTCTTCAGAGTCTGGTTGATGATGGTATCTCTAGATGTCTTCTGGTTTTCACAATCCTTCGATTCCTTTATATTATACAATATATAGACAAGAACCGTTCTACCGTAAGGTGTAGGGTGCGAAATATCTCTTAACCGTACACAAACTTCGCCTATTGTTTCTTATTCACCTGCAGTATAATTTTATTCTTCTTCAGAGTCTGGTTAATGATGGTATCTCTAGATGTCTTCTGGTTTTCACAATCCTTCGTTTCCTTTATATTATACAATATATAGACAAGAACCTTTCTACCGTAAGGTGTAGGCTGTGAAATATCTCTTAACCGTACACAAATTTTGCCTATTGTTTCTTATTCATCCTGCAGTGTTATTTTATTCTTCTTCAGTCTGGTTGATGATGGTATCTCTAGATGTCTTCTGGTTTTCACAATCCTTCGTTTCCTTCACGTTTGTCGTCCATATTTACGGTCCCGATTTATTTATTCTTGTCATATGGCCCCACAATTTTAGTTGTCTTGTTTCTATGATGTCTATTGCAACTGTTTCCTTATTATTTCGTTTTTTATTCTGTCCAACATTGTTACTCCTTGTACTTTATTTAGGTTATTTAATTGTTAGCGCTTGTATTTTTCATTCTTTGAGACTCGCAAACCGTATGTCTATATAGTTTTGTATATACTTTTGCTTTTGTTTTTGTACTAATTTATTGTTTCCCTATGAAGCATGAAATATTCTTGCCGTTTTGACTATTCTTACAATTATGTCAATGGGCTGTTTACCTATTTTGCTATTATTGTTCCAAGATACTGAAACTTATTGACTACTATTTTTTCATTATTAACCTTCCACTAGTCGCGCTGGCTTTCACAGAACCAACAAGTACGACTACTGGAGTTCTAAAAATAAGTGCGACTAGTAGTAGACTATAACCTATCAAGATAAAAGAATAAAAAGATACAAAACTAAACCGCAGGACCTAAAACTTCTTGCATCTTACTTTCTATAAAGCAAATTGGTCTATGATGTCTTCATACTGCAATGATAGCGGTAATTCGGATTCTATTGCTTCGAAGTTTACTGTCCAAATAATAGAACCTATTTACATGTTTCACATGGGTTAACTATACGAGATGATTCTGCCCTTATTCCTTGTGTGTTTGAACAATGCTTTTTAACTTATTAAAAGGGAGATTTTAATTGTGTGTCCTATATTAAAAATTGTTAGGTAATGTTATTTTTCGCGTGGAATATTGTCAAATCAGTCCCGGAAGATTCTGACAATTCTTGTTGGGTGTCGACTGTTATGCCTCATATTTTAATAATTCCCTGTCGCTGTTAGGTTTGGGCTCCTCGCGGGTTCTTATCGCTAGGAAAATCGTTACATTCTCCTTCGGAATCCTCTCTCACATCTGTTTATCCAGCGTGTGTGACGTCAGTTAAATGAAGCGCAAGTGATGTTCGCATTAAAGTCGCGCGCAAATCGTCTCCGTTGTTCGCTCTGTTTTATTTCCCGATGTTGGAGAGTGGCAACTTGACGACGTACCACTTACTTCCCTGCGCTTGAATTATGGGTTAAGACGCGTTTCCAATAAAAATATCCCGCGTGAAAAATGCTCCGACGCAGCTACAAAAGCAGCGCAGGTATTAATCGATTTGTGTACTGCTCCACTTCTTTCTTTGCTCTCATTTGAATTCTTCTGCTTCTGCTGCCAAACCCACAGATTTCCACAACCAGTGTTTGGTTGTACACTATCCGGTTGTTTTTCTGACACTCTTAGCCACCCGGATAACTCTTCAGTTATACGATAGTTATCTGGGGAAAATCCATGGAACGTTTATAAGCAAATTCATATTTTTATTTATTTACGTTATAAGTCTTGTAAATGAGTTATTGATATTTCCGGACGAAACGACGAAGGAGTGCTGAAATCACACGAACGTGAAATAGGTCATTCTGCACGACTTGCACACTGCTTTTTCTACGATCATACTTTTATCAAAATTTTATAATAATAATTCTTACTCTTCAGAAACAAGAAATGACATTTCAAATTCAAACTATTTGACGTTTATGATTACAGCATGAAGGCGGAGCAAGCGCAGATGTGCGCAGTGTTACCAACTGTAAATCTATATATTGTAATATAAATGACATATTTTATTTAAAATTGATATTTACTTATTAATTATTTTATGATAGATAAATATCATACAGTATTATATTATTAATAAGTTGGTCACACATCGTCTAGTTAGTCAATTGTAATTATAGTAACTAAGAAAATGTAAATGTAAAAGTTTTGTAGGATCCAAATATTTTATTTAAAATTTATAGTAGGCTTAAGGAATCTTTAAGCCTACTATAAATTTTATATATGTAAATTTAAGTTAAGTACTGCCAATGGTCAGTTACTTTCCCATGTAATATAATCTTTATCACAAAAATTTACTGAATATCACTATCTATGTAGATAGATTGTAAATATGAATGGGATCACAAAAAAGTTGATCACACTTGCGAGTGTATTAATTGCCCACGCTATTCCTTACGACTGTGCGAAATATATAAATTTCAAGCTTTGTTTAGTGTGGAGAAAGTGTAATTTTCTGTAGTGATCGTAGAAAAACGATATTGTTCATCAAATCTTATTGAAATATTGCATAGCAAACGATACAGTATTATAAAAAATAACAATCGTTGATTCCGGTTCACTCAATAATGCAAGGTAAGCCATACTGCCCGCGGTTAGTAGTTGGATGGGTGACCGCTTTGTGAAAACCCATACCAACGAATACTGCACGCCGTTGTCACATCATCGAAAACGAGGAACCGATGCGGCATATTAGCTAAGTAGTTGAGACCGTTTTAATAATAATAGTCATCATCATCATCATCACGCCTTTTACCCATTATGGATGTGGCAATCTGCTTACGCAGATCTTGGTAAGTGATATCTTTTTGCATATGAAGTGCGGTTACCAGCCGTCAAACCATAGCCCCCAAAGATGTTAGTGAAGGGGGAACAACAGGGGTAAATGTAAATTGGCAACTGTCAGCTGTGGAATTCGAACTGAGGATCTCACGATCCACAGTCCGACACGTTACCACGGAGCTATTTATCCCATATAATAATAGTAATAATAATAAAGAATTACAATACTGAAATTTCCCATTTACCGGACTGAAATCAGTGTGTGAATTACTGGACTATATTTCGCTTCGCCCTGTCCTTTAATTGTCCCTAACGTCCGAGATTGTCTCATTTTTCCACCTTGTTGTACAATATACCATTGTCATTTCTTTTCGTTTTGTTTGGAAATACGTGCGGTAATGGCGTTAGAGAACGATTATGGCAATGTCGCATATTCTTTGTTTATGTAAGTGAATTCCGGTGTATGCGCAATGAGCCGAATATTATTACGAAATTGCATATTGCAAGATATATAATCACGCTGTTATTGGATTACATAGTTCGCGGTGCTCGCCGTTCGTTGGTTGGTACCTGGTGAATTAATTCCAGTCGGCGCGAAATAAGTTTGCGGCTGTACCCCAAGCGATATTAGCATGTGAAAGCCAAAGCCACCACCGCCTGACCCGAGAAGCCCGCGCAGTTTTGCATAAAAGGCGAAACAGTAGGAGAGGCATTAAATTCGACCGGTAGTATTTCTTTCTGGCGTTCTCTCCGCTCGAGTATTCTTCTTTCGAAGCACTTTGGTGTTTTACTGTTTTTGGTATTAAATTTGTGTCACCGGAAGGATATTTGCCCGAATTTAAATGTATTAAACGGGCCTTCCACGCTTTTGTTATTGAATCTTGCTATCGCTAGGATAAATATCACAGCCTGCGAGTTTTAATTCCGTGGTGAAGTTTTTCCCAACAAATAACGCTCCGCGTAATTAAATTTCAAAATTTAAAATTGACTTTGGAAAAAGTCGTTGCTCAGTTTCTAGTCCACTCTAACTTAATCCAAGGCTTGTTTACAAACAACTGCACACTGGTTATTGATCCAAGGATGGTCAGATGATCAGAAACACAGTAATCAGAGTTATAACAACAGATTGACAACAACATTACAATAATACTATATGACTGATCATGTTACAAGTTAATAACCTCTATTTTAGCGCGGTACAATGTACTAAAATTATACATACATACATACATACATAACGTCACGCTATGTCCCACTTAGTGGGGTTGCACGAACCCAGAAACACAGTCAACCAACAATCAATCTCCTCCAAACATTCCTATCCTGACACACCACTTTCTCCTCGTCCACATTCATAATGCGATTCATACATGCTCGTTTATTCTTCTCACTCGGAATCATTCGTTCATGCAACAAACCATCAATCATACCCAACCAGTTATTCCTCGGACGCCCACACAATCGTTTACCTTCAATCTCACCCCCATATATTAGTTTCACCAAAATAATTTTATAACAAATAGATGTATGTCTTAATGTCAGACCGTTTCATTATTGTTATCATAACTGATCGGCTAGCCGTGCAGTTATACACCAAATAACGCCCTAGGGCGTTATAAATTTGGTGTTGTTGCTATTGGACACAATATACAAATACTTCTATTGGCAGATCGGTGACTAGGTAACTTGTTTACAAGCAAATAGAAAAATCTAATAAAATACAATGATAGGATTAAAATAGATAATTTTTTAATAAAATAATGTCGGTCGGACATTAAACGTTGAGCGCACCACGAGCGATAAACGGACAATAATACAGTGCTAAAACACTTCACTTAAAACACCCAATATCTTTGGATTGGTAGACCATATACATAGAAGTAAAAGTACTATTGACAACTTTATGGTATGGTATGCTTCATATTGAATCATGTTACACAGATTTACATTACACTGCATAAGAAATACGATCATAATAATTAGTCTTATGTACTTTTACGTTTTTGCCACACTGCAAAGACAATTAGAAGTTGGTAAAGAGATCAGGATATTTCTTTCATATCCCTGATCTGTCACCAATAGAAAATTTATGAGAGAAAATTGCGCATCATTCCGGTGAACAAATAAGAATTGCATAAAAAATATTTCTTTGGTTGCCAGAATTTTAAAAACTATTCAAGCCGATTGCTACTTTAATTTGAAGTTAATTAATTTTTTTTTTCAATGAAACATACCAATTTAATTATTTTACAAAATTCCAAATGATCGTGGATAATATTTGCACTTATGTTATATACAAACTCTAATGCGCACATGTGTGCAATAATCATGTGTATAACCCACTAATTGCATAAATAACTATTATAACATGGACGTCCAATTCTATGTTCATTGATCATAGCAGTCAGCTTTTATATTTTCGTCCAGATCGGCTTTTTCCAATCTAGTATAATTTATAAGTTCTCTAAGAATCACTCTGATCTAATAATTTGTTTGACATTTTCGTATAGCACTATTATTATAATTCGCCAAATAGAAGCTAGTTGCGAACTCCTCTCTTGGCATCGACGTCAGGCGTCGGGTTCAGAATCAGAGGCATCACGAGCATTTAATCACCACACGCTGACTGCCATGTTCAAATCAAATTTGCCTCCGCACTTTGAATGTCGTGAATAATACATAATCCTGGCCTCTTCCACTGAGTTCCGGGTTCCCCGTATTCTCTCTGCTGGTCGGGCTGTGTTTCAATATAGCGGAGAACTGAACAAACAGCGACGGGAACTCGACGATGCGCTTCCGAACGCTTTGCATGATGGAGCATGGAACGGTTTTTGGTATCTGTAATATTTTTATGTAATAGTAATTGGAATGGTGGTCAGCAGCTTTCGTGCCAGCCGTTCCGTTATTATTATGCGCGCTTTTATCCTTTAACGTCGCGTTTTGTTAGGGTTTCCTCCAGAATGTCTTACGATATTAACTGTTATTGTATTTTTGACATGCTTTTAACTTGTCGTTGCACTTCCTTTCAACAGGGATTTTATATTTTAATCTCACTTGTAATCTTCTTTGCTGGCTTCGGATGTCATTGTCTTTACTGGCGTTTGATGTCTTTAATTGTTTCGGAATATTCTCCGCCATCGTTGCTTTGACAAAGTTAAGGTACGGCCATATAGCTCATGACATTTTATGGCAATACTATGTCAATATTCAAAAGTACCTTGCAATTAAATATTTTGTTCACAACGGTTATGTCGCTTGTCTGGTTAATATAGTATTTTATTTCAATTCTATTACTATTAAATTTATGAACAGCACTTGTCTGGCTGGTACAAATCACACTTGTAAACATTGAGGTTAGGTTTTTGACGACACAGCACTTTTATATTTAATTTCAGTTGCACTAACCACATTTTATGCTTATCAATGCATTCAGCTTTCCAAATAAATTTTGCCGTTGCAGAAACTTTAATTTTCTTTCGGGAACTTGAAGAACATGATATCTGCATTTTCCGATTTTTGGTATTGCAACCAGTAACACAACACTTTATAAATTTATTTTTAACTTCACCAGTTTTAACTTTGATACTGATGCTTTTGCAGCAACTTTTATTGTCAAACTAATGAGAATTTAAACTTTTGTTTCACTTCTCTGTGAGGCGCTTCGACATTTCTCACTATTAGACGCCATTACTTTTAGTAGTACACTACGAGTTCGTTAGTGGCGCATACTGTTCTGTAAGTTTCAATGGTGCTGTCTCAGTGTAGTATGTAGTCCATCGTGATTTGCAAAGTTTTTCTTTAAAATATGAAAACAACATTAAGAAATTCACTTGTAATCATGCAAATATATTATTTAACTTACTTGAACATTTAAAAGTTTGGGATGTAAATTTTTAAACTTTTTTTGTGATTCAATTATTGTTATTAATAAATATTTACCCAGTACTCAGAATAATTTATAAACATAACTTAGCAACAATTGCTTGGCATGGGACAGAAATAGAGATTGGTTCTACTTCTGTGTCATGTCAAAATGACAAACGTTCAATATAGGCTATGTGATGGCCTACATTACAATATACATGTTCCACTTGATGACATAGTATTGACATAACATGACATGAGCTAGATGGCCGTACCTCTGTCTGCAAGATTTATTACTATTAGGTCTGTTCAGAAAATAATTTAACTTTGTTTTTCATTTTATTATTAATTTTACAGATTATTGGTCCTTGTCCCCTTTAATGAACTCTTCTCCCCCTATTCACATACTTTTCCCAGCGGTGTTTTCATTTCGCTGTCCTGGATAGCTTCATTTGAAATGTCATCATTAGTCTGAAAACGGCTTTCTTTTAGCACTTCATTTTAATTTCGGAAATAAAAAAAATCGCAAGGAGTCAGGTCTGTCTGGCGAATAAGGTGAATGAAGGAGAACAGTCATCTGGTTTTTGGTACAAAACTGACGAATTGACAAAGCTGAATGTGCGGGCGCAATGTTGTATTGTAAGAAACATGAGTTGTCTCGCCACAACTCTGGTCTTTTTTGCAAATTTCTTCACGTAACCGTTCTAAAATGCCTTGTAGATTTTTTGAACGTGAAAGTTGGAGTCGAATGTCTTCCTGGTCAGGTATCATCTTTAATCGATTGAGGACAACTTTTAAATTGTGAAAACTATTCGTAACATTGCATACGACCCGTATCATCATCTTCGTAAGTTTGATTCAAAACGATTCACACCAAATTTTATGAGGTTTCGTTGCTCCAGAAAAACACACATTTTAAAAATCGACACTAACACCTAAACACGTTGCACTCAAATAACGATATCACGAAAACTAAACGAGATATCAACAATTCAAGAACATGTGGTTACGAGGAGGTTATGTGCAAGGCAGAGGTGCCAACCGCATACAACTAAATATTTCCGTTGGTGGGTTGGCGCGTAATTCTAAATGTGCGGTTATTTTCTGAACAGACCTCGTATATGTCGACAAGCACCAATCCATCGAAAGGTCCTCCTCCTCTTGAGTTTTTGTTTGTCGCGTCTAGCAATCTGCAGTTTGATTTCCGTTCGCGTTACAGCTTAATTCGAGCAATCACGAGCCTCCCCTCGCCGGGTAATTCAATTTAATTACCTGCCCCTTCCAGAGTCACCTGAGAGCGTTGACGCCGCCTCTAATAGCTTGCGAATGAGTTTGTTGATTGGCTTAGCGCATCACGCCGTGTCTGCAACTAAATTGGATATTTTCCACTGAATACGAAATATCGATAAACATACTTGCCAAGACGGAGGACGTTTTCATTATTTTAGGCTAATTATCATGTGTGACACCGCCTTGATCGTCCGAGTGCAT
The DNA here is from genome assembly GCA_963942605.1 of Poecilus cupreus. Classification (NCBI taxonomy): domain Eukaryota; kingdom Metazoa; phylum Arthropoda; class Insecta; order Coleoptera; family Carabidae; genus Poecilus; species Poecilus cupreus. The sequence goes on from OZ012728.1 coordinate 16,462,266, forward strand.
GATGTGGCGTTTGTATCGTCTGCTGACCAGCCATGTCGCCGGGCATCACGCGTCACTCGAGAGCGGTGATCGATACGCAATCTCGGGATCTGTCTGCTATCATCTTCCGATTTAATGTTTCCGCCGTGTGCCCGGGGCGCTCTGGAACATCCCTGACGCGACCGACGCTTATATTTTTCTCGATAATGCAATTTTGCACCACTTTATTTCGAGTTGTGATGACACAACGAGAGATTTACTTCCTATTAATGATTGTGTGGCGCTGGAGAGATATTTGTCCAATGCCTGCGATGATTAAATTCGCTGGAGGAAATTGAAAACGTATAGATATTAATGGTTCCGATTCCAGAAACTATTACTCTGAAAATATATTTCGACTCGTAGGCCCCAATCATCAGGTACAGGCCAGATTAAACCGCCATATCTTTTTACAGAAAAAAATACTTTCAATTTTTTAATTAAACAAATTAATATTGCATAGTATAAGCATACTTATGATACATCAATGAATAAACTTGAACTGAGGGCTCTGGCCAAACAAATGGGTTTCTGTCAAGGAGAAGCTAAACATTATGTGTATGTATGAGTTAAATGCAATATTGTGCTGTATTGTGGATAAGGTATTAGGACTACAATTATTTAGTACTATTTAAAATAGTAAAATGGGTACGGCATTTTCATGGAAGAACAAAGGCGACTGATGGGTTAGGATCGACCGTGGCTATAGTGCGAAGCAATTTATGCGGGTGTAATTGTTTCGTTCAGTAGTAACTCCTCCAGTCGCGATTACAATAACTAACAGAGCCGTACATTAGGGAAGCATCACATTCCGATATCCGAGTTCCAGTGGCTTGGGCGCTTCGCAAACACCGGCCAGATAGGCGAGATACGATGGCTCGGCTCCAAATCTCTGCCATTAAGCGCGGACCTCCCATATGGCCGGGTGCGAAACCCGCCACCAGCCTAAGCAAGCTCACATGATCGTAATTGCCAAAAATATTTATTGCGCCCGCAGGCGTTACGTAAATTTCATAAACACTAGCCGGCGATAAAGAGCCTCGTTTTGGTTCGTAGCTCGCAATCGTATCACTGGAAAGTTACATCATCCTGGTCACTCCTCAGTGGTAATATGACAACAGCAATCCCAGGGCAAGCAAATTACACGCTGTGAAGGATCCCGACTCTCTTGCCACATGTCGGGAGCCTCGGCGTTTTCCCATCCTTGCCCAGTGACGGGAACAATGACATTGGGCGGCCCTCTGCTGAGACGCTCTAATTGTGTTAATAAGCTCGGTACACAGCCGTTCTGTTCGCTGCCCGCTGGCTACTACCATCCCACTGGACTTGAGTTAGAACATTGCTACATGCTACATTTATAATGAGAATTGTTAGGGTATTCATCAAGAACCTCCAAACTGGATCAGCATTTTTACTTACTTACCAATCAGTCCTCGAAGATGTTAGTGTATGTACATGAAATCACAAAGATAAAGTGGCAAAATGAAGAAGAGTAATTGAAAGGAAAATATTAAAAACTATTTTATGACCAAACAATAAATTCATCGGAACTGCAATCATAAAGTTTTTTTTTTTTCTAAAAATTCGACTTTTCGGTGACAATTACCATTTTCAGGGGAAATTTACAATCACTAAGTTATTATTATTAGTTAATAGAAACGAAGATCGACTGTGGAAAGTAATGAAATAAAAGACTTCTTCAAATTATTAAATATTTTGGCCGCAGTCCGAAGTAGTCTTTTATTTCATTATTATTATTGTTATTTTCTACGATCACTACTGGAAATTACACTTTATTTACACTAAATAAAGCTTGAAAATGTTATATTTCGCACAGTCCTATGGAATAGCGTGGGCAAGTATTCCACACGCAAGTGTGACCACCTTACTAATAATATTATACTGTATGATATTTATATGCCAAATATAATTACATTTATATATCATAAAATAATTTATTTCACAGTCGCCTTCTTGCTGTAATCATAAAAGTCAAATAGTTTTAGTTTGAGATCACATTTCTAGTTTCTGAAAAGTAAAATTATTATTATTAAATATTGACAAAAACATAATCATAGAAAAAGTATAGTATTATAACTTATGAATATATAAGTGGACCTAATTTTAAGACTCTAAATTTCCCCTGAGTATGGCCATTGTTTTTACCGAAACATTGGATTCTTAGAAATAATTTACTATTAATTCTCCATACCACAGTCGGATCATCCAACGAATAATACGAATAAACCATTAAATAGAGCCACAATTATAAAGGAAGACATAGTGCCAAACAGTGAAATAGCAGTGATATATATTGAAATGAATAGCAGATGAAAGAAGAAGAGTCAGTCAAAATGACTAGAAGAAATAGAAGATGACCTAAGAAATGTAGGTAGAAATTATAAAATTGGTGATTAAAACAAAATAAAGAAGGAGATGTGAAGAGAGATGTAAGAAGATATGAAAAACTGAGAAGATACTATATATAATAAGAAAGTTATTACAGAAGAATATAATATTACTCTGCTTGCAAAGTAAGCTTAACTTTTTTGCATAAGTCGTCAATGCTCTTTAAAATTGTCAAGACATAAAAGTGTACTCCTAACGTCTTTAGAGGTGTAGTTTGTAATTGTGCTTCACGTGAAATCCGCCCTAAATCTGTCATGATGTATAATGGGATATTTAAGTGGGTTGAAGATATATAAAATTTTTTCAGTGTGAGGGCCAGTAACCTTTCCATAATAGTATCGACCCTTAGCATTTCCGCGTGACTATCCCTGTGGGCAATTAGGAAGGCAAGTGATTCACCTATCCGTTAATTCGTTATTTGCCATTGGGTATGTGGGGCAAAACACTAAACGTAAACCAGTTAAACAGAAAGCCTGATAGTTGGCTCTCCGTGCGTATATAACGCGGTGTGGGCATTTCGCGTGCCCGGCCGCGATAAATAACCCCGTGTGTGGGGCGCGGGGGCGATGCACCATCAGCCACTTCCGGGGGCGAAGGCGTAGCGTGAGCCGAGCCCGTATGTCCACGGGATATTCCACATAAGTTAAAACGCTGAAACGAACTGGAAACTTCAGAAGCGCTGGGAATGGATGATGGCTGTTTGTTGCCGCAACTTCCCACCCCCACGCTCCGCTACATAGGCGCCGAAATTGGGAATTCTGGACGCGTTACACGCTTAGTTTTATACCTTATATATTTGAAAAATAGTTGATGCTGTACCGACTGACTGACTTAAATAAAGAATTTAATTCTCCATAACTTTAGTTGCACCATTTGTCAAGGATTTAGTTTATCGGAAACGTGGACAAAACTTTGTCGAATATCAAATTGAGAACACCTCAAAGCATACCATGTGTGAGTGTAAGAGATAGAAGTTTGACTGACAAGGAACAAAACCTCCAATAGTATTTGGTACGATTATTTGCTTCTAATTTTTGTTCTTGGGTTATACATTGACTTTCATTATTTAATCTTGAAATAAGTTAAAAAGTAAATGATATATCATATCAAAACCAAGGTGCTGTTTTAAGAAAAGAAAATGCTATTAGAATAGACATATTTGAGTTAATTTATTGTAACTAGAAAAGTCTTGGAGTTCTGCGTTATATATTGACATTAACATCAGATATCAAAATAAACTCTACAAAACTGTAGGGAGCATTGATAATTCTATGAGAAAATGTATCTTTGAATTAATTTGCAGCAACTATAATACGTATATTTAACTTTAAAAAGTGAAAAGGATTATATAAAATATATCTACGAGAAAAAACGAAATACCGAGTCATAATAATTGTTCAAATTTTAGCAGATGCGGGACCTATTCTGCAACTTAGTTGTTAATTTTAACCGACGAAAAACTAAGGAAGTTCTCTAGTCGACGCGTACATTTTTTAAACCGAGTAGTTCGAATTTGATAATTCTTTTTGTTGGATAGAGTATATCTATAGTTGGCCCCATTTGAATTACACCCCTAAATTCTATCCATATAAAAAAGAAAATAGGGGATGATTGATTGTTCATCCTCTGAATTTTTACCTGTTAACCGATTCTACTACGTATAACTTTGTACTAGGTTATCCGATTTAAAAAATTCACCTCTAAGGGAGACAAATAGGTAACCACAAAAAATTGAACTGACAAAAAACTGAAAAGCGAAAAACAATGAATTAATTTTGAGTAGGCTCCAAACTAACAATCAACGAATGCCGACTCAAAATTTTTAACTTTTTTAACGGATTGTTAAAAATTTTAACCCATGATGAAAGACGTCACTGAATGAAAGATGAAAATTTCATTTGACATATATTTTTATTGGTTAAAACTTTAATAGGTAAGTTACAGAATACGCCCCGCTATCTAACGAACAACAGCAGCGATTATATCGTAGTATTATTTGCAGATATTTTGAGTCATATTCCTGAAAAATTTAATGTATTTAAAAGATAAATTATTGAATTCTGTGCGTGATTCTTTAAATAGTATAATGCTTCATAAATTACCCAAAGTGGCTCAAGGAGTAGTCTTCAATTTTTGCGGGAATAGAGGTAAATGAAGTACCTACTGAAGTTGCAAAGATCTATATTGAAGAATACTCCAAATAAGTTGAAAAAACTTTCAGAACTCATAGTAAATTAATTAAAAAGAGTTTTCTAACAGAACTTATTTTATCATCCCGTGTTTGAAGTTGCGGTACGTTAGCAATAAACAGTTTCAACAGACAGTTATGCAGTAAGTAGAGCCTGCTGGCTGTACATAACAACGTAGTCGCTATCTCACGCTGCGTGACGAATCATACATCATACCTCACGCAAGCTTGTTGGGTAAATGCTCACATACGACACGGCGGTCCCCAGGGAACACTAAAGTATCCCGAGGGGAGGTTTAGAGTTTTACTGGCGGCTCTGATTGCCGGAGGAAGAATTAAGAATGTGGATGGTTTTTGATTGATAAGTATCCAACTTTCAGGGTTTAGTCCTCCCTTATTTGAGTTTTAAATTATATAGAGATAATCTCCTCGCACAATTATTTGCGTTGTTTGCATAAAAAGAATTCCAGTTTCAAGAGAAAACCTTGCTTGCCGGCCGGACGTGATTATAACGTGAATTATGCATGCGCCTGTATTGTTAACGAAGCTGTAAGTTGCTGTTGAATTTTTGTTTGTCACTTTTGCTTTTCTTCTAGCGCGGGTTTGACAACCCTTGTAATTTCCTGGATTGAGACGGCTTAGCGAAGCGTCTGAATATTGATGGGGCCGGGTTTTTAATACCCACAGTTTGCCACTGTTCTTAAGAGGAATACCCAGTTGTATCAAATAAAGCAAAAACATGTTTTAGTTTGGGTCATGAAATTAACTCTAATTTAGATCCGATTTTATTTTATTTATTTTTTATTTTAAAGATAAAGGATGCATCCAGGCACTTTTGTTTTTATTTTTATTTTATTGGTTTTATTGGTTTTATAACGCTCTAAATATGTTATACTTTGTCAAATAATTTATAAGAATGGAAAAAATGGCACTTTGCTTACGCAGATCTCAGTAAGTGATATATTTTTATGTATGCAATGCGGTTACCAGCCGTCAAGTCATAGCTCCCAAAGTTGTTAGTGGAGGGGGAACCACAGGGGTAAATTTAAGTTGGCAACTATAGGAAATAGGATAAGATTCCTATACCTCCACAGTTCGAAGCGTTACCATGGAGCTATTTATCCCTAAGTACATTGTAGATATCTAAATATACAACAGGATTAATGTAATTGTCTAACTTTTATATTTTATTTTACCTATATTAAAAAAACTGATGTGGTCAACATATGACCACCCGGTCAATGCAATTTACTAATACCATGCTAATACTCACAAATAAATGTAATAGTTTTATGTTAACCGCATCTAATCCAAGATGAAAGCAATGAATGATATCATCTCATTGTTGCTGTCATATTAATTTAAATTTTATGTAGAAACAATCATCAAATGTTCATGGACTACAAGATACCAGAGTTTTAATCATTAAATTATAAATTATACAATAGTTTTAAATGGTATCAGATACAGAAAAATGCGTTATCAATATATTTAAGAAAAACCTTATCCGTTCTTTAAGTAAAATCTTACTTCCGGTTTCGGGATTGGTACCAAAATCAAGTAGGCTCTTCTAAATGTTATAGATTGTAGAAAGAAACCTATTCGTTCATAACTTTATATGAAAAATATAATAAACATGGAATTTCATATAATTTGAATAAATATTGTTACAGTGCTTTAAGTATAGTATCACTTTCGGTTGACAAATTTCACCATAATCAACTGAGAGTTTCCTTAGGGTATACAAATACAAAATGCAAAATTTTACAATTTCAGTTCCGCAGTACTGAATACGCCTGAACGGAATTCTGGATACATCCATGTATTCACACGAAAGCACACACACACACACACACACACACACACACACACACACACACACACACACACAGAGGCATCCTCTTGAAAACAGTAAAAATTAATTCTAAGGGTACTAAAACATGTATTGTCTAAAATTTCGATATTAAAATATTTCATGATTCCTAAACCTCCCTTTTGGCAAGATTTAAAGATGAGAGTTTCTTTGTTTCAAATATTGAATACAAATGCAAAATTTTATAATATTCAATTTCGTATTAGTGAATTCGGCTAATCGAAATTCTGTACATACATCCATCCATTTATACGAACGCACATACACACAGGTATTCTAATAAAAATAGTAAAAATGAATTGTAGGGGTACGGAAACATGTATTGGCTAATATTCCGACATTCAATTTTTTTATGATTCCTTTACCTCCCTTTCGGCAGGATGTAAAAATGAGAGTTTCTTTCTCTAAATTATTGAAGTTTTCAAACTAAGATAACAATTAAATTGTAATATTTACTTTTGCTGCTATAGTATACAACCTAGAACAACATAATAAAAGTCTTGAATTACTGCAATATTATAATACAAAGGAGTTTAGAAATATGATTTTGATAGAGACTGTCGGAAACAGTCAAATGGAATGTTTAAGTCCAGGCTACTAGATATCCCTTCGTACACCTCACTTGGCGCTGGAAAATTTGGTAGTACACAGTACCTACTTACTAACCGGTGATGTAGAAAAATGCAGTGGGTTTCGCAGTGTATAAGTATAAAGATAGCACAGTATTGTCGTTACGGCAGGGAATAATCATAAACGGCAAGGATAAATACCCTTTCCATTCCATGCGCACGGAAACCGAGCAGTCATTTAGTCTTTCAACGAGTGTAGAGTGTAACAGAGCGTGCATGATATCATTTTATATGAACTTAAGGTGTACAAGTTAATGTGCGTGTAAGCTCCCAGATATATCATAAATATAATCGCTGCGGCGGTGCTGAAAACTTCATAAAAGAACAGTATTCATTAGTTTGTTAAGCGAGCCTGCTAGCAAAGGAGTTAATTAGTGGAAACGTGTAGGATAAGAAAATGATAATATGTAGGATATTAGTAAATAGTGATATTGTGGCTTCAACCTTGATATACCTACTATTATTGAGCTAGATTAATAGTGCTAAAGAATATTTTTGTGTATTACATACGGAGGTGGAAAGTGTTTCATTGCAGCTAAAGGTTAAGTGGCGCAAAGCCTGAGGCTGTAATGAAACTTTCACTGAGATATGTATACTATTTTATTCGCAATAAAAAATTTATTAATAACTGACTCAGCCTGTCCTAGGCGTTTTAAATGTTAAATAATACTAATGCAATTTCCTGCTTCCCTAAACATTTTGGAGAACGATGTTTTAAATAAACATTGAAGATATTTAATATCTATATTTGAATCAGTGAACAAATTTCATTTTACTTTTTTATTAGAGGCTAAAAAAACCTAAAATATGAAGACCAAAATGAGTGAATTTATGGATTAAACTCCAACCGAACTATGACAAGTAGTAGAAAAAGCAACAGAAAAGCTGCTTCCACAGAAAAGTCTATAGTATTTACAGTCAGTTATTAATCAAATATGCACTGATTTCGAATTTTGAAAGGGACAATTTTCCTACCAGTTGGAAATGGATGGGTAGCATAATTGACTTTTAAAAAGTTGGAAGCCATTTGCCATGGTTTAGGCGAAGTACAATCTATTCATTCGCTTACAGAAAAGCTCATTTTCCTAATTTTGATTTTTAAATAATCTAAAGATAGAAAATTTTTACATATGAAATTCCGGTGTTCGTAATTCTTCTCCTCTTAAACGGCTTGACCGATTTTGATGATTTTTTTTGTGCTCTTTTGGGGTCATCTGGATGGTCAACTAAAGCTAAAAACCATCCAGATGACCCCATAAGTTCAAAAAAAATTCTCCAAATCAAGACTTTTAGCAGGAGAAAAATTACGAACACACATATATAAAGATATAAAAATCACTCCGAGATAGCTTACAAAACAAGTGTAAAATTTACCACCTACTAAACAAAAATATTTCAGCAGAAAAACATTATCAATGAATATTTCCCTCGAAAAATTTCAACCAATCACGTTGCAGTATTTTCTGAATTTCGACCAATGATAATCGAATACAGTGAATATTTTGCATATCGAGTATTTGCACAAGTGCGATACCCGAATATTTATTACAATTGTAAACACAATGAGGAATAGTATCATTTCTTCGTTTTAAAAGGGGGTAATATCTTCAATTTTTTAATCAATTTCTTTAAAAGAATTACTTTCAAAACGCTGATGACTCATTTTTAACGTAATTTGACAAATGACATTTATCAAAGTCTGACGCTTATGTGACAGATTAAAATAATATATGTTCAATAATTTAAAATAATGACTGAAAGGTTTCTCGAGAAATATTCGTCTAATATATCCCTCGTGCATGGCAAATACAATCAGAATATTTTCTCTGGTGCACATTCGTGCACTAGTAAAAATATTCAGGTATTTGCCATGCACTTGGGATATAACTACTGAATATAATGTTTTGATTGTGAATAGAATAGTACTTTTACAAATCTAGGTGAAAGTTCCATTGCAAGCCTATAGCTAACCTCGGTGATTTGGGCCTTGGTTTAGCTATCTTAGTATTCGGCTGCAATGAAACAATTTCCTTCTCGATATGTAAAAAAAATATTACTAAGCTGTTACCTTACAACCAAATCAACATACATATTTATTGTATATGTTTTCAAAACCTATTTCGATCGAATATTCTAATGGATTGTGCTACACATCCAAATAAATTATTTGCGATTCAGTATAACATAAAACATTGTACTACCCTGCTCACTAGTATAGTTCTGAATAACAAATAACAATCTTGCAGTGTGAATTACTATTACCTATTTAAAAGAGATTTAATAGTTAAAACATGATGTTCTACTATAGTTCCCAATAGAGTGTCGAATTGAAATATTGAACCTTCTAAATTACGAACAATTGCGATGGGATCATCCTCTCAGAGTAGCTCTCATCAGCGAGGCATTTGCACCTACGCCATCGTTCGTAAAAATTGAGTTGTTTCTTCGTCGGGGAGCGGAGCAAGCGGCTGGCGATCCATCACGTTTGAAGGTGGATCAACCGGTTATAAATCATTGTTGTTCACATCGAGGCGGTGATGGAACAAAAAAACAAGTTCCTGTAGCCGGACTCCGCAAAAACCACAGCCTGGGGAAACTGCAAAGACGTACAAGCGTTAGAGCACAGTGGCAAATAAATACTAATATCACTATCGCAGGTGAATAAGCCCACTATAATCTTTCCCTTCGCTATCCGGGCGACCATTGAATATTCATGTAGGGGAGCAAACACAACAAATGGATTTCTTCACTGTTTAATGGCCAAACGGATTTCGAATTCCGTGTCTGCATTCACAAGCGTGACGGCTCGACAGAGGGGTGGTGGGGGGTGCATGGACGGGTTAAGGGGCGAGAAGGGGGTGTCGTTCAATGGGGCACCGGCCAGGGTTGCTGCGTCAGCTCGCCTGGCTTTGTGGGATTAAAAAGTGGGGAGAATTGGTCAATTGACCGTTTAGATTACGGGATATAAGGGCACCTGTATTATCACTGGACTCGGGATCTGCTGATGCGGATCCCATGAATAATAGATCTTTCTTCGTTTTTGGTGAATATTAACTATATATAAAAGTTCCGGGACAGTGAAATATCTCGAGAAATATACATCGGATAAAAAAAAACACGTGTTTGATATTTTTTTAAAAACCTATCTTATGTCATCAAGCACGATCCCCCACCGCCATCTCCGGGGAGTTTATTACAGCACTATCTATCACGAATCTGAAAACAGTATCATACAAAACCTACTTAGTTTTAGTCGTACTATCCGAATGTACAATAAAAAATGGGAGTTCCCATTTAAGATTTGAAAGTGCTTGATGACATAAGATAGTGTTTCGCAGATCTAAGTAACATTTTTACGCGTGGTGTAAAGTAACCAGCCGACAAATCACGATCCCCAAAAGAAGTTGTGCTGGCGGAACTACAAAAGTGAAGTTAATATATGTTTCAAATTTTTTATCTTACCCTCTATTGCATACTGTTCCCGATCGGGAACATAAAATTTAAAATTCTTCTTTTCTTTTCTTATGCAGTTTACATTCATGGCAATCATGTTGTAACATTTGGGAACATTATATACACTTTATCAATTGCCAATTAGGTCATTCCTCCCGATTTGACCAACATAAAAAAAAATTGAACTGGAAAGAGGATAATTGCAGAAACTGAGATAGAAAATGTAAAATTTGAAGGAAGCAGCTTATTACCTGCTGATATATTACAGCTAAATACACCTTTACAAAATTTTCAAAATTTTTTTTTTCTGATGTTTTCCTAGAAGAGGTTGTTTATCAAACAATTTTGTATAGTACGCAAAGACGACCCAATAGACCAAAGTTTTATTGTAAGTTGAATTTGTGTATAATGTTCCAAATAGTGAACAAAACTTTTAAATTTTTTTTTTATTTTTAGAAAAAAAATTATGTAACACACTTATTTTAAATATATGAATATTTCTTTTGTAAAATATAATGTTTTTGAGCCCTTATTTAAAAAAAATAATAATTCATGTAATAGAGGGTTAAGATCTACGTCCCCAAATGCTATATATTTTAAAATATTGTAGGATCTGCAATTTCCGTTTTGCGTGTTTCATACAGTAAATGATATATTTTTGCGCGTGGTGTGCAATTACCAGCCGTCAAGCTGCGATATGCTATTAACTCCGTTCAAAGAACAATACCTAATAATATTGTAGGATCTGCAGTTGCAGGTCGGGGTGTTTCATAAGTTCATAAAAATATAATTGCTGTTGAGAGACTCCCAACAAATGAGAAGTCGGTATTAAACCCTTGGTGTACCTGGCGTAGAATTCAAATGACACCTAATTACAAGCCGGGCTCAAATCCCATAGTACTCCGCTAGTGAAATACGCACGCTTGGCGTGTAAATCAATGTAGGGTCTCTGCTAGCATTGCGAGTAAAAATAAATAACATAATGAAGGTTCGGCCGCCATTATAGTCCGGACGGCCTGATACATAATCCCGGTGTCTAAATTGGTAACAAAATACCCCAGGTAGAGAAACAGGGCGTAATAGAGACGAGGAGCGTAAATATTCTGCTGAGCCACAATTTGCTTAAAAAGCAATTACTGTGTTGTGTGTCGCTGTTATTAAGCGGGATGGTATTTATTCGCCGATTGGGCTTTTCCTAATGAACACTAATTTTAATTTTAAAATGCCCATAATTTACAGAATATTACAAGGCTCTTGTTTATTACTCTCTTACTGTACACGCAGATTTTTTTACGTATATAACAATCTTTTAAGGAGTTTTAGTAGGCCCTTCCATCCCCTAAACATTTTGCATTAAATAGTCAATAATTTAATGCAGATAATTCAAATTCCTTTAGAAATACCAGTTATGTCAGTTGGACATCAGGTATATAAAATAAAAATGCAAATGGTAATTAAGGTAAAGAAAAGATGCCAACAAACAGGGCTTTCCAAGCAAACAAAAAATTACTAAGAAACAATGTATTATCTATTTTAAAAAAATGGGAATTTACGAACGTAAATAAGTTCAATAACAATGTACGCTGCTAAGACTGTGACAATAACAAAATAATAAGAACTATATTGGAACCAATAAAAATATCAGAAAACACATACCTATCAAGAATGAACTATGAAATACTTAGAACAAGACTTGGAAGCAGAAAACATTGTGAGAAACATTAAGGAACAGAGAGTCAGGTCAGGATAGGACATAAATGTAGAGCAGAAGAAAAGGACCAGTAGTAGAATGAAGACCAGGAGGAAAAAGAAAATGTCGTAGACTCAGATCAACGTGGCTAAAAAAGTAGAAGAAAATTTAAAGGTAGTAGGAACTCGGTAACACCAAAAATAAGAAGATGTGGAGAAAACTATCTACAAGGATTTAAAGCAAAAGAAATGGAGATTGTTCCACTCCAACAAATGGATATATAAAGCTTCGTAAGAAGCGGTGTTATCCCATAGGGGTGCTAAGCCACTATTCATATCATTTCACAAACATTTTTAAATTGTAACCAGAATTTCACCAAGTAACCATGCGAATATTTACTTTACTAGTATAGATCTATAAAATTTGAAGATAAGTTCATGTGACATTGACATCCTATTTTATTTGGAACAGTTCGGTACATACGTATATAAACAACATATTAAAATATATTAATGACAGAAAAGTAAATGTACCCTCGATATATCTCTACTGTAACGATTTAGCATGTTGTTCACACATTCTCCCCACAGTATCGCAACAGAAAGAATCCAATCGCTTCCAAATAATGCACTGACATGAAAACTTTATCAACTAGGTTCCACATTAACTCAAACACCTCGGATTTACTGGTGCGAATATGCAGATAATTTCTCCTGCATGGGAATCTGTGCACATGTTCCATGTACAAGCTGCTTCCTCGGATTCTGTCAAGTAGAGTTTCGCGACACGGTCTTGTAAGTGTAAATCAGGTCTCATTTTACACACATGGCAGACAGAGAAAGACACTATAGATACAGGAGACGGCAGCTCGATATTGAGCGCTGGTATTTAGGAATATTATTGTTATGTTCACTAAATAAAGTTATGAATGAAAGTAGGACGAAGTCCTCGTCGCAAAAAACGAGGAAACTAACCGGCTCCGCAAAAAAACGTCGTGGAGAAAAAACAGACTATTAGAAGTCCTCCCTTCGAGTCGGAGCAGCACGCTGTGACCACAGCGGTTTCGGCTGCCACGCTCCGTACATAATTGTTCCCAGCAGCAACAATGGGCCATAAACTTTCGTCCGTCGTTTGTTCTTTCAGCGCAGCGCTGCTGAAATATCGCGCTCGCGGGAATCGTAGGCGGTGTGGCTAACAATGACGCGAATGCGAAGAGTGCTGTGGTAGGACGGTGGTTGTTTCTTACAAGGCTGATGGCGAGAGTTAACTGGAGGGTGATTATTTTAACTAGACAGTAAACTAAATAAAATCATCAGGCTTTCTTATCATTTTTAAATTATATCGCACTTTTCTACCAGCTAAATTATACAACAGAACTCCTGAAATTATATTGCTAGATGGAAATACTGGAAAAGAATAAAAGCTACCGGCTATCTTCAAGCAGCCTGCGTTAATATTAATGAAGCAAGTGTGAGGAACAGCGCCTGTTACTTTAACAAGTGAATTTGCTTCTTCCGTTTCGGCATTTAAATATTCAATGTCTTCCTTCTTACGGAGATCACTACACATATTTTAACGTGTAGGTACTTTTAGAATTGAGCGAAGAACAGTTTTATTTCCTTGCAGGAGAAATACACTAAATAGGGTTGAAAAAATTGGATAAACTCTCATAATACGTAATATACCGACAGCCAAGAATTTTTGGGTAAATTTCGAAAAGTGGCATAATTAAATCCCGACAACATAACTGAAAGAATTTAAGTGTCATTTTTGTCTGACAAGACGAAGTAGAAAGTTTATATTTAGACGAAATATTAAAATTGAAAGCGGAACAAATTTATTATTAGAATTAAATGAATTGGGAAATAATACTGTGGTCGTTGAAAAAGTATAGTGTACAACTCGCATGGAATGTCCATTTCAAACTCGTATGATTTGCAGCATTCGGCTCATGCTCGTTGTGCAATATATTATTCTAGTCTATCCTTCAGGACTCTTCATATATTCTAAAGGAATTATCCAAAGACATATATCTCATATTATATGATGTAAAACCTTTCGAAAACTGAATACAACCAACGGCAAAACGTACTAAAAATTACAGGATATCATGTTAATTAAATGCAACGATATGAAAGGCATTTGCTTGCTCTTACAGTCCGTAATACTTGTCCAACGTCCGTACGTGGTGTCGCCTGGCCATATGCCGCATGTGTCGCTGGGGTGAAAATTTTAATTTCATTTTTATTTGCATGTACGTGACAGTTTTTTCCGAGCAAGCGTGGTGGAAATTAATTACAAAATATTTACAAATCGGATTTAATGGTTTTTTAATGTTTACCACTTTAATCTCCTCGCACAAGAGATAGAAACGCGTGTATTTCACACGGAGAAGAAGCCTTCTTCAATTTTTAATCGCACTCGAATGGTCGGTCGCTCTTGAAGCCTCGTTAAAAAGATTATAATTATAAATTATATTTTAATCACCTCATCGGTTACTCATTAAAGAGTCGGGAAATTATCCAGAATTTCACGCTGAACTTTGCCGCTTAATGAATTAAATTACGAATTTCGACATCATTTTTTCCTTCGCCGTAACTATCAAAAATACCGATTGCTTCTTCGCTGCGCCCTCGATTCTTGCAAAACCAAACCATCCACTTGATCAATAAAGAACCTTCAGCCTGTCATACAACCTAAGATTTCGTCTTGTCTTGTCCTTGTCGAATTTCAATGATACAATAAAATGTGATCAATTTTTCACGTATCTTTTTTTCTTACCTGTAAAGCTGGATTTATAATTTGCATAGAACACAGGAATAATTAACATAGAAAACCATAGAACTTCATTAGGGGGTTTTATTAATTGTACAGAACGACAAACGAAGGGACATATGTTTTGACAGATGACAGATGATTTTTTTTTTAATATACATATATGGATTCAGTTCAGTTCGTCTATATTCTGAAAGTATTACGCCTATAATACAAAGAGGCCGGATTAAAGATATTAATTTTAAAATTTTTTGGTAGATATCTTTTAACCGATTTAAGTGGTAGTTTACTTGAAGACCTATCAAGTTATTTTTTCAGTTACAGGATTTACCTGAACTGAAATCTGATCACTCTAGGCGTATCATCTAAGGTAGTTGTTCTTAATCTTTTTGAAATCTGGAAACACGTTTTATTTTTAAAAAATTTTGCGGAATCCCAAAATCTTTAGTCATAAAAACAGAATCTGTACCAAATAAATAAATAAATATATCATAACGCCTTTTATCCTTTGAGGGTGTATCACTCTGCTTGTGCAGATCTCGGTAAGTGATATTTTTTTTTTCGTATGAAGTGCGATTACCAGCTTCAAATCATAACCCCCAAAGTTGCTAGTAAAGGGGGAATCAAAGGGGTAAATTTAAATTGGCAACTATCGGTTGTGGGATTCGAACTGAAATCGAAATATTTACGGACATGTTTATTGGTAATTTCCTTAAAATCATTCGTGTTTAATCTAGCTACTAATCGCTTACAACAAGTTCGCGGAACACTAGTGTTCCGAGGAACACCGTTTAAGAAACACTGAATATAGAGGGTAGTGTGAATTCAAGTTTTGGTTCAGCAAGATTTTGGGTTTGTCGGGATGCAAGGCCGTAAAGCTGTTCTAATTGTATGAGTATTGTAGGAAATGTACAGTAGTAGTTATAAATTTTCAATGATTTAATTTATAAAATTGAGTGTATTTCTTGTGCGAAACAAAGAATTGAATTGCAGAAGAAGGTTCATCTAAAATAGATGAAATAATCCAAGTCTGCATTTTGCTAAAAGCTAGCGCAAAGTTCAGCGCCGTAACTGCCAGTTTATCTCGGACTTTCGATATTAAATTACATTCAACCGTAGCAATAATTCTGTCGCCGATTCTAATGCATTTTAAGTTATAATAAATTGTTAAAGCGATTCTCCTCACTAAATCAGATAGAAAACTGCGAGGAAATAACGTCTAGTGTTGCAATTGTTCCAGTTTGACATTAAAAAGGAAGAAGTTCCTGTATGAATCGTCGCAAACTGTAATTTGATATAATTATCTGTTTAAAACTTGTTAAAGTTCAAAAATGGCTGTTTAAAGTTACATGTTAAGTGCTGCTGAGCTGCGACAATGCTGCACGGCATTATGTTTGTGTAATTAACAAAAGTTCTATTGTTAAAAGTTTATAACGTGTGATTAATTAATGCGTTTGCGAGACAAATGTGTTGCCATGGAAATGCTGCTTGTTGTTACATTCCCCATGGCTAATGTGCACGAACTTTACCCCACACATCTGTGTCTTTAATTAAATACATATTTCCTACGCCGCCGATACTGGACAAACAGGGCCAATCCAAACCTATTTCAAGTATTTTAATAGTACTCAACAATTGTAGTAGTAGTGTGCCGTAGACATAATTTAGAGGTTTGTTTTTCGAATTGGCAGCTGTTTTGTGCTCTGTTTGGTTTGTCATTTAACAATAAATAGAATTGTGCCAGAATCAAGGTGCACATTGGCCAAAACTACGCTTGCAAATTGTGCAAATTTATTTTGAGAATTTTGTTCAGTGATGAAGCAATTTTTTTGTTAAATACCTACGCCAACAAGCAAAGTTGCCGCTTTAGAGTGAAGAAAATACATAAACAAAACGTCACTATTTGGTGTGCTTTACGAGCTGTTGGAATAATTGGTCCATATTTCTTCAAAAATTATATCGGATAGAATATTACAGTCAATGGAGACCGCTATAGAGCCATGATTATTAACTTTTTCG
Source organism: Poecilus cupreus (assembly GCA_963942605.1). NCBI lineage: Eukaryota > Metazoa > Arthropoda > Insecta > Coleoptera > Carabidae > Poecilus > Poecilus cupreus. The sequence goes on from OZ012728.1 coordinate 16,479,320, forward strand.
TTTTCCGATTGAATGACATTAATATGGAAGAGCGGTGGTTTCAACAAGACGGCGCAACGAAATCACACAATCGATTTATTGAGGGACACATTTGATGAGTGGATAATATCATGCAATGAACCTGTGGCAGTCGCAACATTTTGAAATATCCACCCATTTAGTCCACCAGAACACTCTGCTAAGGTTACAGTCTTTTAATATAATAAACTATGTATTATAGTAGATATGTTAACAGCCAGTTAAACCATTTAGGTATTCAGAACAACAATGACTTATTAATTTGATTGGACAAAATATTGACAATGACTTAGACTGCTCCTTGACTTATCCCTCCTCTCCCTGTTCATCGTCACGTGAACATATGCATGCCATACTCAACTCACACACAAAGCTATGGACAATTCTGTAAGTAGACGTTCTGAAATATGTTTCGATCGTCAGACGACAGCATTGTCCATAAGCTTATCAATTTACTAGCGTCTCAGTCACAATCAGATCATAGTTGGCTATATAGTAGCTGCATGTGGTGTGTGTGTATACATACTGTGTCGTTATGTTAGGGCATCCATCATAAAGCAATGGTCACGGGATTCAATGGAGGAAAGTTACTCAATTCTAAGTTGGCCTTTGGATATATCATTAAATTGAGATTCTTAGAGATAACAGTTGATATGGAGCCAATTGCAGTTATTTTCAATATTGCTGCAGGGTTCAAATATTTGGCTCCTCTTTCACATAACAATTTTAGATGATGTAGTTTGACAGTTGTTAATAAAATATAAGGTACAAAATTTTAATTTAACTTCCAAATTATATAGCAATTATAAATTTAGAAATTACTTAAACAATTTGTAACCTAATTTCAATATATTATAGACTATTGGATTAAGTTAATTACAACGTTTAGAATTACGGTAGGTAATATTTTATCGGAAAAACAAATAAATAACATAAACAAGTAAATAAATACAGTAACTATGTAAGCAACAAATTATGACTTATACAACTAAGGAAGCCATGTGTTGTTCAACCTGAGCCTTCATACTGAATCACTGTGGATTTCTATAGCTTCTCCAAAAAGTCTGCCATTGTAACATTTAGATTTTGCTATAATTTGTATTCACATGACTAGTTACAGTAGAATTCTCTATTCCGTTTGTGTTCTCTTGTGTTGTTATCGTTCTGCTAGTCTGTCCAATGTAACATCTTCCACATTCTTATGAAGCGGGAAACTATCCTTCGTATTCTTCAACATACGTTGTAATTTTGTAATCTTGTTTCTAACATTTTGGATGTATTGCAGAGAAGCAAATAAACGTTTATTATTATCTTCTGGCTTAAGGTTATTCTTTAATCTTCTTGTATGGAAAAGAAAATAAAAAGGCAGGCTTATAGATGAAATGAATGGCTATAAAGAAAAGAAGATTTTGAAAGCTCAAAAAGATTAAAGAACAAATTTGAGTTGTTTGCTTCTCTACTCTACGTCCAAAATGTTACAGACAAAATTGTAAGAATACATCTTATGCCACACCTCAAATTACAATATATGTTGAAGGGTGCAATAGATATGTTCCCGCTTCAGTATAAAATTCCATTTGATTGTTGTAAATGTTAAAATGGACAGACCAGCAGAACGATAATAACAAGAATTACAGAACACAAACGGACCATTCTTCCTAACCAACCAGATAAATCTGTTGTGGCTAGTCATGTTATTGAATAAAGATTATAGCAAGATCGAAATGTGCTAATGGCAGACTAAAGTGAATCATAATGAATAAAACATGGCTTCCCCTGTTCTACAAGTCATCATTTGTTGTTTAGATAATTACTGTATTTATTTATTTTTTAATTTATGTTATTCATTTATTTCTCTGATAAAGAATTACATATAGTAATTCAAAACGTTGCATTTAAATAAAATTATAGCAAAACTTATTTCGAAAATTTTTTATATACTTACTATCAGTTCCGAAAGTTTTAAAAATTTATGTAAGCTGCCTACTTATTAAGCAACTATCCTTTCGCGGTGATGGGTAATGAGTATTTTGAAAGCGTTATAGTGAAAGGTACTGAATATTTGTTAAATTTCGTGCAATCTCCATTGGATCTCAGTTCCATGTCAATACATCATTGCTTTGTTGTGTTTAGGGTATGACAAGCGTGGCAGTGTTTGTAAATCGCTTCTAGATTTGGTTAAAGTATGCGAGATGGCGTGCGAACGAGTGAGAATGTTCTCCTTTCCGAATTTCCTAATGCAAATGTCCAGGAAATCCTTGACCACAGGAAAATGTTTTCCGAATATGTGGAAAGGTACACGTCATCGTGGAATGGAACGCCATTGCCTTACAACAAATTCCCATGACGTTTGCCTTTGCTATCACCATATCCTGTATCCTTGTTACACCGTCATTTCACCAGTCGATTGACCGGTCGGGTGATCGAGTGAGTGGATGGTTATTTTAGCGCTAAAGAGTGAATGAGGATGCCAGAGCTTGATCTAGAGCTATAACACATTACTATGACATCATACACGGGACATTGATACTTAGTGGACCGGGTAAAGGACCAGACGTCTGTCCCAATTTCGAATCCTACTATACCTACCCTAAATTGTTTTGGATAGGTTTTCTAGTTAAAGTTTGATGACTATGGTCTGGTCGATTTGCCCTGTTCATGTAAAGGCTGGAGCAGTTTTTCCACCAGTGGACTAATCTAATACTAAGTAGTAGACGGTGTGATCCAAGAATCCTATGTTTGTGTCCACTGGTAGAAAGTCTGTTCCCTGTCACAGTTTCCACCCCCCGTGCACTGTCTTGGATCGGGTTGGTTTGTTTGAAGAGTGGTTCTCTTTCAGCGGACGCGACGCGGCAGTCGGCGCGGCAGATCTTGAACACCGGGGTGGCACGTCAAGGTATGTGTCGCACAAGTGGGCGTGTATGTTGTTGTGTCCTGTGTCCTGTTGTTGTTGTTTGTGGTGTTGCTTCGGTAGGTGCTGTTGTATATACACGTCACTCATTTGATAGAAGATTCAATTACAACTCTTGTAGATATACGATTGGGTTCTTAACATATCTAGCCATTCAATAATAATTGGCCCAATTCTCTAAAAAGTTTTCGTCGGAACAACTTGCTAATTGTGACAAAAATTAATCGTTTTTTGATAGGTAATGACATATTCCCCAGTAAACATAAAGTTTTGATGCAATTTTGTCACGATTAGAAAATTGCTACATAACAACTTCGTTAGAGAATTGGACCAAATACAAGTTTTTGTAGAGTTGCTTACTTGATGCTTAGAATTAGAACTTGATTCAAAATTGTATCTGTAACTGAACGATCGAATATCTGTTCCGCAAAATGCAACATCAAATAATGTAAGGTATATCCCTAAATGAAAAGATGCGATGATCGACTGATGAGGAATAAGGGAAGAATAAGAAAAACGGATTTGCAATCAATTGTTTAATTGGAAACTATGCCGACGTTTCTTCCTTTATCTTCCTTTATCACTAAAATATAATAATATTGAAACGCCAACTGACGTTGAAAATGCGAGCCGAGAGAGACAGCTAGTTGTTGGGCCATCTATCTTTGTTGTACAATGTTTTTATATAACAATCGCTCTACCTTACAACATCTATTTATCTCAGGCTCGTTTTCGCTTTCATAAAATTATACAAGTTAGCGTACTAGTATTATTATATTTCGGTACCGTGAATTAGTCCAATTATTCATTATTGGTTTGTTGGCTAGATATGTCGAAATATCCCAGATAATACTAATGTTTTTAAAATATTTAATCGGATGGTAAAGTCATGGTCATTATCATTAGGCTTTTAGGACATGAATTGAGCTTTTAAGTTAGTACAGCCTTAGTTTTTTTCTTAATCGGAAAAGCAACATCAGAACTGTTCAAATCAAATATCCTCAGTTGTGTATCAGATAGAATCCATTGGCCTTTCTTGTCATGAAGTCTTTGTAAATTCTGTCCGCACACCACACATACACTTAGCATAGTAGCTTTCAGTGTATCAATGTTCCTGCGCTCAAGAAATTTTGCGCATTAGTTTTTCATTACAAACTCAATCTCTCCTCATTAAATTTCTCCTCCCGACTATTGTCAACTAAATGGCGTTTTCATAACAGGCCTGCTGACTCTCTCTCTGTCTTACTTCATAGAGACATGATGCGTTAGAGTGAGTGAATGGCAATGGACTAATGTTTATGATGTTTCTCTTATAGGGGCTTTGGATTCATCACTTTCGCTGACCCAGCTAGCGTAGATAAGGTTTTAGCGCAAGGCACACACGAACTAGATGGTAAAAAGGTATGTGGACTTTTATCTTTCTTTATCTTTAATTATTGAGTGATTGTCATAACTATTGGTGAACTTATAAGATGTATAGTGCCTTCGTTAGATTATGCGGATGATGTGGTGTTGGGTGAAACTGAGGAGAAATTGAAGTATGAAATGGTTAAATCTGTTATTATAAATGTTGGTTTTGAGAAGAATGTTTTGGTGACTAATTGTAATGCTAACATATTTGAGTGGAATTATTTCGAGGGATTGACCAGGATATTGAAAGTAGGGTTTCTGCAGGGTACAAAACATTGGGTGCTCTGGGTATATTTGTTCGAAACATGAATGTTTTATCTAGAGATGCTCGGTTGAGTATTTATAATGTTTTGTTAGTGCGAATGATGTGTTAGGTGAAACTGAGGAGCAATTGAGAAGAATTATTGTGAGCATCAATGAAGTAGGGAAAGGTTTAAATCTGTTATTGAAGAATAATTTGATGACTGATTGTAATGTTTATATATTTGCGTAGTATGTTTTCGAGGGATGGACATATTGACCGGGTATCAGGAGGGTGCAAGGTATTGGGTGCTCTGGGTACATTTGTATCTAGAAATGCTCGATTGATTGTTTATATTGGTGTGTGTGGTTTCTAAATGTTGGAATTGGAAGTAGAAGCATGAACGACTTATAACTGCTGTAAAATGAGGCATTTAAGAGAAAAGAGATCTTGTTTGTAATAGGTTGGTGTACGATGAGTATGAGATTGAAAAAAGTGTTGTTAAAAAAGCGAACGAAATTGAGGGACCAAGTGGTTAGGTATGAATAGATGAGCATGTATGAATGTGGACGAGGCGAAAGTGATAGTATTTGGAGGAGATTGATTATCGGTTGATTGTGTGGCAGGGTTAATGCTACCCCACTTTGAGGAATATAGCGTGATTTTATGTATGTATGTGTCTTAATTTGTCGTGAACTACAGTTTAATATACAATGTCAACTTATAAAATGATAGGTCGGGTGTACGTATAAATAAGCCATGATAAATTGCTAGAAAAATGTGTATGAATTAGTATTTAGCGTCTACTTTACCGCGGTAGATGTTATGAATTTCGCGCGTGCTCAAGTTGATCGTAAATGGTATATTTGTAACACGAGGGGCGAGACAGCTTTCGGGAGCTTTTCCCAGCGAAGAGGTAAACGCTGCTGCAATTAAGCTCGAGCTTCCTCACAGCTTGAGCGGAGCCGTCACTCCGCGTCACGCTAGAAGACTCTCCCATCCTTGTCCCTCCAACACTATTTGCTATTTCCCCGTCGCGGTCCCTCCCGAATTTCGTTTCTTTCTCACTTGGGGAGGAGTTGCCGGCATCTCTGTTCTGCTTGCGTATTCATCGATAGTTTCTCTCTGTCCTTGTTGCTGTGTCTGTCACTCAAGCCTTTTGGTGGTTCGACGTGCGCTCAAAAACTTAAAATGAAAATGTTTCACTAGATTCACGCGTTTCCTGGTTATTAAGTTTGAGATACAGCGCCGGCGTGACGGCTGATGTGCGTTTCAATATTAAAACGTGCCATCGCTGATTACAGCGACGGGGAAGACGCCAGCTGCGATCAAAATGTCGTGTGATATTATAGTCCTTCCGATTTCGATACATGAGTGTCTGTGACAGCTAGCCTCTTCTGCTTTCCAGACTTTTGACAGCGATTTTTCAATTTTATTCCGGACGGCGTTTCTGCCAGATATTTCAGACGCGTTTAACCCATTTCGACTCTTCTTAAATAAATGCTACCAAAAGTTACTTGTATCAGTATAACTAGTTGGTCCTTAGATTATGATTTCACTATTTTTACGATGACCTATGTGACAATTTTTCGTCCACGACAACGCAAAATTTAATGAAGTTTTCAATGTCAAATTTCAAATTAATATGATCATGGTACCAGCTGATTTGATTTTGAAAGAAATCTATCAACAGAAAGTGTTAGTTTACACGAAAAAGAAAAATGAATTGCTACAACAGCAATATTTATTTTACGTATAGTGACAGCAATTTAGATATTTACAATAACAATATTTTTATTTATATTAGTAATGTGATATTATTTTGAATTGCTGCTTTAACAATCTAAATATTTATGTTTTTTTAATAATCTAATATTGTTACCGTATATATCTTAATCATATTGTCTTTAGTATGCTATATTGTACAGAATATAATATATATATTCAAATCAACAACTAATAAATATAAACGTACGTAGCAATCAATTTTTTTTTCGTGTACTTAGTGCTATCAGGTTTTATACATCCCGCACATATATGTAAGGCAGGCACTGTGATGGGTCAAAATTTACAATATTGGAGTCTCTAGAACACGATTTCACTATTTTCATAATCTCTGTGACTTTTTTGTCCACGATAATTTAAAACTTGTTGAAGCTATCAATAATAAATTTAAAAATTTAGGGAACATTAGATTTTTTAAAGTATAAAGTCACAATAGCTCAAATACTAATAAAGATATTGGGTGTTATTTACACCTCTAAACTAAGGGCTACTAACTAGCTCATTTTAAAATTTAATACTGTTGTTTTGAAAAAATTGTTGATCTCCAAGGTATTCAACAACTTTTGCAAAGTAACAGTGCCAAATTTTAAAATGCCCTAGTTAGTAGCTCTTAGTATAGACCTGTGAATAGCACCCAATATTTTTAAATTTCATATTTAGAATTTGAATGTTTATATCATGTAATAAAACTTTAGGATTTTTCTGTAATGATTTCATCCAAAAGTTCTGAAAGTTTTTTCAAATTATTAAATGTTTATGTTTAGAGCTGATTAGATTTTGGTAACAATCAATCATTCAGAAGTGATAGTTTTTTTGAAGACCTGTCAGGTTTGATAAGCCTTTAGTTTTTCTCTATTTTATACCGTTTGAAAGTTGTTTAAGCGAAAGGTTACGTGTTGGAGACATCAGATTATTTGATATTTCCCGTGATATAATCTCTATCAAACTTTAGCAAATGGCTATCTATTCCATTGCAAATGCAGCTCGCTTGCATATTAATTTCGCGGCAACAGTAGCCTGCTCGACATGTCATTTGCAGTACGCGCTCTGCAAGTGACTGTTCCGTCGGAACTTTGTACGCGAACAAGAAAGAGACACAGCTAATCTATTACTCATTAGAATAGTTGCAGTAGTTGGTAAAGGATTGTCAGCCACATGAACCTATGCAGATATTTTATCAAATAGATAAAGGAGTTAGAATCGCAATTACTTTTAAAAACCGTCGCAACAAACACTCCACCCTTTGAGCACTGCGATGCGGCGAAAGAATAAAGAAGAGTCTCCTCTACAAAGCTACGGCTCCGCGGAAAGACATCGGCGACAGCGTTCAATGGAAACGTGTCGCTGACTTTGAGTGCAAAAGAATAATTTGAATCCAGAGCCGCAGATAAAGAGAAGCGCTACGCTTCACTCATTCGAGTTGTGTTAATCAAAAGTGTTCCTTCAAGAAAGAATAGAGTGATCATTCTCCGGAAAACTCTTTGATTTTTTGGGATGTAATAAGCGCGTGATATGCAAATGACAACTTCAGATTTTGTGATCAATAACTTTTTAAACAGAATGGTTGCTTAACACGATGACTGCAGTACACAACACGGTGTAATTTCTTCCTGTATATTCCTAGCCTGTGCTTGATTCAAAATATATTATTTTGAAATATATATGAGATCAGTTGTCTTCACAATATTTATAGACGAAATGCTACTCAAAGCTCAGCATGGTACATGTAAGGTACAGAAACCTAAAACCAATACAAATATCAGTATGTGTAATTCCTAACGACTTAGTGGTTATAGCAGGGAGTGATGAAAAAGTGCCAAAGAATTTAAATATGTGGAATAGAGCAATACAGATTTTTTTATTGAATCTTATCACTATGAATTAAAAAACAACATATACTGCTTTCCACGCAAACAAAAGAATATTTAAAAACAAGATTCTAACTAAAGATAAAAAATGAGTATTTTCCGAAGAATAATAAGTCCAACAATATGCGCTGTTAAGACTATGATAATGTTAAAAAAGATAAAGAAAATTTACGAATAACGGAATAAAAAGTAATAAGAACAATGTTATGACGAATAGAGATATCAAAGAACGAATACAGAATAAGAATAGACTTATGAAATGGAACAAGAGTTGAAAGGAAAATACATAGTGAACCAGATGAAGCAACAGAGAGTTGCTTGGCCATATATAGAGAGCAGAAGTAAAAAATTAAATTAAAACAGTAGTATATGGAGAAAAAGTAGAAGAAAATTTAAAAGCAGCAGGAATTAACAACTGGCAAAGTAGAACAAAAGATATGAAGATGTGAAGAAACCTAAAGATACGGATTGGAAGGAAAAGAAACGGAGATTGATCCACTCTAACAAAATAATATAGAGATCTTTATAAGAAGCGAATCCAAAATCACATACGTTCGCCTGCATAAAATGTAAAAGTGTAAATAAAAATCAAAACATGAATTGAATGCATCGTGTCTTATATTTTTTAAAGCTGCATTGTAATAAATGTCTTTATTGAAATTACCTTCTAGCAGCCCTGATTTATCCTTAATCGAAACTTTATAGAACTGAATGAAAAAAAAAAATTGCGAAATTATTCTTCTGGAACAATTGAAGAATTACGAAACAAGCTGTAGAAAATTTAGGAATCTTTCTTCAGAGAAGCCTATCAAAGATTTAAAGATACCAAGCAGATTTAGAAAGTAAAGATGAAGTTACATAGTGGTAAAGTAGATAATTACGTTATACAAAAAATGGTAAAAGTACGTTTTTCCACTTTTGTAAAGCAAACGGGCAAACTCAAGGAGAAGACAGATTTCAAATATATTTGCAGTGAAATATTACATATTTTGATGCAAACTATGCTTTTTAAGGCTTTAGGGAACGTGTTAATTTTCTGATAGTGATCGTTAAAGTTATTAATTACAATTAATCAGGGAGATGAAGGAATCTTATTACCATTCTAATTAATTAAAGTTTAGCTCATCAACTGTTTGAAATCCATCGCATCCAGCAAAATGTAAGCATTTTGCTTTCGCGCCAAATTCCATTTTAATACAGAAACTTCAAACTAACTTCCAGTCTATAACGAGGGAAATTACCACTTCTTAATCTTTCTTAGACGACTAGTCGGGTTTCAATTCGGTCATAAAAATTTCACGAGCGGGATTAAAATTGAACTGCCGGGCTTTCGAGCGAGAATTGCCAATGCAGAGAAATCCGTGCACCGAAGATTGGAACGGCTAATAATTAAAACGAATACTGTATAATCCATTCACTCTCGAACTGTCGCTCGTTTGTCCGTTTTAATAGAAAATATAATTCGCGCCCGATCTGCACCGAACTAGGACGTTCCAAAATTGGCTAATAATTAAAACGAATTTTATTTAATCCTTTCAGGAAGCGCCTTTGGTACTTTTCAGCATACTTAGGGTATGTGCTATCACCATAGTTCCAGTAAAAATGATTGGCAACAATTTATTATTACTTTATTTAATAAATAAACAAGGATAAATTACATGAATTATTATTAATAATAGTTAATTATGACAGAAACATTCCAAGTTTAAGCAGATAAGAAATTTTAATTACCGTAGTACTTAAAAAATTATAATAAATTGGTAGGAATTATAATTCTTAATTATTGCAAATTATACCTATGTTTCAATAAGTTGAAGAAGCTTTCAGAACAGTTTTACGCCCCAATAACCAAGAGTCTGCAATAGAGAATTTGTATTTTTTCTATATTGTTTTGTTACTGAATGTTAATTTTTTTTCTTTAGTTTTATTCATGTCCTGTTTAAGTAGATGTAAATAAAGATATAACATCAAGTTTTCTAGTAAATTTCAATTTTTTACCTATATTTTGCAGTGGGGTCAATAAATACCCCAGTATACCAGTTAAGTCATAAAAAATCACTATACCAGTTAAAGGTTAATACTGATTAACTAAAGTCTATTTACTTAGATATGACGAAATAAGTTGTATTGTTTATTATACTTTATATATTAGCTAAGCACATTGTTTTAACCCTCTATTGCATACTGTTCCCGATCGGGAACATAAAATTTAAAATTCTTCTTTTCTTATGCAGTTTACATTCGTGGCAATCATGTTGTAACCATTTGGGAAAATTATATATACTTTGTCAATTGCCAATTAGGCCATTCCTCCCAATGTGACCAACATAAAAAAAAAATTGAAGTGGAAAAAGGATAATTACAGAAACTGAGATAGAAAATGTAAAATTTGAAGGAAGCAGCTTATTACCTGCTGATATATTACAGCTGAAAACACCTTTACAAAATTAAAAAAAAAAAAATATCTGATGTTTTCCTAGAAGAGGTTGTTTATCAAGCAATTTTGTATAGTACACAAAGACGACCCAATAGACCAAAGTTCTATTGTAAGTTGAATTTGTTCATAATGTTCCCAATAGTGAACAAAACTTAAAAAAAATTTTATTTTGTTTTAAGAAAAAAAAAAATATGTAACACACTTAGTTTAAGTATATTAATATTTCAAAATAATTTTTTTGAGCCCTTATTTACAAAAAAAAAAAAAATAATTCATGCAATAGAGGGTTAACATATCTATTAGCTCCGGAGTTTTTCGTTTGTGAAATATCTTGAAAGCTACTTTGATGTAGTGAGGATAGCAGCAGTTCTAGTTAGTAGTTTCTCATGTGGTCCACTCCGTGTCTGCGTTCTCTCGCGTGACTATTCAGCGAGGGCTGCCGCCCGTCCGCGTCCAAAGCTGCAGACTTGAAACAATTTCCACACAACATGTGTCCAACTTGGCCTGTTAAATTATTCACGTCGAGATGGCACGCGGAACACGAGTTATCGATCACCGAATCGCCGCTTGACTTGCTGAAGTTCGGGAATTCGCAAATGTACTGACAATTTTATTAATATTTTTAAACATTTCCTCTCGCTAATAGTTGAATCCCTCCATGGTACCGGGTCCGGCAATTTCTCCTCTTGGGAACAATCACCTGTCACCCTATAAAACAATGAAATTGGACGGCGCAAGGTTCCAGGTCTCCACGTCGATACGCCGCCGTGCGTGTATCACGAATCGATTGGATGAAATCCAACCGTTCAACCGATCTGATATCCAATTTTAGTCACTGTACCACACTAACTGGGCTTGAATTTCATTCCAGATTCGTAGAGGGGTATACACAATTTAATTGACAATTGTTCCGGATTATATCCTGTTAGGATGTTGGGAATTTCTTCCTTAAGTAGTAATAAATATTTATTTATTACCTTTCGGTGATTTCATGTATTTATAATACTATAAATCTATATACACTAAAGGGGGCATTATAATAGAGAGTTAAAAGTTTTGGTTATTATCGAAGGCCAAGGACCTGGCAATTCAAAACAAAAAATAAATTCTTTAATGAAGATATTTGAATCATACCTAAAGGATGAAGACATGATGTTAAACAAAGAAATTCTACATGATTTCATGTATTTATAATACTATAAATCTATTTAAACTAAAGGAGGCATAATAATAGGGAGTTAAAAGTTTTGGTGATTATCGTACGCCGAGGACCTGGCAATACAAAACAAAACATAAATTCCATACTGCAGAGACTTGAATCACACCTAAAGGAAAAACGACGTTGCGTTAAACACAGAAATGAAGAAGAGCATGAACAAAAAAAGTTCTCCTACAAGTCTGGGGTATAGGACAAAGAAAATTTTAAAACAACTTGAAATTTTTATTTATTGCATTATGATGTATAAAGTCGTGATTTGAGGTCAGGGAGATCTAGAAGAAATAGAAAGAGTCCAATCAAAATATATTAGAAGGATTCATGGACTAGGTAAACAAACATAGATATAAAGAAAGAATCAAACCGGTACAAAATGAAGACAGAAGCAAGTGAGAAAGCAATGAGGCATAAGAGGAAACTTAGAAGGACACCATGGAAAGGCTCGTATAGGATTGTTGGGTAGAAATTTCAATAAAAGAAGAAAAGAAGCAGGAAAGAACCATGGGAAGTATAGGGGGCAAAATTGTATTCAACGACCTATATGGAAAAACGAAGACATAGAGATCAGAATATGATACATGAAATTATACTGCGAGATCTAGATATAGAGACTCTTTTAAGAAAAGAAGAAATGTATTAATCAACCTTTAATCTAGGATATAAATTTCTATTGACTGTTGATATGTACAAATATTTAATCTATTTCATCTAACCAGTGTTTGGGTTTTCGCGTGTATTTTCTATTGTGTATTTATCATTTCTTAGGTCTTCTGTAGTTTAAAAGTCTTTCCAATATAATCTGCATTGTCTGTCATCGTCACTTGTCCAGTAATTTTTTTTCTTCGTTGCCTATTCTAAATCTTGCAATTATTTCTAGATTTTTATTTTCTTTTTGTTATATATAGAGGTCCCTTGTACTCAATAGCTATTTATATCCTGGATTATAAGTTGGTTTGTATATCTTACCTCATCTTAATTTACTGTGTAAATGTATGTATTATCTTCGTATAATTTTGTCCACCATATTTTTCGTCTTTCTACGTCCGTTTCTTTCATAAAATTTGGTCCTTTTCACTTCCTATTTGTTCTTTTTCTGCTTTATTCTTTTCTTGATATTTCTACCCAAAAATTATGTGCGATACTTTTCCATGGTGTCTTTAGTTTCTATTCATACTCCTTTGCTCTCTTACTTGCTTCTGTTTTCGTTTTTACCGTTTTGTTTCTTCCAGTCGGTGTATGTTTATCAACACCAAGTATTCACCTAATATATTTTGATTGGATTCTTTCTATCTTATTCTTTCTAACCCCAATTTTCTGTTCCAAATATCATAATGCTCACAATCAATTTGCCGAACAGCAACATTTAAAATCTTTCTACATCCATCGTTTATTGTATTCCGTATCATCCCTCTTTTCTTGATTTCTCCCTTAAATGTATTATTATAATCACCATTCCTCATCCAAATCATACACCCGCGATTTCCGCTACATATTAATTTCTGCCCGTTTTTTTTTCCTTAAATTGATACATGCACTGGCTGTTCTGCTACACTGTGCAATTATTTTATCCAATTACCGTACCGCGGCGTTGGTATCGAATGTTACGCGCTCTCACGACGCTGGATTGAAGAACTCGTCGTGCATAACAAGTTCACAAATTGATTTCTATTATTCACTGATGAAACCTCACTAATGAGCGGCAACGGTCCGTAGCCACAATACGGTAATGGTGGCGTTTGCTACATGTCAGTGGCGTACAACATGGGTTGGGGGAAATGCGTGGAAATGTTGGTTTTAATAGCAGGCTTGTGGATGAATCCAAATGGCAGCGGTTGCTCCAACGAGTGTTGAAGCTTCTGTTGCTGAGAAGCCGAGTGGTCCGCATTCCTTTACAAAATATTTGGTGTGTTCACCGCCCGACTTTCCTATTTATTTATTTGTTTATTTAACAATCAATCAACAAGATACAAAAGTATTCCAATTATTGAGAGTTGGAATATACAAAACCATTAAAAGATGAGAAATATAAAACTTATTAATTATTTATAATAATATAGAACGATGACAAAAATTATAATTTAATTAAAAGTAATTTTGGACATTTTAATATAACTTTTCTTTTTTTACTCCACAATTAAATTGAATTTTAATTTTGTGTGTCTAGTGAACTGCCACCAAAATGCGTTTTATCATGAAAAACATAAATTATGAACTTTCGTTATTCTGTCCTTTCTCGTCGTCAGTGATAGAACATTCGGACACACATCCATCTATCCATCGACAAAGAGGTCATTGACAAAATAGTAAAAACGAAATTAGACTTCTAAGCATGCATTTCCATGAAAATAGAATCTTTTTGATCAATAAATTTTTGACTTCTCTACCAATCAATTTTCCAGTTTAAAGGTAATTTGATTGGTCATGCACAGTGCATAATTTCCAGTATAATCAAAATTTGATTGGTAGATATGTCAAAAATTCTCACTCCTAATAGGTTCAAATGCACCGTGCATAGTTTTTGGAAATCATTTTGACTAGATGTAGGTAGGCAAGAATAATGTCCAGAAATTTAAATACAAATGGAATAACAATTAAATACACAATTCTGATCTTTCCAACACCAGATGACAGCTCTGCTTATATTTGATAAATATGGCACATTGTTATAGAATTTCAACCTGAAATTCATGAAATTGTTTCCATATGTACGCTTTTGAGTATTTTGGCTAGTAGTACCTTCAAGTGCTTGTACGATTTCTTAAATGGACGTTTTAGAAAAACGTTAATATTATTTGTTAACATTTAGTTTTAAATGCAACCTTTTCAAATTTTTCCTATCGTTGTTTATTCGCATTTCTATTTTGTTGTCATAGTTACAACTAAATAAATAGTCCTGCCATCCCTATTTCGTGCTAGTTTTATTTCCTATGGAAATTTACCTTGTGGAATCTTTCTTTTTTATTGCTACTTAAAAATCATCACTCGTGTTCGAATCGTGGTAATTTTCATAGCAATAAAAACTCAATGGTCCAATAGATTATGTATAAAAATTTTTTCTGGTTACTATACTTCTTTTGCACTACTACTAGAAGAAAGTAAAAACTGTATAGTGTAATTGGGAATTACGTCGTTCTTTCCATGGGAGTCCTGTGATCACAGTTCCGAAAGCGTTAGAATCGCGTACCGAAGAATAACCATACCCTCCAGGTAACACGAGATAGGAACGCAGTAACACAACTCTCGCTAAGTGTCTCTCACATGTGAAATACTCCGGTTCCCCGCACGTGACTGTAGGACACTTACGTGGTTTCCTCTCGCCTGCACCCCCTTCATTACTTCATTTCCCATGCAGCCGTACAGGATTCAATTTACCTGCGTGGAAAAATATTACGAATGTTTTGTTGGGAACTTGTACGTATACAAAACATTTCGCTTTCAATAACTACGTAAATAATTTAATTTGCAGAAGGGGCTGGGAAATATACATGGGGAATTGAATCCCTTGACGGTTATTACTCACATATTCAAATCGAAGAGATTATTTCAGATGTAGCAGCGTTGAAATCAAATACATTTTGATTATTTCATAATTATTCATCGGGTTGATGACAATTATATTGTGCTAATAAATAAAATATTTACTGTATATGATTCTTCATCAGAAAAGGTGTACATTTGCAATAATTATTTCTGATATATACCCATCTCTCCCATCCTTGAGCTATCAAACAAATGGTCCTTCGAGCCGGATCAAAAAGTAAAATTATAATTTATATAAAGATTTCTATAGCTTCTCTTATGAGTCTACCGGCACAATTTGATCTTGCTATAATTTATGTTTCTTCCAAATTTATTCAATGGTGCAATGACATGATAAGCCAAAGCATATTTCTCTGGTTGGTTAATACAAATGGCCCGTTTGTCCAGTGTAACATTTTCCACATTCACATAGAATTTTTTACTGTAGCGGAATAATATATATATTTTTTTTGATCGGACGAAAACTGACTCCTTTCCGGTGTGTTTTCGAAACGCAAAGTGCACTAATCCGGAATTTTAGTGTCGTTGATAGATGACGATAACTAACAGTACGGGAATATTTTTTCCGGACACTGGCAAAGTATTCCCGTACGATTTAGCTTTTCAAATAAATGTGACGCTTCTGAAAGTAAATAAACAAACCATGGATACGCTATTTTTAGATATTGTTATCAAAACAATGTCTTGTTGGTTGTCTCACGTTTATAAATGGAATATAAAAAAACTAATTATTGTATATAAACCAATCAAAAAAAATATGTGTAGCTCGTAGGAAAAGTAAACTTTCCGGACTTTTGGCGTTGCAGAACGAGCCGTCGGCTCCTACTAGATACACAATATATTATTGCATTCTTCAACTTACGCCGAAAAGTGAAATGTGAAGCAAAATATACTTGAATGTTATTTATCAACAGTATTTTTTAATTTAGTTTGCAAAATTTTGAAGAATTGTAAGATCGAAAGTCTTCGAGAGACTCTTAAGAAAAGCGATAGAAATATATCAGTGAATCATAATGAAGGCTACAAGTTGAAGAAGACATGGTTTCCTCTGTTTCATAAGTCTTAATTTGTTGTTACATAGTTACTGTGTATCTACTTGTTTATTTTGTTCACTTGTTTTCCTGCCAAAGAATTACGTTCAGTAATTCGAAACCTTGAATTGCAATAATAATAAACAACTAGAAATCCTTTATTTAAGTTCCCCTGGGTTTTAAGCATTGACTCAATTTAGAAACGTTTGAAACTTGAATTTACTCTTTTGTTACTTGCTAACTAACGTTAAGTCTAAATGTTACGGTAAATAAACCAAGAGCTGATATATTGAAGAATACTAGCACCAAATGATAAACAACAAATTGACAAAAGCCGACTGCGATTACTCCGAACTATCCGATGACGATAGCGTTTGCTCCCTGCTGGAAACAAGCGCTGTGACAGTTGCCATGGCCTCCTGCGCCCGTCCAACAACAATAAATTAAATTCTGTTTGTCCAACAAACGTCAAAACTTGTGTATATGTATGTGGGGACGACGAGTTCAACCAGAGCGACAGAGAAGAGAGAGGAGTGACAACGGGAGGGACAGAGACAGTGGATGGTGGAATGAAAAGATGTGGGACTGATGTCGAGAGGACTTGTTAAGCACTATGGATTATATGAAAATTAACCTGTCACCCAAAACAAGTTGGGGATTTTAAATTCTTAGTTGTTTTTTATCGCATTAGGATATCTCTCAAAGGGAGATGGGTCTTATTTTTAATTATATTTAATCCTTTCCGCGAATACACTTAACCACATTTGGCACATGTATCTTTGACATCACTAACCCACTTTTTGAAAACTTTATAGAGATATACTTGTAGATAAGGTTACAGATTTTGACAAGTCTCACAGCCGTTCGAGAAGCCTGAATATATTGCGTCAGTCTTTCCCCTCAGACCTAAACTGAATTATATGTTTAATAAACAAATTTTAGTTGCTATGGGAACAAACAAATAACAGAAACTGTAATTATTAATCATTTAATACAGATTCACATACCGATAGAAAAATTTGACTCACGGAATATCCTCACTTAAAATTGTAATATTTTTTTTATTACATTTCTTTATAATATAGGCGCTAAGAAACCCATTGTAGCAGAGCGCATCGTCAGATCTCTAATATTTTTCGAGATACGTCGATTTTTGATATTTTTCGAAGTGCAACTTTAAGGCCCAGTAATTCAAAAACTACACTAGATATCTAAAAATTCTCTTCAGTTTAGCGTTTCTGGTGCCTTATATAACAAATTAGCAAATTTTTAAAATTTTGATTTTTTTTTTGTATTTTTGTTTAAAATTTCGATCGGCGATAACTCGACAAATATTAAAGATACAGATTTGCAGTGTTCACCAATCAATTCAGCTCATCGAAATACATAAGTATGCAAAGTTTCATAAAAATCGCTCTACGGGATGGAAAGTTAGAGCAAAAAGCCTGAAAATTGCGTTTTTTGTCCTGAAAGTCAAGGGGTACCCCTTGACGTTTGGCCTGAGTTTTGCCATTTCCAGACTTTTTACTCTAACATTTGAACCGGTTATCTGAATTTTCGGAAATTTTCAGGGTTTATGTATTTCGTCGAGCTGAATCGATTGGTGAACACTGCAAGTCCGTATCTTTCATATTTTTCGAGATATCTCCAATCAAAATTTTGAAAAAAATTTTAAAAAAATTCAAAATTTTCAAAATTAACAAATTTATTATAAATGGCACAAAAAACACAAAACTGGAGATATTTTTCGATATCTTGTATAGTTTTCGAGTTACAGCCCCTCAAAGTTGCTCTTCTGAAAATATAAAAAATCGTCGTATCTCGAAAAATATTAGAGATATGACGATGCGCTCTGCTGTAATGGGTTTCCAGGCGCGAATATTATAAAGAAATGTAATAAAAAAAATTTACAATTTTAAGTCATATCTGGGTTTCCGTATTTTGAAAAATATTACATATTGCCATTTTTCGATAAATATAAGACATATTACGATGCGTACTACAGCAATGAGTTTATTCATGTTTATATTATACATAAGTAATAACTGCTGAATTGAAAATTTGTATATTCTATAAACAGAAAGTGCTAATTAGTTTTTGGTAACAATCTAGTGACCGAAACTGGTAGTTTTCGTAAAGCCCTAGTTCTGATGATAAAGATTTAATTTTTTAAATAATTACATGGATTTGGTATGATTTTATTTGAATAAATGTGATTCTACCCCCGACGAAATAAATTTAAAATCACAAGAACAGAGCACCCTCATTATATCTCGTGTCCACGTTTGCGTCCTGCACTTAACAGTTGACAGGACTGCCGGTAGGAGCGCTGTTCGTTGCAGGACAGCGGCTCGACAGGGTCGGATGAGTTGAGCTGGGACAAGAGACAACACCAGAAATGTCACTGGACTACGAAATAATTAAATGTACCTCTTGCTCGAGCGCAGCGATTTGCGGGGGGATGGCATATTGATGTGTAGTGGCAAAAGAGGTCCACTACGAATCTGCTTAGCATATAAAGGGGTACTAGAGTAAAATAGAAATGGCAATTTATATCATAACTAGACCCAAGAACATAGTATTTGATGTAATAGAAGTTTTAAAAATATTATTCATTATTAAGATATTTGAGTTTTAAAGGTAGCAATTCTGGCGTCAGAGTACTCGTATTATGTTTCTCTGTTTAAGTGCCTCTTTGACACTAAATTCTTTGTATTCCTCTTATTATTGAACTGTCAGATTTTCAAAGTATCAAATGCCAAAATCACACTTATTTGGGAACTCGCGCGATAGTGATACCAAAGGTTAGCTCAACCCAACGAAATTAAAGATATGTTGAATGATATAGGTTAGGAAAATTTATTAGAGGGAACCAAATATTTGACTAAAATAATCTTACAGTTTATTTATGTTTCTTCCTGAATTAAATGGTATTCGTGTGTATGTTACTGTGAAAGACCCAAATCTGGTAAATGTCGAGATACACCGGTGAATGTCAACATTTTCGAAGTTGCTTGGTGTATGTCCAAAATATTGGTCAAACATCATTATTTTTAACTTTAACTGGCTAATGTCGACATTCACTCATGGTGTATCATCAAAAGAAACATCTTATTTTAAATGAAAACAAAAATTAAACCCTATATTTATTGAAACAATGTGGGAAAAGTTTTCCAATAAAAATAAAGGCATTGTTGATCTTACAACAAACAATAGGACATTTCTAATCACGAAGCACAACTAAAATAATATCAATATAATAAACGTACACAAACATTTTAATTTTTCAACTGAAATATAAAATATAATAATGACAATATTTTATTTATTGAAACAACTTAAACTACCATGACACTTTGAATTCCGACATTCACCAAAGCTCATTCGTGTTTGTCGACATATACCGGTAAATGTCCGAAAGTATAATAACATTAAGAATAAAAAAAAGAAAGAAAAAGAAATCACTATAAAATTTTTAAACTGCAGATAGTCTTCAATTTAGATGTTTCGAGAAATAAAATTAAAAAAAAGTGATGGAACCCATTGTTCCCTCGTGATGTTCGGATGCTTAAACGATCAATTGTTACGACATGGTTTTGTTAAAGTTTTGCGACGTAATGAAGGTTTGCGGTCGCACAATTAACGTATGTAACAACGTTGTCAGGGGAATTTGAAAACTTCCCTAAATTAATTCGCAGTTTGGTTAGTACCAAAAATATGATTGCTTCTTGCAACTGTTGGGGCGGCGTGGCGTTTTCGTTCGTTATTAAAAACGGTAGGCACTTCTGGGATCATTAATATCGCCTTTCAATTCCGCCTTACGTTTGTATTAAATTGTCAAAGAAACGCGTCGCGAAAAACGTGCGAAAGAATATAAAAGATTTAGCTGCACAAAACAGGCGAGTACTTCGTCGAAGCCGCGATAAAATAATGGACTCGCAGAGGTAAACTACGCCAGGCTCCCTGACATATGGGACATCTTTCTCTGCTTTAAAAGCGAGCAATTCCGACTCCGCCATTTCGAAAAGTGAGCCGTGGCGTATTCGCGGATCTGACGCGTACATTATTTAAATTAAGTGCTTCAGTATATAAACATACGTGATGCTGGATTATTGGACGCGAATGCTCGCTAAGATCTGCCAAATGTTTTATATACTACATCAAACACCACGATATATCAATGAGTTGAAAAACTTTCAAGGCACATAGTAGGTAAATAAGTCAGTACGTTTTATTGAAATCATCATCGATGGTGATAGAGCAGTGGTAAGAGCGCTTGCTTCTGGATAAAGAGGTCGTGGATTCGAAACCTAGTCAGGTCTGAAAAATGTTCATAATCACTTCTGTTGGGATAAAACTTTGCAACCACAAAGCTATCGGGCACCGGCTAGTAGTTGTAACAAAGTCTTATATAGGGTGACCAACACACATGGCAGCCACATGACAAAAAACTTAGCATTGCTAAGAAATTTAATAATGTCAATGTTTCTGTCATCCTAGAAATATATCACCTGGGGTTGAAAGTTTCGAAATATATACAAATCATCATCGATGGTACGACATTTTGAGAAAGACAATTCGTTTATTTCACCTTTGCCTGATATTCAATTTCTTCATCTTGAACAATCAGTTTTACAAGAAAGTTGATGCTACAGCAATCTTCTTCAATCAAATCATCTGTTTGATTATGTTATGCGAACGATATCCTTACTACATAGTCTCATGGGTTAGAAAGCTTGAAAACTTTTTAAATCACCCTAATGTCAAGATAACTAGTTATAAAGTAAAAATTTTATTTGTTATGTAGCAGTATTCAAATTTCTACATTATCTATATATACAATATCATTGTGGTAACTCATTGACTTGTACCTAATAAAAAGTAATCCTTTGTACAAATATTTGGTCTGTTTCGATAAACTCTCTTCATCCAATCAGTGTTCTGGGTTTTCGTCGTATAGTATCTATTGTATAGATTTGTCATTTCTTAGTCTCTTCTCAAGTGATTTACTGTCTCAAAGTCTCTTCCACATATTCTGCATTATCTGTCATGCAGTCATCGTCTTTTGTCCAGTAATTGTTTCTTGTTTCTTCATTGCATATCCTATATTTTGTATTAATTTCAGATTTTCTTTTTCTTTTGTCCTGTATATTGGTCCACTTGTAGTCAATAGGATTGTATATCCTGGATTATAAGTTGATTTATGTATATTTTCTCTTCTTAACTGAGTTTGTATATCTAGATCATATTCTGGCCTAGATTTCTTCGTCTTTCTATATCGGCCGATGAATCAAGTTAACTATGGAGATAGAAGAAAATGATACTATCCATTTTCTTGATATACTTCTAAAAAAATGTGGTACCTTTAAGTTTTTGTTGAACAGCCTACATAACATATCCATTTTACTTTTTATAATACAATTCATACAATTTATTTATATATTTAAATGTTGAATTTATTAACTGGGCTCTTCTTTTCCCTTTGCTCTATACATCCTTGTTATTATATATAGTTCATAATGCTAGTTTGAAAGGTAGTTTTATTTGAGCTTATATCCTATCCTTTTGCTAAGGATCTTCTCAATCATTTTTGCGTCAGTTAACTATAATGGTTCTTCTGCAGTAATTTCGTCTGGCTTTTATTATATATTCGCCATCATTTGTTAACACTTATTAGTAACTTACTAGTTTTTGTAAATACTGTTAGCCTTATTTTGATTGTCCCTAATTATTGGTAGTACATTTTATGTCTTGGGTGATTTTAAAATAAGGAATACACTTACGAGGTAACAAAAATCCTCAACTACTTGAATTTTCTGACGAATTATCTGAACGTTGGTTATATGGACGCATAGAACTTTTGGGTTTTGTCATTTATTAAGGCCTTTTCCGCAACAGTCCTAATAATTGTAAAAATGTTTGCAAAAACTGTATTTTATGTACTGTCAGACTTGGTGCAATAGCTTTCCTCGAACGAAAGAAGCAGGTCGTTAACATTTCCTCATATAAAGAATTTATGAATGTATAATTGACATTATTTTCTACCTTTTTTTAATTACGGCTATAAATTAATTAAATTGTAATGATATGGAAATGACCTGTTATTTATAATATTATAAATACCAATTACGAAACGTACAATTTGTGGAAAGAAAAATTGCTTTCATTCATTTTCCGTTTGTTGATCGTGTTTATGTAGTCTGTCATCAATAGCATAAATTATAAAACAAATACATCGTTTGCCTATAAACTATGAATTATTTGGCGGAGTCCCCATTAGGGTATGATGTTTAACTTTCTTATATGTTCTATATGCAAGCACCTATAATAATACTAAAAAAGAATTGTGAGATTTTAACGGAAATACATGATGTGAGGTATCTTGATTCCGTTTTATCGTTTTCTAAATGACGTCTGCGTGGGATGAATGGATGGATGTTTGTCCTCATGTTCTATAATTCACGACCAAGAAAAAGTACCTACAGCAACAAAACTTAATAATTTTAAGTTTTATGGCAATGCAAAGAACATAGTTGATTTTCGTAATTGCAGAATCGGAAATGGAAGTTAACTTGATACACAAAAAATAAATTCAATTTATTTTGAATATGAAATTAGTTGCGAAAAGTTTTAAATAACTAGATGTTCATAACATTACGTTAATTAACATTTTTTGAAAAACGACATGTAATAAATATTGATTATACCCTATCAAATTAAAGGTTTTAGGGAGAAAACTTGGCTTCAAATATCAAAAATTAATTGTTGACGATCGTCATTTGTTTTTATACAAGTTATTTGAATCCTACCAAGTTTGGTATCAAATTGAAAGGCTCAGGGAGGAGAGTTAAATTAAAATGGCTAAATTTTATTTTGAACGATCGTCAATTGTTTTTTACAATAGTTAATTGGATTTTGTCGAGTTTGGTATTAAATTTAAGACCATAGTGGAGAGCTGCACAAAATATCAAATAACCATTAAGTGATCGTCAATTGTTTTTATAATAGCTATTAGAATACTTTTATTTTTCATATGAAATTGAAGCTTTCTTAATGGGGAATTTATATTATCAAGTTATTTTTAGAGACATGTACATATATTTTTGAAGTATCTCAAATTTTCTTAAGGTGTTTTGTGTATCTATTTATATTTCTATTATCATAATTATTATTTGAGAATAAACATACAACTCTATATTTATTGGTTTTTAGAATACAGTTTAGCTTAGATATAAGTATTTACTCTGTTTTCGTAGTAATCTTTTATTAGGTAATTGTAATTCTTGTACTTAAGTAAAGGTAAATAAAGTACTGCCAACGGGCAGTTACTTTCCCATGTCGTCTACTGGGATCAGAAAAAGAATTATTATATTTATTTGTACAAGTCTGGTGGTGCCCACGCCAGATTTTGTATATTGAAATCTAAACGATTCGAACGCAGTGCATTCAATTCCATTCCATTTAAATGCTACGAATGCAACAATATAAATTTGGAGTGTATAGGTAAATTGCATCACGGCAAATCTGAATTTCTGCGCACGTAGTAAACTGGTAAAAATTGCAAAGTAGTTTATTACGCATATAGTGCAATTTGAGCGCTTGCTTTACGAGTTTGTAAACATATTAAATTCATATTTCCATATTCGCAGAACATTACAGTCGGCGAGCAATTCAAAGTAAGTCTTGTTTTTTCTTATCGAGCGCAAAGCGGTGTAACGAATGCCATCTGCCGTTGGTAGATCAAGCGCCCGAGTATTTATAACCATGTCAGTTTTATCCGCGGTCGTAAATCAACGAACGTTCGTATCAGAACTATTCACAAATTTATGTACCAGAATAATTTATTTTTCAATTTCCCTGTTTTCACAGTTCAGTCATTTCATTACTTCATCATTTTTCAATATTCCATATTAAATCGGCGACCGAAGGCAATAAAAACAAAGTCTTTATTACGTAAATAGAACATACAGCGGTTCGATCATCGATGGCAGCGCACGCTTGATGTGTACACCTGTAATTGGAGGCGCAGTAAAAATGGAATCAATTATTTGAAACCTGCAAAGTGGAAGTTTGCGATTTTCGAACCATTGCGTTGTGGATTTCGCCCGCTGTTGTTTGTTTGCTGCTGTATTTTCATTTTTCTCGTATCGTTTATTTGAAATTGATTTACGCATGTATCCAGGATTGAACCACGCTCCAGCGTTCCAAATAATCATTTATCATGAAGCCTCAGAAACTATTTCCATTGGTTCACTACACTCTGATAAATAAATGCATCGCCAACACGCATGGAGGGCTCGAATAATCATAACAACCATCAGATGAACGGTTTGACAACACTGATCCTGAGATCAGAGTAAAGACTGATCTTTACTCTAGATCTTCTTGTTTCTCTGCATCTTCTTGTCTGTTGATCTTACTTCCCGCACACATATGTAAGGAAGGAATGGTCGCAGGTTAATATTTTCGCCCTAGAATACGATGTCACTACTTTAACGATGATATGGAGATTTCTTCGTCCACCATACTCAAAATCAATTCTAATTTACATGTTTACGTTACAAGCTGATTAGAGAAGATTCATCAACTAGAAGTGCTAGTTTACTTGAACGCCTATCAGATTTAGTAGACGTATCTCCGTAAATAATTGAGTTAAAGTAAATTTTATTCTATTCAAAAAGATGTACAATTGGCTAAATTTTTTCTCTATTTTGTGTATGTGTGTGTCCGATAAATTAGATATTATCAGTAATAATATAACAAGAGGGTGAGAATAAATTGAAAATAATTTGACAGATCTTTCAAAAACTTGTTGCCAGGCAATAGCCACGAAAGCCCGTAGGTTATTGCCAAATGGCGACAAGTTTGAGAAAGATACTGGAGAATTATTTTCTAATTTATTGAACTCTCGAGTTATATATAATTAGATAATTTTTTTATTTCATCATCAGGCACGTCACTAAATCTATCTTTTTTGCTCATTTGTACTTGTGTTGATGATAAATATCTGACATCTGTCAACAAAAACAAAAAAGCTACAGAGAATATTGCAGGGAATAATCACAGGAGCATTATTCTCAGTATAATAATGACAGGATTGGTTAAAAGGCAGACACGTGACATACAATAAAGCATATTATTGGTTTAAAGAAACGTCAAAAAATAATCTCTCTAATTTTTAATGCTAGTTCTTCTTAGGTCTTCTTTTATTTCTTTCAGCCATTTTAACCTGATTGTGTTTGTCTCATAACCTCTTTAAACATTTGTTTTATTATCATTTTCTTGAAATGTTGACGTCTAGCACTGTCTTCAATAGTCTTAGTCTTTCTCCTTTACCTTAATAAGGTTTATATGTTCTTACAGTTTTTACTAAGGAATCTTATTTCTTTCTTCCAATATGTTTAAATATTTGTTGTTTCTTTGAATGTTTTGTTCTTTGTATCCTCTTGTAATATTCCAAGAATTTTCTTTCCAATATTGATATCAATTGATGGCATTAATTTCAATAACTATTTATTTTTGACTTTCTAAGGATATTGGCGTGCAGCTTTTTTAATCCTTTCGGGGTATTTCCTTCTTCTCTTTTATCTTCATAAATTGACGTCTCTTACTCTTTTTGTCAAGGACTCTGCTTTCCTTCTACATATGTTCAAAAATTTGTGTTCTTCTGACATTTCTTTTAATGTTTTGTTGTTTATATTGCCTAGTAAGATTGCAAGAATTTTCGTTTCAATGGCTGGACCTCGAGCTTTGTTTTTGGGTATTTTAAGAGGAGTATTTAAACCTCAGTTTTAGCGCTGTACAATGTTCTTAAATTATTTTATGGAACAATGCTTCGAATACAAATCATAGGAAAATATATTGTCTACTACTTTTATAATTTTAGAAAATTGTACAGTGCTAAAACCGAGGTTAAAATACATCTCTTAAAACATAAAAAAACAGTAATTGTGGTTAATGCATTTTAATTAATGGTTGTTTGTTTCCATATCAATTAAATTCAGACTTTTTTGGAATATTGACGTCCAGGATTCTTTCAATCGCTTCGGTGTTCTTCCTCGTGCTCGCCTACCTTGGTTAGGTTTGTCGACTCTTGCGTCTTTTATTGAAGATTATGATTTCTTTCTTTCAATGTGTTTATTTCTAAGTCTGCTTCTCTTTCTAAGTCCTGATCCTCTACGTTGGGAGTTAGTGGACACAGTATATTCAGTACCAGATGTTAAATTCAATACTGGATATTTTTGCAATATTGTACTGCAGCAACAAATACCGATTAAATTAAATGGCACTACCTTCGTAATCCAGCTTTGAAATAATTAAATCGTCCAGCAGTATTATAAATACAATCCATTATCAAAAAGCAGGACAATGAAGGTGAAAAATAGCCCAGTGGAAGCGGCACGATTGGAGCCATTCCACTCGGCTAAGTAACCAAGTGCGTGGTGCGAATCCAGCGTTGCTAGCCGGCGATTTGATTAATCCGCACCGTTCGTGTGCGGGTGACGTGTGAAAAATTCGCTTTTCGGTAACAACAACAAAAATTCCAATTTATTAAAGCAAGCCGCGTTTTTCGAATTAACGCCCTTCTTTTGTTTTCAAGCGTTATCCCTCTGGTCATTGCTGTATGGAACCTACCCCTTTTAACACAAGGGCATAGTTTCAAATTCCAGAAACGGGTACACAGCATGGGGTGTATAACATGGAAATATAGTAATACTGGTACGCTAACTCGTAGGTTTTTATGAAAGCGGAAAACGAGCCACAGGTATATGTCGTAAGGCCACCCTTATATATCCCTTGTTTGTAGAATAGTTGCTCTGTAAAAATTGAACAAAAAAAAATATATCATCACGCCTTTTACCCATTAAGGGTGTGGCACTCTGCTTACGCAGATCTCGGTAGTTGATATATTTTTGCGTATGAAATGCGGTTACCAGCCGTCAAGTCATAGCCCCCAAAGTTGTAAGTGGAGGGGGAACCACAGGGGTAAATTTAAAGTGGCAACTGTCGGTACTGGGATTCGAACTGGGGATCTCACGATCCACAGTCCGACACGTTACCACTGAGCTATTTACCCCATAAAAAAATAAATAAAATTGTACAATAGTATAGATTTTATAATATATATGGCTGGAGAGTTGCCTATGCTTTTACATATAGCAGTCTGAAACCAAAATAACAGGGAGATAGTTCTATCTAAAATTACGCAATTTCGTAAGAACAGCACATTTTCATGCCACCCGTCACGTGGTATGAATGTGTTGTTCTTCTCCCACTGCGTAATTTTAGATATAACTATCTTTCTCTTATGGTGGCATTAAATTGCTGTATGTAAAATGATAAGCAACACTTCATCCATATACGATCAAATTTGGTGTAAAGTCAAAAATAGTAGGAATAGTATCCGTTTTTAATCGTTCCTGATCAACATGTATAATATAATCGGAATCAAGAAATTGTTTAATTACCGTATTTTCATTAGGTTGAAAATTTTTCCATTTTATAGTTTATATCCATTTCTTTCTTAATTCCACATTTTTCGGAAAACTGTTATAAATATGTATACATTTACAAATATTTTAAGAAACAGCGTTCTAACCTAAAAGTGATATATTTACCTGTCAAATGAAACTCTCTTTTATAGTCCGTTCTGTACAATTATATGTACAACAGGATTTTAACATATTTGATATAATTCATTGATGAAATTATAAATTAGGAACAAAGCTCGCACAAAAGTCTATCAAAACAGTATTCTACTCACACGTCAAACGTCAAACCAAGTTCTTGTTATCTAGCCACCCGTCACGTGATTTTCATCTCTCTATCTCTCTCATGCTGTATTGGTTACAGACTATCTTTGCCGATACTCCTTCCATACCTTTTATTAATTCTTTGTACATACAATGCAGACAGAAGCCCCAACTATTAGCTGTCTCTCTTGGATCTCATTTATAACGTCAGTTAGAGTTCAGTAGTATATAACGTTTTGGAGTCTATTTCTACTAATGCTTAAACTGTGTGATAATATATTAATTTTTACAGTGTAGTTTGTGACACTTGACACTCTATGTATATTACGTCATTGAGTTCTGCCGAGTCCCACTCTCAAAATGGTTAAATGCCGTGATGATATATTTATTTCCACTTATTTATAAACGTTGTTTGTGGCTGGCATCGCCAGCGTTGACAATGGGTCTCCATGACAACATGCACCTACTCCATATCGAGGAAACTGCAACTATCTTCATCTCTCTCGTCGGGTGTCCTGTTGACTTATGGCTCCCTCGCGCGTATTCATGGCCAACTCGTGTGTAGCTGTTCTATTATATCGTGCATGTCGCATGTTTGTTCAACGCTTGCTGCGATACTTCCATAGGTACTTGTACGGTCGCTGTGTTGAATACATACGTTGGTTAAGGAAGTTCGTTTCGCGCGATTTATTTATAAGCAATATTCAAAGAGATATTCATAACTTGTCAGAGTTGGACTATTTTGTTCTTATATAAAAATGCCGACCCATTTTACTACTTAGAGTATTTTAAATAGTACTAAATAATTGTAGTAGTAGTGTGCTATAGATATGGATGATTATGTTCTGTAAGGAGCAACAATATAACTCACAATTTTGGGGATTATTGTTTTTA
This sequence comes from Poecilus cupreus, assembly GCA_963942605.1. Taxonomy (NCBI): domain Eukaryota; kingdom Metazoa; phylum Arthropoda; class Insecta; order Coleoptera; family Carabidae; genus Poecilus; species Poecilus cupreus. Next base: position 16,508,424 of record OZ012728.1, read on the forward strand.
TGTTTACAGAACATTCTGTCTAAAAATTAGAAATGCTGAAAGGGTTTTATTATAATACAAAGAAGTGAAGCAATGTTTCACTTTCACACCATAAGGCTATTCTACGTGTGGCTCCGATTATGAAAAATATGTCACTTTTCAATTCTTTAATGATGCTTGTTATATCAGCTCGCCCAAAAGTAATACATATGGATAATATGATAAAACAATCAACTACAACCAAGATATAGGAATAGCCATACAGTGATTTCGCCAGAGGTCCTATCAAATTTGTACTGATCATTTCCAACAGTAACAATATTTTGGAATGTTCACCCATTTGGCCAGATGAAACCCTATGTTCAGGTTTATTTATTGGGATTGACATATAAGATATTTAAAGTAAATTTGAGCGTATAGTGCATGAAGTGCGCTTACCAGTCGTTAAATCGCGGCCTCCAAGGATGATGTGATGAAAATTTTCGAAATTTAATTTCGAAAATTTGTCGGTTTTGAGGCTCGAACAGCGAATCTTATGATCTTCAGTCCGTTACCACGGAGCTATTGACCCCATGTTAATTTGTTTATTTCATAGATTGTTGACATTTTTAAATATACAAACTATGTAATAAGGTATTAGTATTTTAAATACCTAATTAATTTGGTTGATTGCTAACATAACTACTCTAATTTTAGCACAGTTTACTTTATTAAAAGACTATAAGTATACTTATGATAAGTTAGTCCAAATAAATAAACCAAAACAAAGGGCTCCGGCCGGCCAAATGAGTGGACATTCCAAAATATTGCTACGGTGGGAAATAGTCAGTACAAATTTGATAGGACCTCTGCGATATCACGGTAATCATATTCCATGTTTCAGCAAATTTTCCTTATGTTTTCTTCTTGGACTAGCTAATGCGAAAAGCCTCATTAAGCATTTGAAAAGGATATATTTTTAATGATCGGAGTCCCACGTAGAATTATATTGGATAATAGATGTCAGTATTGCGTCCTAGAATATCTTCAGTTATTGTCATTTTATGGAAGCCACTTTTTTGTTAGGCACAAAATTGAATCTAGAATTGTAAAGGTGTAATTAAATATACAAAACTTCTCTATTCACGCATCCCGGTTAATATACTAATAAAATAAGCTTTTGGAGCGCCAATGTAATTGCGAATCCATTTGAAAAGATTAAAAAGGTCATTTTAAATAAGCATAGATTAATTACCATGTATTGAAAACAAATTGAATTGAATGGATAATAAATTATAGCAGTTATGAACTAAATACTTTTTATTGAAATTTATTGATTTTGTAGTTTCATTTTTACACCGTCACATTTTAATATTCACCGTAGTATGACGTGGAATATTTATGACCAAGTTTATTGTTTATTCTTCCCCCGCTCCTCTTGATGTGTGTGCGTCATTAGCGAGGCAATTCACATTTTATTTTACCTTATTTATTACCATTGTATTCAGTCCAATGAACACACGACTCTCGTGTCTAAGACCAATAAAAACTAATATTGTCACTTTTATTGATACGTATAAACGTTGTTTTTTGACTCGACAAACTCACACAAATTGTTTGAATAATCAACTGTTTGAAAAACGTGTAATTCCACTGCAGAAAAACCTTCGTCGAATGGAATATTCCAGGATTTTCTTTGCGTTCAAGAAAGTGAAAAAAGCGTGTCCATGCGAGCGATTGTGTTAGCGCCTCCAGGATTTGATGTGCAGTCGATTTTATTTTTACGGAATACAAACACGCCTCGCAAATATAGACACAATGGCGTAAAAACCCAACGCACAGGATTTCCAAGTAAACTCAGGATTATCAACATACTCAACGGGAGCTAATGCATTTTGAATGCACCGAAAAGCATTAGGATATTGTTATTCATTCAATCGTACACAGCTTGTAATAAACTACGTGGTACTTAGACAACGATTACCGCGATTATACACCACCGCAAACTCCGGTCCGGTGTCCGGGTTTCCTTACCGGACTCTGAGGAATACTCCGGACTCTGTGTGCTCACAAATCGACCAGGTACACCGGCATAACATACATGTTAATATTATTGTGAGCAGTTCAGTTGTCCCTTCTTGTTTATAGCAAATAAAAAGCCTTTCAATTATTGTTAATTCCTCTTTGAGAGACTTGATTCTGGTAATTATCTTTAAAGTATACTTTTGCTCTTGATTTATATGTTCTTGTAGTTTCCAAGTTGTTGATGATGTTAAGTACTTGCGGAAATATTTTATTTTCATCGGACGAAAACTGACTCCTTGTCGGTGTGTTTTCGAACCGCAAAGTATTTTAGTGTCGTTGTTAGGTTACGATAAACAACAGTACGGGAATATTTTTCCCGGACACTGGTAAAGTATTTCCGTACGATTTAGCTTTTCAAATATATTTGACGCTTATGTAAATAAATAAACAAACCATGGATACGCTATCCTCAGATATTTTTATCAAAGCAATGCAATATTTTATGACTTGTTCGTTGCCTGACGTTTATAAATGAAATATAAAGTAATTAATTATTGAATATAAACCCATAAAAAAAGAGTGCCCGGAGTCCTGGTGTTGCAGAACGAGCCATAGTCCACATAGTCCGGGAATATATTAATTTTTTTACTAGATACACAATATTCTACGACCACATAAAAATCTGCTCATTGTATGTTCGTTGTTGCTAGGGATATGAGGTACACTACAAGCATCGTGCGAAATGAATTTGTTTTGTAAGTATTTCAATACAGGTCATTTTATTTCAGTACTGGTGCCATTGCTGGGATACTTATTTAGAATTGTCAAATATTCGCTTCGTTTTTTTTTTTCTTTTAAATCCTTGTAGTTAGGTTTCTTCCATCTTTCTATTTTTTGTTTCAAATTGCTAGTTTTTAATACCTGCTACTTTTAAATCTACTTCTGCTGCCTTTAGTTATGTTGATCTGTGTCAGATTCTTTTTCTCTTTCATTCTGGTGACCTTTCTACTTGTATCCTTTTCTTCTCTTCTCCATATATTCCCAAGCCATCTGACTCTCTTTTGCTTCATCTTTTTCACTATGTATTCTCTTTCCAAGTCATGTTCTATTTCATAGTTTATTCTTACTCTGCATTCGTCTTTTGATATCTTTATTAGTCCTAATATCGTTCTTATTATTTTTCGTTTCGTTATTGTTAAATCTTCTACATTTTTTTTGTCATCGTCATAGTCTCAGCAGTTTTTTTTAGTAATATTTTGTTTACGTGGAAAACTCTATCTTTTCTTTACATTCATCACCAATTGCTAAGCTATTTCGTAGTTTAATCATATTCTCTCCTTATCTTGATAGCAAATAATAATCCTTTCAATTTTTGTTAATTCGTCTCTGAAATATTTGGGACTTTATTCTGTTAATAATCGTAAAAGTATACTTTTGCTCTTGATTTATATGTTCTTGTAGTTTTCAAGTTGTTAAGGTTGTTGAAGTACTTGCAGAAACATTGTTTCTGGGTGCAATATAATCGTACATTTATTTATTATTAATCTGAAAATAAGTTTGTGCAACAATCCACGATGTTTGTTGTAAAGAAAGTAAACTGTAGTTCGATGAATTATTAGTATCTTTCCAATGTTTGTTTGCGAAGAATGAGTGTGAACATTTGATTATATTATTGTGTATTTTGTTGTAAAAACTGCGCACATTTTAATTAAGCACACCACAAAGTAAATTTACAGTTGAACGTGTTGACACGTTGAAAAATCTTTTTCACAACAGATCCATTTCCATCGCAGAGTGACGTGCGCAGTTTTTATGACGAATGATGATGGAACTCATAATAATTGACGTGCATTTTTTCCAGATTGACCCCAAAGTTGCATTCCCCCGACGAGCACATCCAAAGGTAGGACATTACTTTTTAATTCCTTTATTAATCTGTGTTGGCCCCGATCGGAACCTTGCGGAACGGTTTAAATATTCACAGGGCGAGTTGGCTCCGCTCTCCTTCAAATATTAATTCCGCAATTACCGGTTTTATTCAAGCGTAGCCCGTGCTGTGAAAAGAATCGCGTGGAACTTCTCCAGAGCTGAAAGCACCGCCTTGAAATTTCATTAGGGCCCAAGCGATTTGGGCCGTTTTAAGAAATTCTGCACATTTTTATACTTATATTTTTACTTAAGCGCCAGCGATCATCCTTAATAATTCAGACACAGAACTGAATAGGTTTTGCTCACTTTTCCTTTAATTGATTTGAGATATTCTATGATTATAGTTCAATCAGAATTTTCCTACATCTTTTCTTAGGTTGATAGCTGGTAAGATGGCGGAGGAATAAGGAAAACAAATAATCTGCTATAGCTGTCTGTAGATACAGGTTGCTCCAAGCAATAACTTTTTAGTTATTTGTTATGATGCAGTATTATTACCATTGTTGTTAAATTAGAGCATTTTTAGTTCCACTTAGTTACACATTTTTGATTTTATCAAGAGAGAGTATAAACTTTTTTTGACGGCATATTTATAAATAGCTCGAAAGTGATGGAAAAAGGAGGTATACTCTTTGAGATAAGTTTTCCAAATCAGAGAATATTTGCTTGTTTCTTATGATATTGTATCTCTAGAGTAAACTAATTTTTTTTACCTAAGTGACCCTTTTTAACGGTTGCTTAGCAAGTGATTTTATTATTACTTTTAACACATTCCTAAGGATTTGTATCAATGAATCAATAAATATCTGACTTGTCAAAATATCTAACTATGTTTTTTTTTAATATTTACTAATAAAGTAGGAAGATAGTAGATGAAATAATGCATGATATACGCGTTAAAATGATTTATTTAGTTCGTGGGGTTGTTTCACTTAGCTTCGCCTCATTTCACTTACCCACTTACTCATAAAATGTCACTTTTAACACTTATATCATAAACAAGTATTTTATTTTATTATGTAACACTACACTACTACTTCAAAACACTGTCTATATATAAAATATTAAATATTTTACAGAACTTTATCCAAAAGCCTTTTTATTAACTATGAGTTCTGAAAGCTTTTTCAACTTATTGCTGTTATTTATTTAAACCAGATTTAAAATTTAAACATCCTTGTTTCAACTGACCATAATGGCATAAGAACACTGTCTACATTGTATAACAATTAGAAAAAAACATTTACCGGCAGATTCATCAAAAGAATTAGCGCTAATCCTATTTTTATTATTAGTCGTAAATTCAGTAACCATCCTCAAAACATATTTATGTTAACTAAGGTTGTAGTTACGATAGGTTAACATAAAATTTGACACATTTTGTTAATTTAATTAATTTAGAAATAAAGTTACAGAGGTTGAAAAAAATGGAATTAGCGTTAATTCTTTTCATGAATCTGCCAGTTAGATTTTATTTGTAACATATTTTACTCCAGCAAATTTGTAAACAATTCTATGGAAATGCCATGTATTTCAATGTAAACAACACATGCTTACCTAATTTCTTTAGTTATACTTCTACCACAAGATGTCAGACACTTTGATTTTTGCGAATATTAGACGTACGTCAGGGACGTGTATGCAGCCTTGTGGGACCCTAATAGTAGCCTAAATAAATATATACGTCTTAGAAGTATAAAGCGTTGAGAGTCCACAAATTTCATGTAATGTATACGTCAAGCAAATTGAAATAAATGAAACAAGGCGATTTCTCAATTAAGCGCTTGTTAAAATTGGACACTTGGACCATCAGTAACTGTTACCCACAACTGTGACTGCTTGCACTATTTTAAAACGTATACTGCCTCAACTGTTTCCGCTGCTGTAATACTAAAAAAATCTGATGTGGCCAGCACATAACCTCCCGCCCAATACTACTCTTAAACGGTACAAAATAGTATTTGATGATACAGAAACATACAATTTTATTTGTTTAGTTTCTATTTATATTTGAGAATTTTAATTTTCTTTCGTATATTTATTTAATTTTTCGACATATATTTCCCTAAGAAAACAGCTTCACAATTACAATGACATGTGTCACATTTCGTAAAAAATTGAAAATTTTTAAATGTTTCCATGGTGTACTAGGAATGCAAGATTTGTGAAATCTAATTTCTTTATATTTTATTATCTCTAAACCTAATGAAAATTAATAAAATTAGTTTAATAAAAAACCATGTAAAATTAAATATTCTTCAAGTTTCAAAAAATATAAATTGTTGAAAAAGTAAATTTAACGAAAAACTGTTAAGGGCTTCAAGTAAACTGCAACTTCCGGTTGACCAATTTTACTTAAAATCTAATCAGCTCTTCATTTAAATATAAGAAGCAATAATTCACAAAATTGTATTTTTTGGTATTATAGTATTTGAGTTATGCGAGACGAAAATATTGCCACAGACTACACACACACACACACACACACACACACACACACACACACACACACACACACACACATACATACATACATACATACATACGAACATACATACATACATACAGACATCATCGCGAAAATAGTAAAATCGTATTATATTCCCTAAAACGTGCTTATTCATTGAAAACTCACTACCCAATTTTTTGACCGAAAACAATACCTCCCTTACCTAGAGGTAGGCGGGAGGTAAAAACTATCATTATTTTAAAACTGAACCTTTTCCGTGTACAATATTCCAAGTAGGGAACAGCAACAGAATATTAGTTCGTGATATATCTGAAGGCTTGCAAGTGTCAAGGAGTAGAATATAGGGTAGTCTAGAAAATAAATTATTTCTCGATAGAATATTTAGACGAGCTTGCATAAATTCTTTTAAAAAAGGGTCTATTTAGATTAGGCTGCAAACGGGAAGCAAATATTTCACGTCGTGCTTCGATAAAGACCCATAGCTTACCTATGCGCGCCGTGCACCACCTTATCGCATAGAATAACATGTCACCGACGGAGTATCATCTCTTTTCGGTTTTTCCGTATTGATTGAAATCCGTGCGTTCGTGAGAATTGAAACTGGCATGTCTATCAGTGCGTCGTGGGGAGGAGACAAGCCGTGGTATTTAGGTTCGGATGGAACACGCAAAGGGCGGGGTTTCGATACATTTTACTGCGGGATGAGCTAGTTCGGTCGACCGACGGAGTTTTTCCCTTGTAATTATTTGTATGTTGCTGCTGCTGGTTGATTATTTATACTTGTATGTTTACTGGATGGCTCTAACCGTGCGCTTAACTCTGCAAATTGTTATAAACGGTATTTGCGTTTACGATAAGTATATGGGTCATTTCAGTTCTTCAGAACTAATCAGTGTATGACAATATGTCTTATGCGACAATAATACCCATCACTTGGATAATAAATTGTCCAACCTTGGACAGTGAGCACCACTTGAATTTTGGCATTCCTTGTGAAATGAACAAAAGATTACATAGAGTAAGGGCTCTCTTCAACTGTTATGCAAAGTTTCTATGAAGTGTAAGTTCATATACCTAAGATGTTTTTAGTTGTTTGTATGAGTATTGCTAATGGCGAATGTTTCATCATCTTCGATCTGCGAAATTTACTGTAGAAAATATGAATAAGCGATACTTTAGAGTTATATATTGTCAAATCACCTCACCATAATTTAATTATAGCGTGAGTTTCACCTAAGATGCAAAAATGTATAACTATGAAATATGGATATTACCTATATACAATTATAGATGACTTTTAGATGAAGTTCTGTAAAAATAGTTTATTTAAATACAACGTTTCGAATTACTGTACGTACGAGTAATTCTTCACAAAGAAAATAAAATGAATTTAGTCGAATACCAAACAAAAAAAATGTTAAAGAAAAAAATGTTAAAGAATTTGGATTGTTAGAAAGTAAACACCTAGTGAACCAAATGTAACAAGATGTCATGAAAGCTCTGGAATCTACAATGAAACCATCTCTCTGGCTACGTTATGTAAACGATATCTTCGCTGTTTGGTCCCACAAATAAGAAAACTTTACTTTATCATTTTAATAATAATAATACATAATAATATTTAGTTTAGTATGGAGATAGAAGAAAATCACACCATCCTTTTCTTTGGTGTATTTTTAGATAGGAAACTTGACGGAACCCTTAGATTTTGTTTTCCTGGTGAAGAATTACGTAGCAAAAATCTTTTATATACTTCTGCAAGATTTTTTCAACTTACCAGCTAGATACATTACTATATTGCTTCAGATAACATGTATTTCAGGTTGTTAATGTTAAATGAAATAGTTATCATAATTTATTGATTTATATTATAAATATTTCTCAAACTATAACCCCAATTGCATCAAGTGAACATTCGAATTAATATTCATTAATAAACATGTCTAAATTATGATGGTAAGTACATTTAATATTGACAATTTATGTAGTATTTTATTTGGAATAGTACTCGGATATATAAATTGTATCAATGGTATTTTGTTGTTGTTAAATACATCTTCGTTCCATTTTGTCTAGAAGTTTTTTTAATTAATTTTGGAATTGATTTAAAATAGTCCTTGGTAGCCAACGATTATGCTACATATATTTGAACATCAATTTATTCAAGTAAAATCTTTTCGTATGTCACTTACCTCTTGGTACCAAGTTCAAGGTACCTGTTACAAAATACTAAATAGGTTTGTTAAGTGTAATCCATTACAAAGCAATCAAATCATTAGAGCAAATACAAAGACAATTTTTGAAAAAATCTACATATATTTTATAAACAGTTAAGCCCTGAAGAAGTACACCACAATTACAACTGTTGGAACGGTTATATTTAGCATCCCTTGAATAAAGACGCCAAGACATTAATTGTATGTATATCACCAATAAACTGTCCTTGCAAATCAATAAATTATCCCCAAGACATAAATCAGTCTTTCAGTTAAAAACAGCCAGATCAAATATGTTGTCATAATCCTCTATACATCATAAGGTTAGACTATTTAATGTCAATGAAGGTGACATTGATACTTTCTCTTACAATTTATTAACTACGTATTCTTCTTGTCCTAGAATTGGGCTTGTGCCTGTTGGGTACTTCAGTATATGTCCCCAACAATGATGGCATTTAAAAACCAATGAATAAAATAAGATATGGATAATTTTCAATGGTAGTCCAATTATTTAGACAGTTATCCCCGGTGAAACCGAAGAACAAAGTACTACCCAGTCTCAAACCAGTACTTCGTCGACTCCGTCGGCAAATCCGCTTCGCTCAAGTTCCATGTATAGTCGCTTGGTGCCAGCAAACACTTTTAACTTTCCGCGATTAAGTATACGATGCGGAATATAAATGATGATATTAAAATATTTCAATCTACGTGCCGCGTCGTCTCTCGCTAGCTACTCTTCTCCTTGAAAAGAAATCCATCGCGTAGAAACGTCACGCCGGGACGAGCGGTTCAAGTGTAATGAAACAAACCATTAGAACCGTGAAGAATGTCGCTTGTTTGTTGTTGCTGGTATTGACACATATTCTTAATGACGGCAGTATCCAAATTACACACCGTAAATAATTGAAAAAGAAATTGTTTATGGAAGAATGAGCTAGAATCACGCAAGTGTTTATGCGTATTCTGATTGACACGAAACGGCGACCAACATAGTAAGAAATTTAGTTATTATCTGACAAAGATTTACGGTATTCAATGCGTGTTTATTGCCCGTCGGAATGGTGATTCTATATATGCACACGCACACGCATTGCAGTTGAGGTAATCATACGGTTATTTTTAGTTAATGGAGATCCAATCAGAATAACTACATGTTGTGATCCACTTGCGAAATTTCAAACATGTGTAAATATCTCTAGCTCCTCAATTAGGTATTTTAAGAACTCCTTACAGCAAATGCAAATTCATTCCAATCTTCTCAAACAGTAGCAGTTATTAAATAAAATATTTTTGGCGCAAGTTCGTAAATACAACGTTTAGAATTACCATACGTAATCTTCGTCAGGTAAACAAAAGAACAACATATACTTACTACAAGTAAATAGAACATAAACTAACAACAAATTATAATTCCCATATAAGAGGATGTTATCTCTTGTTCATCACATAGCCTTTATTCTGATTCACTGTAGATTTCTATAGCTTCTCTTATGAGTCTACCATTGGCAAATTTCGATCTTGCTATAAGTTTTGTTCCTCTAAAATTTATTCTATGATTACAGCAGATTTCTCTGGTTTCTTAGGATGAATTGTGTTCTATAATTCTTTTTGTTATCATTTTGCTAGTCTGGCCAATGTAACATTTTTCAGATTCATATGGACTTTTTTGCTAATGCGGAAAAATATTATAGGCACTTTCCAACATGCGTTGCAGTTTAAGATGTAGAACAATAGTATATTGTGTATCTAGTAGGAAGTTATATATTCCCGGATAATAGTGGAAACACCAGGAGTCCGGGAAGTTTACATATCCTACGTGATAAACATACTATTTTTTTTTTTAGATCGGTTTAGAAATTAGTTATTTTATATTTCATTTATAAACATTATAAAAATATTGTGCTGTTTTGATAAAAATATCTGCGGATAGCGTATAAGCGTATCCATAGATTGTTTATTTATTTTCACAATCATCAAATCTATTTGAAAACCTAAATCGTACGGGAATACTTTGCCAGTGTCCGGAAAATATATTCCCGTACTGTTATTTATCGTAACTTAGCAACGACACTAAAATACTGGATAAATGCTCTTTGCCTTTCGAAAACACACCGGGAAGGAGCTAGTTTTCGTCTGATCCAAAAAAATATATATTCGGGCCTATTCTCTAAAAAGTGGCTATCGTAACATCTTGCTAAGTGTGATAAAAATGAATCGTTGCTTGACAACTAATGAAATATGTTCCATTAAACATGGAGTTTCGATGGAATTTTGTCACCATTAGCAAGTAGACGTAACAACTTCGTTAGAGAATTGTACTGACTAAAATGTTTTTTCTTAACAGTATTACACCAATTTCGTCTGTAGCGTAAGACTCAAACTTGTTCTTTATTCTTTTTGGACGAAAAGATTTCAAAATGAGTCTTATTTGTTGTTGACATTGATTTGTTAATGTTATTCATTGTCTGATGAAGAATTACGTACAGTAATTCGAATTGTTGTATCAAACTCTTTTATTTGTTTACAGTGAGTTCTGAAACCTTTTCTACCTATTAAGAGTTATTGTTGTTGGTTAATAAACGCAAATGATTTATTGTTCCACCAATTGATCTTTAACTAGAAACAATGTAAGATTTATTGAAACTGAACAGTTTCCCATAGTTAATAAACCAACGTTATGTTCTGTAATAAAACTTGACTAATTATCGTTCATAATTTAACGTACATCAACATTTTACTGCTTTTATTTCTAGTCCCACATAACTAATTACATATTACGATACTTTTTACTGATTTGGGTAGTAAACATTTTACTTCCCACACATATACTCGTAGGTAAGGAAGATATTGTAACTGGTCTAAATGTTCGATGTGAGTTTTTAACAAATAAGCACGTTTTGGGATGATGTTTTTGTCCACGTCAACTAAAAATTTAATGTATCTACCAATATCAATTTGGACCGCGAACTAATAAAGTTTTAACTTTTAACAACGTTTATGTGCACTTGTTTTGATATGTATATTAAATCATAAGTTTTCCTGAGTAAGCTATCAGTTGTACGACAGTTAATTATTAAAATGTTATTAGGAGAGATTGTGCAGTTTCCTTGTCAGGTGTCCAATTTTTAAGCGTAATAGCTTTGGAATCAGCGAATATATTTATTTAACGTTTGTTAAACGAATATGCAAACCTTCCTGTTTTCTGCTTCCTGGCTGTTTCCTAATCTCGCTCATTTTATGACATCCCTCCCGTCAACTATGTCCTCCTGGCGTCAGGAGTGGAAATTAATGAGCATGAAATCCAAATGGTAATTTGATTTGAACTTGATTAACGCTACACTTGGAGGCCTGGCACAGACGCTGCCAGCAACTTGAAGTCACGGGAGACGCGCCGCGACGCCAGCGACGTTGACACGAAGGTGGCTTTGGGTGCAAAGATATCTGTCACACAGATATCACAGTAGGATTGTCGTTGTTAAGTACAATTACAGTAGCCCCAACTTGAATCCTGCTGAATATGATAGGTAAAGAACGCTGAAATCCATGCCCGATTCAAGCGGGTACTCATTTTGAATAATGCTGACCAAGCAAAACCTCCACAATTTATAAAATAAATAAACAAATAGAGGTTCTCGGTGGTGTAATAAATATGCACGTCAGCGGTCGTGGGTTCGAATCCCACTGATGGTTGTTTACATAATTCAATATTATCCACTCATTAGCGGCATATGACCGAATTAGTTAATCCATTTCCTATATTTACAAAAAGAAAACTTATTCAGATTTCCTTCTTCCTTAAGATGAACGGGATTTTCTTTTATTCTTGTTTCGTTTTTTTCCATTTCTCTATGTTTCCGCTAGATTTCTTACATCTTGCACAGTTTTTCCACTGATTTCTATATAGCACTAGGTTGGGCATATGCCATATTCTGCCATCTGAGAGCGTTCCCAATTGAACGTGTGAAAATGATGTTTTATGACACTTTTGTAAAGTAAAGTACGCAATCTGAAGTTCTGCCTTCACTCTCTCTACACCGCGCCTGCCACCACCTCTCTTTAGGCCATACCATGAAGTATGGTCATACCCATAGACAAAAGAGATAGATTTTTAAATATTGAAGTATCACAAAACCTCAATTTTGACAATCATGGCGACGTTCTAATGGGAACGCACCGTAGCGGCTTATGCCCAATCTAGTGTTATATAGATATCAATGACTGCTAGTAAGAACAACCAATTAAGAGTGATTAACAAGCAGTTGACTAACTTTATTTTACGCTGTCAAGCGTTCCTAAATTATTTTAGAGATATAAGCTTCAAATAAAAGACATACAGAATTAAATATTCTACCACTTCTATTTCAAATAATTTTTTCAATAATCATGTAAGAAGGTTTGACAGCTGAAAAACACAGATAGTCAACTGCTAGTTAGTTACCCTTAATCAGCGTTCTTACTAGCGATCTACGAGTTTTTCCTTTGATGCTCAGTATTTTTTTTTCTTGTACTGTCCCATGTGGCTCTTGGTCTTCCACGATCCCTCTTTTTGATTTTCGATTACTCTATTCTCTCCATATTTTCTCACAAATTAATAAGGCATTATTCTTTTAAATACATAATTGGCTTAACTGCCTGCTTACAGATAGTTAATAGTCTATTTTATTAAAAGACGTAAGTATACTTATGATATGTCAATTCCAATAAATAAATTAATCTTAACAGATGGCTTTGGTCGGCGAAATGGGTAGAAATTCCAAAATATCAGGACCGCGAAAAGTAATCAGTAGATACGATTTGTTAGAACCTTTGACGAAATCACAGTAAAGTTGTACATACTCGTAGTTTATTGTTTTATCAAATTCTCAAATTATATATTTTTAAAGATCGGAGTATCGGATAATGGTGTTAAATATCGCTCCCGAGAATATCTATCTTATGGTATTCAACATTCTTTGTGTCATCCACATGCATAGAAATCGTATTTTGTTGCTGTAAACTGTTTATTATATTTCAAATAATAAAACCTTTTCTACTCTTCCACTTTTTGCACAAAATATTGTGTAATCATAACAATGTTTGAAATTACTAGTTATATTGTTACTCCTCACAGAACACAACCATCTACGAGTATTACTACTACAATTATTTAGTACTATATAAAATACTTGAAATAATAAAATGGTGCGGCATTTTTATGTAAGATTGGTTAGAATCGGCGCTGAAGATTACATCGCTAATTACATCCTCGCTTCATCCGCAACCATAGCAACTGACTTCATTTGTTCATTTGCCGGGGTAAATATGTTCCTCTTCAGTATATCTGGAGCAAGTGCCTGCAATGTTGTAATAAATTGAATATTTATTGTGCGGAGCAGTCATCTTGGCAGAATTGTCTGAACATCTGTATTTGGCGAGTTGCCAGCCGAGGAAGAATTACCATTGTATTACTGAATTCAACAGTGTGTATCTTAATGCATAATGCGCTCAGGTTGCCCCTGGCGTCTCTCCGCAATGTACCGCACCTGAGATGCGGACGAAATGCCAGACAAGCGTGTTTTCCTACGGAAAATGGAAATGGCTGATTTGGTCGGAAAATTGATTCTTTCGACGGAGTACTAGCACTGCTCCTGCGATAATCTGCTACGGAAAATTAAGTGCGATTTATTTCTTTTTGCTATTTCAATGCACTAGATAGTCACTTGTTAATCAACCTTACGCAAAGGAGCTCGCGAAGGCATTACTATGTATGCTTATTATAAGTAAAAATTAAAAAGTGATACTAGCGTCTTTTCATTATTCCAATTCACTTTAGACCACTTGATAGCTACTCGCCAATCATCTTTGATAAGTGAAACTTTCAAATTTAGTAGTATTGTATGCAAAACCATTGTTTGAAGAATATATTTTGTAATTAAAGGCAATACTTTTTTTTTTCATTTCTGTTTAGAAGCAACATAAGAAAAACTTACAAAATCAAACATTAATAGTTAATACGTATTAGTTGCCTCCTTTTTTCTCGATTCTTCTCTATTCGAACCAGTGTGTGCACCATATACTGATTCCAACTTCTTCAGCAACCTCCTTTACTGTCAAACGACTTTTATCAAAAGGTGCACCGTGAGCGGTTTGTGTACACCCAGAACACCGGTCACTCTTAACTGATGTTCGGCCATTTTTGAATCGGTTAAACCACTTTTTTATTCGTGTACTTCACATGACATTATCCCCAAATACTTGGCGAATTTTCCGAATTGTTTTAGTTTGAGAATCATCATTCTTTTGACAAAACTTGATTCGACATCTTTGCTCAATACGTTCAAGCGAAATTAAAATGTGATGAACAGATGAAACAACACTTCACTCAACAACTGCTAAGCAGATATGTACGCAAAAGCCGGCAAAGCAATAAATCAGATATGCGCATGAAGATGTCTTCTTCCATTGTGAAAGTGGTGCCACCCTACTATTATTATTTCGGGAAGGTCGGATACTTTTTAAATAGATCTCGTATGCAATGTTTCTATGTCCATGTAATTTATTTCTTAGATTTTGTTGTATTGTACTATCTGAATCTCTGTTTTTTAGCACTTTAGCAGTATGTTTTCTGATTAATTCCCATTTTCTCAATTTCTTTTTGCCTTTGTTTGATGGTTTTATTGTTTTTCAATTTTCGATAGTACGGTCAGAAATTAACTGGAGTAATAATAATACTTAAAATTTGAAAGAAAAATGAGATTTAACTTCGCGAAGGCATTATTATGTATGCTTATTATAAGTAAAAATGAAAAAGTGATACTAGCGTCTTTTCATTATTCCAATTCACTTTAGATCACTTGATAGCCACTCGCCAATCATCTTTGATCAATGAAACTTTCAAATTTAGTAGTATTGTATGCAATACCATTGTTTGAAGAATATATTCTGTAATCAAAGGCAATGCTTTATAAGTTAACATAGACATAGGTAAGAATTTTCAAAGGGAACTCTAACAGTCGATCTCTATCAAATTAAGTTTTTCGAGTAACCCTTCAGAAATAATCCTATCTTCATACTTGCAATATTGCATAGCCTGAAGTACATTTATCCCCTTCCTATATCCATGTTATGTATGTATCTTTGTATCTAGAATTATTTGTTCATCTTCCTATTCCCAACTTTCAGCGCAGTTATAAATTTGGTTGCAAGTTGTTGCGGAAGAATAAAGCTAATGTTTTATGTACATAATTGCGATTTACTTCCTTTTGAGCAGGGCATTAAATAATAAATAAATCGTATAAACTTAATAGCGAATCTCTGGTAAAGAATGCGCAATAACTCTGTTGGAAATCCTTGTTGACCACAGCACCAATAACCACTGTAAATCAGCCTTTACAACTCTATGTTTCTCCATTCTCCAGTCAAGCTCAGGGCTTGGTCCACAAATTACAACCCGGATGTGGGGTGGGCGGCAGGGGCACGCGCACCACATAAACCAGTGGCGCACGGCAGCTGGCGCTAATGGTGCTGCAAGTGGCCTTGTCGCTGGTCATGCGCTGAGCTTGGATACTGTACACAAGGATTTATATAGAAAAATTTCTGGGGATTTCTGCACCTTACTGGACGAGTTTTGCAATTTATACGAGCGCTGTTCTCTAAATGTTGACCCTAATGTAGTAAAACACGGTATTTCAGACTAAAAAAATATTATATTTCTTTTAAAATATTCCCGATTATAGTCTATACATTTTCACATCAGGTACCAATTTTCAAATCATTTATTTTTATTATTATTGAGCAGTCTTAACTGCTGAGGTTATATGTCGCCTCGGAACCTCGTTTTCGGTGGTGTGACAACGGCACGCAGTGTTCGCTGGAATGAGTTTTCGCAAAGCGGTCACCCATCCAATTACTAACAGTGCGCAACATTGCTTAACTTATCGTTATCGAGTGATCCGGCTTACGTTAAATAATTTTTTACATGTTTTAGAGGTATGTCATTTATATCTCTTTTGAATACTTCGAGAGCCTCAATGGTCGAGGAAGAACGCATTTTACAAATTTATCTTTGACCTGTAGATATAGAAAGAAGTCTTAAGGTACCAAGTCGGGACTATATGGTGGAGGATTCAACAATTCACTACTTTACTCATTTAAATACGTTACTATTCTTCCTTTTGGTTGCTTGTGACGGTTGTTTTGAAACATTATAAGCAAGCACACCACAGTACCCGAGAATACCATTCAGAATTGACAGTAATATAATTATCAAGGGATATAGTTACAAAATGTTTAGTTGTACCAAAAAAGTAGCGACCATCTTCTTGTTATGAATTTTTCCACGAACAACTTTTGTTGAAGCAGACACATTTTGGAAGACCCAAATAATTAATGAATAAGACTCACAACCAAACACCTTTTTCAATTCATCAAAACATTTTTGCCTGATTATCCCACGCTTGAAATTGTACAAATTTACTGCATGAGAATGCTTGTAGTTATATTTCATAAATGATTATTTCAAATAACTGTATTTTCAAAACCTAACAATATTTTTTCGATTGGTTAACAAAAAATTAAATTCAATTGTCACAATAACATTTATGTCAAATATCTAATGTGCTCAACACATAACCTCACATATATAGCGATACAAAATAGAGAAAATAGTTTCAAATAAAAATGTAGCTAATATTTTTTTACATCTTTTTTGAAAACAATAACATTTACTCTAACTCATATATTTACTGAGATATGCCCGAAAAACTTGATAGGTCTTAAAATAAACTACCACTTCCAGTATATGGATTACTATCAAAATCTAATCAGCTCGTAACATGAACATTTAAATTCTAAGTTTGAAATTTAGCATTGGTATAACTTCATTAAATTATTAGTTGTCGTGGACAAAAGACATTATCATTGAAATAGTTGAAAACACATAATTGAAAATTTTAACCCATTACAATACTCCCCTAACATAGTATATTCGCGGGAGGTAAAAATCAGGTTCTTATAGGTGGAGAACAGCGCTCGTATATTTGAAATCTTGTTCGGGAAAGGGCTTGTGGAAAACAAGAGCTCGTGGGAAGTAATTTTAGTGGTTCATTATAAGGTAGCGGCTGGCGCAGCAGATCTATCGGAGCGATGGTGACCTTCAATTAAAGCGCCCGCATAAGAAGTGTTGGCGCTCAAGTGTCCTGCCCCTCCGTCTTAGGTTTTGATGACCGCGATAACATGATAAGGTCCCGCGTCGCTCGCGCCGATAACGCGCGCGGCTGCGCTGCTGGGTAAGCTCTCGTATTTAAAAAGATGAATAGGGCCATTTCGTTGATTCAGTTATCTGGAGGTCTTGTTCGCCATCCAGCGGGTATGCGAAATGAGCGGAAATGTATGGGACGGAACTGGAAGAAGAGAGGAGAGTGCGGATAGGCTCCGGTGATAAATAAAACGTAATTTATTTCGGGCTGCATCAGTGTAAATCACTGCCCGTGGCTCCCGGCTCGCCGTGACGACGGCCCTGTTAATTAAAGCAGAGACGAGATGAGGTGGAGGCGCACACGTACGCCTCATGCTCGCCCATATCTACATCCTGCATTCTACAGCGTTTTCACCGAGTTTCCGAGCCACTTACCCACTACGAAATACCAAAAATTATACGAACACATACATAACATTATGCTATGTCCCATACAGTGGGGTAGCACAATCAACCAACAATCAATCTCTTCCAAACATTATCACTTTCGTCTCGTCCACATTCATACATACGATCACGAAATTATACCACAGTTACTTTAGCTAGACGTCTAGCTAGCGCAACCACTTTTCGACGTTCCTTTTCATTGGTTTCCTTTTTAGCACGAAATTTATAAACTTACGGCGACATTAACACATAATTTTAGTGCAATATATTTACGATTTCTAGTAGGTGGAGGCTCCAACAATATAGACCCATTTACACAGCTACAGTTATAAGGTCGTTTATGTATCTTCATCCACTAGCACATATTTACATTTCGAACGAATATACCCGGAGCTCCCAATACCTTGCACCCTGTGTTTACTCCTTCCTTTCAATCTTCCGGTCAACACGTCCATTCCTCGAAAACATGCTTGTTGCGATATCACACGATTCTCTCGTAAAGGTAATGCAGGTAAATAAAAATGCACTTGTAATTAATTCTCTTCATTGCTTACCTGATATAAAAAGTGCCAAAGGGATTATTCGTATATGCAACAAACTATCAATCATACCTGACCAGCATCAATCTCACTCGCATATATAGGAATAAACGGACAAAATTTAGTAATATCTGCCCTTTCGACTACAGTGTATAGTTCTTTCATATTTTCTATGGTGTCTGGATAACTCCCATTGTTCTTCCATCTACATACATCGTATTACAATCAATCAGTCAACCAATAAATTGTTCTTTGCCAGCCATTGTAGATTCCAGTTCAGCTTGTAACTTTTTCTAAATTCATCCTTAAGTATGATTACGTTTGACTTTATAGTTAAAGTGATTTATGTTGAATCGCTTAACCTTGTATTTTTATTGATTGACTGATTGATCGTAAAACGATGTAACCTGACACTTCTATATCCCTACGCTGAAGATGGGAGGAATTTCTCCTGAAAACATATATGAAATAATATCGTCCCTTGGATTCGCTAAGCCTAACCAGAAATTCAAATTAATTACTTGGATTCTCAAACTACTTACCACCGATTATAGAAGATTAATACTTTTCTCTGGAGTTAAATATATGTATTCAACAACCTCGAAGTCCTTTCAGAAATACTTGAGCGTTTTTTGGTACAAACAAAATCGTAACAACTTTGTTCCACTCATTGTTCTGAATCAATCCAATTGCAATGCAGCCCAAATTCTGACAAACAGTAACGAATACGTTGTAAAGTGTCCTCTACTGCTGAACTACAGTCGGTACACTTTGAAAACGGTCTTGTAACGTTAATCGAACAAGATGATGTTTCTCCCTCGCTAATGTCCTCCAACGAGCTCCAGATCGGAATCGTGCTTATACTGCTAGTTAAAACCCCAAGAATTGTAATAATAAAACAATTCACCTCCTTGTTAAAATAGATGTTGTCTTTATATTTACTGAAAGAATATATTTACGGTTAATTTCTATTATTTTTTGATGTTCTGATTGCAACCACCAGTAGTGATTCAAAGCTTGTTCAATTATTTACATTATGATATGCTTTTGATTATTACAACCGTACCTTCTCAGTGAATAGATCGTCCACCATTCTGCAAGTTCACCATTTGCCAGCAGCACCCTGTCTTATTTCTCTTGCCGTCTTGCAAAACGTTCACCGCGGTACTTCAACTTCTACTTCTACTCGAACTGTACAGCATACCCACGTTCATACGCCCTGCTACAGTGTAAAGCCTCGACCGACGCCGACCGCCGAGTCAGCAGCAATTTCAGCGCGTTACGTCGCCTACTCCGCCCGTACCCTTCGCCTGTTCCGCTCGCGCCCTTCGCCTCCTGCCCGGAGCACTTTAACAGAAAGTGGTTCGATTTTTGGGTCGCGGCTATTCGCACCGACACACGTATGTCATTCACTGGTGTTCTTGCTAAGAGTAGGAGGTAGTAGTTATTACATACCAAGCACATAATTTGTCCAAAATATCACAAAACAATTAATACATTTTTAATATTTACCATATTTAGCTGTAAATTTAAATATAATTAACATGATGGCCCTAGTCCGATTGCATAAAGCGTTGTTAACCCCATTGTTAATACTACAACGTGATAAACCTATCAAAAATCATCTTATAAATCCATTTCCTTGGTTACTGGAAAAATATTGACTTTAGATAGATTTTTAACAACGAAATTAACCCTCAATTGCATACTGTTCCCGATCGGGAACATAAAATTTAAAATTCTTCTTTTCTTTTCTTATGCAGTTTACATTCATGGCAATCATGTTGTAACCATTTGGGAACATTATATACACTTTGTCAATTGCCAATTAGGTCAATTCTCCCAATGTGACCAACATAAAAAAAATGTTTGAAGTGGAAAAAAGATAATTACAGAAACTGAGATAGAAAATGTAAAATTTGAAGGGAAGCAGCTTATTACCTGCTGATATATTACAGCTAAAAACACCTTTACAAAATTTTCAAAAATATTTTTATCTCGTTTTCCTAGAAGAGGTTGTTTATCAAACAATTTTATATAGTACGCAAAGACGACCCAATAGACCAAAGTTCTATTGTAAGTTGAATTTGTTCATAATGTTCCCAATAGTGAACAAAACATAAAAAAAAAATTATTTTAGGAAAAAAATTTATGTAACACACTTATTTTAAATACATAAATATTTCTTTTGTGAAAAATAATTTTTTGAGCCTTTATTTAAAAAAAAATCATGCAATAGAGGGTTAAGAACACTTTATGCAACCGTGCAGGTTACTTTCTTATTTGTATAGTAAGTTGTGGTAACTAACATTACGTTTGTTGGTTATGTATTTCATTTCTGTCAAATCTAAAAGCTGTCATATCGGGCACAAATTGTCATCATTGATAACCAAATGTATTAAATTATTTATTTTAAAATTAAATTTCGGTTAACCTTGCGATGAGCTATTATACATTTGATTTAGATGAAACTTCGTAAATTATTTTGCTTTAACTAAAGTAATTCTGTCGAGTTAGGCGTCAAATTTATGGTTTCACAGAAGAATTAAAATAAAGTATCAGAAATAAGTATTGAGTGTTAGCTATAAAGATTCTATAGAATTCAGTATTAGTTACATACATCTTGAATTTTCTTGGAACTTATCATGTATAATTATTAATTTATCAAAATCAGATTTTTAAATAAATTTGAAACAGTTGAGTAGTGACCACACTATATTTTTAAGCTACTTTCGTGTTAAAAATGTAAGATTTACTACATATTATTGAATGGAAATATATTTATTTGTAGACAAATTTGATTTCGAAACCACCATAACTACTTTGCACTACAATGTCTCTTACGTTGGACAACCATTCGCTGTACAGTGTAACGTGAGTGTCGACCAGAACGTGGAACTCCCGGTACTGTCCTGGACTAAGCCTAATGAACACAAAATACTAACAAGTAACAAGTGGTGGTCGGTTTTGGATGGCCTGGAAACGTGAAAATGGACTTATCTTCAGATTTCCTTTAAAAATGAGTACTGTAATACAAGTTTGTCGGGCGTGAGTTGTGTAGGCCTAGAGTATTTTTGTGAAAAGTGCATTGTACATTATTCTTTTAGTGTCGCTGAAAAAATATTCCTATTTCCAAACCCTAAGCCTCGAAACGTTAACGCTCAAAAAAACTTGAATCACAACAGTACTCATTTTTAATAGAACTTATCGGAAGATAAACTCGCTTTTACGTTCAACTTTGAAAGTATGAAGTGATCCATTAAACTCTTTTCAGGGTCATCTCTGTTTGACCGCCACTTAATACTATTGTTCCCTTTAATTGAGAGTAAAATAGGAAACAAATAACAAGGATCCATTCATTTTAGAAGTTTAGTACATCACAAAGTTGACCGATATTTTTTTTTTTAAATATACGCTTCAGAAATATGTAGGAATGTATTTGCCGAAGATCTTAGTCACCTATCCGTTCAAGGCCTGGAAAATGGACACTTCGAAAGTGGCTTGGGCAGCGTGAAACAACACATTTGAACCTATGAGTACAGAGAATATATTTTGCGCAGTTAAAAATTAGTGTCAATACTATCATCCGTCCCGAAGCTGGTGAAGCCCTGCGGCGCTAGTCTGGGTAATCCGGCCACCGTTACATGCAAATGGGAATTACACAGTCAGTGTGCGCTCGTCTCACCTTCTTGAGACCGCCGTGCGGCAATTCTTGCCTCGTAATCCACTGCATTTGCGTACAAAACACAGAAAACTTAGACGCGACTCGCGTTGGTTAAGCTTTAAGCTCCACATGCGGGCAACTCAGAACTCATAGGCGCCGAGAATTAAAACCACCGGGACTTTATTTCAAACTAATTCGGGACAGCGCCTATATTTTAATTTTATTCATGCCTTCCTCAAACAATGTTAGAAATGAGTGTTTTAATAATAATTTATTTTGGGAAAGGAAAGCATTTTTGTACAAGAGAATAAGCAAAACATTCATTGGTAGTATAAAGTCTGCTATTTAGGTTATCATTTATTATACAATGATGCATGCATATGCATTTCAATGTCACTGTGTAAGAATTATAAATAGTCTCTTAGACGTCCAATATCATCAAAAAATTTGCAAATAGTGTCCGAATAGAAAAGTCTATCGCAAAGAGAACACATATCTTCCCAGCTACTCATTTTCATCTAATGGTGACTTAATACCCCTATCGAGTAACACCGCTTCATATAAAGCCCTTTATTTTATTTTATTGCAGTGGATTCATCTCCGTTTCTTTTCCCTTAAAACCTTGTAGTTAAATTCCTCTATTTCTTCCTATCTTTTGTTGTACTTTATCAGTTTTTAATTCCTGCTTCTTTTAAATCTCCTCCTATTTCCTTTAGCTATGTTGTTCTGAACCTGTCGCGCTCTCTTCTTTTTTCTAGTCTTCGTTCTTCTACTGGTTAAATATATCCTTTTCTTTTGATCTTCAGATGTTATAAAGGTAGTCTAGTTAAGGTAATTTTGTGAGTAGCTAAAGAATTCGTTGTAGTTGTTATATGATGAAATGATTAAGACATTGTTTTTCAAACTTAAACAGTTTCAATTTTTGATAAACTATGCCGTCCTAAATAGATGTGTCTTGTTCGTAAAAAAGTAAATATTGATCAAACATTGGGCTAGGAACTTAAAGTAGCACTCAGTCATCCAGTTCCTCAAAGCAACAAACTTTTTTACAATAATTTTTAATAGATCCTAGATAACTAGGATAAACTAATTTAATACGAACATAATCGTTATCGATAGGATTGTACCGGGATTCTAATAATATTATAACTGAAGAATTGGTCCATGTATGGAAATCATGGAATTACAGAGAAATTAACTGATTTAAAAACAACCTGGTTGTAGGTAAAGTTATTGAAATTCATTCGAAATAAACTCCATGACGGTTAAGTTTATCCCGCATGTGCCCCGTTGGCCATACCGTTGCGCCGCTTGTACAGCAGTGTCGTTTCTTTCTTGTCTAACTTTCACCCTGTCCTCTACACTGCCACTATTTTCTGCTTAATTGTAATTACGTTAAATTTGAGAAAATTAAACGCCGGTGTTGCGCCGAGATCCTGTTTAAATAGAGAAACGTTCCTTTGTTAAGTACACTTACTCTTACCTGCTCGGTGTTACGCGGAGTAGTGTAGTGTCGCTTACCGCAACGTACCGCAGTGCAACTGCTGTAGACTTCACAGCTCATACTGCTAATTTATAGTCGGGCTTAAACTTCGTGCCACGTGCTTCTCTTTAATGCCACTCTTTCAAATCGTTGCTGTACGGCGTTTAAGGTTTCTGCAGTATCTTTGTTCTTCTTCATTATATTTGATATATTTGGGGTAAATAGCTCCGTGGTAACGTGTCGGACTGTGGATCGTGAGATCCTAAGTTCGAATCCCACAGCTGACAGTTGCCAATTTAAATTTACCCCTGTGGTTCCTCCTCCACTAACATCTTTGGGAGCTATGACTTGACGGCTGGTAACCGCACTTCATACGAAAAAATATATCACTTACCGCGATCTGCGTAAGCAGAGTGCCACACCCATAATGGGTAAAAGGCGTGATGATGTATTTATTTTATATTTATATTTGATTTGTAATTAGGTTAGCTGTTGGTCTAGTACTGTACATGATTAATGAATCTTGTATTATGGAGAGGCAACTTGTGCCTTTAAGAAATGAAGAGACAATTTTTGTACTCAGAACAATAAACTATAGTAATGCAATATGTTGCAATTTCATTATTTATTGTTGAACAAGACCCATTGAGGAGGTTTAGGGTATTTTTTGCCAGAGTATGATAGATTAGGAACTAAATAAAAGGTAGTTTTGATTAAAAACAGTTTAGTGCAAGTCAATAAAACCCTATTATGTATGTATTATAATACAATTATACCTTGGACTGCATTTCAGATTGTTTGACTTAGTTTAGAATGACAATTACTCTTTGAACCATACCTCCCGCCGTAGATTTCTTATCGAACAATGCATAAACACGGACTACCACTATCAAGAAACGCTCATCCCTTCCGAAAATTGAGATTTCATTTATGATACATGTCAAAAAAGGACATTTCCAACTTTTGTTTTGTATTTTCAAAAAGCACAGATTAGCGGATTTAAACAAAAATGTGTAAATATAATTTTTCTTTAACGTGTTGTAATTCGTTAATGAAGACAGTTAGAGAAAAATGTTTCAAACAATAATTGTAGATAATAATATTTGAAATATTATTCTAATAACAGAAATTGTCATTTAATCATAATTTACTTAGATATTTTAAAATAATTTGATGTGGCTTTAAGTAAACTACCACTTCTGGTTATTGAATTATCACCAAAAACTAATCAGCTCTGCCAAAGGGGATACAGTTGATTTATACAAAATATCAAAATTTTCAGTTTAGTAGTTTTTGAGAAACCGTACATCCAGATATCCACACAGACTGACACACTCCCACGCACACAGACATCATAGCGAAACTATTAAAATCGTATTCTAGTGACCCTAAAACGTGCTCATCTACTGAAAACTACCGAATTTTTAGCATGGGACGAGAGGTAAAAAATATAATTTAGAAGTATGTTTTTTAGTGTTGTTTGATTACAAAGTTGTTTGTTTTTACTTTATCGGACTTGTCCATAGAGAGCCATTTTATGGACGTTAAATAATGTCATAAACAAGTGATTATAATCCAACACTTGACTGGGTATCTTGAAACAAACCTTTAGTTCCTATCAAAAGTAAAAAGAGTTAAACTATACCACGGCGCTTTATACCATTTTGCTAAATAGTGTGCAGAAGTTCTTTTATTGCCAATTAAGGAAACTGGCAATGGCATTAGTATAATTGCTCCAGTTATTATTAGTATCAGTTTGTGAATACAAATCATCTATCCAGAAATATCCGTTTAATATCAATTAAACTAGTAAAGAATCCGACCCCATATGGAGCAGGAAATAAAATAAATCCAAGAGTGCGTTGCGTGCGGCAAATGTTCCTGCCCTGCTAACAACTGACGATCGCGTTTGCCCGGCGGACTTCTGCTCTAGAGAGAGCATTACCCAGATTGGTCCATTAATGCAATTAAATCCTTTATATTGATCCGTTTTAAAACGGGGCGTTCATGTAAGCATGTTATTGGGATTATATGACTTTACATAAAGTTATATTAATACTAATCTGCTACTGGACCCGCCACCTCTGTTAAATAAACGGACATATTAGCGGGAGTGTTTTAATATGCAGCATTTGGCACGCCAAGTGCTACGGACTACCATGCTAATGCTCACGATCTCGCCAAATCGAATTACAAAAACATATTGCTTGATTTCAAAGTTTGCCGGAATTTGGACAAAGTTCTGCATCAAAGAATAACTCAAGGTGACAAGTTTACGTTCGGTTTACATTAGACCATCTTCAGAACATGTTACAGACATGCATGTGTCGAAACACTAGAAATAATAGTACAATAAATTGATTGTACATTTTTTCATTCCATTTTTGCCACATGGTTTTTTTTAAATTCATTTATACTTTGTATAAGAAAGGAAGTATTGAAATCATGAAAAAAAATCGCTAACGAGATCTTTGCGGAAATACATATTTTGACGTCCTCTGAATCCGTTAAGACCAATTTCTCAATGAAGTTTGTGTGTGAGGATGAATGTGTTGTATGCTCCTTCATTAGTTCAATTTTTTTTTGCTGTTTTTCTGCAAGTGTTCCTCTATATTTTAGTAATAGTCGTAATAGGTTTGTAAAGACAGCTTTCTCTCATTGTACTCTTGAAACCCTTTTTAATTCCGTCATGTTTTAATCCCTTTTAACAATAAAGTTCTAACCTACCTAAAATTCCTAAATAACCTGAAAAGATGAGAAATGTGTCAATCCCTTCCTGTCATAAACAAGCCCTGTCCTAGTTGAGACTTCGAATAATTCTAGAAATAGTTCCACCCTCGAAGGCACTTTCACCTCCGCCATTGGTAGGTCCTTCGAACAAACCATTTTATGGTTGTAATCTATTTTTTATGATTATGTATATAATAGATTTTTAAGATAGATTTAGTTAGTTAGTCAGGATGTTTTGCCAGATAAGTACATACAGCTTGTTAATAAATATTTTGTTTTTATATTTACATAATTACTGGTGTCAGAAGTGGGATGATATCCACATAATTACTTGTATCAGAATTGGGGTGATATCTCATGAACGAGACAAGATATGTATTCGACACGAAATTATTATACTGTGCTATAATCATGTAATTCAGTTTAGAATTTTTTGTAATTATTATAATATATCAGCAGTTTACAACTTTAAGATGAATAACGTGTCACCTTGAGTAATTCTTTGATGAAAAACTTTGCCTAAATTAACGATATCGTAGACAATATCACAAAATAAATATTGCTTGGTGTTTCTTATCTTAATAACATTGAAAATGAATTAATTGCCAGCGACAAACAGAAAAAGATTGGTCAATACAATTTCCTATTATTCGTTCGACTTTTTCAATAAAAATTTCTTTGTTCGAAAGGCTCGGTTGGGCATTTCAAGGAAAAAACAAAAAAAGAACAAAATCAAGTGAAAATACCAGAAAAACAAACGAATCAACCAAGGTCAAAAGGAATTCTCTATAAAAGCGTTTCGCATGGCGGTCACGTCACTTTGTAGTGGCTAGAAGGAGACGGAAACAGAAAGAGAAAAGCGGAAAGAAAGGGATGCATGAGGGCGATATATAGAAACAGAGGTACGGTACGAATTCAGGAAGAAGACATTGCCCCTGAAAGATTTAAAGTTAGACTCGTGTCCGTCGGTCGCGGGAAAACAGTTGCATAAGTATTATTGTTGCATTGTTGAAAAAACTGAATGATTACAACAGCTCGCGGGATGGAAAATTGGCGTAATGCACGCGTTTGTTACAACTCACGCACGCTAACTGCCCGCCCGGGGCACGCGCTGTTATTTATTCGATTTTTTAGCACGTACACACGCTTTCATTTTTTATACGAGTACCTGGATGTAATCGAAGGCTGATGTATCGTCCTATTCATCATAGGGCCATTGGGTTGAATGCTTTCGATAAAAAATGATTACGAACGTATATTAGTACGGAAATTCTGTTTCAAATAGCGTCCACACGTACTAGGGCTCATTATACTTAACTAGTATGAGGTTAAGATAAGAGATAAGGAGTTGCGTACAGCTTGAATTTTAAATAGCCGACAAAACGACTCCGGTGGCCTGGATTACCTTAAGATCTGCTTCCTAAATACACTAGGTTCACTCCTCATTACGGCTGTTAATGAAGGGAAACTGCTCACTTGCTATACGAAATCCATTAATATTACACTGGGTTATAAATAATTTTACAACTTATTGTCAAGCATCCAAGAATTGAAAGGTTCTCTAATATTATGATACAGTTACCTGGTCAAAAAAACCATAAAAATTTTATCATCGATTTATAACCTAAATGTGGCAACAACTGTATGTAGAGAAACGGTGGAGCGTAAACGCAAAACGTAGTACCGTAACTACAACTAAAAGTATAGTTCAATACAAGAATAAAAGTTACGTTTTAATTATTTTATATTCTATGGTTTCTTTTAATATGTATGTAATTTGCTATGAAGAATTACAATTGTAAGAAACCCTAAATAATGTGTGTTCTTTTCTAGGTGTAATATACCTACTCAATCTAGCACAGAACTTGATAATTTCTCAAACACTTGAGCATGCATGGCTCAAAATAGATGGGTAATTGTACATCCCTCTGTTGTTGTTCAGATATTACAACTATTTTAAGCTAATGTTTTTCTGGAATTTTTAACAAATCCAACACTTGACTCGTCTTAGGACAGTAAATCTATGAAGAGATATATTGAGCCCTATAAAACAATATTATATTCTTGCAGATGTGGATTGAATGTGGATCACACCAATAAATAAATAAATTCGGATTGTTAGCTGATATATTTGTACTTCCTTTAAATTACACCTGTATATTCAATTCAATTCAATTAAAAAAAAAACATTTTTGGCAATGGGTGTTCATTACTGTCCTGCAAACCTGATGTATTTTACAACTGTCTATTCTTCAAAACGAATTTCCTAAGGGTTTCTAAGTATCTAAAATTTTATTGCTCATTTACAATGTCCGTTCTTTCTTTGAAGATTGGCCGCTTTAGAATTTAGGTAATTGTAATATTTATTTTTGCTAATCCGATTTTATTTAATTCTTAATTTTTTTAAATAGTATATAATTTTAATTCGGTTATAAACATTTTATATGAATTTCCCATCCTTTCGGATTACATAGAAATAAATTCGGTTTAAATCCGTATATTATTGTATTTTTTTTTTTATATCAAAGGAAACGTTTTGGCAATAGTTGTTCATCCTCGTCCTGAAGATCAATTATATTTCACAACGGCCTATCCTTCGAAACGAGGATTCCTAAGTACATAATATACATACATAACATCACTCTTTATCCCTCATAATGAGGTAGCAAATACTCATCAACCAATAATCAATCTCCTCCAAACATTCCTATGATATGTTTTTTACTGATAAAATAGAAAAATCCTAAATTTGATTGCTCATTTACAATTCCCTTACTTCTTTGAAAACTGATCGCTTTAGGAAGTAGGTAATCGTAGTATTTATTCTTTATACTCTGTTATATATAGAGGTAACATCAAATTCTCGAAAAAATATTTCACTGAAATATAAATCACGGAAAAATATTTCTCGAATATTACAAATGTCGAATGTTACAAATCTCGAAAATACATTTGTCGAAAGCGAACAATATCAAATGTCGTAGTGTAATCATTGCTCACTAGATAAAACTACGACATTTGGTATTGGCTTTCGACAACAGTGTTTCCGAGATTTGTAACTTTCGACATTTGTAATATTCGAGAAATGTTTTTTTGAGATTTGTAACATCAAGCCATTCGACAAATGTTTTTTCGGTACATGTACAATTCTTCATCATAATATTCTACATTTGTATATTCTATTTGATACATACCTACTTCATTTTTTAAAATAGTATTAAAACTAGAAAAATAGTTCGGATTTGTTTGTAAAACTTGAGGATGCGCAAAGGTTACGGATATAATGTAATGCGGATGCGGATGAGGGTAAAACAATTTCGGGGATCAAATCCTGCTGAAGTTTAGGTTAAAAGATGCGTCAAAGTGGTATAGGTACCACTGTAAATTACTGAAAGTTATGGTTTTGGGGATTTCCCGCAAAATGGGGGGAATATTGAATGGCAGCACGCATCATAGATTATGGCTATTGAGCAAGCTTGACTGACGCTACAAAATTCTATAAAATAAAACAGGGTGGTGAATAATAGTTAATTAAAATTCGTTATTCATGTAAAAACGTAGCGCTGGTGAAAAGCTACTAATGAAAAACATACAACCACCAAAACCAATTCATTAATACAATAACGTTTATTTTAAATATTGATTAATATCCTGAGTGCTGAATACGGACTAATTGAAATTATAAACATGAAATAAGCAGTGAATGGGCGTTTTTCCTTTCAGAGATCCGTGCGATTAACCATGTCAATGAGATACTTTTTCATAGCGTTTTTACTTTGCATATTGAAAGCAATTATGTTATGTATGCAGTTGATTATGTGAAAACGCGTGTCGTATAATGAGTTGAAATGGAAAATTTATTTCTTTTTACTATTCATAAGCAGAGCTTTGTTGTAGCTGCTGGAATTATGCAAAACTTTTTCCATTGTGGCCGCAATTTGTTCAACAACTGTTTGCGGAATTTATACCGCGTTGTTTTGCTTTAACCAGATACAAATACTAATATTATTACTGTCTATTTATATTCGTTTACACACTTAAATACATTTCTCGAAACAATACTTCGCCCATTGTGCTTATCATTTTCGATTTGGAATCGGTGAAAGGAATTTAAAACTACCGATTTATAGTATGAATCATACCACTTATTGAAATTTGATGTAGAAATCTTAAATCATTCCAAAAATTCAATTAAATATGTCATCACGCCTTTGCCCAATATGGGTGCGGCACAATAATTGACGATCGCTCAAAAATAATTTTTGATATTTTACTACAAATATTCTCTTTAATGCCCGGTATTATAATGAAATTTATACTCCAGTTAAATTAAATTTCATACTAAATTTACATAAGTTATCCAAATGACAACCAAATTTTGGACGGCAATGTTAAGTAAGTCACAAATAATAATGTGCATTTATTAAAAAACAAATATATTTACTTGCAAAGTAAAACTAAGTGACAGTTAAATTTTTGTATGATATCGGGCATAAGACCTTTAATTCGCGATTCAATTAATTGTAAAAAACGATTGACAATCGCTCAAAAATAACTTTTGACATTTGGGATCAAATTTTCTCCCTGATACCTTTAATTTGATACCAAACTATTTAGGGTTTTATCAAGTTCATTTTTTCAAAATATGTTATTAAATTTATAATTAATTTTTCTTATAAGCGGAAGCGGAGACGGCAAAGTTACAACTAACATTTTTTATCCCAAATATTATTTCTAACATTTTTCATTCGTTTGTTTTGTATTTGTGTCTATATTATTTTGTATCCAGGCAACTGCCACCATAATTCGCATTGCCACGAAACTTATATTTATGAAGTTTTGTTACTGTATATTTTTCTTTTTTATTTCGTTTGTGAGTTCTAGAACTTTCATCCATCCATCCATCCATAATTACATCATGGTCGGAAAATGGAATTATGTATTTCCGTAAAAATTTGGCAATCGATTTTTTCCAGATTGCTCTACTTTCTTATATTACGTAGAACAAAGTAAAAATAGAGAACATGATATATTTTTCCCACTACTAGTAAGTGGAAAGTATGGAGGTTACAAGCTCTCAATGAGTATTTGTTGATGAATTTCTTAATTTTAATAAGTCAAAGCGTAACTGTTAATTCTAATTGATAATCGTAGTTGATAATTGTTGATAATGCAGTCGGCACTTTTAACTGTACCTTTAGGGAGCGAAATTTGACGGTTGCGATATCGTCGGTAATCGGTGGTGACTTACTGTTGTACAAGTATCAAAAAAATACAACATCGTCTCCCTCCTCTTGCACGCGCCTGAACTTGTCGCAGAAGGGGAACTGGAGACAGTCGTACCACCCGTCGGATTACTATAATAAACCCTGTTCGTCATCCGCTAAAAAAGTCATGAAAAACGACATCATTTAAACAACGCTAGGCCTGGTAAAAAATAGGGAAATATTACAACTTCATCATTGCTAGCATTCTTTTTGCATTGTTGCTGGAAATTTGAATGAATGCTGAAAAACGTTGCTGTTTCACGCGAAAGTCAAATGGCAGAACATGCGGACTCGCTAAGAGAAATATGTGGATATGAGGATATATGCAGAGCAGAAACGAGAATCGCTTTTTATGGATTTTTGCGGCGTATTTTATAAACTTGTTATTGTGCGATTTGTTCCACTAGGTCTAGCTCATATAGGGATGGTTTGAAGGTAAGCTGGACTTACAATCAAAAATACAACTGGTAGTGGGTCGGATTTCCCTGTAACTGTATTACTTTTGGACAAAGTCAACCAACGTTTCCGAAATTCGATGGCAAAAGTGAATAGTTTGTATATTTGGGTGTTTTCGAGGAATAGACGTATTGACGGGTGTCTGCAGAGTGCAAGGTATTAGATGCTCTGGATATATTGTTCGAAATGTGAATGTTTCTAGAGCTGTTCGATTTACTGTTCATAAAATGTTCTGAATGTTTGGTCTGTAGATGAAGAAGCTTGAGCGGTGTATAACTGCTGTAAAAATTAGGTATTTGAGAGATGTGAGTCATTTGTGATAGTTTTGATCATCTCGAATGGTTAGTGAAACCAATATATGCGGGTGAGAGGTGAACGATTGTGTGGACGTTCGAGGAATAAGTGGTTAGGTATGATTTTCAATCTATCTGTACAAAGATATTCAGTAAATAATAGTGATAGAAGATTAAATGACATAGGAAAGTTACTGCAGTTTGGCATATAATTTAATTACTATAATTACAATTGCCTAATAAGATACTATAGAAATACTTAATCGTAAGATAAACTTATTTATAGTGGCCCAATAATTATAGAGTGTTGTGACTTAGTCTTTGAATGTATTTTGCTGGGATTTCTTCTTTAACGGAAGACATTTGAAGATCTTATAAAATAATAAAGTTGGGGACAAACCATGAATCACTGACAATTATACAAAGGATTTTTGATTGAAATCTTTCGATGATTTCGATGCTAGAGGTACTTGCTGACCCCATAGTTCGATGCTGTAGGATCAAACTGGCTTGATTATTTTTTATGTAGCAGCAATTTGTTACAGTTATTTTGTTGCGCAAAAGAATAGTGTACCAGAATATTTGATTATTGGTTGATTTCAGGGTTCGACCTAGAATATAATGTTATGTATACATGTAAAGTAGGGCATTAATTAAGTAACATATTATCTGGTGGAATATGCAGTTACGAAAATGTCGAAAGTAGATTCCCTCATAAATTGAAAATTGTCCAAATACGGTTAATACCTCTGTGGTAATGTGATAAATCCAATATTTGATTTCCATGGCAATATCTTCACTCCTTTATAATAATAATAATTTATTTACCAAATAGCAAATACATGCATGGTACGCCAAAATAGTTTACATAAAAAATATAGTGCTGAATTTTTCGTCTGATTCGACGGCTGGTGATCGCATATGACCCGTAAAACCACTACCAAAGCATGGTTACATGATATTATATTTATTTTCTTAGAAGAGTGTTCTCCTAGTAAAGCGCTTCCAAGACCACTGCGTCCCTCCTAAGTTCCTGAGTTCTCTTAGTAATGGCTACATTGAAACTTAACTTTCTGTAGTTAAAGGAAACTTACGCTCTCGTCTTAATGTTTAAGGCTGTATTCTTGAATTATAACCTTGGTGTATTGTTACGAAATTATGAAAAGAGAGCAGAAAAAGGAGGTAGACTACATTTATTTCATAAAAGTTGCTGATACCTCATAATCAAAAGGATGCGACGGAGCCACTGCACACTTTTTCAAGGGGATTGTATTTTCTATTAAAAAGATCATATACATATAATAATCTGTGACATACATCAGACTGATGAGTCCCGTATTTCCTTAAACCACGATATTCTCCAACGGCCACTGTTCTTTTCGATGGATACTTTTTCACCTAAATACTGCGATATTTCAGTAGGTTTTGAAATTGAATTTTTTAAAAATATTAGCAATGCTCATCCATAAATTTACTTTACCCTGATGAGGGCGCAAATGTGTTCCGAAACGTTGATTTTGTAAACACCAATAACTATTTGATTGCATATCGAATAATGTCATTCCTCTTAATGTTTTAAACAATTTAAACATCGATAACTAATTAACTCTAACGGATGTGTGAAACCCTGTTTAAGAGATTTTTAGATGTGTAATAGTTATTTACTTTACTAGTGGGCAAAGTAAAGAATTTCCCACGAGAGAAATTTTGGTTGAATGTGATAATTTTATCGAGTGGGTAATTCCACTTTGCCCACGTGTGCAGTATAACGTGCAAAATTATTTAAAAAAATATTGTTTGAAAGTGACATGCTTTAAATTATTTTCTAAATTAAAATGACGATCGTAGTAGTTATCAAGGTGTTGTGAATTATTATTATTATAAATAAACAATTACTCACAAATGACATTGATCAAAATTTTACCCACTTATGTGTAATCTGTTACTTTCCTTGTTTAAAATCGCTATAGTTACAGAGAATTTATTGAAAGGTATTGGGTAATAACTATTAACAGCCACTGTAATCAAGAGGCTAAACGAGCATCTCGAATTATTAAAATAATTATGATTCGTACCTATCATAAACAGTCACAGATGGGTTTGGGTAATTCGAAAATTCAATTCGATAGATTAGAAATAGTAACTGAGTAACAACGAATTATGGCGTATAATACAGAGGAAACTATGTCTTGTTCAACTTGTAGCCTTCATTATCATTCATTATCATATGATGATTCTATAGCTTATCTTATGAGTCTATCATTGGCTCATTTTTAATCTTGCTATTATATTAGTTATTCAAAATTTATTCAATGGAATAACGTAGACAAAGTACTGGTTTAGTTAGGACGAATGGTCCAATTGTGTTCTGTAATTCTTGTTGTTATCGTTCTGTTAGTCTGACCATTGTAACACTCACCAAAAACATTTTATATTTATTTTATTTAGATTATTTAAATAAAAACTGTTCCAGGAATGGTTAGGTATTTAGGGATATCAACAATACTTTGGGTATTAGACAATTGTCCACTCATATATATCGTTCTGTATTTAATGTTACATTTATTTTTAGTAGGCAATATCAAATTTTACGTTTAAATACGAAATCCATGGTTTCGCCGACTTGCAAAAGCTAGATACGTCAAACTCACAAGATCAATCAGGTGAATTGGATATTATCCAAAGATGACAGAATTAGGAATGATAGGTTTAAATCTTGAATTCCTTTGTAGGAAAATAATTTATTTATTAACTAAAACACAAGCATCTTGGTACAGTAGCAAGCAGATGAAAGCAGATAAATTAATGTATTTTTATGCGTTTGCTAACACAATAAATAATTTATGTCCACATGTTCATGTTCCATCCACCGTGCTCGACATACAGAGGGGTAGCATACACAGCATTAATATATCAGCGATAGGGTTTCCAAGTACTCGGAATTATGCATTGCATTATCGTATCATTATGGAATTTTAATTATGCAAGTTAATTCCAGTGCTTATTTTCAAATAATAATTGTTTATTTACAAGCAACAATATAGGATTCCAGCGAACAAATGTGTAATTGTGTTGCGAATTGTAAGAGGAATGTTTTGAATTCCGAATTCGGGGGAATGCTTATATTAGCAGTGATTTGTTGGCGTATGGGAGTGTTCTAACCTTGTATCCCATTGGGTTGGGTATATTTTTATAATAGTACCTATCCGGTGCTGGATTTACGTGTACGTTAAGGAAGATATCGATTGTTATTAAATATATTGTACAGCTGTTTCTGAAACTACAGAACGAATCATACGAGTGTTTAATTGAATCATAGGATTAATAGTTTCGTAGTATCACAAATGAATACATATTTTTTTCACGACCGGGAGAGAGACTCTATTTTTATGATACCAAAATCATGACAGAAACAGCCAATTTCATTTCAACGGAAGATTTGTGCGCTATTTCTCCCACCGGGAGGGAAAATGCTCAAATAATATCATTTGTTGTGGAAAATGAACAAAATAAAGCAAATCAAAGATAACTATCATAAATTATATTACAATTCAAATAATTTTTAAATACTTATCAACCATTATTGAGGTGGTGAAAATAATAGTATATACACTGCAGGAGAGAAGTGTATTTTTCCCTCGTCGTATTGTACTCTGCGGGAAAAAATCATACACTTCTCTCCCTTAATGTATAATATACTGTTATACGTTTCATTTATTATTTTTTTATTTCGAATAAATATAATATAATTTTTCATCGTTTTGTTTAAATTTTGTTTGTTTGTTTCATTTATGACTTTAGTTTAGTTTATTAATTAAAATGTTATTGTTCCTTGATTAATTAGGTCGAAAGGGTTTTGCCTTTAGGATCTCCCTGGCACACGAAAAAAGTATCATAGAATTTAGCAAACTATTCGATAAACTGAGGATATAGATGCATTTTCTGAAAATTTACCAAAGTGTTTTGTAAATGCTTCTAATTGCTTAGTAAAAATTCGTGTTTAGTTTCTTTATTGTTGTG
This sequence comes from Poecilus cupreus, assembly GCA_963942605.1. Classification (NCBI taxonomy): domain Eukaryota; kingdom Metazoa; phylum Arthropoda; class Insecta; order Coleoptera; family Carabidae; genus Poecilus; species Poecilus cupreus. The sequence continues at coordinate 16,545,099 of OZ012728.1, forward strand.
ACATTTTCAGAAAATGCATCTATACCCACCGCTTACCAAATAATTTGCTAAATTCTACGATTTTCAAAACAGAATACTCGAACTTTTTCACTTTTTTAGCTAATACTACGAAGAAAAGAGAACATAAGCATTACAAAATTGTGACTTTTGTCCATTTCTTTAGTCTGTTTGTTTTGATGATTTCCCGGTATGCTTTTGTCCATTTCCTGTATCAGTGACCATATATAGTCCTATATTTCATTAAAATTTAATGGCAATCATAAAAAAGTGTTCCATTTAAATCGTGCAGCAGTGTGTCAAATCGTCGACAAACACCTACTCCAATTCGAATTGCGCTAAATGTCTGTGGCTATTGATTTTTCCCCAACTATCAAAATTCGATCTTTCTATCTTCTCCGTATAACTTTCCACCCCTATCATCCCCTATTCCACCTTGGTGGCTGCGTCTTCCCGCTCGCGTACCGCGCATGCGTGCCGTCACGTGTGGAGCGTCGGCGCTGCTGCCGGGCCGACGCCGTAGCGCCGCGGCGGCAAAGCTGCGACTCCGACCCGGGCAGACGGCCCAGCGTACACTCGCCGCTCGCCGTCCGTCGATACCCCGTGCACCGTGCAGTGACGCGTCGCGCAGATACCAGCAAACAGAAAACACTACAGACGCAGTAAGTTCTCCATTACTTGATATTACACCACATCCTGTACTCCTACGTACCCTACATAACCAACAACGTAATTATTCCTAATTACCTTGCATCTTTTTGGGCTGTCCCGGCATGACTATACTCTGAGTTCGGACCTTTCTGTAGTCACTAGCTTGATTAGCTGGTCAGCTGTCAGTTGCTCTTTTAAACAACACTAGTGTCCAGTCGATAGATAGTGTAGTGGTTAGGTATTACATTTTGAGCTTTAATCGTACAATTTAGCATATATAGATATACCCTTCTCATTGTGTTTTCTTGTTTAATTTACCCATGTAGACATCGTTTTTGAATACCGAAAGGTATCCCGCATCTTTCATTAGTGCAACGATTATTAATCTATCTGTTCTTCATTCATTGTATTATTTGTATTACCTGTAGTCCTACATTTTTTTTCTTATACACACTAACTTGAAACTTGATTAGCTGATCAGCTGTCAGTTTCAGTTTTATACAACGCAAGTGTAGCTTCATTTAACTGTGTAGGTTGATAGATAGTGTTTAGATATATTAAAAGCTTCTCTTCCTTACATTACAGGAAGCGCTTAACAGTTTTCAATGGAGTTTTGAGCCTTAATCGTACAGATTAGATATATTAGACTTACTGTGATTTCTAGTTTAATTCACCCTCGCAATCATCGTGTTTGAATACCAAATGGTAACTGATGTCTTACATTAGTGCAAAGGTTACCATTCAATCTATGCATCAATTCTCCTCCATACATAGGGCAAACAAGATTCTACTTATGAATCAAATTATTCCTAGTAACCTTGCATCTTTTTTGAGCTGTCCTGGCATGAATTGTTTTCTAGATTTTGACCTATCCTATAGCCTTGCAAATTTGTTTTATACACACTTGCTTGATTAGCTGATCACCTGTCAATTGCACTTTTAAACAGTGTAAGAAAGATAGTGTATAGGTATGTTAAAAGCTTCTATTTCTCTATCAAATTTTGAGCATTACTGAGTCGTACAGATTAGCATATATAGATGTATCCTTCTTATAGAGTTTTCTTGTGTAGTTTAACCTTGTAGTCAAGATGTTTGAATACCAAAGGTATTTTCCATTAGTGCACAGGGTATCAGATTATTCGTGCATCATGCTTTGTATTTGTCAATAATTGTAGTATTCGTACTAGATTCTTGCATGTATCAAATTCCAGTTCTATGAATTTTTAATAACATTTTGGGTAGATTTAGATGTAGGTTTTATGAAAGTAGTGTTCCCACCAAAAGTGTTGAAGTAACCGTCGCTAACGCGTGTGGCAAACATGTGTAGTGCGTAGGGTGTTTGGAAACGGTAATTAGATTTGTTTGATTATCGGGCGATGCGAGGAAAGAATCGCGCGTTCTCCCTTCTCCATCGCCCGGGCTCACCCGGTGAGCTCCGAACGTCGGTACGCCGAGCGTCGGTACGCCGTGCGGTCCTAATAACAAATGTGTGTTTCTCAGGAAGAAAGCTCGTATATCTACCGAAGCATTGCACGCAATATCCGGTCTTTCATAAGGAATTCTTTCGGCAGAAAACTTACTTATACGCCAGGCATTCCACTTTGCGAGTTATCAGCAATTTGAAAAATTGGTTTATTTATTCTGCATGCGGAGGGCTTATATTTCACCGAATCGGTTTTGCTTTTGGATTTCAGTATCCGACGCGAATAACTGTAAAATATTTCTGTGATTATTTCTTAAAACCATTGAAGTGCGTCATTGATTGTCACGTGTCTGTGTCCTGTCATTATTGTAGTAATAATCTCTATAACTTTTGTTTTTCTATATAAAAGTCAGATAGGTATGATGGTTAACATGACAGTGTATTATAATTATTGTTAAATGTGTAACCTTATTTCGTTTTGAATTTGTGGATCAAAAAATAATCTAATTAAATATACTTCGAGAATTTGTGACATATTCTCTACCAATCAACATTAACAATCTCATGATAAAAACAAATTAAATTATCACCTTTTGGTCCGTTGTTAAGGATACCTTTTCTAAATTGACAGCTACTTGTAATTTTGTAATTTAAAGTATCGTGTATTGACAAATGTCCATTTTAATACACCAAAACCTAGGTTAGTACACCGGATGTGTTGCGTTCTGCAGATTTAGGGTGTGTTCTCGTTCTCAATTCGTTTCACAACAAATAATTATTCATTATATTATTTGATTAATAGTAGAAGATATTGCTCGTGAAACCGAAACAGCACATTTCACTTGTCGGTTCCACTCGAAAATATCATTGATGTTAATCATATAAATATAGCTTTTGGTTTTTCTTGACAAATGTCAGACAGTTAGGTTAGGTTAGTATAAATTTGAGGATCCATTAATTAGAAAATAATTCACTAGTTTCTTTTTCAAACTAGTTGCCATTTGGCAATAGCCGCTGACTGTCAAATTATTTTTAATTTGTTCTCACTCTGCTGTTATATTATAACTCACAATTGTCTCGTTTTCCTACAGAAGAGAAGAGCATTCGATGGGGTATTGTTGTTTAGAGATTTGAAATGGGTTAGACATGTTAGAAAAAGTAGCTCGTGATGGATTGGGGAAAAGTTTATCCAGTTGATCGTCCGATGGCAGACAAAACAACGACAGGGGATTCAGATATTTTAAAATAGTATTGGTGAACTTGCAAATCATACAACAATTTTGTAAATAGTGCGCGGGTAACTCCAACCGCTGTTCGATTTATGATCTGTAGCGTAGCATCTCATATCCTGCAGATTACGACATTGCAGCTTCCTCTTCTGAAGTTAAGTAATTAACCAAACATCCATAAATAGTTTCGGTTTCATTAGTGGTTGCTCGATGCTCGGCCCGGCGAGTTTCGAACGCGGTTGCTCTGGGAGAAACGGCGAGGGTGCTCAATCATTTACGAAGAGGCCTTCTGGCTTTTATGTTCTGCTAATCTTAATCGTTTAAGTGCAACTCTAGTAACAAAATATAGTTGAGATTGTACAAAAATCGTTTAGGTAGTAAATGTTATGCATACCTCCCCGAGAATAAGCTCCTTTTGTCCCCTTTCCCTAGTTCCTTACCTAGGGCGATTTCTCCTCTCGCCCCGCTTTCTTTCTCTTCCTGTTCGCCCTCTTCCGCGTTTCGGAGCCTTGCAGACCTGTAGGTAATCGATTCACTCGTTTTATTGGGAAAACTTTCCAAGTTTTAATGTGATATGGATCACGGGGCAAGCCCGTACGTTTTGTTATTCGGATAGATCGCGAAATGTTGTTTTCTTAGATATATCTGGAAGTAGTTTTTCGAAGTGTTTTTCTCAGTTAATGCAGAGGTGGATGATTTAGCACTGCAGCAGTTTAATAAACCCAAATATGCTACAACAAAATCACTATCGAGCGTCTCTTTCTGGGTATATGGTAGTGTTTATACAGCAGTAACTTACGATCAAAGAGGTAGCAGGAACCCAAGGACTTAAACTGTTTAGCGAGCGAGAAATCGCAGGAGCAAGTTTAGTTTATCTTTCCGGGGATTGTCGCAACTACAGGCGTAGGTAAACATGTCTTTCCCTTCATCTTCAGCGAGTTTATCGTCTCGTTGTCTTCAGCTTCTTGGGCCACCTTCGCAAATACGATGGTCAGTGAGAAGATTCCACACTTTGATTGCTGAGGAGGGGTTTTAATCCGTTGCGCAAATACTGCTTGATGAGGGCGGAAGGACATACTTTATTATACAAGAACTACTGCAGATACGGCTATGCATCAATAACCAAATTGAAGCTCATTCTTGCACTAAGCCTAAGGCAGTATAGCTATCATTTGCTGTGTGGATGGATAGATGTGCGTCAGCGTGTTCAATAACTCGGAAACGAACAAAGACAATGGGAAGAACTAAGTTGATTCATAAAATAATAAATTCAGTTTATTTGAAATATGAAATCAACTGCGAAAACAGATAGATATCAAATAAAGAAAAAAATATAGAAAAAAATGACACGTAATAATTATTAATTGAACCCTATCACATTAGGTATTAATTTAAAAGCCTGGAGGAGCAGAGTTAAATTGAAATATACAAAATTTATTGTGAGCGATCGTCAATTGTTTAGTTTTTTTTTTTGTGGTTAATTAAATATTTGCGAGTTTAATGTTAAATTAATAGGCTTCATAGATTGAGAATTACCAAAAAATACTTTAGAACGATCGTCAATTGTTTTTATAGTAGCTATCAAAATTTTATTGATTGTGGAATCAAATTTAAATATTCTGAATGGTGGAAATACATTATCAGATCATTTACCCATTATTTGAACGTAATACTGTTCCAGATAAAACACAATATTACAATATATGATGTCAATATCAAATCATACTTTAATAGTATATTATACGTTACGAGAGTTGTAAGAAGCAAATTACGCACGAAGTGGAAAAATCTTACGCACGAGCCGCGTAGCGTGCGTAATTGCTTTACAATTGGAGTTATGTACTATATTTTTTCTATGATCCCACAGAATTCACTAAAAAACACAAACATATATTCACTGTTCTGCACCGAAAACTAGCTATACTGTCTGTTTCGTGATCGCCATTACCTGCAGGGTTGCCAACAGTGAGAAACAACTAGTCACCAAATGATAGAAGTGAAACTAATTAAACTAAAACGGAAACGACAAAAATTTTATATTTAATTTAATACTAACTTTCTCTCTTGTACGTTGTCAACAAAATATCGTTAAATTATAAATATTATAACTGTGTAATCGACAATTTTACGCACGGCTTACACAGCATATGATTTGTACGTAAATGACCATTTACAGTAGTGGTCGTAGAAAATATGTTTATAAATGCAGAAAAAATTTGAATGGTTACTTGGTATAATTCCAGTTATAGTTTGAAAAATGTTTCTATATATTTGATAATTTGTTTCCTGAATGTCCTAAACTATATCCTCGATGAATGTTTATATATGTATGAATTATAGGAAACGGGCAAGATAAAAAGTTCATTTAATATTGACAATTCCTGTTGCATTTTATCTGTACATTTTTTTTTCTCGTGTTCATATTTCATTAATCATAATTCCTATAAGAAAATTATACCGTGAGTTTCCACTAAGATGCATTATTTACTAACCTGTCACAAATTTATAGCTATATAAGATATACATGGTAGTGTCATAGATAAAATAAAACACAGGATATAAATGTCAAATGAACTTGTCTGCATACTTCAAAGATGTATACTAAAGAAAAATTCGTATGGTTAGGTTGATACATTTCTAGTAATAGTTTGAGAAATGTTTGCGATATGTTTGCTAATTTATTCCCTGAACGTTCTGGACCAAACCCTTTTAAAGTTATGAAAATATTTACAAATTTTAAAAATGATGTTTAGATATGAACAATAAGAAAAGTACAAGATCAAATACTTTGATTACCTATGTTGTATTTTATCTAGGAAATTTATATTAATGCCAGAAAAAGGAATATTGCATCTTAGCTGATATTAATACAGTACAATCAAAATGAACCATTAAATACTTTTTGGGTTTCTTCCACGCAAAATATTAGCTGCAATCGGTCATAAATCAGGGTGATGTTTAGAGAAGAGGAGCCGATAAATGAAACTGTTCATTATTAATAAAATTTTACATGTTTTATTTAAATAAAAATACTGCATTGTATAGTAAGTCTAAGCTAAATATAAAACATCGAATCCGGATAATTGACTCTCTACTGTAGTAGTTATTACTGATACATCTATTATCTATTATATTTCTGAGTATAAGAAAATCTTGTATTTTGGCCAGACTTGCTTTATTTTATATTAATTTTGATTGAAACTGAGGGTACAAGTACGCCATATTAATCTTGAGAGTACACTCTACTGCGTAGGCACTAAGCGTTGACCAGGATTATCTGAGTAATATTACATGGATTACCAGGTGTGAGATGTTTGGTTAATGTCATATGTACTCCACTACTATGACATTAATCTCTAATGGAGGATCAGAGTATTGTCGAATGCATAATATATCCCTCGTTAGATATTATTAATTGATAACAGCAATCATTGTGTGTTTTATTTGCCAAGGTGCCCGCTAAACTCTCGTTTCCTGTTCTTCCAGTTCGAGTCGGCAACTCGTTTCCATTGAACAGTATCGCTGCCTCAGCGGTAAAGTGCTATGTCTAACCCTAACCCAACACACACTGTCTTCTGTGTACGTGTACGTCGCTTTATTCGAGCCTTAGTAGTATGTGTCACATATCTGGTCCACACACGCCATAATTACTTCGCATGTGCAGCTGGGCCCTTTGTTTGCCTCAACAGTGGCGGCTCTCGAAGGGGGCAAACTATGGGGATGGCGGATAGCGTCAGTAGGGATGTGTCTTTTGGTGGAGGCAGTGGAATAGTACCGGTGGAAAGTTTAGTGTCTTCTTTCTTGGATTAATTGAAAAGTGGAGTTGTCCAAAGTTTAAAATGTGAACTAATGGATAGTGGAGAAGTTTGATCACTCTATCAATAAGATATCTCTGTAGCAGCTTTGGAACAATGTGAGTTCGCACACATATTTATAAGATAAATTCACAAGGAATTAAAGGCGAGTGTCTATTAGATGCTCTGGGTACATTTGCTTGAAACGTTAATGTATCTAGAGGTGCTCAAGTGAGGGTTTATAATGGTGTATTAGTTAGACGAAAATGATTGTGAGCATAAATGAAGTAGGGTAAGGTTTAAATCTGTTAATGAATGTTGATAAATGTAAAGTGTTGTTGTTTGAGATGAAATGTTTATATTTTTGAGTAGTAAGTTTTCGGGAGTGGGACGTATTGACCGGGAGATTGTAATGCGTGTGTTTGCAAGGTGCAAGGTATTGGGTGCTCTGGGTATGTATATACGAAACGTGATTATATCTAGAGATGCTCGATTGAGTGTTTATAATGGTGGGTTAGTACGAATTATGTTGTGCTGGGTGAAACTGAGTAGCAATTGGGATTAATGATTGTGAGCATAAATGAAGTAGGGAAAGGTTTAAATCTATTATTGAATGTAGATGAATGTAAATTGTAGGTGTTTGAGAAGAATGATTTGGTGACTGATTGTAATGTTCCTACGTAAGGGTTGAACGTTTAACCGGGAAATTGAAAGGCTGTAGTCTGCAGGTTGCAAGGTATTGAAAGCTCTAAGTACATTTGTTCGAAATGTGAATGTATCCAGCTACAGATGCGCGAATAAATTTTTACAAAGGTGTGTTAGTGCCTACACTAATAGTACTGAATGATGGGTGAAGATAAAGAAGCATGAACGATATATAACTGTTGTGGCAATGAGGTATTTGTGAGGAGAGAGATCGTGTTCGGAATACGTTGAGAATAATGTTAAGAAAGTGGGAGTGAGTCAGATGAGGAGGTTTTGGCATCTCGAAAGGTTGGTGAAACTATTACATGCGGGTGAGATTGAGGGTTAACGATTGTGTTGGCATCGGAGGAATAATTTGTTAGATATGATTGATGGTAAATGTGAAAGTGTTGGTTGATTGTGTTTCAGAGATCGTGCTACCGCACTATGTGGAATACACCGCGTTATTATGTATGTATTTATATGAGTAAATATTTTCGAGAAGTATTCCATCGTAAGATATTTTTCCTCTTCTCGTTCCGCGCGGTGTCTCGCGGCAGTAAACTCCAGATAATCTTCGTTCCGAATCCAGCGTATCTCGAAGGCATCCGCGCGTACATCCGCTTACGCAGTTGGTTCGCATGATCACACCACCTCTGTGAGCCACTACGCGCTGATGTTCGCCGTCTTGAAGCTTGCAAGGCAGAGGAAAGATTCCGGAGCCTTAGGCGCTGATATATTTCTCGGGGAGAGTGTAGTGCTTCTATGTTTGGTCCACACATTCGACAATTACCTGCAAAAGAATTACAGTAAACTATAGTATAAATTGAGAGGAGGGATAGCGACTCTGCGACTGGAGTAATTGATTTTTGTGGGCAGAACCGCGTTCAAAATAAATTTCAGTTCCAATAGGTGTTTTTTACTATATAAAATTTATAGAAATTCGTCCAAATTGAATTAGGGAATTGTATGTGTCACTCGGCTGCGCATGTGCTGGCGGAATTCACTGTCATTTATCACAAAACGTTAACGTCAAGTGAACCAGTAGCGTCGAAGCGTTGCTGTTTCCTCGAAAGGGCCAGCAAATTTTCACTAATATTGGCTGATTCTTTCTGTGATACACCACCATAGAGCTCGCTTACATGTGGCTTGAGTCTGTGGGTGTGTACTTATTAATTAAATTTAACAAATTAAGGCTTTCGCGCACGGAACGTCGGTTTGTGTTCGGTTTAAAATGCACATAATTTATGAGTTTCCACATATACTGACACTGAAATGTTTTGTATTAGCACAATTGTTATATTATATAACGCAGTTGTTGTGTATTATCTGCAAGCTTTTTACTGGTATTGGATGCACTAGGTACATTTGCTCGAAATGTGAATGTATCTAGAGCATGTTGTAAATACATATGTAGATGACGCATTGCGCTTGTAAGTGGAAAGGGAAAAATATGGTGGACAATAATAATGTTCGCTAAACTTAAGTGGAACGAACAGACAATTTAAATTGTATTAGAATCACTCCAATATGTATTTCTAACGGTCAATTGAACCCTTAATTTTGACACGAGGTGTACTATTACATTTGTAGAATTAATGTCATTTCTTGAATAAACCTCTTAAATAAATAAAGGAGGTTATGTTTCACATACTTCCCGGTAACATAATCTCGTGACTCTTAAGTTTAGCGAAGGTTCTGATTGATTTGCAGTGCACTGCCTTCGAAATGAGCCACCTATGTAATTACACTAAGATCTAGAGAAACACGATTGAATATTTGTGATGGTGCGTTTAGTGCCTACATTGATGTATGGTTCAGAATATTGGGTGTGGATGAAGAAGCAAGAACGACGTCTAACTGCTGTGGAAATGGGGTGTTTGAGAAAAGTGTGACGTGTATAGTGTTAAAAAGTGGGTGAGAGTCAGTTAATGTGGTTTGGACATCTCAAAAGGTTGGTGAAACTAATATATGCGGGTGAGATTCAAGGTGAAGGATTGCAGGGCGTCCGAGGAATAAGTGGTTAGGTATGATTGATGATTTGTTGCGTTAACGACTGACTCCGAGTGTGAAGAATAGACGAGCATGTATGATTGTGGACGAGGCGAAAGTAGTGAAATATTTGGAGGTGTTTGATAGGCCGAGAAGTTATTGTATCCCGATTACATTGGTGTATGGTGAGTATGAGACTAAGACGAATGTTTTTAGGAAGTAGGAGTGAGTCAGTTGAGGTGGTTGGTGAAACTAATATTTGCGGGTAAAATTGAGGGCGTCCGAGGAATGAGTGGTTTCGTATGATTGATGCTTTGTTGAGTGAACGAATAATTCCAAGTGAGAAAGTGGTGTACCAGGATAGAAATGTTTGATTGTTGTTTGATTGTGTTTCAGAGTTTGTTCTGCCCTACTCAGTGGAGTGGGATGTAGCGTCATGTTATGTATGTATGTTCTTACCGATATTTTTGCGTAGTAATATATGAAGCCTTGGAGTGGTTGGCTGTCGGAATATATCTGTTCTACCCTAGATGTAAATTCTAGGCCAATAAAATAATTCAGCTTGTAGTGCGGCTTAGTTTCGCTTCACCCCAGTATCGCACGGGGATTTGTCACATTGTTGTGCATTTCAAAATCGTTTATTTGATTTGTGTTCGAGATTCGGTCGTTATTCTTCGCGAAGTTCCGTGCGAGTGGATCTCGGTCAATTTCCCCCGAGCTTATCTGCGATGGCTGTTTGTAGTTCTGCTACTTGTGTTGTTTTCCATCTTCTACCTCGTCAGCAGTCGGCGGGCGCCACCTACTTCGATCCGCACCTATCGCACATATTTGCGACGCAAGTCGAACATTCGCGAAAAGATTTACACCTAGAACACAAAGATTCAACCGTAATATTCGTCCGCAACACCTACGCAAGCTCTAGGATTTTACCTACCTTTACCAACAATTCTTGTTTAACTAATAGGTTTAAAATCTGGACAATTGACAAACTATTTATGTTATCTCCCGCATAGAGGAACCAGGCGAAGAACTAGCTATATTAATGATGAGGACTTACTTCTCTAAATGCGTTTAGTACAAATACGTGTAATCATTTTGCTAAGATAGATTCAAATGACCACTGACTTGGTAGACAAATTGTGTAATGTTAATTAATCTCTGTAAGTTCTGCTGTTCATGAGAACTAACATCTATAAGTACAAACACAATAATTATAATAATATTGCTATCGTGGAACAGGGTCGGAATTTCATCGGTTTCATTGACCGAATGTTTTACTTACATTAGCAATTTTGCTGATGGTCAACTGTAACGAACCGCCGACTTATAGTCAATTTCAAATCACTCAAACCTACCTGTGGTCGTTTATTCCAACATGCAAATATATTATCAAGCTATATCCCACACGGTTGAGTAGTAAGATCCCTGAAACACAGTAAACTTCCTCCACATATTCCTATTTTTACATATTTCTTGAAATACGTATACTGTGAGTTTCAGTAAAGATGCATTATTGACTTTCTCTCATTAATGTCACTATGGATATCAGTTATACCTATGTGGTACTGTTCCATATAATATGTAACATAGTATGTCAATGTTACATGAATTTGTCATCATTATCATATATTGAGTTGTTTTTTCACGACATGGCAAGATACCCCACCGTTCTTCTCCCGAAATAGTGAGGAAAATGTGTTTTTACTCACTGTAGAGGAAAATATAGAAGTGATTTACAAAAAAATATAATGTAAAAATTATAAATATATTTTTAATTTTATTTAAAAATCCTTATTTTAGTGATATACATGCTTTAAATTATCTTCCAATCATGTCTTATATATTTCTCTTTCTAGATTAAACCACAATTTGACAATTTTAATTTAGATTTAAGATTGGTTCATTGGTTACACAGTTCCCTCACCTTGCGTCTGATAACCTAACTTTTGACGTGTCAGTTATGTTGTCAAAGTGTACTTAAGGTCCGGGTAAATCGTTTTTAAAAACATGTCGTGAAATGTTGTGTATAACGCGAAAAGAAAGCTCTTCTTCTACTCTCGCTCGAATTGCCGCATTCGCTGCGCTCATGATGCAATCTTCAAGTTCGAGTGGGAAAAAGAAACGCTTTTTTTTAATATGACAAATAACTATTACTAATGGTTACTTGGTACAATTCTAGTTATAGCTTGAGAAATGTTTGCTAATTTATTTCTTGAACGTCCTGGACGAAATCCTTTCACAACCCATGTTGCATCGTATCTGAAACACTAGGGCACATTAGGAAATATAGCATCTTACTTGTGACTCGGGGTATAGAGCAGTACTTTTACAGTAAGGGATAAAAACGGTTGTGTTTTTAATTAAATTCGATGTATATAATTATATATTTACTCATCAACTGATGCAGCAGTCGGGACAACGCAATAAATTTGTTGTAGTGCATGTTCATAACTCTTTTCAAGCACATCCTGACCCGGCCAATTGATTTGTGGAACAAAATATCCTGATAGAAATTTCAACCCAAATATATTTCCCATTGAAACGTCATTTGATAATCCCGCTCTAAAAGATAAACGAAAACAATCGCACGGTCGAATGGCCAGAATGCTCGGGCAGCATCACGAGCCAGAGTGAATCGGGCGCAACTGTATTTGCTGGGGAGCGGCTCAAACCGAGATTCCCGGAGACAAAAGGAATAAGTAGAATCAAATAAAAAAACTTCAAAGCAGGGATGAGAGCAAGAAAATGTGATTTACACAAATGGTGGTAAAGCAGTCCCGAAATTGAATGAGATTTCACAAACTTAAAGCAGGGACGGCCGACGCGTCACCGCTACCGGGGCATTATTATACTTCGGGCCCATTCATTGACCTATATAAAACGCCACCAAAAACATCACCCTCTTCAACAGCGCTCACTTTCTCGCGCGCAACCGCCAAATTATAATTAATAAACTAACCACAAATAAAACTGTGGCAACTGCTGTTGCAGATCTTGCGGAAATACATGTTTTGAGATCCCGTGCAATAACTCAGAAATGGAAAACATAGGCTAATGAAACTTCCACAGCTGAGTTCATTTTGAAGCGGAATTTAACTTGATGTGATGTATTCTTTTATTATTGTTGTATTCGGTTGCATCTGTTGCAGTTGTATATATAACTAGTGTCTATAGTAATAATAATAATAATAATAATAATAATAAATTTATTGACTGCAGAAAATTAGTACAAACTAAGAGCTACGAACAAGTCATAAAAGAGTATACACACATTAAAAATATCAATACAATAGAGTTAGTTTAAAATTTAACCAAAAGGTTAACATACGAGTAATTAGTAACTAATTGGGTACATACATTCACATAAATAAATAAATAAAAATCTTAAGTAAAGACATTTAAAATAATAAATAAAATAAAAATCATGCATGTAATAAAACAAATAAATAAATACGTGAACTGGTAAAGTTGAACATAAAAAATTAAAATCAAAGAAAGATATTTAACAATAGTTTAAAAATTCGTTCATGGAATAAAAACAATGATTTTCCAAAAAAAATTGTTAGTTTTACTTTGAAAATATTGAAATTTTACTTGATTTAATGTTAAGAGGTAGTTGATTGAACATGATATTTGCTTGGTACGAGCAATTACTTTTAAATTTACATGAGTTATGTTTGGGAATAGGAAAATTATCTTCATTTCTACTATTATACATGTGATCAAATCTATTATTAAATGTAATATCTTTCTTGAAACAAAAACACAGATTTTCTAGCATATAAACACAAAATAATGGCAGTATATGTAGGTCTTTAAAGGCTTGTCGACAAGAATCATAAGGGGATAATTTAGCTAGAACTCTAACGGCCTTCTTCTGTGTAATGAAGATCTTGTTGCTGCAGGATAAAAAATAGATTAATGACAAATTTATTAAATAAATTCAGAACGAACGCTGAAAAAAGTTTAAAACTGAAGATATTGACAATAAATTATATGATTAATAATACATTTCATTATAGTCGTAGTTGAAAACAAATAAATATGTCACACAACTAATAATTCCTTGTCGAAGTCAGCATCTCTACGATTGGAGTTCTTGGCCCTTCCGCCGCCTTTACTGTGATGGAGTTTCACTTCCAATCTGACATTAAGCATCTCTGTGCCCGACAGAGACAGAGCGCACTTAATTCCGCTTTATTCCTTGCGCGTCGACGAATTTATTAAAAAAACAAAAGCACCAGGATTGTTCAACGCCTGCTCTGCGAGCTTGTAATTTATTTTTATATAAATAAGTAATTGTATGGCTCTCCAAGCGTTCAAAGTTTCAAGTGTTATTGATTGAAATGTTAATAATTTAATAACGTTAAGGAGCCGGAAGCGATATCGACGGTGACATTTGCTACACCTCGGCTGTACTTCCGGAGGGATGTGTACGCGGAGAGCCATTCGACTGAATATAGAAGGGGCATATAAAGAATATTCAGCAAGATGTTACTGGGAGGAGGAACTCAGTGGTTATTCTATGTAGCTAAAATTGTCTATAAAATTATAATATAGAAGAATATGTGGATAATGAAGATTGTGAGTTGAACAAGAGATGGTTTCCTTCGTTGTATATTGTTTCTATTTACTTCTTTATGTTGTTTACTGGTTTTTCTGACGAAGAACTACATGCAGTAATTCGAAACGTTGAATATTAATATAATTTTGCAGAACTTAATCCAAAATTATTATCATTTATTGCTATAAGATCTGAAAGCTTTTTCGAAGGGTTTTAATGTTTCGGTATGGAGATTAAGTAATTCTTTGGGACGGCAGTCAAAATTGTATTAATTCCTAAAAGTCAAACAATTTGGACATAATAACAATAATTGTTATATTGTTTATCACTGTAGTTCCACTGAGTACTGCCATTATTATAACCGAAAGGTCGGATTTTTAAAAATGAATAAACTTTTGATAGTAGTTCCAAAGAATTTACTATTTTATCTTGTCGTCAATGTTGATTATTTAGTGAGGAAAATAGTATACCAGTCAATCAAGTGCAGAGGGAACCACATGGATAAAACTGTTCACGGGTTTCGAACTGAGGTTTTTATAATCCGCCACAGAGCTATTTATTTACTTCCTGCAGGAGTTATTTATATACTTACGGGCTCTGCAACTGCAGATCTCTAGGAAAAGCTCTTAACCCTTAAATTTCGAATGGGGGTACATTGTGGATACCACTGATGGTGTTTTGTTTGTTCAGATAAATATCTCCTGTCCTGAAATTTTATACTTGATACATTTATTATCTATTAAAATTTTTAAAAAATTAAGGCCTTATACATGTAGTTATTTCTTATTTAAGTTTCTATTCCATGAACAATACAAATATATTAATATATTATTAATTAATCCAATAAAAACCTGGAGTTTATTTCGGACCCCCATTAGGAAAGAACGTACATTCTAAGATAAGGTATCGGAATTTAAGATTTAAAAAGACATCAAGCTTTTAATAATCATTCGATATTACCAATTCCAACATTCTATAACAAATTGTTACGTATCAAAATGAAGCCAGTGTTGGTACAATTACTTATTACAGTTGATTTTCATAATGTCTTTTTTGTAATTCCAACCTTGGAAACAACATTTAACGCACGCTATATTGACAACCAGAAACTTGCAATTCGAGCACTCGTACGGTAGAAACACTGGGTTTCCCTAGGCAATCTACAGCAAAATCATCTTCTAAATAACAAGCTGATTTTCGTATATCAAAACCTACAAAAATCATCGATGATCACCAATAATGTATAAATATGAATACAAATTGTTTTTTCAACTGTCTCATTAACAAATTCCTTAGCAACCTGTGATTTCTATTACTTTTCTGTTGTAGAATTAGTATTTTCAATAAATTTCGTTAAAAATAATGTTGTTCGTTACAAAAAGCATTGTACAAACCTCTTGCGGAAAAATGTTATCTCCGCAATTCACCAATTCTAATAATCGCTCATGTAGGAAGAGTGTCTTCCCGCACTTTGTGTGAAATAACGATATTGTGAACGCAAAATAAAATCTCTTAACTGACACAGAAAATATAAATATCCTTATAATCATCACAGGATATAAAGGGAAAATTCCTGTATCATATAATGCTTACAGCTATATCATCCCATCCTAGTTCTAAATATCGCAGTGGATAAAATCATGTTTGTGTTAACCACCATCCAGTTCCAGCGTTCAATTTAATTAGTTAGTAATATAAGCGTAACAATCTATCTTATTTGTGGTTTGTTATCTATGCAGTGATCCATATATTGAGCAGATAATTATGAAATACTCAAGATTATCTCATTTTCGCAGTGCGGCAACATCCAATGTGAAACATTAAATTATCTGGAGCAACCTGTCATTTGGAGCGTGTCACGGAACGATATACGTTTGATGTTGTATTGGTGTAATACCTATTGCTGTTGGAATAATTTACTTACGCGAGTAGAGCGTTAGGGATGGTTATTATTTTAAATGAAATATTCTACATTGTTTAGACAATTTGTTGTGTTAGTTTTGATGGTCCATTACAACGCAATAACTATTAGAAATTTTACCGATAAATTCTTAGCTCTCGATACATTACCTACGATATACAAAAATATTTTGATATGTTTGTTGCAAGATAGTAGAATCAAGGCCTACACAGATATTATAATACTTTTGTAGCTTAACTCTTAACTGGTATAGTGGGCTCTTTATTGTAGGTAAAAAAATGGAAATTTGCGAGAAAACTTGATGTTACATAGTTATTTACATTTATTTATACAGAACACGCATAAAACTAAAGAAAATAAAATTAACATTCAGCAAATAAAAAATAAGGAAAAAATACTTATCCTTTGATGCATCCTCTTGGTTATTGGGGTGTAAATCTGCCAAAAATAATTTTCAGGAGCCAAACGGGAAAAATTACAAATTAGTATACCTGAATACATCACCTATGATATAAAATGTATACCGTGTGTCCCACGTAAAGGTTGGCATAGGCAGTTAACATTTAAAAACAGTTTTTTGTAAATAAAAAGTGTCCGGCAAAAAATTATGCATCCAAATTTTATATCACAATACTGCCAACATCCCTACATCTTATTTAATATAGATTACTTTATTTTGATACCGCAATTTAATGAAATTAATAATAATAATTCCTAATTTTCCGCCTACTCTTTTTATTGCTACTGACGTGTAGTGTTTGCAATTTGTTTCAAATATTTTAACCTGTCACTGTCATCAAGAATACATTAAATGTCGAGAACCGTGTAAATATTATTAGAATGTATTATGGGGGCGCAGTGCAAGAAAAATATCTGAATACACCACAGGAATGAACGCTGAATAATTTCCATCGCCAGAAATTGACAGTGACAGATTAAAATATTTAAAAGAAATTGCAGGTACAATACGTCAGTAGCAATAAAAAGAGTAGGCGGAAAATTAGGAATTATTATTATTAATTTCATTAAATTGCGGTATCAAAATAAAGTTATCTGATTAAATAAGATGAAGTGATATTGGCAGTATTTTGATATAAAATTTGGATGCATAATTTTTAGCCGGACACTTTTTATTTATAAAAAACTGATTTTACATGTTAACTACCTATGCCAACATTTAATTGGGACACACGGTATTTTAGGACAATAGCAAAGAAATAACAGGGCTGTTTTTTACTTACATTTGCACCTGGGGTAAATAGCTCCGTGGTAACGTGTCGGACTGTGGATCGTGAGATCCTCAGTTCGAATCCCACTGCCGACAGTTACAAATTTAAATTTACCCCTGTGGTTCCCCCTCCACTAACATCCTTGGGGGCTATGACTTGACGGCTGGTAACCGCACTTCATACGAAAAAATATATCACCTACCGAGATCTGCGTAAGCAGAGTGCCACACCCGTAATGGGTAAAAGGCGTGATGATATATTTATTTTATTTATTTTTTTTATTTGCACCTCTTTTTGAATCTGTTTCAATTTGAAATGTGAGTTTGCTTTCTGCATTAGAAATATTAGAATCAATCTATTGTATTTCGTCATTTTTCATCTCTCTCGATAATTAAAATATCATACAACCTACTTTCAGTTAAAAAACACCGATACATGTTAATAATGAAATCAACGTAATTGGTACAGTGAGGTCAACAGAGACCCCAATTGTTATTATCTCCTTAACTAAGAAATATATAAATTCGTGTGACCGTCACTAAGTCGAGTGTGTCGATTCATGAAGCTACTGAAAACTCAAACATTTAGTTACAATTTTTAAAACTAAACAACTAGATTTAAAAACACTGGGATCTTCAAAGACCTCACTATACCAGTTAAGGGTTAAGAACGCCCTATTAATATGAATTGGGACAGATATCTTAATATTTTTTTTGTGTCTTTCAGATGGTGACAAGAACGAAGAAAATATTTGTGGGCGGCTTGTCTGCACCAACCACCCTCGAGGACGTCAAGAACTACTTCGAGCAGTTCGGCCCGGTAAGTCTTCTTACAATGCTTTACAGTCTTAACACTTATAAGACTACATATTCTGTAATAGTTAACGAAAATATGTCGATTGGAGAAAATAAAGGGAAATAATCTTCGGGAGCAGTCCTTTTCTTCACGTTTAAATTTAAAATTTGGTCAAAAGGACTACTCTCGGAGTTTATTTCCCTTTATTTTTTCCTATCTTCACTTGAGTTAACTACAATGGATACATTTTGCTCTCTTTTTGTGCATGCAGAAATAATAGTTTATAATATCTACGATACTATAGAGCCCTGAATTTTGTAGGGATGCGTTACGAACGCGGATATTTTTGTTCTTTTTTAAAAATTACATCTGTTGAAGAAAACGTTTTGGCAATGGTTGTTCTTCCTTTCTTGAACATCAGATGAACTAAAAACGACCTATACTTTTAAACGAAAAATTTTCCTATGGCTTTCTAAATATTCTATATACCATGTTTATTACTGAGAAAATTGTAATATCCTTAATTTCTTTGTTCATTTACAATGTCCCTTCTTCCTTTGAAAACTGACCGCTTCAAGAAGTAGATAATTGTACTATGAGGGTCGTTCAATAAGTAAGGTAAATTTTCTCAAAGATGGCACTACTGCAGTATTTAAGCATTTCGCCATAAAGTAACATTCTATGACATAACCTATACCAAGTTTGTGTCAGTTTTGGCATTTAATTTACGATTGGCAAACTTTTAAAGTAATGCTAAAAACAAGTATTGTCAACAAAAAAAAGAACCAATTTTCGAGCTGTGCTTAATCATTTTTAATTTAAAGAAGTGAACGTCTACGTAAATCAAAACCGAGTTGGACAATGTTCTTCCAGACTCTACAGCAGCATTAGGTTATTTAAGAATGTTTAAATTGATTTATTGTGCACCAATACTCGTAAATGTAATAGCTGTTTAAATTTGTGTCATCGCTTTTGATGCATCCAAAGGATTCTCGTCGTACTTGTATTGGAAAAGAAAAACTTGGCTTAAAAATTAATCATTTTAAAAATAAATGTGAAATTCTAAGGCCAAGTACAATCTAAAAATTTAAATCTAATTCCTGGGCATAAAAGTAATAAGAATAATCTAAATACGTATTATTATAATTAAGATGTAATCATCAGTAGAAGTAATAAAGATAAAAGGTCAAGAATTACCACTTACTTGGTTTACAAGTTGTATAAATTTTATTTTATACCTCTTGCATCTACTGATTATGATAACTTAGTTATCTAAATACATATTTGGATATTTATTATTACTTTAAGACAGGAGTTAGATTTAATTTTTAAGATTAATCATTGTTGTACATATTTGCGTTTTACAATATAGTTTATATTGCGTATATTTTAACCTAAATAATTTCGCGTTTACTTCTTTCGCTTGGTGAACAAAGTTATGAAGAAAAATCACGATATATTTTAATTAAAAATATAAAAAATATGTACATTCTTTGATGAATGTAAACTATAAACAATATGACGTTTATTGTAATACCTTGCGTATTATTTTTTGCCGACCTCTGAACTACGGGCATATTTATCATCAAAGATAAGAATCATGGAAAATTGAGGAAACGTCAGAATGATATATTTGTTTACAACAATAAATTCCCCGTATTACCAATTGAAATCAAACGCGATTAGAAGTCAAATTCGGGGCCTATCCTACAGGAAATTATAATGTTCCTACCTTGCTATTTCACCTCCCGAAGTTTCATCCCCTTGCAGTACTTTTGCCGGAAATTACAGAATCAAACTTAAACCCGGATCTAAGATGGGATAGTAACTGTTTCTGGAGGGATGAAAGTGCAAAGTTTCGATCCTGTGATAAACGATTGATGAGGAGGTTTAATTAATACTTGGTGTTTGGAGAAAGCCCTGGAATTGGGCCTTGTAGAACGCTTGATCAATAAGGGAGCCTTGGTTCTTTATTGGTCAATAAAACAAAAATACTACATTGAATCTAACTAGCTTTTTAATACAGATTAGAATTGTTGCTATTAGATATTCAAAGTCTTGATACAAGTCCTTTTTACTTTCTTATACAAAGTATAAGGAAGTTTTGGAATCATGAAAAAAATCGCAGACGAGAATACATATTTTGACGTCCATTGAATCCGTTAAGACCAATTTCTCAATGATGTCTGTGTGTGAGGATGGATGTCCGTGTGCGTAATATCTCATGAACGAGACAAGATATGTAAACGAAACTTGGAATTTATAAGTTTTTTAAAAAATGAAGAGCTGAGTTGATTTTGAATGAAACTGAAAAACCGGAAGAGGAAGTTTAACTGGACACACAAAACAATAAATACCATTTTTTTCAAAAATAGAATCAGCTGTGAGAAAAAATTTCAAATGAAAGATGTCATATGACATTCTCTTGCATTACATGCAAGATCTTTTATTTCTTTTGGAACGTCTTCAATGTCTTCATCCATCTCAACACTTTTTTCACTTTGACAATTTGATAAATAACTTTTTTAACAAAAGCAACAAATGCATAACAACGAAGCACACTTTGAGATGTAATTAAATGTTTTAAATATAGGTATTGACATAATCATATTTTAAGACAAAATATTTTCATGCAGTTCTACATAATCGGACTTTAGAGACTCGTCCAATAAAGACCTACATTATGTACTTGTTACATAAACTACTATTATTATATTAATTAATGCGTCCGTAAAACATTCTTACCCAAAACATAGTTGTACTTCAATTTCACGAAATATCACTAAAAATTGGCATATACTTTTATTGCATTTCTATATAATATAAACCCTAAAAAACTCACTGGTGCAGAGCGCATCATCATATCTCTTAAATTTTTCGAGATATGGCGGTTTTTGATGTTTTTAGAAGTGCAACTTTGAGGAACTTCAACTCAAAAATTACGCAAGGTATCGAAAAATACTCTTCAATTTTGTGTTATTCATGCATATTATAGCACAATAACAAATTTTAAAAAATTGAAAATTTTTGAATTTTTTTTCAAAATTTCGATAAGCGATATCTCAAATAATAAACGAGATACGAACTTGCAGACTAAACCATTGGATTTAGCTCATCGAAATACATAAACCCTAAAAATTTCAGAACATTCGGATTGTGGGTTGAAATTTTAGAGCAAAAAGTCTTAAAATGGCCTTTTTCAGGCTAAACGTCAAGGGGTACCCTTTGACGGTTTGCGCCAAAAAGGTAATTTTTACACTTTTTGCTCTAACTCCATAACGCGTAAAGTAATTTTAATGAAATTTTGCATACTTATGTATTTTGACGAGCTGAATCGAATGGTCTGTATCTTTTATATTTTTCGAGTTATCGCCTATATAAATTTGGGGGAAAAAATCGAAAAATTTTAAAATTTTCAAAATTTGCTAATTTGTAATAAAATGCATGAAACGCACAGAACTGAGTCTATTTTTCAATATCTTTAATAGATTTGAAGTTGCAGGCACTCAAAGTAGCATTTCGAAAAACATCAAAAATTGCCATATCTCTATAAATTTAAGAGATATGATGATGCGCTCTACAGCATTGAGTTTCTTAGGGTTTATATTATATAGAAATACAATAAAAGTATATGCCAATTTTTAGTGATATTTCGTGAAATCTGATATTGTGCAGAACTTCTTAACATGTATTTGTTGTCAATGGTAAATGAACTTGTATTAAATTTTCTTATTAGTACAGATATTATAAACATTTTTCAAATTATAACCACAATCCTCGATTAAATAATTGGGCCATATTGTGTAGTTTCAGATAATGTAACAATTTACTGATCTACAGATAAGTTATCCTCAGGAGTGAAGCATCAATATAAAATACAAAGTAATCTTTAAAATGTTTTTAGTTGTCAAAAAAATAATAAAAAACATGTCAAAATATTTTTTTTTTGGCAACTATATGTTAAACATTACTTTTTATTTTCCATTGACGCTTCACTTCTGAGGATGACCTATGTAATACACACTGGTCGAAGAGCATCAGAGATCATCAGAGAGCTCTTCGATAAAACAACAACGAATACATCGAATATCAAATGACATAGATATTAAAAATGTTTTAGTTTTTGTTCCCATAGTAACTAACATTATAGATATATGTTCTTAAATATATTTCTATAATCTTAGTTACATACTAGTTAGATACTCTATTGCATTAAGTGAGGACTTTTTATAAGTAAAAATTAATTCTAAACACTTTTTAATTCTTGTTCTTTTGCTCTAAAATGTAAAGGAGAGCCCATTCAGCACATTTTAAAAATTATTATACACTAAATTTCAGATTTATACTTATAAGAAAGTTGTGCTAAAGTACAGGACTAATAGATCGCTAATTCACATGTAATTTGTAGGTTAAACCTAGGAAAAGTACAACGTACAAAAGTTATGTCATTTGTTTTAAACGTGCGAAATTTGTGACGTTAGTAACTTAACGATATGCTCAGTAAATTAAAATAAATGCGGCAACAACTGTTCCATAAACTATTTTATGAATATTTAGGGTACATTGTGACGAGCCATTAAGCATCTTAATATATTACGAATGACATCATCCTTACGCAAGTTTGGCTAATGAAATCTGAAATGAGATAATCTGGATGGAATCTTATTCATCTTGCTTATTGAAGAATTGGCACAAACTGGCGACAGGTGTAAGGAAGTAAGAATTTTACAATGCGTAAATCATCCTGAGAAATTAAATTTTGGGACTCGGTATTAATTAAATCTTTGGTAATAACGCTACGCTCATCAATCGGAAACTTACATCTCGACAGAACTTAGTTGTGGCGGATTTTAAATGGTAATTTAGAAGGACCCTATACCTTGTTAACTTGTAGATATATTAGGGATGGAATTGAAATTTGGAATATAGGAATTTCAATGCTATTTCTTTGATATTGGTGTACGTTTTTACCTATTTACTTTACAGCAAAGGTGTTAGGTCTAAATGAATAAAATATATGCAATAAGGCCCATTTTGTTACCTAAATATGAGTATTTCACGATATGCCAATCAAATTCAAATCAATATTGATTAGGAAAATTGTAACAGGGCCATGGAAAATCAGACAAAAACGAAAATTATTTAACCTTCCAAAAGCAGGTTAAGATTTATTTATTTATTTGACAGAAATAAATGGAAAGAAAATTCGCTATTATATCATTACAGTCTTCTACGAAATTTCCCAAATAATAACAGAACACTGTAATAAATAAAACTAAATCTGTTTCTAGAAATATCAAATATTTTTCGTGTTACAATTTTCCTAATATTGATTTTAATTTGATTAATACATAACGAAATACTTATATTTAGTTAAACAAATGGACCTTATTGCATGCACCTTTAAATTCTGCACAACTTTTACATGTACACTTTACTGTAAAGGTAAAAATTTTACAGCAATATCAAAATAATAGCATTGAAATCCCTATATTCCACATTTTAATTACACACGGTATATAGTCTTCTACTGTACAAAATCACTAATTGTTTCATATTCATTACTAGCCTTCGTGCATCCTGCAGTACAACGTTCCTTTTCTTCAGAATCTTTTTGACATCCCAGGTGTCTCTTGGTCTTTCAGGATCCTTCTTTTCCTTCACGGTTTCCTGATTTATTCATCCTTATCATATGGCCCCACCATGCTAATTCTCTTATTTCAATGAAGTCTATTGCAATTATTTGTCCAATTGTCCAACATTGTTACTCCTTGTATACTTCATAGATTTTTCATTTCTATCACCTTAATTTTGCTTCTAATTCTCTGAGACAGTACCTATGACTCGCAAATGTATGTCAATATAGATTTGTATACTGTCACTTTTATTTTCGTATTGATTTCGTTTTACCTCCCGCATATTTAAATTTGAATGTTTATCAATCAAAAGTGGTAGATTACTTAAAAACTTTTCAGGTTTTTTGGGTTCTCAGTAAACAAATAAGTTATAGTAAATTTTCAAAAAGATGCAGTGTTGGCTGCCATTTTTATTTATTTGTATTTTGTACCTTTTAGGAATTAAAGTTTTCGGGAAGCCATTCATTTACAAATATAGACGGTTTAAATTTTGATGCCATTTCAACTTTACCTCTGTGGTAACACTTGGAGGCTTGACATTTATAATGGGTTATATCTATTTTATTTAAATTTAGTTCTATTCTGAAATGTAGGATGTTGATTTCGAAGGACGATACCCGCGTAATAATATAATCTCGTTTTTCAAATTTGTCATATTGTTACAGTATCCCTCATATACGAAAGTAGATAGAACAAATTTTGCTTTATTATGTAAAAATATGCATCATAGAAAATGTAATAAAATCAAGGAGCTTATGATCGTTAAGGTAACGTAGTCGAGAAGGTGCACTCTCAAACAAAGTATGAGGAAAACTTCCAATTACCATAGCTTACATTGAGCCCAAATCATTCGCAGTCCTACTCCTGGCAATAAGTTAAGTCCGCAAGTCTCCATTTTGGCAACTGCTGCCTCCAACGGTGTAACCCTATAAAACGAAACGATCCGGGAAAGCTGGTCCGGAATTTGTGAAGCGCACGGACTCCGGACCATTCCACCGGAGCCGTACAACTCCGGGGTCGATCAGGCGGTAGGGGAGTCATTACCCAACGCGTCATTAGACTTCGGCAACGCGAACAGTGGCGGACATGGCCGAACATGGCCGAGTGACGCTCATTAGGATGGTGCATAGGGTCGGATAATGAGGTGACCCTGACGAATGACCCTTGTGAGATCGGTGGAAGGTAAAACTGACACCTCACTGTTCCTGCAACATAGAAGGCAAATTGTTACACCACTTAAAAGAAACCACGACGAGTAATTTTACTAACTTGTATTACAATAAATCTAGTTGTTCCAATGTGTATTGCCTACAACAAATAATCGATATTGCTTGAGTTGTCCTAGAGTGAAATAATAATGTCTATATCAATACAGCTTTTATGAGTGATTTGCGCTGACGCTTCTGATTGTCAATTGATGAGGCTTCTGTCTAAATATCTTCCCATCCTCTTCAGAGGTGCATTGTTTGCAAGTCTCCTAATGCGGTAATAATTCCATGAATAGCCTAATGTTGAAATCATTGCCAACACAAATGCTATTAGGAACTGTTAACACTTGGCGGAATAGTAATTTTGTACCATGAGTGCGTTTTTGTGTTGTTGCAATATAGTTTATTCATAATCGATTAGTAATTGTCAATTTTGGACTTTTAAAAGTTTATAAGTCAATTAAACTACCACTTTCTGTTGATGGAATGCTACCCGTCAGAACTTGACCCTTCAAATTCTAAATATGAAATTTGGGTTGTGCAAATAGTGAATTTCAACTAAAATGAAATATTTACTTTCTTGTCATGAATATATTACTATGATTATACAATTCATAACCAATTGAGCTAAGGGCATTTGAAAATTTTACTTAATTACCATGTATTGATAAGCGAAAATACCCTTGAGGACATAGCATTACAGTATTTTTCTATACCTGTATAAATATATCCCTCACTATTAAATTTTTTTCGATGAATTATAGTACCATAATTCACTCTTCTCGCCAAAAATCCATAATTCACGGTTATTTTAAAGACGTGATGTGGATCACCAAGTAACGGTCGACTGGTAGTTGACATGTAGTCAGTTGTCATTGTGTATTTTTATATTGACGATTTTCAAAGCGTTTTTCCAACCAATTTCGATCATTTTCAAAAGTGATTTCCTAGTTTACAAGAGTAGAAAAAGTATAGTATTATATTCGGGATTATGGTTATTATTCGTTCGGATGATCTGCATCATTCTCCAACGACTAGTGGCGCAAACTTCGTCTTCGTAAATAATGACTATCATAATCTCTCATTTAATAATATACTATTATTGGTTCATTTAAAAATCCGGAAGAGGTCCGGCCCCAATTAAATATTGACGCTCTACTGTATTTAATTTTCTGACATTAGTTTATTACTATGAATATCAGTTATATGTAGTACTGTTCCAAATAAAATGTAAAATAGGATGTCAATGGAATATGAACTTGACCATACTTTAAATGTGTTTATTCAAAATCAATTAGGAACATGTTAATTTCGGACATTTAAAAATTGGAAAGTCAATCATTCCTACCTTGACTTTCCAACCGTTCAGAAAGTTTCTAATTTCCAAACTGGGAAATCAGCGCATATTTGATTACTGATTATGTACAATATAGGTATATCTACGGAAGTATATTTTCTGTTGCTTTTTCTGCTACTTACTGTAGTTCAGGTGCATACCAATCCATTCCACCATTTGGATCTTCCCTCATTTTGACTTTTAAATAATCAAAAGATCTAAAATTTGTAGATAAATATAAAAAGCACTCCGAAATTGTAAAGTCCACCACTAATTTAATAAAAATATTTCACCCGAAAAACAAACATTAAATGAATAATAATGTAACTTCGGTGGAAAATTTCATTACAGCTCCGGGCTATAGCTAACTTCGTCGTTTTGCGTCTTGGGGGAGCACATGCATCTGCCTAAAATTCAATGAGTGCTATCCAATTTCTAATCCCTCCAAATTTGTCTAATGTTCATTTGTTAAATGTACAGCGATCTACAATGGCCGACTATGCAGAAATATAAACCAAAATGAATTAATATTTATGAAACGTTTGCTTTAAAATGAGTAATGTGATTCGAGTTTGTCGGGCATGAGTTCTGCGGGCTTAAGGTTTGTTTAAAAAAGAATTTTGGTTTGTATCTCTTTGGCAATTTTAGATCCTTGCACATTTGACAAATGAACATTAGAAAAGTTTTGAAGGACTGCAAATTGGATAGCACTCTTTGAATTCTAGAAACGGTCACACCTTCCCCTTCTTGGTTTAACTCTCTAAGTCTTGGGCTGTAAAGAAACACTTTCCTCCTCGGTAATATACTATTATTAATTTTTTAATGGCACTTGATTAATGTTTGCCTTTTCGAATTGTACAAATGACAAACCTTGTTCCCGAATACGAATACACCCAATGGCATTCTAAAAATTCGATAATCACCCATACAAATTTGATCGCGCCTCCCGAAGTATCGATTCCCAGCTAATTCGGAAGCACTGCGGTAGCACGCCAGCAGTGCGGTAAACTATTTCATTCCATATTTTATTTACGGCGTCTGATGCCGGCGTTTACTGCGAGCGTGACATGCATCTCACGTACAAGGCACGCCACGGTTGCGCGTGGACGTGCGCGTGAATAAATATTTCAATCCGTGGAGGGTACACGCGTTATTGGTTTGGACTACCCGGACTCCATTACAGCCAAATTTTTACTATTGCTCTTAAATGGTTACTATAAACTATTACAGGATACCTTTCATTAAAGGGAAAAATATAGTTCTGTGATTGTTTAGAAATCAGTGTAACTTTGGAGCATTCGGCGTTATACGCTCGGAATTTTTAACTAATTTATATTCTGTACTTCCACAATCAGTTCTTATATTTTTATTAAGAAAAGAAAGAATAAATTGCTCGGTTGGTTTGGTTTATTGTCCATCTTTAAAAAATATACAAATTTAAAATACATAAATATTTCCAAAATACATAATGTAGAAGCAACAAGATAAAATAAAAATGCAGTGGGCAATACAATACCTACATATAACTCAAAACAGTAGAATATAGTGTGACATTTTAACAGTATATACAAGTTTGTATTTCATATAGTGTTTAGCACGTGTTCGAGGACCTATCACAGCACAGGAAACCCCCTGGATTTTTGTCCCTTTGATGAAAGGTCTAGTGAAATAGAGTATAACAGTAGATACGATAGCTCTTTCAATATAGACAATTATACTCAGATTTGCAACTCGATATCTGCTCGGATCTTTGAGTAATCCTTTTTAGTAGGGATGTTATTTTATCCGGATATTCAAATATTCGAATATTTGCATAGCGAATATTCGGTGTTTACTATCCGGATAGTTCGGCTATCTGGATAGTTCAAATATCTGGATAGTTCGGATATTTTAATAGTTCGAATATCCAAATATTAGAAGTAAAAAGAGTGTGTTATATTGATCATGATGGTTTTGAATATTGGGTTTGGATATAAAAGCATGAAAGACGTATAACTGTTGTAGAAATGAGATATTTGAGAGGAGTGTGTGTATATACGAGACGTGATATCCGCAATACATTAGTGCCGCTCTAAAAAATATTAGACACCACCATCGTATCCAGAATACATTGGTGTATGGTGAGTGTGAGATTGAGAAGAATGTTGTTAAGAAAGTGGTGAGTCAGTTGAGGTGGTTCAAATACCTTGAGCAAATGTCGAATTGATAGGTTGGTGTAACTAATATATGCGGGGAATAAGTATTTAGGAATGATTGATGGTTATTATGTGAACCAATGATTCCGAGTGTGAAAAATAGACGATCATCTATGAATAGTGATGAGCCGTCAAAAAATTCCCGTTGGGAATATGTTTTTTCTCCAGGAAAAGTGGTTTAGCGCGTTTTTGATCATTATTTAGAGAGTATTATAAAAACAATTTTAACAATGAATGGAAAGAAAATTGAATTTAATTTTTATTCACATTTGAAATTCCTTGGGAAATTTCCGGTGAATATCCTGGAAATTTTCCCACATCTTTAAATTTCGGGAATTGACCCATATCTACCTATGAATAGGGACAAGGCGAAAGTGGTATGTCACTATAGGAATGTTTGGAGGAGATTGATTGTTGGTTGACTGTGTTTCTGGCTTCCCACTACACCACAGAGTAGGATATAGCGTGACGTTATGTATGTATGCATGTATATATGTATGTATGTATGTATGTAAATATGAAAATTAATAATTTGAAAATACACTAATTTAAAATATCTGATAAAATTTTGAGAACTTTTGGAATAATACCTTAAAGAATATTATTTTTATTCATATAAATGTGTTCTTGCAGTCTATAAACTTGTTTCAACCAAATAAATAACAACGTTGCTGCTGAAAACACAAGAAACTTGCTTAACAGTCAGTAGTGCGGGGACTTTCGAAGTGATATAGTGCCGAGTGCTGTGTGATTCAATTGAGTATTTCTGTATAGAAGCATGAAAATGTAAGTGTACTTAATAATAAATAAAATAAGTTATACACACACTCAATTAGTGCAATAGGATAGCAGAATTTTGATTTATAATAAAGTAATACACAACTCCTTGATAACTACTACGATCGGCATTTAATTTAGAAAATTTAAAGCGTCACTTTCAAATAATACTTCTTTTATAATTTTGCATTTATTAAGAAATGTTAGATAAAACGTTATACTTCACACATGGGCATCGTGCAATTACCCACTCGATAAAATTTCTCTCGCGGGTAATTCCTTACTTTGCCCACTAGTAAAGTAAATAACTCATTACAAATCTGACCAATCAGAATGTCTCATTTTCCATTGTTGTACATTTTAGATAAGTGATTAAACAGCACCATGCTGTTTATTCGCAATTAAATTGAAGCTAGCTTTTATATTCAAATTTATATCATTTTGAAGGCATGCTTAACGGGATAATTAGTTGCAAAAGCTAGATAGTTACATGTTTTTTACCTTTACTGAACATGCTGAATTATTCAATTCTAGCTATTTTTATTTACTAATTTTTGACATTTATTTGACAAGTAAAAAGAAAAACAAACAATTTGCTATAGTTACACTATAACAACTTAATTTTATGGTGCTTTTTGTTTATGTGTGTACCGATTTATTTATGTGAAAATGTGTCAAAATCAACGTTTTAGTATAATTTCTTCGGCAAATATTAAAGTTTATGCTATGAATTCATGAAATAATCTTGACATATACCCCTCGTGCTAAAGAATTGAATCGATTAAATTTGATGTGTAGCTTATTTACAAAATTTTGCTTTTAAAAAAGTGTTATCGTACATAATAATTTAAGATAAAATCCCTCGACCTGCGGTTTCGGGATCTTTTCAAATTATTATGTACTCAAACACTTTTAAGCAAAATTTTTTGCATAAGTTAGACATGTCAAATTTAATCGATTAAATTCTTAGCACTCGTGACATAACTATTGAGCAAACACCTAATAAAGTATTTTTTTTTTCTATTCTAAATGAGTATGTACACCATTGCGTAATACTCCACCAGAATGTATCGCTTACATGTTAATTGACATGTCTTATTGTTGTTAGTAATTAGCACATGAAGTACAGCACGTTTCATGGTTACCTTCATTAGAGCGCCTGATACATATAGGTAACATGCGTATACCATAACAACGTACCTACAATGTCTAACAACTAAGCTAGCGTTGGTTCCACGTAACAAGACTGGATCTTGATATGCGATATTTATATGTAAACGAACAGTGTTCTGTATGGCGTTATCGTTAATTATTATGCAGTAGTCCATTTCAGTTAAGAATAGAGATTTTGCGATTATACTCTGCTACAGTTTGAGAGAGGATTTTTTAGCATAACCGGGTCCTTCGAAATATAGACAAGTTTATAATTAATTAATGGTAATATATCTTCCAATATGCAATGCGGTAGGATAATTATATACCACAACGAATAGTATTTTGATATTTGAATTGTTATTTAATGATGTTCTAGTATATTATTAATTCATGTAGCTTACGTAGATAAATGAAAACGGATGTTTGTAATGAAGGCAATGGATCCGATAAGTAAAGGCATGATCGTTAAAAATCCAGGATATATTCGGTTCAAAATGTGTTATTTGGATTATTACATACGTTTACATAATAGAACGCATGTTTGTCATTCATTTTATTTCTTTACCTCAAATAAATCAATGGATGGAGTATCGATTACGTTCAACCAATGGGGTCTTTCACCATTTTTTTTTTAAATTTTTTTTATGAAACTTTATATTGAAGACTATCTACACTTTTAAAAAGTCTTAATTGTTATTCATTAAGCCACAATGATTTTTTTTAAATGTTGTTACGTCATAGTAGAGGTGTTGCAGGATCTAAAACAGTGCAGATTGTAAATAATTGCAGTCATATATTTTATTATTATTATTATTACAATAAAATAGAACATTTATGTCAGAAAAATTATTTAAATCTACTGTTTTAGATCCAGCAACACCTCTACTATGACGTCACAACATTTAAAAAAAAATCATTGTGGTTTAATGAATAACAATTAAGACTTTCAAAAAGTGTAGATAGTCTTCAATATAGATAAAGTTTCATTAAAAAAATGGTGACAGACCCCATTCTTCTCGAAAGTCGTCCTGTATTATTCCTCCTCCAATCAGTTGAATTAATGGCGGAAACCCTCAGTATCGTACAGACGAGTGCAGAACGATACACAAGTACATTTCCATTACATGTACCCACGTATAAAAGATCCGAATGTTAATATTTGCATACGACGTAGTATAAACTTCCTGACCTGAGCCCCGTTGGGGAAGTGGAGAGAATGTTGGTTACGGCTCACGGGTTAACTACTCTGCGTGCGTGGTATCAGATGCGGATTCAGGAGGCTTGGGAAATTAATTCGGCCTGAATACATAGTACACAGAATTAGGGCTAATCAATAGGCGCAGATTTTCCTTTAGAAGTAGATTCAGCATTGGCTGGTTGGTTGGTTGGTTGGTTGCTCGTGGGCTTCCTCTGCAACTGCAGATCTCAAAAACAATCTATTTTATTTTTGACCCTTTTATCCGGTCCGTTTTCCTCTATGATATGTAGGTATATAATCTTCTAGGGTTTTGTTGTAGTCTCCAGCAGTTTCTGTACATAATCTGAATCTTCTTTAATCTAAGTTGTCAGTATGAGTTTTTCTTTTTACCTCCCGCACAAAATATATGAGGGAAATATTGTGACGGCTGAAAATTTTCTGTAGTAGTTTTTCATCTGATAAGCAAGTTTTAGGTTCCCTATTTTGTCCACAATAATTGAATTCCCAATGAAGATATCTTAAAATCTCATATATTTTTTTAATATATAAGTTACAAGATGATTAGAATTTGGTAGCAATCAACCTATCAACCGGAAATAGTCAGTTTACTTGAAGACCTATCAGGTTTTTTTGATATACCCATATCTCAGTAAATAGATTCGGTATTTCGTTCTAAATTGGACTGGATTCAGACTTGTTTCAACATGGCTGCCATCGCGATCGAATAGGATCCCCTTTTCATACGCTATGACCTATCCAAAGGTGTAGATATAGAGATTAGTAAATTTGATCCACAGTATCGTTTTCTGCACTCATTTTTGAAAAATGTTTAAAATATCAACAAAACAAAATTGGTTAGTAACTTTTTTTATTGAGACTATGATGACCTGATTGTCATTGTCAAGAGATAAGAAGAAACTTTAGTCAAAACTGCAACACAGGTACTGTTGTACGTCATACGTCTGTTAATTTTTACGATTCCCATTTCGAAATGTTCATAGCGTAAAAACTCATTTACCAGACTTATAACATAATTAACTATTTCCACCGAGGTATACCTCTACATACTAGCTTTTTCTCTTATTGGTAAATATGTAATTATATACTCGTTAATTGTTATTGCCTTGATTGTTTACTATGGTCTAATCTGCGCAATAAATCTTAAAATAATTTATATTCTATTGGGCAATTCTTAAGAAATGAACAATGACGACAATTTTTCTATTTCTGGCGCAGCATCATAACTAGTAGAATAGCAAAGGTGTTACTAGAGGAAGAATCACTGGGTTAAATTTAATATGGCAACTGTCAGTTGTGAAGGTCTCACGACCCACAGTCTGATGCGTTACCACGGAGCTATTTACCCCATTTATTTATTACTATATACTATTATAATTAAAGATTAACAATACGTATACAAAAGCTAGTTGCGGTATTGCGTCAACTGGCAACCAAAGGGTGTAATTAAGTATTTTGGTCGGGGTAATAGCGTACGTGGTGCTTTGTAAATTCAAATTTGTGATACCTGCATAAAATGTTGGAAATCTTTGGCGGGGTATTATTAAATGTGCCGCGAACATAGCATCATAGCCAAATTGCTTCTAATCTCCGTCAAAGCGGATAAAACCACGAATCGATCGCTCCAAATTCAATACCCGTGATTGAAGTGATCCCAAACTTACACCGTACTTTCGCCGCGTCAGCGATATATTATGCGTTTATCTCCAACAAAGAGTGCGGTAAATCGGCTATGGATTCAATATCACGGGTTAGCGTATATCAGTCCGCGTCCGGGCCTGAACGCGGAGCAGCGATGGCCGAGGGGTCACGCCCCCTGCTGGCCGCCCCGCGCGCCACTGGCTTCAGTCGTTCCCAACAGCTGTTGCTTTATGCCCTGTGATTTGCATATACTTTGCTTATATATAAAGCGTGCTCTTGTGACCTGGTGCACCTATCCATGCGAGGGTTTACTATCTCTCTTCGAAGGACGCACTGCTTGTCTTTGTTCACACCAGTGACTCTCAAGAAGCCTGAGCAACCTTCCTCGAGGTGTCTGCTCAGAAAATTGCCGGACACTTTGAATTACGCGCCAACGGAGATATTTACTGATATTCGGTTGGCAGCATTGAGTTGCGCATAATCTCCTCCGTAACCACATGTTCTTGAACTGTTAATATCACGTTTAGTTTTCGTTATATTCTTATTTTATTGCAACGTGTTAAAGTGTTAGTAGCAATATTTGAAATGTCCGATTT
Organism: Poecilus cupreus; assembly: GCA_963942605.1. Taxonomy (NCBI): domain Eukaryota; kingdom Metazoa; phylum Arthropoda; class Insecta; order Coleoptera; family Carabidae; genus Poecilus; species Poecilus cupreus. Next base: position 16,579,138 of record OZ012728.1, read on the forward strand.
TCTGAAACAACAATGCAACATAAATGTTTACGTGAATTTTGAGAAAACATGAAATGAGACCAGAGTTATGGCGACACAAATCGTGGTTCCTGCACTATGACAATGCACCCGCACACTGAGCTTTATCAATTTTGTACAAAAAATTGCTGTCCTTCCTGTACAGGGATATTTAGTAAATATAGTGATAAAAGATTAGATGACATGTCATCCTTACTACAATAATCCACAAGGATTCGATTAGAAAATAACCAAGCTTTATTTGTTTAAATTTTGTTCTTAAATTTACAAATTATTGGTCCTTGTCCCATTCAAAGTATTCACCACCCATGGTCACACACTTACTACAATGAACCACAAGTATTCGAGAATTGTTTAGAAAATAACCGAGCTTCATTTGTTTAAACTTTGTTCTTAAATTTACAAATTATTGGTCCTTATTCCATTCAAAGTATTCACCACCCCTGTTCGCACACTTTTCTCAGCGGAGTTTCCATTTCGCCAAGTTGTCCTAAATAGCTTCATTTGAAATTACCTTTAAGGTCTATGATGCATTTGCTTTAATGTCATCAATAGTCTGAATACGGCGTCCTCTCAGAACTGATTTTAATTTCGGAAATATGAAAAACTTGCTTGGAGATAGGTCCGGCGAATAAGGAGGCTGAAGGAGTATAGTCACCTGCGAATTGACAAAGCTGAGTGTACCGGCGCATTGTCGTGGTGCAATAACCATGAGTGGTCTCTTGAAACGTTTCTGTTTTCCCCAAATTCACGCAAAATTTGATGTTGCATCGTTGCTCCAGAAAATCGCACATTTGATAAATCGCTACTAACACTTAAACACGTTGCACTCAAATCACAATATTACGAAAACGAAACGAGACATCAACAATCCAAAAACATGTGGTTACAGAGGAGGTTATGCGCAATGCAGTGCTGCCAACCGAATATCACTTAATATCTCCGTTGGCGCGTAATTCGAAATGTTCAGATCATTTAGCGATTAGCTACACTCGATCCGTTATTTAATGCACAAGGATTCAATCCAATTTGATAATCAAGAATTACTTGTTAACCTGGAGCAGCAAATTTATTGTCCAAATGAGATTTGATGATTGATTCTGGCATCTGGTAATAAGGAATATTCTCCCATTAGTGTGTATGGTTTTGCAGAAGAGATTACTTCTAGTTTTTCGAACAGTACACGGATTTAAATAAGAGATTGTACTTCATAATTGAAGCTTGGGTTTCTATTTTGTATTGCCAATAAGGTTTTACAAATATATGTTTAGTTAATTCCTTTTATAATATTTTAGGGGTCAGTAAAAGCCGTGGTCAAACTATTTTACTTCTCTTAGTGCAGCTCTAGTTGTCAACCTCTTGGGAGTCACTGGTCCTGTACAACACCTTGTCCCTTATTTAGCATCTCCCTCAAACTTCATCCTGTGTATATGTTTGTCTTTCTGCGAAGGGTGATATGGTAAAGATGATGATATTCCTGTCTTGTCCGCAAAGTCCGACGGTCGGTCGTCGTTGTTTGAATGCAGAGCGTGAACTTTGATTTTAATACAGCCGGGACCTCGATTCAAGTAATTAGTTGTCCTGTTTATTAAAATGTTGCTTCCGGATTTAATTTGGATGTTTAATGCTGTCCTTTTGGAGGAATTAGAGCGCCCGCATGTACATTAATGCTAAGCTGCTTCAATGGATGCTCCTAATTGAATTGATGTACTTGTACTGAATAACTACGGAATTTGTAATATAGTTTGATTGAAATATTTGTGAGACGAATACAACTGATGCCACCAATTAATTTAATGTGTTGTTACTAGCTTTGATCTTACAGCTACTTATTAAACATTACGTTAGATCTTCCATATTTACTAATCTGTCGTTAAAGTATTACTATATTGTTGTCCATTTCTTACGTTTCTTGTCTATAATAATAATTATAACAAGAGAGTGAGAATAAACTGAAAATAATTTGACAGATCTTTCGAAGTTATTGCCAGGCAAATGGATATTAGTTTGAGAAAGATACTGGATAATTATTTTTTAATCGAACTCTCGAACTATATTTAATTAGATTATTTTTTTATCGTCAGGCATCTATCTGTTTTGCTCATATTTTACTTGTGAATGATAACTATCTGATAACTGACATTTGTCAACAGAAACAAAAAAGCTACAGAAATTTTTCTTGGGAACAATCACTAGAGGTTTATTCTCAGTATAATAAAAACAGGATTGGTTAAAACTCAGATACGTGACGTACAATTAAACATTTCATTGGTTTAAAGAAACGTCAAAATTTTTTAAAAATTCTACCCCTTTAGGCAGCCACAAAAGTTTAACAATGAAAGCTTTTTAACAAAAAATTGTAATTAAACAATTTTATTTGATATCGGCACTAAAGTACTCAAAAATCGTCATTAAAGTAATCCATTATACGACGATTTTGAGCATCCCAGTGTTGGCAACCGTTAAATAATTATTGTACAATTAGGATAATTTTGGCAGATATATTAACGTACTATAGTAAATTTGGACGTAACATGGAACAAAATTTGCTAGAAGAATTAACTAATTCCGATGACGAAATTGAGGACAAAACACATAATTTTGAGTGTTATTTACGATAACTTCACTTCTCGAGGTTGGCAACACTGACTGTCCGTTTCAATTGAAAACTGACAGATGTATAAACTTAACCTATATTGTATTTTTGTTAACAATTTTTCGAATTTTAGATTTCAATAAAACTTAATATGTACCTCGGCACTGAAGTTCCTTTTTACCACTCACATGGTATATTTTCCTGGCCCCTACGGAGCTCGGCAACTAAATTCCATATTCGTGATAAAAAATTGAACTCCAGTGCCTTGATACATAAATAACTATTTTTTTAAAAAGTTTTTTGTTACTTTTGTTACTCATGAACAAGTAGTAGCAGACATTAAAATATGCTACAACAGCACACGTAGCATAAATAATGTGGACTATATACTTTATGAGAAATATGCATGTGCATTCGATGCTGTGTTGGGTAAGCATTGCTCTGTGTCGAAGAAATTTATTTTATATTCGTATAGAAAATAATATAATATTTCACACTATTTGAATTTTATGGCCAATAAAAAGCTGGCACGCCATCAGAACACAACATGTTTCATTTCTGCGGAATAGTTTCAATTTACTAGGATTAATAGCCACACCATTTTGTTGTTTGCATACTCTGAATCATAGAATGTGCTAAGTGCTATTATAAAGCAATAACACCACCAATGAGTTTGATTAAGTATGGCATTAAACCGGGTATAATAGCACTCATTGAGAAAGTTCCTCACATGTGTTACTCCACTGACTAATAATATTTTTGTGAATAATTTATTACTTTAGTTACAAAAAGGATGCAATTACTAACCCGTTATCGACAAACTAAACATAAATGAAAATAGAATCTTGCAGATATCCATTTCATGGCGGAACATAAAATTATGTGACGTAAACTTTAACAATAAAATTGTTTATAGCCGCTAAATTTGTTCGCGATATCAGTAAGAGATTGCATTATTTCCTGCGGACTTCTCTTTACTCGATAATCCAACAAAACTCTTCAAAGTATTGAAATAAACACATTATGACACAGTTCCATTAGATTTTTGCCTTTTCCGATAATAATTCACTCAGAGACGTTCCTTTTATCTGTCGAACTTCGAATGTATAAGATAAAGAACCATTTGCATACATTCAACAATTTATACCAAATATTTTTCAATATTCAAAGAAAGCCAAATTTGTATTTTTTTCTTTGACATCTGCCAGTAATTGGACGGGTGACCGCTTTACGAAAACCTACACCACCGCTTAAATAAATAAATAAAATTATTATAAACCCAATCAACCTCATTTATACTTTCTTATCCTATCACACCACTTTCAACTTATCCACCTTCATACATGCTCGTCTATTTTTCACACTCAGAATATTTCGTTCACGTTTCAAACCCTCAATCATATACACATAAATACATGCATAACATTACTATATATCCCACAAAATGGGGTAGCACGAAACACGAATCAAACCACATTCATCCGTTCATGTAAGAAACCATCAACCATACCTAACCATCTATTCCGGACACCTTTCCAATCGTTAACCCTCAGTCTCTTCCGCATATATTATTAGCTCCGTGGTAACGTGCCGGACTGTGGATCGTGAGATCCTCAGTTCGAATCCCACTGTCAACTGTTACAAATTTAAATTTACCCCTGTGGTTCCTCCTTCATTAATATCTTTGGGGGCTATGATTTGACGGCTGGTAACCGCACTTCATACGAAAAAATATATCAATTACCGAGATCTGCGTAAGCAGAGTGCCACACCCACAATGGGTAAAAGGCGTGATGATATATTTTATTATTTTATTTTTATCAATCTTTCATTCGACATTCGCTCAAGAAATCCAAACCACTTTAACTGTCTCACTCCCCCTTTCTTAACAACATTCTTCTCAATCTCACACTCACTGTACAAATACTCCTTTCAAATATATCATTTCCACAACAGTTATACGTCGTTCATTCTTTTTCATCCACACCCAACATTCAGCACTAATACAACATTATAAACACTCAATCGAGCATCTTTACATACATTCACATTTCGAGCAAATGTACCCAGAATACCCAATACTTTGCATCCTGCAGATAAGTCCATCCCTCGAAAACATACTACCCAAATATACAAATACATTCAGTTCAATAAAAACACAGTAAACCTCCTAAAAACATTCCTATCCTGGCATACCAATTCGCCTCGTCCACATGTATTCGTTTACGCACAGAATCATTAATAATACCTTACAACTTATTCCTCGGACACCCGCGCAATCGTTTACTCAATCTCGCCCGTAAAGCAACGTATTCCGGACACGATCAATCTCCTCTCAAATACTCCATTTGCACAGCAGTTATACATCAGTGCATACTACATTAAAGTATTTGGTTATTGCGATATGAGAGACAGCCTCTTGAGTTTGAGAAAGCAGGGAATCCGTGTCAGGTGAATTTGTGATTTGCAATTTGCGTAGTGTTTATTATGTGAACTTTGCCGTCAAGTCAATAAAGAGTTTCTATTTATCCAGCAAAGGAAGTTTCCCCTTTCCTTTTGAAGTTTTTAGTTGTGTTATTTGTAATCTTCAAGCAGAAAAGTAAACTTCATTATAGACGTTGACGCTGCGAGATTCGAGGTGGATAAACGGCATTAGCTCAGCGACGATCTTAACATCGCCTGCTATTTTCATAATGGATGTGAACAGGGATTTTCCGACACTTTACCTTCAATATCACAAAGATGTCTTTATGAATTTCATTCACAAATTATATCGCCTCAAGAGAAACACTTTATTAAGTTAAAATTACATTCCTGCGAAATTAAAGTCGAGAGGAAATTTATTATATTAATTTACAACGTGTAAATTGTCGCACACTTTTAACAGCGGGCAGTTGTTGCCCTTTGGTTACGACACTCATTATGTACCAGGCCAATCAAATGATCGAAAAGGGATTTGCAAATCTTTAATTTCGATTAGTACGACAACTTTAGGTACATTTTCATGGGGTCTGCGTCTTATAGTTTTTTGGTGTTTTCCTTTTGAAATTCAAATGGACAAGTCGTGCTTTGAGGTGACGTAGTTTTGGTGATGTTATTTGGCGTAGAATTTGGATTACGGTAGGGAGAAACGCTGTGTCTATTCTGATATATCTATTTCTGTCTAAATCTGTTTATTACACTTTCATTAAAATTTCGTCACGCATTCCTTCTCCTAATTTTTAATAGTTAATTTCTCATAAACTATAAATAATTTATGGATTTTTAAAAATACGGCAATATATTATATATAGTGTCTTAACACTCGTATGGAGTAACGACGATTATTATAAGCACTCTAGATCCTTTTGTTGAAGTGGATCAATCTCTTTTCTCCACATCTTCCAATATTTTGTTTTATTTTGCCATTTTTTAATTTCTGCTGTAATTAAATCATCTTCTATTTCCTTTAGTCATATTGATCTGGATCTCACTTATCTTCTTTGTCGTGGTCTCCATTCTATTGCTGATTTAATTGCATCCGAGCCATTTGACTTTCTTTTGCTTGGTCTTCACTATTTTTTCCAATTCCATTTTGGTTCTTTTCCATAGTTCATTCTTACTCTGCATTCGTTTTCTAATTCCTTTATTGGTATTGTTTTCGTTCCATTATTCTTCATCTTTTTTTGTCATTGTTACATTATCAGAAGTGTACATTGTATTGGTCTTATTATTGTTCGGTAAATTCTCATTTTTGTATCTTTTGTTAAAATCTTGTTTTCTAGCAATTTTTTTTGCTTTTTATTATTGTTAGTACCTACTCGTATAATGCCTAAATATTAAAATATTTATTTCTCTGATTCCAACGGTTTTACCGAATATCAATATTTTTGTAATGATTCATTTATTGTCTAGTATAAAAAATCAAGGGTTGGTCATAGACCTCTTTACAAAAATACAATTTGGGTGACGTTTTGAGAAGCACTGCTGTAGAGGAACCCTTCTCGACGTCGTCCAATATTGCAACATCGTTCTCTTTCTGTCAATACATAGTGTTATTTCAAGCTTCGCAGCGACAACCGGCAATATCGCTTCCAAGAACATCTAAATCACTATCTAATGATAGTGCAACCTGGAGGTATTTGTACGTTCGGGAACTCTACCTGAAATTACCACCATTGGTTTGTTTTTCGAGAAGACTGCCGCTCGCAGAGAACTTCTTTGTAATTTTATGTTTGTTTTGCTCTGTGCTTTCGTACTTGGTGGAGACGAGCAATCATTTGCTGTTTGCTTCGAAACATATATTCCTTTATATACAAGTTTTTGGATTACGTTCTGTGTACATTTTTATTAAAATATAACGTTTCAATAACATCAAATTATGATTTATATACAGCCTTCATTCTGATTCATTGATAGATTTCTATAGCTTCTCTTATAAATTTGCTATTGGTATATCTTGCTATTGCAACGTTTTACTCGCTTCTTGGATTCGGCGAAGTATAAAAAATAACTCAAAAGATAAATTATAACTAACAAATATAATTTATTTATTTAGCATTGAAACAATAACACTTTAACACTAATACTACATTTATTTTTATACGTATTATTTAATTCTACTTGACATGTCGAATATATATTTACACACACTGACGGTTTAGCACAGATTCACAATTTATCACAGACTCACTGTTTGTCACAGCCTTATGATCTATCAGAAACTCAGGGTTTCTCACAGACTGATGGTTTATAGAAGACTCACGGTTTATTACAGACTGACGGTTTACCATAGACTGTCCACCGTTAGCTTGGCAGCCCCTTATATACTCATATACGGCGGGTTCTCGAACGTTCTACACTTTTCTCGAAGCTACGATTAATGCTACCGCGTAGTGATCGGGCGTGATGTCCCTCTGAGAGGGCTATGTTTGTAACACTGAATTTTTATTCTTAAAAATGTATTCAATGACATGACTAGCCGCATCTGATTTTTGTTGCCTGTTTGTGTTATGTTATTCTTGTAGTAATCGTTTCGCAAGTCTGCTTAATGTAACATTTTTTTCATTCACATGGAATTTTGAATTAAAGCGGGAAAATATACCTCGTACTGTTCAACATACGTTGTAATTTGAGATATAGAGCAAATGATACTATGATGTTAACAGTATTCTTACAACTGTGTCTGTAACATTTTGGACGTAGAACAGAGAAGCAAAGAAACGTTTATTATTGTGGCAGTCTCTTTGCGCAGATCTCAGTAAACGATATATTTTTGCACTTGAAGTGTGGTTACCAGGCGTCAAGTCATGTACCCCAAAGATGTCAGTGGAGGAAGAACTACAGGGGTTGTTGATTTAACAGAAAGAATTGAACTCTCTAATTCTCTATTATATTATTACAATCTTCTACGAAATTTCTGCAAAAAATAATTCAATAGTGTAACAAATCTAAATTGTTATCTAAAATGTCAAATATTTTTCTTGTTTGTTTAATTTTATATTGCCATTAAACTAGTTTTTCTAATAAATATTGATTTTAATTTGTTTGATATCTCGTGCAATATTTAGGTAACCAAATGAGCCTTATTGCATGCATTTTATTCTGAACAATTTTCGTGTTTACATATTTCAATTCTACACCCGGTAAATACACGTGTTTGCCAACTGTTCGTCAAGTTCTCAATCAGTGTGAGATGCCAGAACTTTCCAAATAAGAAACAACACTTGTAAAAATCGCGCTGCTAAAATGTGCAGGAGCCAATTTTACTTGCACAAATATGTTCGTGTACAATTTCATTTCGCTGCGAAAACACAAATTCCAGGACACAAAAAGTAAAAGAAAGTACAACTGCAGCTTGAGTCAGCAGAGGACAGGGTCAGCTCAACAGGGACTGAAAAAGTAAAATATATAACAACACATATGTGTTTCATCCGAGCACTGCTATACGCCATCTGAGTTACTATGGCGACGGGCACGACACAACTGAGTTCTACTGTTCTTAATATATCAACTCATACATATTTTAAGACTAGGTAAACAGTAAGAACGCATAGACCTAATTGATGCATCAATTATACTGACCCTTAATTTTAACGTGACAATTTATCGCGTCAGTAATTATGTGTTTGTGTTAATTCGATCTAGAATATTTATTCCAAGGCGATTAGTCTAGTCATGTCAGCACTGTTTACTTATTAGACTTCGAAAATTATCCAGCAGTAATAAGAGGAAGAATCGATTGAGTTAATAGGTCATTGTTAAATATTTTAGCAGCAGTTTTAATGAACAGTGAAAATGGATATGAGGCAATTATCCAGCATTTAAAAAACGGAAAGAAACTACTAGTTTAGGGCGGTGAATTATTAATCGTAAAGGATTCGTTACTTGCCTCTGTTGCCTTGCATGTTACCATGTTGAATCGAAGACATTTTTCTTTGTATGAATTAACCATTACATGCGAAAGCTAATACCATATGCTGGGTTCTCAGTCATAATTGTTATTTGGTATTATGTCATCACGCAAGATATTTTGTTTTAGGGACGGGATTGTATAAATTAACTTTGCCTTCGTTTCATTCTTTTATTGCAGCATTTATAAACTCTTTTATTTCAAGTTAAAAATTTTACGATTTTTGTCTTTTACTTGTATACGTAATATATATTATTCCTTCAGGGCCTACCGCGTTTCTTCTGTCCTGGATGGTACCATCGTAATATTATTTAAAGCCATCGTATTAGGTGTCCAAACCATTGCAAGCTCCTTTCTATCCTATCTAGAATTGACTCTGTGGTTTCCATACGATTTCTAATCTCTTCATTTGTTATTCTCTGTAATTTAGATACTCCAGCACTACGTCCATTTCCACAGTATGGAGTCTTTTTATCTCAGCATTAGTAACCCATAGCTGAAGTACAGATTCCCCCATTATCTGTCCTAGTCTCTTCTTATTTTCCTTAGTTATATATGCCTAAGAAGACTGATATTATTATTATTTGTATGAAATATTAAAAACGACATACCTACATATAGAGAAAACAAAATAGATGTTTCACTTATAGATTTACTATCATAGCAAACGACATTGAGAAAATTCAGGGGATCTGATAATATAAATGTATCCTTTAGAAAGCTTCATTTTGATATAAAACTCGAAAAACTTCTAAAAGCTATTTAAAAAAAAGAAGTGCAGCTCTTCTCTATGAGACCTTTAATTTGATACTAGTCTTGGTAGGTCTTAACTTATTTGTATAAAAAATAATTAATGATCATAAAAATTTAATATTTGATGTTTTAATTTAAGTCTTTTCTCTAACACTAAGTAATAATTACAATATTGCTGCAAGTAGTACGGGAAAAATATTGCTTTTCCTGCTTTTGGTTTTCTCCTGTAAAAACAATTGAAGATCGTTTAAAATTTATCTCACCTATCTGAAAACTTTAATTGGGCACCAACTCGGCAGGATTAAATTTACTTATATAAAAAAAAATTGACGATCGTCCAAAATTTTTGTCATTCAAGAACCATTAGTTGTTTCAACACAACTGTCTTTTTGCGTTTCTGGGAAAATTTTTCCCAGTGTCACACAAAATTTGATGTTGCATCGTTGCTCCAGAAAATCGCATATTTCAACAATCTTTACTCACACTTAAACACATTACACTCAAATAATATTATCGCGAAAACTAAACGAGATATCAACACTCCAAGAACATGTGATTACAGAGGAGGTTATACGCAACGCAACGAGACAATACTGCCAACCGCATATCACTAAATATCTCCGTTTCCGCGTAATTCAAAATCTTCGGTTATTTTCTGAACAGTCCACGCATAAGACAGTGAAAATTAGAAGACGTTGAACAGGTATTTGTAGCGAGTATATTTTTGGTGGTAGGTAGGAGAGCACTTGAAAGTTTCACATGAAAATATTCAATTGGAGTTAGCAAAAAACGCCTCCAGGCTCAACAAAACCTGGAAGTTTTGAAAGATGAAGACAGCACACACGCCTAGGGCGTGCCGTCGAATGTCAATATCACAACACACTTCACACACGCCTGGCGGTTATACAGTGCTCCTGGTAAATCAGGCACACATTCATCCCCATTAGATATATCCCCGTCATCTGCATCTCGGAGTAAGCACCCCTGCTCAAATTCACGGCCGTATATTACCCCCCCCCCCTCACTCCCGCTTTCCTGCGCCTCGTTCGCGGGGTCTCGTAATGCCGGGATGAATTATTGAAAGAGAAAGAGGCATAAACACTTTGCGCGAATCTTTTTTATATATTTTTTTCTTTCGCAGCACGTGGCCCCCGAGAGTGTTATTCAGAATTAAGGGGAGAGTGAGACTCGAATTCACGAATTTAAACGGACGACGCAACTTCGTAACAATAAAGACGGTTGTTAAATTTTAATTAGACTTTTTTAACGGAGATGTAAACGGTTACTTTGAATCACCATTGCCTAATTAGTGAATATTTGAAGCGGGCCTGGATTTTTTAAGATGCTTAGTTGAAAGGCTTTCAACGGAATTTAATTACACCTACCTTAGACTACACTTAATCTTTTACTATGAGTTTGTATTTTCATTGCTTGACTAGCTCTGATCGATCCCTAAAGAGAGCGCAAAAGTGAATTCTTAACAGATAAATATATTCCCTAGAATACGGTTTCAATCTATCAACAGAAAGTAGTAGATTGTTTGAAGGCCTATCAAGGTTTTTGCACATATCTTAGTAAACAAATGAGTTATAGTAAATGCTGTTGTATTCAAATGGAAAGAAATGGAATTTTAATTTTAAACTGTTTTCTATATTTTGTACCCTTTAAATATTAAAGCTTTTGGAGATTATATGTTTGAGGTAACATCAACTTTTTTTTCGGTAACCGTCAATCAATGGCCTAGGGATATTATAACAGACTATTTCCCACACATAAATTAAACCAACCATTTGTTTCAATTTCGTCACTTTTTACTAATCACGTACAGCAGCAAACTTTAGAAAAATGACTGTTACCTACTTATCCATGATTTACATTATAACAAGTGGACCCGGCAGGCAGACGTTGTCCTGCCACAGACCTCGCTTGCAAAATATATTTCTTGAAATAAAATCTTATTCAGTATAATTGAAATACCTGAAATACATTAATGTAATTAGATAACGAAGAACAAAATTAAGAAAAGTGGATCTCTTAAATCTAAATAATAAATGTTGTTCATCTCTGAAATCTAACCTAAGTATATGACCACTTAGAAATCTGCTCATTGTGTGTCTGTTGTTGCTAGGGATATGAGGTACATTGCAAGTATCGTGCGAAATGAATTTGTTTTGTGAGTATTTCAATACAGATCATTTCATTTCAGTACAGGTGCCATTGCTAGGATACTTATTTGGAATTGTCTAATATTAGAATGGCGAAAGCGGAACAATTTTATAATTAAAATTGAATTAATGAGGAAACAATATCGTGGTCGTAGAAAAAGTATACTGTACAACCCGCATAGAATGTCTATTTCATACTCGTATGATTTGCAGCATTCGCCTTCAGCTCGTGCTACATACTCATACATTCATACTCATAGAAAATGAGTACCATTCCATGCTTGTTGTACAATATTCTATATCAAAATATTAATGAGTGTGCAATATTTTTTATTATTCCTTCTTCCTTTTTCTGGTGTATAAGCACATGTCTGACGGTTTGCAAGTCGGTGTGAGAAACATGGATTTTCCAGATTCAATTTCCTCCTAAAAGGCTTGACTGATTTTGATGAATTTTTTTTTGTACTTATGGGGTGGCTGGATGACCATATAAGTCATGAATATAAATCAGGATTTTTTTTTAAATATGGATCTTAACAACAGCGTCACCTACCGGGTCCAACTGCAGCTAAGAACAAGATGAACCCATAAGTACAATAAAAAAATCATCAAAATTGGTCAAGCAGTTTAGTAGAAGAAGAATTACGAATCCACGCCCACCGGAATTTAATATAGATTAAACAACCTTCTGCTAGGTTTTGTCGTACTTCGCTATGACGACTCTCTTAGTATCACGAGTTTGTATTTTTGTTGCTGGAATCATATTTACATCCCCAACGGCTATCTACCCACTGGTCAATCCTCCATGTCAGACAAACCCTCCGTAATTGTGCTTTACAGCCCTAAATACCCGTAATCTAGCAAGCAGTCACTCCGTTCTCCACGTACACAGCCATTTGTGGAAGTTAACACGAGGGGGTAGGCGGGTATCTCGACCTCTAATTGTTCTCCCCGGACACCAACGCAGCTCTGGAGCCGCGCTCACCAACTGCGGTTTTGTTGTTCAGCACATTTTATTATGTTTACATTTCAGCGTTTTGTTTTAATCTGGTGGTGAGAGCAGCAATTGTTTCTTGATTTCCTTTGCGTACAAACCTTTTTCAAACTACTGTACTCGCAACATAAATCTCCCGAACAATAATACGAGTAGTGGTTTCACCACTAACCTGATCTTTAACTTGGAAAATAAATGAACACTGATAAGAACGAAACTGGGTTTTGTATTATTGGCGTAGAATACCTAAAGGACTGATACAATCCGGAAGTTAAGAAAAAAGCCAATTACCCTTTAATGGATAGAGAGGAAGCCACGATACAAGTATAATTGAGAAAAATGATCTCATTAATGTATTTATAAAACGGCAATTTTCAATCCGCTCGGCATCATTTGTTCTTCGTGTAACATTTATTCATTATAGAGAGTGCTTTGATACTCCTGCATGGTATTTACAAATACTTTTAGGATTATTTAACTACATGTACATATATTCCACATCAATTGCCGATTAAGCTCGTCATTGCACCAGTATTCAATAACATTTATTGTCTCATCAACCTTAGACAAATATTTCAATAAAATGAAAATATAGTGACTTACGAAGCTTCCAAGATCTTTTTATTGGGATGCATCAATTCACTTTTCCCTTATTTCTGATAAATCTCTCCACACTTTCCTCTCTTTTTTGTTCCTCTCTTAATTTTAATTTCTACTTTTCTTAGGTTCTACCTCGTCTTCTCCTTCCGTCTTCTCACTATTGTAAGCTTTGATTTAGAAATCATTTATTACCCTACATAAATACGTTTAGTATACGATTATTAATAAATATTACATATTCAGAAAGATGTAGAAAGATATTGACTAGAATATTTAATTGAAACTTTTATTTTATTTTCAAGTTTAGATTTTTTTTGTATATGTTACGAGCTGATTGGGTTTTGGTAGTACCAGAAGTGGTACTTTACTTGAAAGCCTATCTCAGTAAATAATTTGAATTACAATTGTTATTTGAAACTTTTCCTTGTACCGTTTTAAAATTGTTTAGGCGGGAGGTTATTTGTTTGCCACATCAGATTTTTTGACTATGTCTTCCCATTCTAAGGTTTGCTATATTTTTGCTGTTTGTTTTCTGTGATACTAACTGGTCTTTATATTGTTTTATTCCTTCCATTACTCTCAACTTTTCTTCGTCGTTTCTTGTCATTCTTATTGTTACTGTTGAGTATAGTAATGGGCACTATCGAATAAAAACTATCGAATTATTCGATAGTTGACAACTATTATCTACAAAATTATTCGAATAAATGAATAAATATTTTTTTCGATTGATGTTTTTATTCAAATGTTCAAATAAATATTTACAGATTTTCAAAAAAAACTAAGTTACATGCAGACAAATAAATAATACATTTTTATGTTAAATATATCAAGTAAACCACTGGTATATTTATTTTTTACTTTATTGTTATTAAATTGTTTTAGTTGACTTGGTAAATGAAAATAGTAAACCAGTCAGACAGTTTTATATAAGTCGATCAGGCAACAGATATTTTCAATTTTATAATAAAGTCAAACTAACAAATATTATATATCTTTATATTCAAGGTTTTTTCTTCACAAATAAATGCTAGTACCAGCCTTTACACATGTATTAGCGAATTTGAGCTACTGACTCATTAGCGCAAGCGAATATAATAGAGGGAGTGGAGTAAAGATTTTGGCACGTATTATATAACATTTTTTTAAATTCGGCAAAGTTAACAGAGCCGACCTATAATATAATATCCAGGATACAAGATTTTAAAAATAATTATTTGATGAATGAATTTATTCGAATAAATCATTCGATAGTAAAAATAGTAAAATAATTATTTGAATGAATGAATTTATTCGAATAAATCATTTGATAGTCCGAACCATTCAGTTACTAATTATTCGATAGTCAAATTTATTCGATAGTGCCCATCACTAGTTGAGTATATCATTTCTATTGTCCTTATTCATTGTCGAGTATATTATAATCTGGTTTAAAAATACGAGTATTTATAGTAAAATGGCAAACCAAACTGAGCACAAAACAGCTGTCAGCTGTCAGATTGGTTGTCGCTAGAAAAAGTGTTACCAATTCGAAAAACAAACCTCTAAAAAATACCCGTTACTATTGAAAGTAAAAAGTTTTACAGCAAATCATCCAACAGCAATAGATCGCAATAATTTAAAATCCTCCTCAACACCTATATCATCATCGTGTAGCATCTCACAATAGATTGTAGTAAATGCAGATTGTGTACGACTCCAATACGAAAGAAAGTTTGATTTTGGATTAGGAGTAAAGTGAGATGTATTCCCAGATACGACTAAGTATAAAAAAGGATCCAGTGAATAATCACATTCAGGAGAATCACCGGGATGTACACCTATACGAAAAGAGAGAGAATTACGCTGCTTGCCCATAAAATTGTACTCAAATAGTTGTATTTTTGGCTTGAAGGATAAACTATTTAATGTCCTAAATAAGAGGCATTAAACCAATGTGCGTAGAATTGAATTAAACCAATAAATGTTTTGGCCCGAATTAATTAAATCTCCTGACTGTGCTTTACGATCCGGCAGGGCTCGCCCGATCCCGAACACCTGACGATCTGCCACCAGATGCCGCGGCAATAACGCCGTGTTTTATTAATTATATAATGACGTCACCGCCCGCCAATCTCGCTTCGCACATTTTTTTAACCTGCCCCTGTGGGGAATCCACGCTGTGTCAACAATTGGATTAAGTTTTTAGCCACGCGTCAAGAATGGCGGAGATTGTCTTGCGCCTGGCTAATGACATTTGTCTCAAATAAGACTTTTCGTTTCCGACACGCAGGGAGATATATAGAAAAATTGCGCCACAGTTTTATTATTTCAAGTATTTTAAATACAACTAAATAATTGTAGTAGTAGAGTGTTGTAGACACATATCTGTTTGGGTTTTGTGAGGAGCGAAAATATAACTATTATGATTATAGAACATTCTGTGTTTAAGGGGTTGTTTAGAGAAGGCTTTATTCATTGAGATATAATAAACAATTAGCAGCAATAAAATAATGTACTCCTGGATGACACAAGGAAGTGAACGAATGTGTCACACCATAAGATTACAATAACTTCAGATATCCTCGGAAGTGATACTGAACATCATAATCTGGTATGACTATGTAATTATTAAAAATATATCATTTTCCAAATGTGTAATGATAGTTTTCGCATTAGCTCGTTCAAGAGGAAAACAATCAACTACAACCAAGATATAGAAATAGTCTTACCGTGATTTCACCAGAGGTCCTATCAAAAATATATTCTGTAATTTAATCATGACCGTGGTTGTGGTATACGTAATCAAGCTGTGGTTATTAAAAAAGTGATTGGGATTCGTAACCCTCGGGTTAATTTTTTTCGGTAAAGCAGGGAGTTTGCAATTTTAGCCTATTTTATTTATTTATGTCATATGAACATGGGTCCTATTCCTTCGAGTCAAAATACAAGAGGTTGAAGTTTTACAAAAACCACGAAATTTTCAGAATTTTAAATTAAAATACTTTCGGAAATAAAGTTTCCTAGACTATACAACTCATAGGAAAATAGACTAATCAGATAACTCAATTTTTCTTGGTTACGCTGTATTATATCAGTTATTTGGGTTCCTAAGTTGTATTTCTGTCGCAAACAAATAATTAATATTTTTGACATAAATAACTAATCTGTTTAATATAGTTTGTTGATTTGTTGTATAGTCTTGACATATATAACTCGAGCTTCGAAAATTCTTTGAATATACAGTTGCGGACTCGATGTGTTTCCTACAAAACACAACTCCACCTACGGTGTCGTTGTGTTTCCTAGGCAACACATCTCGTCCTGTCAACTGTATATTCGATTATTTTCGAACCTATTGTTGTATAACTACTGAAAAGTCACTTGCAACAATTTTTATAAAATTTTTTTTCTTATTTCATATTGAGTTAACCTATTCCATGCTTTGCTATGTTGTCCTATGTTTTGAATTTAGTTAATTGTATCATCTTATATTTTGTTGTCCAAATCATATTCGTTAATAATAATAATAAATTAAATTATAACTTTTCTGTACTAATTCTAGTTTTCCGAAAGTATCTTGATTAAAAACTTTAAAATTTCTTGTTATTTATAAAATTGCAACCTCTTGTATTTTGGTAACTAGAAACAATAGGACTTATGTTCATATGTCATATTTGACTCAAAATTACCTCAGGAATAGGCTGTTAAAGTTTGTTACATTAGTTCTGAATCACCTTATATTTCAGGAACCATGTTCAGAAATGCAATTACGATTCTGAAATTATTTTCTACATTGGAGAATACTTAACCAGAATCTTGAGCGCCGTGGTTAAATTTCGGAATATACTACAAATTTTACTCATTTCTTCCCGTGGTAGTTATATTTTGAAATGTCCACCCATTTGGTCTCTCTGGGTCCCTCTGTTCACGTTTATCTATTGGGATTAACATGTCATAAGCATTCTTAACAGCTTTTTAATAAAATAAGCTATGTATTAGAACAGGTATGTTACCAGCTGTTCTGCATACAAAAAAGTCACCCGTTAGGTTCGAGATTATACTACAAGTATTCGATTTGCAACATTGTGTAGCATACAAGTACAGAATAACTAACTCAGTTCTGATTTAGTAACTTGTAACAATCGCGAAATAACTTCCTGGTAGACTGTAGCGGCAGTAGTTTATTTTATGCCAGCACTCAACTCGTTAACGTTTTACGAACGCAGTTGATGCACCAGGGTTAGAGGTGATGCTTACATTACGTGATGTGTTCGTTTAGCTTCGCTCAAAACGTTTTATTTGATTTACCGGCCTTGAAATAATGTTTAGTGCCTTCCAATGCTTTACACTACTTGACACCACTTAAATATAGTAATACTGGAACGCGCACTGGCGATGTAAATGCGAGCTAAGAGAGATAGTGACCCTCAGGTATCTCTATCCTTGTCGTACAATATTTCAAAAAGTTTATGTTGTAGGATTCATTATTTATAGGAAAACTGAAATTCAATTGATAGAAAGAAATATGCGCTTTAATGATACACTAAAATTTTACTTTAAATGAAATAATTGAACAAATTTCAAAAGTATTAGGTTAATAGTATATTACAATATGAGTGAAGAAACTAATAATTTCGCTCACGCATGTGTCAGACACATAAGGGAGCAAATTCGATTCTTCACGAGTGTTGTATAGCGTTTTGTTCAATCCTGCTATTGTAAGTACCCGCCCCAATCATTGTGGTCCACATACTTAATGTTACGAATCATTAAATTTGGTAATGGCAGGTAAGTGGAAGAAAGTAGTGAGCGAAAGAACTTTGGCCCACTCATCTGTCATTACCGATCCCGTTGCCATAGGAATGAGTTGAGTGGACGAAACAGAAGGTATCGAGCTCTGTATCCAAGTAAGAAACAACAAGTTTCAATAGCAGGATTGAACAAAATATTCATTATGTACCTTAACAAGGATAATTGCTATTTGGTTTGCAAAGCTTTGCACTACAATGTCGAACCACTATTTATATTTTACCATTTATAAGAAATGTCAACAGCACAGTTTCCTAAAACATAGGGACCATCTTTTGTACCATTCTGTACGTGACGTAGCTATAGTTACGCAAGTGCAGAAGTGTTAGAGAATGATGGAGATACCCGATGCAAACTACAGGGAGAACATGGCAGTACTTTTAAAATTCGAATGATTAGGCGGAAAACCAAAGGTGGAACCAGACGCTGGAGCATTTCGCGAAAGTGTGGTTGTGGTCCATCTTCGTCGTTCACGATGACAAACGATCAGGTTTTTGTTCGTACCTGGCCTAGAACCTTCTGCGGCTAAAAAGCAGACTTGTATTTATCTTCATTAGTCAAAGCTTATTTTCGGCGATATAAATCTTTCTGTTCTCGAAAGCGGCATTCGCCTTATTTCAATATTTATACACTTTTTCCACCGCCAAGAGCATCCTTCCGTAACGAATACCTTCGCGTTATTTTTCTTTATATCCTGTCATTTTTCCTTCGCAGCGTAAAGGAGAATTCGGTCGCATTGCAAGAGGATTTTAAATATTAAACGCTTCACTCCAAGGGGAAATTATACCGTGAAAATCTCGGCATTTAAAGTTATTATTTGAGAACGACGCGAGTACGTTTGAACACAATAAAAAGATAATAAATTTTGCCTGTTATTATGATGAGAAAGTAGATATACTTCTACACTTACATTTAATCGTAAAACTTTTACACATATTCCCGAACATAAATAATCTTACTTTATATCTCCAATAAGACGCTGCATCGGAACTATGCCTACATATGAACCAATCAATCAACACTAAAACGCAATATACAGTCGAACGTGTACAACTCGGGTTTCAAGGACCGAAAAAATTATGAGTTATGAAAACATTCCCATTACAAACATGTCATTATTATAAAACATTCTAAAATGTATTTAATATATAATATATAGAGGTTCAATATCCGTTTCTTTTCCTTTAAATCCGTGTAGTTAGATTTCTCCACTTCGTCTTATCTTTGGTTTTACTTTGCCAATTTTTAATTCCTGCTGCTTTTAAATCTACTTCTACTTCATTAAGCAAAGTTGATCTGAGTATGTTTCGTCTTGTTCTTCCTCTACACAAAGATGAATGCAAAATATTTTGTCGGAAGAGTTAATTTTTTTCGTGAAAATTCGACCTACAAATAATGCGGTTATTAGCATCGAATTAGAGAGATAAAAATACTTGGCAATTATACAAAATGTACAGGAAACAACAGTAATCTTCGACTTACAGGAGTTGTAGGTGTTCGACTTCTGTTAAGTTTTCGTGTAATACGAGCAGCACTCCGTAGAATTTATAAGGATTTTAGAGGCCGTTAAGCGGTAAAATATCTCGGTGATCCGGGCAGATTCGGTATTTATGCTTAAAGGTGTTCTTAATTTAGTTACCGAGTTCAAGCAGAAGGTCTGGCGGTTTTTGTCCGACAAGTTGCGGTAACTGTTGGTTATTGCCGGTTACTACGCTGGAATGAGCGCGATCTATTGACAGGAGCGGTTACAGAGTATCGGTTTTGCGCAAGAAGTTATTGCTGCAAGTTACCAGAGAACTTTCCTATTGAATTAGCAAACAAGTGCTCTAAAGTTCCTATTTATTACTATGACTGAAACGCGATATATTAACGGTAATATTTTCAAGCTTTTTCACTCACTTACATACCTCAAAAGGAACGGAGCATTGGGTTAATGTGAAGGAATTTTTAATCACAGGGATGCTGGTATATTTCTGGACAACACCACATTAAAGTAGGTACCTACTGTCAGAAAACTTGCATATTTCGTTATAGGAATCGTTGAATTAGTTTTACCTTTCGGGTGCAGATTTCTCAATTCTTGGGTCTTCTGTACAGTAATTCAATCGTCCCTTGTCCATTATTATTTATATTCTTCCTTGCCAATTTCATCTCTTTCAATAATTATTTTCAGATTTTTATTTACTTTTATCGTATATAGTGGATTACTTGTAGTCAATAAGGGTTTATATCCTGGATTAAAAATTGATTTATATATCTTTTCTCTTCTTAACTCAGTCTGTATTTTTAGATCTCTCCGTATAATTCCATTCGCCACATTCTAACCTACGTTATTTCATCTTTCTATACCAATTTTTGAATGTCCGTTTCTTTCATAAAATTTTATCCTTTTTTCTTCCCATTGGTATTTGATATTTCTACCCAACAATTTAATGCGAAACGTTTTCATTGTGTCCTTCTTCATATTTCTTCATTTTGTACCGTGTTGTTTCTTCCTCTAATGTAAACTCGTGTACCAGCGAGTGTCTGTGTAATATATTTTTTTCACGACATATCAGGAAACCCCACCATTCTTCTCTCTAAATAGTGAGGAAAATGTGTTTTTTCTCTCTGGAGAGGAAAATATAGAAGTGTTGCCAATATGAATGTTATGTACAAAAAATATATTGTAAAAATTATAAACAAATTCCTTATTTTATTGAAAATCCTTATTTTAGTGCTATATGTACATACTTTAAATTATCGTACAATAATTATGTCTATATTTCCTTTTTGGATTAAATCACAATTTGCAACTTTAATTTAGATGTAAGATTGGTTCATGGGCAACACTTCTACATCGTCTTACGTCTGTTTACCAAACTTTTAACGTGTCAGTTCTCAGTTGTGTTGTCAAAGTGTATGTTAGGTCCGAGCAAATCGTTTATAGAAATATGTCTTTAAAAAAGGTTGGATCTAAGGTCTTTCATTCTAGTTTGACAAATAACTCTAGATTGGATTCTTTCTATTTTATCTTATTCCTCCAATCTCAAATACATCATAATACTTGTAATCAAGTTGTCGAAAAGTAGCATTCTAAATTAAAAGTTGTTCTTAAATTTCCTTTGCCCTCATAACTGTGGGACAGCTGTTAGCTTTCTTCGTTTTGCTTTTAAATGATCGTTCTTTTCTCCAGGCCTTGTGGTTTGTGTTCCCAAAATATTTAAAAGCTCGTAGCTTTTTTTACTATAACCTAAACGGTACCAATATTTCTATATATTCATCAACTGAATTTCTCAATATCTCGAAATAAGCTCGCTGCACTTCTTGATAGGTACCCGTAGGAATGTAAGCGTTATTATTACCTACTGACTTGGTTATCTCCCGGTACAGTGTTTACTTGATATTTCGACATACAGGATGCTGCCGACGTTTGTTATGACGTACAATCCAGTGTGATTTCTTAGACACAATAGGATGTTAATCCAGCTTGTAGTAGAACCCAAATCACTCCACCAAATATATAGATATGTTATTGACTATGCCACACAAAATAAAATAATTGTCTGGGTTTTATATTTGTTCAAAATGTCATTTTTGAGAACTTCTAACATTTATATAGATCACAAATAATGAGGGAGCAAGTACGGAACCTTGAGGAACACCATGAGCAGATAGTGTTTCCTTCGGTTGTTTTGTGAAAAATTCTCGGACGGTCGTTGATTTCAGTCGTCAGACAATTGACGTAGAATTTATACATTTTTCGCCGTAGCGATCGTGCGTCTTCTTTCACCAAATCCATAATTCAAGTTGCTAATGACGCAGGGTTCGACCGCAGCCGCTCGCTGCGCTAGAGATGGATGTGCGGGAAACAGGCGAAACAAAATAAATGACACTCCACGCTGTTTCTTCTCTACGTCTGCCTTTCTCTGCTCCTGACATTGCTTTACACTTGCCTCATAACGCAGAGTATAACTTGGTGATTTTGTTGAATTACTGATGAGTCTGTGGAGTCATTACGTCATTACTGCATCCGGTTCCTGCTGCTTGTGCTCGATACTGCTTCCCTGCTCGTCTTGTTGGTTTTTTGTTTTGTTGTATTTGTTTCGAAATTACTTACGTTATTTTATACATTATACAAAAAATGTTTAATAATGATTACGGATGAATTAATGAATGAATTTTTATACCTAAAGCTTCAAAAGCTTAAAAATAATCGCAAAATTGTTGAACACAACATAATTTAAAATTGGATTAGGTTATGAAAATAATTAATTTGCGAATAAATAAAATTTATTTGTATTCATCAAACCTCTTTTTATATCATGCACATATACAGGATATTCCGAAAATTAGTGATATGCTTCAGGTATAGAAAGATTCTTCGATAATAATAATAAAAAAAAAAATAAATTTACAACCCTTAGTAAATCCACACCAGATACTTAATAGTATATTACGTACCGTGAGCTGTAAGTGATAGTTTTTAGATCGAGAATGTAGTTTGGGATGTCGAGGCCCGTAGGGTCGAAATTTCCTAAACATTCGAGACCTAAAAAATCACTTACAGTTCGAGGTTAGTAAGTTATTTTTTGCAATACCTGCGTAAATATAAGAGAAGGAAAAATAGGTATCAAAATTAACAGCTGTCAGATTGAGGTTAAAAATAAAATTTGAATGATATATGTTTACTTACCGTCCACCATGAACGGTAAGTTTCACTTACCATCCACAGTGGACGGTAAGTAAATGATGTAACCATGGAAACCAATTGTGCAATAAAAGTTCCACTTACTGTGTTTAAATTTTGTTATTAATGGGTAACTTACAGTACAGGTATTGCAAAAAGGAAATGTATGTTTGGCAACACAACGAATTAAACAATGTAACAAGCTTTCAACTTGTACGAAATGAGTACCATTCCATGCTTGTTATACAATACACTAATTATTGATGGAGGAACAATTCGAATGGTTATTTGATACATTTTTCGGTATAATTTATTTCCTGAATGTCTTACAACAAATCCTTCTACAGTTTGGAAAATATTAATTTTATATTGACAACCTATGTTATATTTTAACTGGAACAGTACTGCGAAAAATAATTGGAATCCATGCTAATACATTAATGATAGATTAGTAAATGTTGTATCTTATTTGAAACTTTCCGAATAGTTTATTTATTATTATTCTGACTTGGAAAAACGCACCCAACTATTCTATACATGGACCATTGCGGGGATGGATATTTTTCAAGCTTACTCTTGAATAAAACAATGGTTTTAATATTCCTTATAACATGTTTGCATCCTGTCAATAGGGATTGAAATTCCTGTTGCATATTAGCATTCGATAAAGTATATTATAGATATTCCGGTACAATATATATTAAAATTTTAACATTTCAATTTTTACTTTTGACTTATTACTTCTATGCACTGAAGAAGACCTAATATAGGTTGAAACGTATGCATTAAGAAGTAGAATTTTTTGCCCTTTCAGCCATTTTCCGCTAAAACAAAACTCCTATTGAAATTCCAAGGAACTGGAATTTTCCACAAACTAACAATAAACCATTTACTTAGTTTGAAATCCTGGTCTATCTACAGTTATATGATTCAATTCGTCGTCAAAATATTCGTAAAATAATTAATAGCACGGCAGCAATATAACTCGAAGACATTCCCGGCGTCACACATCAGAGCGAAACAAACTACGGACGAGATCGCGGCAAACTCCATCGCGATAGCAACCACTTCGTAGTTCCACATAATAAAGGGATTCTAGATTACAGATTAACCGAGACCAGTCGGAGAAACATACACACATCGCCTGCGTCGCAGCCAACTAGATGCAATTAAAACACTCTACTGGAGACTACGTTGGAGCGATTCGACTTATCGCGTTGTTCTTGCTCCAAATGCTCCAAGAGATATAATCGTCCAAAGCGAGCGAGCGAGCTTATAAATGAAAGTAATCGGGATCTTCCCGCGGATCGAACGCGATATATGCTAGAGGGAAACTTTGTTTATTCAAAATCCCAACACCGCGCAGCTACAACGTATCTTGTTTACCGCCATCTTGTCTGATCGCATTTCGCGATGTAACACTGAGCGCATCAGATCAAGGTATCGGCTAACGAGGCGATATCGGCGGACGCAAGGCGATTACCGCTATCAAGAGATACTGGCGGTGTTACGGCTACAAGTTATTGAAGGTTTTTACGCTGCGCGAGCGAGGTGGAGCACTTCCGGGAGCTAACGCGGTGCTGGTGTTAACGGTTACTGGGTTACTAAACTTTAACTTTATGTTTTTGAATTTGTTAATAATAAATCGGTAACACTTGCGTGGTTAGGGAGTGGTTCGGCAAAATAGGAATGTTAAATTTGTTTAATGGCCCTTATTCGTTTAAGAGGGATATAGCGTGATGTTATGTATGGAAATATTCCTGCAACGAACTGGAATTTATTTATTTATTTGACACATTATCCAAGTGGAATAATCCCCTAAAACTACTGGATCTCATATACCCAAATATTTTTTAATTTTTATGATGACTTATGAAATTTTCTTTCAATAAATAATATTATATTATGTTACTAGGAGTTGAAACATGACTTTTGTGCTGAGGGAAACACAAGAAGACTGTTCAACTCTGAATGGCATGTACTATATTGTCTTCATCATTTGCAGATAAAGAATAAAATATAAAATATGAATCAGGCAATACCACTAGCACTCATCCGAGTTTCCATTGTAAGTGCTGCCACCAGTGGTATAAGAAACAAATAACATTATTATACCCCTAAAATAATATTTATACGATGTTAGTAACAAAATGATTAACTTCTATATCATATAATGATGTAACAAAATATGAATATTATATACGATCAAAGAAAAAATAAAATAAATAAATCAAAGACTTTTGCGAGCTGAATAATTTGACGCAATATAATCGAAAGGGTCGTTTACTCACTAATTTTACAATAACTTCCAAAGATCGAGACTACTATAATAGTAAATATTTTTTGTATTATCTTGCGGTATTCAAATGTCTACAATATCTTTATTTACATCATCATTATGGTATTTTATTTATTTATAATTAAAACTAATACTATATACAAATATTTGGTCTGTTTCGGGAAACTCTCTTCATCCAATCGTTCTCTGGGTTTTCTTCGTTTAGAATCTGTTGTGTAGATTTATAGTTTCTTAGGTCGTCTGTACAGCCTCTTCTTAAGTGATTTATTGTCTCTGTACATATTCTGCATTGTCTGTCATCGTCTCTTGTCCAGTAGTGTATTCTTTTTTCTTCATAGCCTACCCTAAACCTTGCAATTATTTTCAGATTTTTATTGTCTGTTGTCATATTTAGTGGTCTTCTTGTAGTCAATAGGAATTTATATCCAGGATTGATTTATACATCTTTTCTCTTCTTAAATGAGTCTGTCGTATAATTTCGTGCAGCATATTCTGATCTAGATTTCTTTGTCTTTCCATATCGGTCGTTGAGTCCCCGTTACTTTTGTCCTTTTTACTCCTCATTGGTTCTTTTCCTGATTTCTTCCTTATTTTCTTAATCTTGCGAGACTTTTATATGGTATCCTTCTTAGTTCCTCTTCATATTTCATTGCTTTCTCGAGGTTGCTATAACATTCGATATGTACAATACACATACATAGTGCTCTAAACTACTCACAAAATACACTTCACAAAAACTATGCATAGAATCGAGTGAAACTTAAACTATATAATCTTTCGAACTTTTACTAGGAATACCAAAATGCAAGTGGTTGCTCAATGCCTAAGGTTGGACAATTTATTACTCAAGAGATCGCTACCTTTAGATAATCATTAAATCAAGTAAAACCCATATGTATATCAGTTACCTCTTGGTACCAAGTGCAAGGTAACTGTTCCAAAAATACTGTAACAATTTTTCGAAATCCAAGAGGTTGAAATCTAATTACCCTGGCTTAGCTTAATAAATGGGATGGGACCTTGTTCTTTTCGCTATTCAATCACATCTGATACGTTCTGATTTCGCTGTAAAAAAAACTTTGCAAGAGTATCAAATTAATAAGTGAAGCAAGTCTACAGATTACAGTTTCCTTCCTCGGCAGTAAGAAATATGGATTGGAGTGTTTAAGTATGCAGGTGTTAATATACATATTTCACAATTGTACTTTTAGCACGTAATAAAAGCAAGCGATACAATCTCTGCTGTAGTTAATAACATGTAATTTAATATGACAAAAAGATACATTTTCGCTACTAATTTAATAGATGTATATCTTCATATATTCACTGTTAAATTGAATTTTAAATATTTATAGAATCTAGACTGCACGATATTTTATACTGAAGCCGTTTTCACTACGAAATATTACTAGTTGGTAATAATACGATTTTCTTATGCATCTAAATCTAAATTTGATTTTTACTCTCGTACATACATAGAAGGGAGGTATTTAAACGGATCAAAATTTTCAATTAAGATAAGCACGTTTTGAAGTTCCTAGAATACAATTTCATAATAATTGATGACGTCTCTTTCTTTGTGCATGTATCTGTGAGTGTATGACGATTTTTTTGTCCACAATAACTCGAAATTTCATGAACTTATCAATATCAAATTTCAACCGGAAGTGGTAGTTTATTTGCAGGCCTGTCAAGTTTTTTGGAATATTTCAGTAAATAAATGAGTTAAGCGTGTTTTTCTTTTCAAGTGACTTTAAATTGTCTCTACAAGTGATCTTATCAGTCTATTCACATGATCAAGTTTGTAGTGAATTAAAACAACCAAGTATCAAAAGTTCAGTTATACCAACATAATTGTATTCTTTGATTTTGCACCACATGAAGTTTTAGAGTGCCTTGTAAATTTATTATTAGTTAAACCCTTATAACGTTAAAAGCATAAATACTTACTTCGTTTAGTTGGTAGTAATGTAAAAGCTGTACTCTTTTAGAAATTAATGTTTATGTATTTATGTAGGGGTAAATAGCTCCGTGGTAACGTGTCGGACTGTGGATCGTGAGATCCTCAGTTCGAATCCCACTGCCGACAGTTACAAATTTAAATTTACCCCTGTGGTTCCCCCTCCACTAACAACTATGGGGGCTATGACTTGACGGCTGGTAACCGCATTTCATACGCAAAAATATATCACCTACCGAGATCTGCGTAAGCAGAGTGCCACACCCTTAATGGGTAAAAGGCGTGATGATATATTTATTTATTTTTTTATATGTATTTCTGAAGATACAGACACAACCATCCAACTATCCATCCACACAGCTGTCATTGAATCAATCGACTTTTAGTAATTGCTATACTTCTGATATAACGTATAAGAAAGTAAAAAATAGAGTGTTATGGTTTGGGTTATTGTTGGAATCTTAAGTAAATACTGTATTCTCTCACATAGTTGGCAACAGAATAACCTCGGCTGATTACATTATCCGTTCTTCCCGTATTCTTCACACTTCGTTCGACATTTCCATTTGGTTTGGCCTGCGAGATTGCGATAAACAACGGTTGTCTCCAGGCATTCCCCCATCCATCCTCACGCTCACGTGCCGCTTGTCCTACCGGTAGGACGCGTCCTCGCTCTGGAATTTATGCGGCCGCCCAACGCAGATTTGCATGAACACCTTCCGTACCCCGCGGCACCTCGTACTCAACCATTCGTTTCTATTTCTTCGAATGACCCGAGAGTATTGATCCGTGGTTCGTGCGAGGTTCAGGTAACACTGACTTCTGGAAGGATACTCCCAGAATTTTTTCTCCGCTCTCCAAAACGCCGAGGCTTTTTCCTTCGTAAAACCAAAACTATTACCCCAAATATTTAATCACTCAACAGGGGATTCGCCAAGCGCTGCCTTGACCTATTTTTGAAGTTAGTAAAGTCTTACTTAGATTTAGAATTATATACTGTTGAAAATAAAACAATAAGATAGCCGGAATGGAGACAGAAAAATATAAACAAACTGGATGACAATATGAAATAAACTTATCATAATAATTTAAAGACGTAAATCAATGATAGTTACTTGGTACAAATCTAGTTATAGATTGAGAAACCTTTGTGATAATTTATTAACCATAACCTTCGACAGTTTCGAAGATATTCATAAAATTTAAAAGTGTGGGATGTTTAGATTAAGATTATAAGAAAGGAAAAAGACAAAATGGAAAAGCTCATTTAACATTGATAACCTATGTTGCATATATAAGTAGTATTCATAGTAACACATTCATGACAGATAGTAAAATATTGCATGCTAGCTGAAACCACTGATTTCTGTATAACACTAGATTAGGCATAGGCTGTATTCTGCCATCTGAGAGCGTTCCCAATGGGGTCTTTCACCATTTAAAAATTTTTTTTTATGAACCTTTATCTATATTGAAGACTATCTTCACTTTTAAAAAGTCTTAAATGTTATTCGTTATTCATTGTGACGTTATAGTAGAGGTGTTGCAGGATCTAAAACAGTACAGATTGTAAATAATTGTAGTCATATATTTTTTTACTTATTTTATTATTATTATTACAATAAAATAGAATATTTATGTCACAAAAATTATTTAAATCCCTACTGTTTTAGATACTAAGACGTCACAACATTTAAAAAAAATCATTGTGGCTTAATGAATAACAATTAAGACTTTTTAAAAGTGTAGATGTAAAAAAAAATGGTGAAAGACCCCATTGAAAGAGTGAAATTGAGGTTTTGTGACACTTTTGTAAAGTGCGGAATCTGAAGCTCTGCCTTCACTATCTCTACACCGCGCTCGCCACCACCTCCCTTTATGTTATGCCAAGAAGTATGATCATACCATACACAAGAGAGATATATTTTTAAATATAGAAGTATCACAAAACCTCAATTTTGACCATCCTGGCGGCGTTCAATTAGGAACGTACGATCTCTACAAATGCAGAAATACCACTAGGCCAACCCACAGATTACCAAAATTACGTCACGCCGAAGTTTCAAAATATTACATGTGTTTCTAGGAAAAATAAAAATCTAACAAAATTAGCATTGACATGTGTGGCAATCAATTGAACCATGAGGAACTCCTGTGTAGTCAACTTACAAGAATTAAAGTCCTGGCACATTTTAATTTATGTATTTTTCGAAGCCGTTTTGATAGTAAAACAACAAATCGTTTTCTGATTAATCACCTATTAAATATTGGCGTTCTCCCGAAAAATGGTAAAACGAATCGCTTATTTCAAAATCTGTTTTCGTCTGGCGCCACGAATTTATTTTGCAAGCCTTAGTTTTACTTTCAAATCTAGAACGGAAAGGTATCCCTAAAATATTGTTTGTTATGAAATAGAGTAACTTTATTACAATTTCAGATTTGGTGACACAATATAAAGGCCCGAGAGTAAGTTTCGGATCTTGCCTGTTTTTTGTTTCGGAAATATTAGAGCAAGTTCACATTATGGCCCATTTCATAACTCGTTCGGCCGAACAACATTACACACAAGTTTCCAAAACAAAATTTCAAGCATAATTTAAAAAAGTTAAATTTAAAACTAATTTTAAATTTAATACTTACGTGAAGTTTTTTTTAAATCGTTTTAACTTCCAAAGTTCTACAGTTCAAACAAATTATATCACTAGATTAAATAACAACGAAATCGGAAAACCGATTTGCAGCATTTACGAGTGCTTACAACTTTCTGCTCACACATATATTTAGCGCTTAACATCTCAATAGCAATTGCGTTTTTACCTACCGCGAAGGTTTTGGAGGCATTACATCAACCGGAAGTTTGAATGCCTATGGTGCCTATGGTATTTTTTTAATTAAAATTTCTCAGAAGTTTTGTATTTAAAACTTGGGTGTTTATATTATGAGCTGAATAAATTTTGCTATAATTATAGTAACTATAGCAAACTAAGTAAATGTAAGTAAAGTAATGCCAATGGGCAATTACTTTCACATGTCATATAGTCTTTAATCACAAAAATTTACTGAATATCTCTACAAAGATAGATTGTAAATACTAATGGGATCATAAAAAAAAATAGCTATCCATCAACCGGAAGTGGTAGTTTACTTGAAGGCCTATAAGGTTTTTTGAGAGTATATCAGTAAATAAATATTAACTACAATTTTTATTTGATACTTTATTCTATATTTGTACCGTTTAGAAATTAAAATTTGCGGGAAGTTATGTGGTGGACAGATTATTTAATAAATATTCTTGAAACTGAGGTAGACTTTCGGGAATTAAATTTGCAACAAATATTTTTCAAACTATAACCAGAATTGTACCAAGTAACCAATCGAATTATTTATTCTTTAGTAGGTATCTTTGAAGTATGATGACAAGTTCATTTGTTATTGATATCTTATATTTAATTTATCTAAAATAGTTACTACATACATATATCTGCCATTTGTAGCAAATATTAATAATATTTTAGGCATATCTTAGTAAATAAATGAGTAAGAATAAATTTTATGGTATTTAAAATAGTATATTATTATATGAGGAATTATGATAGTCATTATTTACGTAGAAGTTTGCGTCGCAAGCCGAAGGCGAGTGATACAAATCGTCCGAGTTAATAATGACCATAATCCTGAATATAATACTACACTTTTTCTATTCCTATAAATTCGGAAATCACTTTTTAAAATGATCGAAATTCGTTGAAAACACACGTTGAAAAAGTCAACATAAAAACACACAATGATAACAGACTACATGTCAATTGTCAGACGGCCGTTGCTTGGTGATCCACATCACGTCTTTAAAATAACCGTGAATGATGGATTTCTGGCTCTCTGGTCGAGAAGTGCGAATTATGAGTACCATAATAAATAGAAAAAATTAAAATAATGGAGATATATTTATACCGGAGTAGAAAAAAAATATTTTGATCATATCTCCATAATTATAAATAATTACATTAAAATAAGTTTTATTATAATATTATTGTTTTCATAAATTCACAACCATCCTCTCATGAGGCGGCATATGAAACAATTAGTCCGCTTCCCGCAATAAATAATGGAAATTATATTAGCAACAATTTATATTAAAAACTTTTCTATTCCGTACCATGTAAAAGTTGTTTATGCGGGAGATTATGTACTGCCCACATCAAATTTTTCCAGTTATTTCCAATTCCGAATCTTCCCTTCCGTCCACTTGACAGTCTCCTCGTCGAATCGTGCCTCCGCAGCCACTCCAACTTCATTCTCTGCTGCATAAGCGTTACGGGCCAATTACTCTCCCATGCATAACTCTCGCTGCTACCCCGTCGCTTCATTTGGTGCCGGTCTCCTCGCCACACATGTGCACTTTATCACGCGCGGGTATTTTTACATGCGACACATTGTTCTTGGGTCTTAGAAACGCCACGGAAGCAGATCTGTAGCACCCTACACTGTAACTAGACCGACAAGTGAAGATGAGTGCGGAATTGTGTGACGGCTAACAAGCAGACCAGAATGCCCAAGACACAATAACAAAGAAGGGAGACGAGGGCTTCACTGGGATGCGAGTAAACCTTATTATCTGACGCCCTTTGCACCAGAAAGCTATTCCCAATTACAATATACATAATAATAACACTAGACTAAGACAGCTATCGATTCGCGTCCGTAAGTTTTATAAACCAATTAGATTAATCATTATTAAAGAGTGCAAAGGATTATTACAGTGTTTCAGTATTATAAATTCCTTGTGAATGTGGAAATTGTTGCATTGGACGAGATCAGCAGAACAATAACAACAAGAATTATAGAACACAAATGGGTCATTTGTCTTAATCAACCAGAGAAATCTGTTGTGGATAGAAGTGTTACGGGTGTTATTAAAGGACGTAGGAGATGATGAAGACAGAATTACAGTGCGCTATGTTAAATGTTTTTAATTTTAATCACCTTATCTACCGAATAAATAAACTATTTTTCATACAAATTGATCAGGGTGTTTGTAAGATCAACTCAGCGCATTCGTCAGGGCTGTCCAATACAAATTTTATTCGAACGGCTGCTAGGTTCACTTTCATTCTTGCCATTGAATAAAAATTATAGCAAAGTCGATATGTGCCAATGGCAAAGTCATATTACCCTACTTTAATTCCTATATACCCAGTAAATTTACGAGATCTACAGATTTGTTTTATATACCCGCTCATAATACAAACAATTACAAAAATTCCCTATAAATATAATTCTAAATTTAGGCAGGTTGATGTATTTCATCTTTCTTTGACAAGAGTTAAGTCCTTGTTACTTTGATATATTAATTTCTTGTAAGCTATGTAATTTTAAATTAATCATTCTTTTTCTAAATTATATATTTGTTAAAATATATTGCACTTAATGTTTATGCATGTAACTTGATGTATATTTTGTAAACAAATTGTCAAATATTTCTGTATAATTTGTTGAAATCTGATATTGGTTCTTTTGTACTGTTGCTATCCTTCACCAATAAATAAATAAATAAGAGTAGCTCTAAAAATCTAACAGTAAATCAGAATGAAGGTTACGAGTTGAACAAGACATGGTTTCCTCTATTTTATTAGTTACTGTTTCCATTTAATTGTTTCTGTAATTCATTCATATACCTAATTCGAAACTTTGTATTTAAATAAAATATTATAAATATATAAAGTATATGTCGTTAAAATATCACTAATCAGATATTTAATCAGAGTCAGGTGCTACAGGCTGGCCACTTGTTTAGCTTAAGGCCCCGGTCCTCCTAGAGATGTTGTTCCATTAATGATAATTACATACAGTATACAGCGAATTAGAAAGAATTACATTTACTTACTTCCCAAAGCAGTCAGTCTTTAAAGAAAGAAAGCATAATGTAAAAAAACAATCAAATTTAGTGTATTAGGATATTTAAATTTTCCCTATAATAAACATGGTATGTACTCATACTTAAGTATCAATAAAAAATTTCTGGTTTCAAAGATTAGACCATTAGAAAATACATTTGGTCTTCAGGACAGAAATGGTCAACCACTGAGTACATGTTTTTTCCAATAAATTAAACGATTATAGATGTTATATTATAAGAAATACGAAATGATATGTTTCTAATCCGAATTTATGTATCATGTTATCCGAATCCGCAAGAATTGGGAGATATCCGCTGTTACATTCTGCAGGGCACTAAGTGGCCAAAGTCTTCTTTAAAACAAACTTTGTTTTTGTTACACAGCTGCAAATCAAATTAAAGAAACAATCTATGGTTTAATTTTTTTTGCTGCTTTCGTCATTATTCGTCTTGTATTAGATGTACCTTAAAAATCGGGTAACATACTTTTAAACAAAGTCTGCCACTTGTCACTGATTGTCACACCTAATTCTTGCTAAAAATTTATCCTGTTTATAAGTGTGCTATCATAACTAATGTACGTTTTTCTTTTTCAGGTGAGTACACTTTGCATTCATCTTCAGTTAGTAAGACTTGCTGTGAAAGGTAGGACATATTTAGCACAATAATCTCTCGGAAAACTAACAAATTCCCTCACGTAACTATTCCAACTTTATACCCCTTCAGCAGTTAAACAAACGCGACTTAAAATTCAGTAAAAAGTCTTATCCCGGGCCGTAAAAACTACGCTAAGTGCTCGGAGTAATTTGAAGCCGTTCATTCAGTCCGGGCTGCATGGAGTTCGCTGCGAACGATATTTCACGGGCCGTTTTCAATTTACCTCGTTCCGCCTTCGTTGCTAGGGTTTGAATTCGATTTGGGAGCGGACACCGAAAGTTCGACAGCACTAGATGCAAAGAGTGTTCGTTGATAATGATGATTCATTTTAGTAACAAACAAGTACTTAAGCGTTACTTCTCCAAAAATAGGATAAATACGAGGCGAGTTCAAATATTGCCCGGAATTTTATTATCAGAATCAAAAGAAAGGTCCTAGTGGCAATACCTTTGTAACGTTCTTGAAATGGGTTATCTAAAAGGTGTGCAACATCTCATTTTCACTTAAATTGTTTTTATTTGGTAATTGCCATGGTTGGGGGGAGGGGGGCTATTCATTTGGTTTTTGGAATAAAATTCCGGGTCATATCAGTACTCCCCACGTAATTAATTTAATATCGTGCGATGCATCATACATATCCCACTCATTTCAGATATGTTATGACTTACATTACTCCACTAGTGCGTTTTTAATATTACCACACTTTTTATTTCCATGATTTTCAAGGCGTTTCTATTATTTTATAAACTATTCCGGACTGTTGCTATTTCAAAATAATGGGATACTACATGATTATCGCACTTATGTTATACACAAACTTGTTGTACAACTACAACACGTGCGTGCGATAATTATTATATACCAAGTACTGGAAGACATTCTTGCAAGAGGAAACGAACAAAATATTTTTAACAGAATTCTAATTTAATCAAATTATTAGAAAATTTATAAATTTACAACAGCAAGTCATAGCTTATGATGGTTACAATTGCCCGACTCGCTTCGCTCGTCGATCAAACTTACATGCTTATATTTACCCCTAATAAAACAATATACTATTTTTTTAATTATTGGTATTTATTGATGATTTTTGTGTGTTTTGATACACGTAATCGACATTTTATGAACTATATATTTTTATTTCAAATATGTTTTAGCATACGAGTGCGTGAATAGAAAGTATAGAAAGTACCTGCTTTTCAATAGCGTGCGTCAAAATTTGTTTACACACCAAGTGCAGGAAAATAGTATTACCGCATGAGCGATTACTTGAAGCATGAATTTAAAAATTAATTAAAATACTCGTAAATTTATACATTCACTACAGCAAAATCACAGCAATCATATGTTTTCAAAGAATTTGATGATATGACAGTTGAAAAAACAACTTATTTACAAATTTTTCTTTAAATTATTGGCAATTATCGATTGTTTTTTGCGATTTTTAAGATGATTTTGTTGTAAAATAGCCGAGAAAAACTAGTTGTAATATTTTTACTACAGGAATGCGTGAATTGAAAGTTCCTAGTTGTCAATAACGTGTTGTTTCCAAGGTTGAGA
The DNA here is from genome assembly GCA_963942605.1 of Poecilus cupreus. Classification (NCBI taxonomy): domain Eukaryota; kingdom Metazoa; phylum Arthropoda; class Insecta; order Coleoptera; family Carabidae; genus Poecilus; species Poecilus cupreus. Next base: position 16,614,487 of record OZ012728.1, read on the forward strand.
AAAATATGTAATATCACGGTGATAATTTCCGTCGTCGAGGTCAAGTGAAATCGCTCCCGAAATGAAACAAGTAAATTATGCAGGCTCAGTCAGCGCTTCGTAATAATAAAAATTCCCGTCTCGCGTCTTCTGGCGGAGGTGCCGGGCTCAGGGCGATTCGTTTAATGAGACCGAGTTTTAGGGGCTCATGTGGATAATTACACTGCACAATAAAGTGGATACGGCCCTTTATACATAGTGAAAGTCGTTCCTAGACGTCGTAAAAGTTAGAGGAACCTGCCAGCGGAGCTGGAACGCTTCCGGGATGGGATTTTGTATTCACGGGATGGGTGGGTGCAATTAGGTCGTCGATAACTGAAATAAATAATAATTATTAATATTATTGTTGCTGATTGGCATTGTTTTTTAAATTTAATGGTATAAAAGGATTATTTCCAATATATTAATTATTCATTTTAATTAAAGGAATTATCTCGACTGACATTAAAATTGAATTTATATTTATAAATATAATGATTTTAATAATACATACATAACGTCATACTATATAGCACTCAATAGGGTAGCACAAATCCAGAAACACAGTATACCAACAATCAACCTCTTCAAAACATTCTTATCCTGACACACTACTTTCGTCCCATCCACATTCATACATACTTTTATATTCTTCACACTCGGAATCATTCGTTCACGCAACAAACCATCAATCATACCCAACCAGTTATTCCTCGGACGCCCACGCAATCGTTCACCCACATATATTAGTTTCACCAACCTTTAATTCGACATTCGCTCAAGATGTCCAAACCACATAATTGACTCACTCCCACTTTCTTACCAACATTCTTCTCAATCTTACACTCAACATACACCAATATATTCCAGACCGGATAACGATTCGTATACCCACATGCTCCTCTCAAATATTTCATTTCTACAACAGTTATATGGTGTTCAATAATTTTAATAATTATTATACATAAAGTATAAAAAATACTTGAAATTTCACCCATACGACATAACCGACGTTTTAGTTTACACTTAAACCTACTTCAGGGTTAGTAAAAAGAAGAAGGCTTAAGTGTAAACCGAAACGTCGGTTTTTTTAAGAAGAATAAATGCTGTATGACTAAGATTTGGAGTATTTTGTTACACTTTACAATAAACACAACCGACAAAACATCTAGTTAAGTATTAAACTGAGGAATGAATGATCGAGGATACAGTCAAAAGATCTTCATTTTCTACAACGCCGACGTTTCGACACCACGTGTGGCTTCTTCAAGGATAGTAGAAAAAGTTATGTGATAATGATAAAATGTATACAGATAATTCAAATGAATGCTTAAATTCTATATAAACAGAAAAATTTTCACAAATAAAAAATATAAAACACGTCAGCAAATTTCTCGTGTTACTTCTGCTAACCAAAAATATATATTCTATTTTTTTTTTACTAGCCTTGAGTGGTGTCGAAACGTCGGCGTTTTAGAAAATAAAGATCTTTGAACTGTATCCCCGATCATTATTTTTCCACATCACTTCTCCAGTCGAACAATCATCTCCATTAATTATTAAACATATTTGAATGCTCCCACAACAACTACTACATGTGATAAATCTGGTATGCTATCTTCTCCTTCTTCATCTTCCGCAAGCGTGCCTCTTCTCAGCATAGTTGAGTCGTTTTATTTGAAACTACGTCGCGCAATTACAATATTTAATTCGTGCGTGCCTTCGCGAACGCCCTGTAAACGCGGACGTGATGCTGTAATGGCTGAGAGGCAGGTATCCCGGCAATGACTTTCAAAATTACACAAGGACTACGAGGAAATCTTACCCCGGATGCGATGGTAGAAACGCTACCCGACAGGAGATGTTTCGCAAGGTATCTTTACAGAACTTTATCCAAAAGCCTTTTCTGGTGACTGCTATTATATTTGTCTGTTTCGCTTGTATTTGTCAACGCAAAGTTGATGTTTTCTGAGTGATATTACTTGGTCTCTTGTTACCAATAGCAACGAGCAGTAAAAGTTTTGATTTTATTTTTTTACTAATTCATCAGTATAGATGCGAAGTAAAACAATAGCTTCAACAATGTAATAATAATGCAATGTTGATGATTCTTTTTTTTTATTGTTTAGGGTATACCTCGAAGTTGACTTCATTTAATTTTTTTCTACCCCTAATTGTAGGAAAATAGGGGATGATTGATTGTTCACCTACTGAATTTTTGCCTGTCAACCGATTTTACCATGAATAACTTTATACTGGGTTATTTGAATTCGATGATAACAAAATAAAATAAGCCTTTTTTAGTCTTAATAACTAAGTTCTGAAACTAATGTAAGTATAGTTATTTACGATACAAGTACATAAAGCTAGTCTTTAGTCACGAATGGGTCAATGAAAACGAGCATAGCGAGTGTTTTAAGACCCCTGAGTGACTAAAGACGCTTTACGTATGTGTATCGTACAATATTTTATCTACGATATAATGAAAAACCCCAAAAATTAAAAAAAAATAATTTTTATTTATGAAGTAGGATCACAATATTAAATGAGAAGTTTGCCATGATAACAAAATTTTTGCAAATTTGGCGTGTTTAAAAATTTTAATCACTCGTTGCTTGGCAACCCGTGACTAATGGGATCGGGTTACTAAACAACCGTTTTACAAACTTGAAACTAACAGTTAAACATCAACTTTACACACTACCGTAGATAAATTAATTTAAACAATCAACGAGCGAACGAATTTTCGGGAAAGATATTGTGTATTATTCGTGGGCAAAGTATTTATGTCGGTCTCATACAACTGAAACGCCAAAACATGACTTTGCGCTCTAAATATACAAATAAATATTATAATTTAATTACCTATGAGTTCTGAAAGTTTTTTAAATTTATTGAATAAAAAAAATCTTCGACGGATTAAAATTAATTCGTAGGAGAAACAGTTCAATCCCAAATAGTTCTCGCTTTAATAGTTCTTCACAAATTCCTGTTGAATTAGGGCAAGAAAAGGATTTACGTATGTAAATTTAATGTGCGAGTATAAAACTTTAAGATAACGCTGTAAAAATGTACTCAAATTAAAATGGAGTCTCATACGGTAATTCATTCTTCTTTCAAACACTCAGATGTACTCACTTTTACTACCTACTACCACTCATAAAGAAATAACAATTCAATATAGCTAACGATATTATTCATGCCGTTCATTCAATTTGAGTGTCATGATCCATTGAGCTATTTACCTCAATTAACTAATGCAAAATATTTGAAAGGAACAATTTCTTATAGCATTTTCATTCTTTTACACAACCTCTTAGAGTTTGTTTTAATATCCAATTGAGTTGATAAACTTATTAATATACAAATATCAAAGTTTGGCACAGAGATCCTGTCTTATCATATATCCAAGCCCTCTTGTTTTATAGTGACTGCATGAAAGTAAAAGACACATTTTCTTTTGGAATTTTTGTTTCTTAATACATCCCATTTGACTTTGTTGGTATGAGTATTAATTTATAAATATTAGTTTTGTGTGTCAGAAGTCATGGATTGGAATCCCACTGAAGAACATGGTCGTTGGTCGTTGGTGTTGTCCACATTTTATAATCATCCATTCATCAAGCGGCATATGACCGTAGTAGTAAGTCTGCTTCACATCTTCGTAAAAAAAGATAAATCCAGTTAGTTTGAATCTTTATTCCTCATATTGTGGTGGTCCTTCAAGCTTTTGCAAACATGTTTTGGTCCTTCGAGCCGGATAACATCGGCACTAGAAAAAATATCGAAATTATCGTTCGATAAAATAAATTAAGTTACTTTGAATCTTTATTCCGCTTTTGTAAATATTTTTTGGTCCTTCGAGCCGGATAACATCGGAACTAGAAAAAATATTGAAATTATTGTTCGATAATTAAAAGAATCAGTATATTTAGATTGGCATTCTGGTCAGAAGCACTTTCGAAGTCACCAACAGCTGAAGCTTCGACGGTGACAGCAATATATTCGACAGCAGCAGCAACAAATTTTGAGCAACATCATAATATATCCAAGTTGCAAAATAGCTGAAAGACACAATTTCTTATAGATTATCTCTTTTTTTTATTACGAAGATGAGAGGCGGACTAACTACTATGGTCATATGCCGCCTCATGATTGGATGATTGTGAATTTATGTAAACATCACAAACGACCATGCTCTTCAGTGGGATTCGAACCCACGACCTCTGGCGTGCTAGGCTAGTGACATAGCCACTACGCCACGGAGATCGGCGAAGATTATCTTTACTTATTTAGTTGTCAATATATTTAGAAATCTTCACATTGTATGTTTGTTGTTACTAGGGATATAAGGTACATTGCATGCATGTACGAAATGAATTTGTTTTGTAAGTATTTCAGCACAGGTCAGTTCACTTCAGTACAGGTGCCTTTGCTAGGATACTTATTTGGAATTGCTAAATATTGGAATTGTGAAAACGGGGCACATTTATTATTAAATTAAATTAATTAGGAAATAATGTTCGTGGTCGATGAAAATGTATAGTGTACAATTCGCATGGAATGTCCATTTCATACTCGTATGATTTGCAGCATTCGCTTTAGGCTCATGCTACAAACTTTCACACTCGTAGGAAATGACTATCATTCCATGCTCATTGTACAATATACTTTTATAGATTAATTTATAAATATCAATATATAAAGGAATACTCTGGTTCAATCACATATCCAAACCCTTGCTGTGTTATAGTTTCTACATCACAATTGAAATACACATTTTCTTAACTCATTCCAGCCCTATTAAGTTTATTTTAATGTCTTATTTAATTGAAAATACATTAAAAGTTATAAAGATCAATATATAGCATAGTACTCTGGTCTTATTTATATCCAAACCATGCCGTTCCATCTCCAAATTGGACTTCTAACACAGAGTATGTAATTGTTAAAAAAAAATCTAGTCCAGTTTAGATATATCTGTCTACTCATTGGACAACCTTGCCCCTCTCCTTCAGAGAGTCATTTAAAATCAGGCCTAATATGTTTAGTTATAAACTTTAGTATGGTTCTTCGCAAATCTACAGCAGCAACTTCGAGCGACTCCACCAAAATACGCTTCGTGAACGCTCTCCGAGTTCTGTAAGATGGCGTCGAGTTGACCTGCTATTTTATCGCCTGGCAGATGTACCAGGCCGACGGCGCGCGTTTGTTAAGTCCCGTGTAATTTAGCTGGTGCGTTTTAAAATTCGCTGGCTGTTATCTTGTTCATTGCGACGAAAGCACCACGATTCCGAGTGTCTTGGTACTCCTTCAGCAGAAAATTAAACAGGAGTTTTAGTTTTATTCCACTATTAGACTTTAGTTTACTGATGAGTGATGAATAATGATGCTGGATGCTCCGCTGGGAGGAATCTCATTGTAAGATTATAACAGGGAATGTTACTATGTTCATGATGAAACAAATAAGAAGATACATATTATATTTGCAAATGAAACAATATTTGGGTTTTATTAATTTTTTTTTATGAAAACGACGTTTCGACAGCAGAGTCTCTAACCACTACAATGTCCAAAAAGCTTGTACTATTTTTTTAAGGCTATACGAAGCGGATTTACTGCTTTAGGCATATGCCACCTCATGAGTGGATAATTGTGAATTTATGTGGACAACAAATAACCATTCTCTTCAGTGGGATACGAACTCATCTGGTGTGCTAGGCTAGTGATTATACTTTATGTCATCTCAACAAATTTCAAGAAGAAATTATGATTTTAGCAAACTGCAAATAAGAAGAGCACTTAAGTCCAAAAGTACGCCTTTACGTCACTAGCCTAGCATGCCAGAGATCGTGAGTTCGAATCCCACTGAAGAGTATGGTCGTTTGTGATGGTCACATAAATTTATAACTATCCATTTATGGGGTGGCATATAACCGAAATAGTTAGTCCGCCTCCCATCTTCATAAAAATAATATCTTAACATATTCCTGAAGTTGCTGCTGATAAATTATTTATTACTTTACCATTTATTGCTAAGGTAACAGAAAAAATTGGCAGAATTCTTAATAAATTTGACATACAAACGTCATATTAACTCAAGTTTAAAAATCTATGATCTTCTTGGTAATTTTAAAGATATAGTTCCTCTACCCAACGTTCTGGCATTTATAAGGTTCCGTGCCAGTATTGTATAAGTATACATTGGTGAAACTGGTAGAAATGTACCAAAAAGATAAAAAAAACACAAACGAAATATAATATTAAATTAACCCGATAAATCTGCAGTTTTTGAACATGCTTTTAAAGAACTATATGGAATTGTTTTTGAAAGCACAAAGATTTTAGCAAGAGAATACAACTGGGAAATAAATCTAATTACAGAAGAAATTGAAATAAAAAAATCTTCAATAATCTTGCTCGCTCTTAGTTTTCTGTTTATGTTAATTTCTATAGCCGTTGATATATGTTACCCTTATTTTGTAAACATGTAGTCTTGACTACATATTCATTTATTATTTTGTATTTTATTTCATGATACATTATTGTCGAAAAGTCGTTTATATTTTTAAAAAATTTGAAAACTAATACCCAAACATTGTTTTATTTATAAAATAAATATACGGCAACGGACTGACAGGTAGCGTTAAAGCCGCATCACTCGATAAAATCAAGTTAAGCAATGTTGCCCGCGGTTAGTAGTTGGATGGGTGACCGCTTTGCGAAAACCCATACCAGCGAATACTGCGTGCCGTTGTCACACCACCGAAAACGAGGTTTCGAGGTGGTATATAACCTCAGCAGTTGAGACCGCTTAATATGTATTGTATTTTAAAAGTTTTAGTAATCCTTCATACAAAATATTTGTAGGGCATAATATACAGTTAAGTAAAAATGTGTAGCTCTCCTACATTGTTTAAACTTTGTTTGCGTGGGTATCCTTGGCAACGGCGGCCCCTTTTCTCTGTTGGCAGGTGCGCAAAGATAAATGTTTCACACTCTCACATTATTTACCAAAGACAGCAACGTTCCTCTCTTCTTTACGCGTTTCATGCTTTACTCGCATATCGATCCGATGCGATGCTCGCCCTTTTAAAATTATAGTTTACCGATAGCTTCTACGGAGTTTACACCAGATGAAAATGTTAGTCTGGAGTAGGATTCCAGTGTTATGGAAGGGAATGGTTATATAGATTGTTACTCTTTTCATTCTAATTGGAAACACGTTGTTGAAGTATCTATCAAATGGATGAAAATGGGTTTCGTTGTTCGTTTATTTGATGAATAATATTTAATTAGGTACAGTATATAGTTTATCAATTAATGCATCATTCATAAACTATCCTAATATTACTTTACAAACAAGGCATCTTCCTCTATTGGATTCTGTTCTTGACTTTTTTCCACTTCAGTACCTTAGCTGTTTTAGAACTTGCAGAATTTCTCTAGCCATCAAAATTTGAGTTAAATAGTTGTAGTATAGTATTTAAATACAAGTGTTACAACTTTCAACTAACTTACCCCCACTTTCTTAACAATATCCGTTTGAACCATACACTCAACATATACCTACACTTTTAGTAGCCATAATTTGTCACTGAGTAACCGGGCAAAACCTATATCAATGGCACTTCTCAAAAGCCTCATTTCGACAGCAGTTATACTTCATTCATGCTTCTTCATCCTTGTCCAACACACAGTACTATACTTCTTAAAAAAATCTGTAAAAGTAATTGTGCAAAGTTGAATTTTGTAGCATCCTTTTGGCAAAAACACAAGACTAACTAACACTGATCGTTATTTCGAGTATCAACTGTTTCCGAATAGGTTCTTCTTCTTCATCTTAGGAAGTACAGATAGATAATGATGTTGGACCAAAACAATATAGTTAGGAAAATATTAATATCAGCTAACATAGATAAAGGAAGGAAAAGTGGGAAATCGGGAAAAACATGGGAAGTAAGAATAGCAGAAATACACAATAAAAGAGGAGAAAGTTTAGAAATAATGAAAAAGATGGAAAAGAATAAGATTGAATGGAAGAAATGGATTAGAACCAAACCAAAAGTTGGTTTAAGGTGTTTCTATCCATAGCTTCCAATTCAGTCTTATTCTTTGTCATTTTTGTTTTTCATTTCTTCTAAACTTTCTTCTCTTTTCTTGCATATTTCTGCCATTCTTAATTCCTATGTTATCTTCGATTTTCCTTATTCCGTTCTTTTATCGATGTTTCTGGATTCTATATTTTCCTTGATAGGTCGTTTTGGACGATTCTCATCATGTATCCGTACCATCCCATCTTTTTAATTATACCTTTTTCTTGATTTATCATTCTTCTTACTCTGTTTTCATTTCTTTGCCTGTCCGACTTTGTATTTCCTGTACTCCATGTTGTAAGCGCTATTACAATATATACCTTTAGGTTTCCTTCCCTATCCATTTTCTAGGTCTATTGTGTTATCTTGTAATATACTTCCAACATAATCTTTCTAGACATTTCCCGTTAATTTTTATTCCACCCATTCTTGTTCAGTTCAAAGTATCAAATACATTAGGAATGGCTATTATTATATTTGAATTTCTGGTATCAATTTGAAACACTTTGTACACTTTCAGTGACCCCATTTGTTAGCATATGCATTTACCCTATAAAACGTCCATAAAAAATATGACTTGAAGTTTAAAGTTTATAAATATGAATGACTTGATTTTATAGTTCGCAATGACATCGCTACAGATCCAGAGAATAAGCCGAACATGGAACAATTGAGAATCTTCTGTCGTAATAATAAATAAAACATTACTGACCCTTGTTTTAGAAGCCATTTTATCGACTATTTGAGCTAGCACTAAATATTTATGAATGACTTTTTCTATCACTATTTTACCCTAGTTGTCAGAAACTATTTTGTAATTTAAACGTCATGTTGTATTTCCTCCATTAATATTGTTTGAAATTCCTGGATCTGTATAATTTTTACTACATTTCACACGAATTTATGATTATATTACGTGACAATTTCATGAACATTACGCGGACGACAATGAAAACATTTAAATACATTTGCGCCGCCGACGCGTCGGTTTATTGTCGTTTGTATTAATTTTTATTTCACAACTGGGTAAATTAAAATAATAAATTCGTGATTTTTATGGCTGTACTCGTAAACGCGAAATGACATCGGGGTGCTTTCATTCGGAATAGTTTCACCGCGCCAATTGGAATCGATTGGAAAATATTCTTACAAACTTTAATCTGAATTGTTTAATCATTAAATTTGACACTTTTTTTGAATAGATGTTTTACTTATTTACTAGCTTCTGGTGTTGCAAGACCAAAATCAACTCTGTTCTGTTCGCTGTCAAAGAACTTGTAATTCTGAAGTTTTGTTCTTTATCTTTTCACTTATCTTAAAATATGTATCTCCGTGAATATCTTGGGAACTTCAGTTTAATCTCTGTATGTCATGAAACTTATATAGTGAGTTATTCATTGATTCGTTTATAGTACGTACAATAAAGCAATAGTTATTTACATTGTAAGTCCGGTAAATAAGATTTTACGGTACAAATTAAATGTTTCGGGACAAAGCGATGAAGGAATTTCAAATTGAGTACCGTGAAAATCCTTAACCGTTGTATGACGTACAACGGTTTATTACATGCCTGTGTTACTTTTTTGGGCGAAAGTTTGCTCTGGTCTTTAAATGCCATCATGTCGTCTTGGTCTTAATAAAAATAATAGTTATTTACTTTACTAGTGTGCAAAGTAAGGAATTACCCACGTGAGAAATTTTAGCATATGAAGCCGAAGGCTGAGTGTAATAATTTTATCGAGTGGGTAATTCCACTTTGCCCATGTGTGAAGTATAATGTTTTATCCAACATAAATGCAAAATTTATTAAAGAAATATTATTTGACAGTGACATATGCTCTAAATTGTTTAAATTAAAATGTCAATCTAAGTGATTACCAAAGTGTTGTGTGTTATTATTATTGTTATAAATAAAAAAATACTCAATAGTGATTTATCAAAATTATACCTACTAGTAGGTAATCTGTTAGTTTCCTTGTTTAAAATCGCCATAGTTATAGAGCATTTATTGAGAGGTGTTGGAGAAAATAATTATTGCAACCACTTTTGTTGTGTTAATGTTTCTTATAAAATATATCATCACGCCTATTACCCATTATGTGATATAAATTTGCGCATGAAGTACGTGAACCAGCCGTCAAATCGTAGGCCCAAAAGGTGTTGGTGGAAAGGAACTACTGGAGTAAATTTAAAATGACAACTTTTCGCTCGCGATCCACAATCAGATGAATTGGATCAAATCCCATTAAAATAGTACTTACCAGCGTTACAGTACCGTAAAAAATAACAAACCGGCAAAGTCCCATTTGCCAGACTGACATACAAATATGATACAGTATAAAATAAGAACAGTTTCCGAATTGATGAAAAGCGAAATGAAATACTTTTGTATATTTTCTTGTACGATATTTGATACACATATTTGGAGGTTTGTTTACATGTATGCCAATGTGACATGAATTCTAAACACTTTTTCTTTCCGGACTAAATATTTCGGTAATATAGGGTTTCACAAATTGAAAGGGTATTACAGTCCAGGAGGAGGAGATCGTAATACTGGTAAATTGGCGCAATCGGTATGATCCCAAAACTAGAGTGGTCGATACATATGCATGACGAAATGAGGGTTTAGGTAAAGTTAAATTCTTCGCAAATAAACAGAGGAGAAATCGCTCTCGTATTGTTGCCGGTATCGCGAAAAATCCCAATCTATTTAAAGCTTCAAACACAAATAACAAAGTCCAGTAGCGCAAATAGCAGTTTACTGAGTTAAATCGCTAAATTCCAGTGACATAATTAGCACCGTATGTAACTTTCCCAAAAGCTTTTTGATGTTTTTCCTGCGAGCACAAACACTAGCGCACTGCCGGCACGGTAATGAACTTTTAATGATAGTTCTAGATTTCTGTGATGTGTTTATAGGTTTTATACGCTCGTTGTCGTGTTGGACCGTCGCCATTGTGATTGCTGCTGACGGCAGTTTCATACTGATAATTCCTCGCGTTAAAGATCACAGAATTTATTGATTAAAATTCGTGTAGCCAAAAAATTTATGTTTGTAAAATTTGCATGAACACGACAGTGAAAAATACAACTAAATTTAATTACACAACGGTTTAATTTAAAGTTCATGTCTGGCCCAAACGGCATAATATAGTCATCACTGCGAATAACAACTAACAACTGACGGTGCTACAATGGCGCATAGCCGGCCATGAACAAAACGGCATCAGCTGTGCGCGGTCTTAAACAATATCCAATCGATCCGCAAATAGCTGTTTGATAATACATGATTTTGCAAAGCATTTGAGGCAGTAAATACAAACGCATTTTCAATGGATTCGATAAATAATACATGCTGAGTTCTTGCAGCTGTGAAACGCGAATTTTCCCATAAATGTCTGCACTGCCAGTACATTTGTCTCCACTCTAATTCATTTAATCGACTCTGACATATTTGACAGCGCTATGTTAGGAGGTCCACTACTTTATTCAGAATTAGTAGTACCTTTAAAATTAACACAAAACTTGACTTTTCATAAGTATAATATTGTTGAATAGTGTACTGATAAATAACCATTTTCAGTTAACAAATCAAATGCAGTTGCTATGGATGGTAGTTTTACATTACACAAGCTTTGTTACTCCAAATTGTATTGGGCTATATATTTTGTTTAATTTTTGTTTTGAAGGTTGAGCAAGATTTTAATTGATTCTATTTTCAAATTTTAAGTTTGTGACATTTTAAATATGTATGTCCTTGCTGAATTGTAAAACCTTTCAGCAGAGCTGGGAGTATCTTACATAAAAAGATATTCAACAGTATCTAAGATACTAAAAGTATCTAAGATACTTTATCTTAGATACATTCTATTTTATGTTAAATGTATCTTTTATTTAAATACTTTTTAAAAGTATCTGTATCTTTTATCTTAAAAAAGTATCTTTTGTCTTAAAAAGTGTCTTTTATCTTAAAAAGTATCTTTTATTTAAAAAAAGTATCTTATTTGCAAACATTTAAGATATGTGCCAGTGAAATATTTTGACATATCTGATGTATTTTTTAATGTTTAAGCTTACAGTTAGTATAAATATTTAAAATTTACTGATATTTCTTAAAAGTACCTAACTAAGATATTTTAAAGTATTTTAGATATTTAAAAGTATCTAAAACATATTAAAGTATCTAAGATATTAAAAAGTATCTAAAATATTTAAAAGTATCTTAAGTATTTATATTAGATACTTTTAAGACATATTTGTATCTTAAGATACTTAGAATAAAAAGTATCTAGATACTTAAGTATCTTTAACAAATTTATTTAAGTATCTTAGAAAAGTATCTAGATATTTATTAAAAGTATCTTATTTTAATTTTTATCTTAAATTGTCACATACTTGACTTACTGTACACTGAAGCCATGCATGTGTGTTGCTTACTCGATCTAGCCTTTCCTACAACTATCGGGTATTTTTATTAGAGGAACAGAACTTTAAAATGAAATAAAATACATTAAAATCGTGGTAATGGCCATGCTATTGGCTTTTTTGGAAAGATAATTTTATGCCATTTGTGTTTGAATATGATTTCGGAAAGTTGGATCCTGTGGCTGGCTCGGATTAAGCGCAATCTGGAAGTCTAATAACGTGGCGAATCTTGGCTTCCATGTCGTCCATCGTGTCGGGTTTATCGGCGTAGGCTAGCGATTTCAACTATACCCGCAAAAAATGATCCAAAAGTATTAAATCACAAGATCTTGGAGGCCAATCCACAGGTTCACTGCGCGATATTATGCTTTCATCCAATGTGTCCCTCAATAAATCGATTGAGGCGTGCACTGTGTGACATGTTGCGTCGTCTTGTTGAAACCGCCGCTTTTACCCCTCCAATTGGGGAACGCAAAAGTCAGTAGGTAATCATAACTATATAGAAGTTTCCCTTGACTGTAATTACTGACCGTTATCATTTTTGAAAAAATATGGACCAATGATTCCAACAAACAGTGTCTTCTTGTTTATGTAATGCCGTCACAATAATGATTTGTGGATTTTCTGTTTTATTGCAATCCGTTAAGATTTGAGTGAGTTGCAAATATAGTATGCAAGTTTTGCTAATATGCAGTAGCCTTTGAAAAGATATTAAAAATACATGCAGTGTAGAAGCCATATTTCATTTATATCATAATATCAATCACGCCCCAAGAAAATTACATTCAACAATACATCTTTGAATAAAATTCCATGAATTAAAAAGAAAACCGCGATTCTTCCTACTTGGGTATATTGTTATTTTTGACAGGCTTTCTGTACAGTTTTCATCATTTTCATTCCATAATAACGGATAATTTGTCACTGGTGACGTCACTGTCACAGTGTCATATCGTTCGCATAATGAAACTCGTGACGTCATGTCTCTTTAATTATTAATATTAAAATCATCAATTATTGCGAAGCACAGAACATCTTGAGGGATTTACAATCTCTTACGACGAGCATAACATTGCTGTCCTCATTTTGAACGGGAACTACTAGAGGAGTTTACATATGACACAGTATAATATATGAAGGAATACATTTTTTAAAACTGAATTCAATTCAAGTGCAACTTCAACAATTGTTGTTACAGTTTTTATTTTCTTTTACATATTATAAAGAAGTATAACAATCATGAAAAATATTGATTATGAGATTTTAACGGAAATACATGTTTTGAAATTAGTTTTTAATGAGGAGAGATAAGTTAAAATATCCATAATTAATTTTGTACGATGGTCAAATGTTTCTTTACTATAGTTACATGAGTCTTGTGGAGTTTGGTGTCAAATTAAGGGTTTTCTAGAGCAGAATTACTTTTGAGCGATCTAAAATTATTTTCATAATATTTATTTGTATTCTTTCAAATTTGGTATCAAATTGAAGCCTTTTGAAGGAGGAATTTATATTACTAGGTCATTGTCATATTTTGGACTTCACGGTATAATGGGGTCTTTCACCATTTTTTTTTTATTTTTTTATGAAACTTTGTCTATATTGAAGACTATCTACACTTTTAAAAAGTCTTAATTGTTATTCATTAAGCCACAATGATTTTTTTTAAATGTTGTGACGTCATAGTAGAGGTGTAGCAGGATCTAAAACAGTAGAGATTTAAATAATTTTTGTTACATAAATGTTCTATTTTATTGTAATAATAATAATAAAATAAGTAAAAAAATATATGACTACAATTATTTACAATCTTTACTGCTTTAGATCCAGCAACACCTCTACAATGACGTCACAACATTCTTTAAAAAATCATTGTGGCTTAATGAATAACAATTAAGACTTTTTAAAAGTGTAGATAGCCTTCAATATAAAGTTTCATAAAAAAAATTAAAAAAAAAATGGTGAAAGACCTTATTGCTGTTGCAATAAAAATAAACAAAACAAAAATATTTATTATATTTAGGGCCGATATTTCCATCTACGAATAAACTTCCGAATAAGTTTTTCATCGAATAAATAAAAAATACGCATCAAAAAATGACAACTAGAACAATAAGTATCATTTGAGCTATGATTTCGATTCGACATTTTTCACATATTCGGCGACAAATTTATTCGATACGTTATTCTTATGGAAATATAGGCCCTTATATGTACAATAGTTCCATGTGTATCGTGTGATCCTCAGTTCGAATCCCTCAGGCGACAGTTGCTAACTTTACCCTTGTGGTGCAACCTCCACTAACACCTTTGGGGGCTATGAGTTGACAACTACTAACCACACTTTATGTGCAAAAATATATCACCCACCGAGATCTGCGAAAATCGAGTTCCATACCCAAAAATGGATAAAAAAAAGGTGATTATATATTTAATTATAAGAAAGTAGTGTGATGCCCACAGCATATTTTGGTATCCAAAAGTAGTTTCACTTCTTGAAATTGCATTTACGTGCAAACATTTCAAATCATACAAACACCAGCATTTGTAATATGAAATTTTGTTTAATCTTCTGAATAAATATAAAATTTGCCGTACGCTTGCATCATCTACTTTCATACAACTACGAAGAACGCGGAGATATAGAGCGAAGGGAAAAATGCTGATGCGAGCGAGAATACTCAACTGATCTTGTTTCGAAGTCGAGTTCTGAAAATGTAAACATCACAGCGCGAGGAGAAAGAGACAAGGGTTGCGTTGGTGACATGGGCGCGCGAAGAATCCTTGAGAGGGAGCTGCTGGTTGTATTTATCTATTTGTAATAAGGGCGTCTACGCCTCTGTTCTAGCATGTGCGTGGCCCTGCACCAAATGCAAAAGGTTTACATAAAACTCGGAATTTTTATGGAAGTTTTGTATTTGTAAAGTTCGCAGAGGTCGTAACGACGCATTTGCAATGTATATTTGCCATGGAGTGCGTTCATTTCCATAGGCGTCTCTCCTCTCCCAGAGCCGAGCCGTCTCCCGGAGTCGCTCGGCGTAGTCCTCCTTTGTTGCCGCCGCGGGCGCGTATTTCACTAGAAAGCTCTCTCTTTCAGGAATTACAGTTCAGATTTACTCCAAGCTGGAAGGATTTGTATGCGCACACTGGACGAGGTGGACCCTTGAGGTTTTTAATATGGCGACGTAAAATAACTTCTGTATTGACGATAAAACTTCTTTGCTAGTCTCATACCGGAAAAATTCAAATACTTTTATGAATATTTTATCGCATGCTGACTGAGTGCTTTCAATACTGCTTGCTTCTTAATTTTTAACTGATATGAACGCGTAACACTCTTCTGTACGACGACGGACATCCAAATCAAACTGAAAACTATTTTTTGGTAGAAATCGATTGTATTTTCAACATAGTCTCCAATGAGGTCTAATCATTTCCTTGGTCCCGAGTATTCCTAATTTTTGCATTTCGTCTTCTCCTTTACCCTTATAAGTTACATATTTGAATTCTTTAATTTAAAGATGTTATTATCCATTTTGTCTGTTAAGTCCTATTCTTCGCTGTATATTTCGTTTCTTATAGAAATTTTTCTCTCTTGTTCCTATTTCTGCTAGTCTAAGTTTCCATGTTTCCCTTCATCTTATCGCTAAAAATTCTGTAATAACCTTCCAGTGGATAAATACATTTAGGGTCCAGGATTACGATTTTATTACTTTTCGCGGTGATGTCTGTATGTATATGTGTATGGATGGATGAATGGATGTGTGGATCTCTGGAGTTACGGTTTCTCAAAAACTGCTTTCTATTTTACAATTGTAGCCACGTAGTAGGAGCTGATTAGTTTTTGGTGATAATTCAATAACCCGAAGTGGTGGTTTACTTGAAACTCTATGAGGTTTATGGAAATTTTTATTAGTGTAATATTTTGAATGTTTTTATCTACAATTTCTGTTTCAAACATTCTTCAGTTACTCACATTGTTTAGGAATTACAATACGTTTTTAGGAATAAGTCAAAATTGAAAAGTACACTTTAATAAGATATAGATGATGTTGAAATACTTCAATTTTATTACAAAATTTATATCTGTATTTACTGTAGGTACACATTTTTGTTTCTATTTAAGCCTATGGTATGTTTGTCATTTTTTTAAATCTAAGTATTTATGTCATTTCTAGAATATTACAAAATGTAAAATACGGTATTCTCCTTTCGAGCAGTATTATGGTTGACAGATGCATATTGGTGTACAATTTAATAGAAAATTCCACGGCAGGAAGTGATGTGTTGGGTATATTAGATTTTTAATCGATGTTTCCAGATTCTATAATTTTGTAAATTTGTTGTTTTGGTCCATCCTCATTATGTGTCCGTACCGTCCCATCAATTTAACTACATCTATTTCTTATTATGTTTTCATTTCTTTCCCTTTCCCACTTTGTGTTCCTGCAATTTTTCTTAAGTTCTTATTTCATTTTGGTAGCGACTAACTTTCCCGTATTTTTCTTCGGCATACTCCATGATTTGTTTGCATAAGTAGTTGTCGAAAAGGCTACTGCATTATAAAAATACCTTTAGTTTTGTTTTCCTATACATTTCCTCTTTAAGTAAATATCGTGTTGTTTATACTTTAATGTCTCATCATCACATAGGACTAGGCCAGGAGATTATCAAAATTTGAGGTTTCAAGAGTTAAGTTTTTATCTTCTTCTGGCTTCAGCTCATAACAAAAATAGCACTGCGTTCGATTGATTGTTTGTGTCGTATCGTTGGGCTCGGTAGTATTATCATCAGCATCTGTTGGGGCATGAAAAAATGTTCGCCTGGGTTTGACAATCTGTAATGTAGTTGTCTTCGGTGTAGAAGCTCCAGGAAATGACGGCTCTTAGTCAAGTTTTGTTAGAAATATTGAATATAACTTGCTATAAATAAAACACGTGATAACAAAAAGCTGGGCATCCGTAGAGTGATTTGTGAATCCCTTCAGTATAAATTTTTTCGTGGCATATGACACGTCGGTAAAAAAGTCCATCGGTATACGTCTTCATTCTCACATAAGAATTTTTTCCATATTTCCGTTCAGTTTTCGCTCTTTGTTCGCAAGGTCAGCGAGACGATTAGTAGAAAAGAACAGGCAAAAAATAATTGACCCGTTGACAAATACAGGACATTTGTTGCGAACGTAATGTTGTGGTTGTGCTACTTTTATCATAACAAAGACATCAGGAAACGCTTCCTTTAGTCACTGAGTTGCTGAATTCTTCTGCGGTTGGAACAGCGAAGCTAGTGCGGAAATGGGAAGAAAATATTATTCCTTTTAAACGATGTTGCTTCTGCTTTGAACTTTGACTCGTGTGAACGCTGAACACTGAGTCTTTGAGACGACGAGCGCGGCGCGACGAGCTTGAATTGTAAAAAGGAATATAAAACATGTAGAAAAGCAAAACACTGCCATGCATCATTGGAAAGAATGCGTTGGCGCTGACGAGGACTCGCACTGTTCTTCCAAAGCGAACACCTGAATTCTGCACAAACAAATCAACATATTTTACTTCTTGTTACCATTTTTAAAGCAGTCATCCTCGTGCAAGCGTTCCACCCAACATCGTTTCAATACATCATATTTCATTTTATTTTCGATAAATTGCCCACTGTAAATAGCTTCCAAGACTGTTGATTACTTATGTTTCTCGTCTTATAAAACTGAAATAATCAGATTTAAATTTGTATAAGTATTGCTTCTTTGACTTTTATCTGTCAAAAATGTTGAGTTTATTATGAATTTGTGATTGATTTAAGTGATCATAAATGGTATATTATTCATTATCCACATGGAAAAGATAAATAAATAACATAATTGTTTGGGTGAAAGTTATATAATTTATTGTAAACAAATATTAAAATATAAAATAAAATTCCATTTCATTATTAGTTTGTAACTTTTCTTAACTGAATTGTTATTTATTTTCAATGATATACCTTTTATGGTCAATTAAATCAATCAAAAATTCATAATAAAGTAAACTTTTTTGACATGGCTATCACTTATGCGCAACTGATATTTCTGATGGTGGCAGCACTGTAGATACAAAATGGCTACTACTCATATGAGGAATAATCAGCGTTGTTAAATACATGTGTAGCATAGGAAAGTGAATAAAAAATTAAATTAGTTTTGAATAGACGTAGTTTTGAAGTGTAATATTCTATATAGGGAAGTATAGTTGCATATTCTATTGCGTGGATTACAGTTAAACCAGTATTTTTGGTTTTTATTTTTAGTTACAAGTTTAGCGGTGGCGATTCATAACACTACATTTGGAAAACTTTTTTGTATAAAATATATCCTACTTTATCCTTTAAGTATGGATATGAGTCAAAAATATAAAACAGATATAAATAATAGTTTCGAAAATGGCTTGTATTGATATTACTAACTAACTAACATTGATCGTCACTTAAAATTGACGAAAGAGTAGTTATCGCCCAAGCTATAATAAACAATTTAGTAATATAAAATTCTCCTTAAAATGTAGAGAACATTCATATAAGCTCAGTAACAGACTTTCCACTTCGAATTTCCTTGATCCATGCTGTTTTTTTATCGGTCAATTCAAGTTCTCCATATTTGTTTAATATTTACATTTTACTTGTAACTTTTCTTGGAATAAATTCTTACCAGCACGAAAATGACAGCCATGTACTTACACAGCAGTTTCTGTTGTGATTTTATCTTGATTGTTGAACTCATACTACCACAAATCAAATATAATAGATTATAACAATTAAATAGAACAATATTGCACTAAACAACTACACAAAGATCACTTTTTTTAAGCGTCAAATGCGTTTTACACACGATTACTCCTTATAGCAGTTTATAATTTTACCACCAGATGGCTACGGGTCAATTTTGGATGCGAATGAAGATGCAGTTCTTATACAACTTGAATCCGATTATTTCGCTTACAAAACATGTCAAATGAAAAGTTACTAGTGACCTAGATACAGAATTCAATTATCTACAACATTTATGTAAAGCAGATTACCTTAAATTAACTGACTAGTTTTACGCAAGAAAATCTACATACTGTATGTTTAAGTATTGAAGTTGCGGAACGTTGCGTGATGTTCCAATCTAAAAATTATTTGATTTATTGAATATTGGATCAATACTTCGAAATAACTATTATTTCCTATAAACTTCCAGCGTTGGACATGGAACTGAATAAATAATTCACATCTGAATTGCATTGAGTGATTTAGAAGTGTGGTATATATTCCGATATTTTCCTCCAGGCTTGACCGCAATAATAAGCAAGCATTTGAAACCCAACGCGGTGTATTTTCCTCACAAAATAAAGGCGCGATCGTCTTCAACTCTTGTCACCACTCCTCCGCTTCCTCAAGGCAACAATGGCCGCGGAACACGTCAAGTAATGGCGCACTTCCGCCGCGTGTCACCACTGATGGTGCAGACATCTCTCGCCCTCCCCTGCAGCTTGGTCGATGATAAATGTGCAAAGAACTCATTATGTTACGCGCTGAATTTATCCATGAAGAGAGGATTTCTGCACCGACACTCTTGCAAACAATTCGACAAATAAAAAACTCACACGATTCTGCGATATTTAAAACGCGCACGCAACCAATTTGAGGTTAGGTTCTGATGATGACGCCAGTGACAAGCTGGCATGTTCCCCCTTCCACAAACGGAAATGCCTTCCGTTCGATGTTCTTCTCAAGGGAGCTTTAAATAATACCGCCGCTTTAAAGTAAAACGGGCCTGGAAGCGTTTGAAGGCAAAGTACGGCAATGACAATGTTTACGGTGTCGATCAAATTTCACGTTTCACGCGTGTTGATGGGATACCGAAAAGACGCCGAATTGAGGACGCCTTTTCTTCAGGACGAACTGAAAAATCAGAAAGCATTTTTCTGAAAATGTTATAATAGTTAAGAAACTAAACACGAGTATTTACTAAGCAATTAGAAGTATTTACAAAAAAAATCTCTTATTTCGTCAGTTTGTTTTGTTTTCGTTTATGTTTATTTTCAAAGCAACTGTGATTATAAAAAAAAAAAACAAATACATACACAAACGGCAATTAAAAATTTTGGAGGTCAACAAAATAGTAATTAATGTATCAAGGCACTGAAGTTTAACTTTTTAACACGAATATAGAATTTATTTGCAGAGGCCCGTTCGGCCGAGGAAACTTACCATGTGAGTGATAAAAAGGAATTTCAGTGCCGCGGTACATATTTAATTTTATTTGAAATCTAAAATTAGAAAAAAACTGTAAAACAATTATGTTTATACATCTGTTAGTTGTCAATTGGAACTGACATTCAGTGTTGCCAACCTTGAACATTGAACTTATCGTAAATAACAGTCAAAATTATATATTTTGTCCTCAATTTCTTCATCGGAATAAATTAGTTAATTTTTCTTGCACATATTGTTAAATTTTACGTATAATATATATATATATATATATATATATATATATATATACATCTTCCGTAGTATGTGGCATCCACCTATTGACCATTTACATTGGTTGTGGCATCCGCTGCGTTATTACTTCCATATATGGAAGCCATAACGCTGAGCTATGTTAAACGGTACCTTGCATCGTATTCTATCTATGCTGAAGATTTCAGCCGGATGCTCTAACTCGGGAGTTTGTAAAAAAACGTATAATTTAGTTCACGATTCCTCCGCTCCTGACGTTGGCGCTGTTCGGCGCGTATATCGCAGCGGTGTATATCGCTTTTCGAACTACGTAGGTTGCAGCTTCCAAGATATTTGACAACGCCGTAGTTTATTGATTTCACGGCAGACAGCCGGTACTCGCGACTCACTCAGTTAGACACATAAGAGTTTTGTTTATTTTTTGTAAAGAGTTTTTCTTTTTGTTCAAATATAAAATTTTTGGAGCAAAATTAAACCGATGGTTTTGTCTTTATTTTCAATTTACATCCAGGAACTTATTCTTTCATGAGTGTGATAAATTGTTATTAACCCATTTATTTACAAGATGTTAAAAAAATTATAGGGCTTCAAGGAAAGACCATTTCCGGTTGGTAGATTTTCATCAGAACCTAATTAAATCTTCTTGAGAGCATATAAAATTTTAAGTAGAATAGAATTTAAGATAAAGCGTACAATCAAAATTTTTGTACATGTACCCAGACATCATCATAAAAATGGGTTCTAAGAAGGGCATGAGAACGTGCTTATTGACAAACATTTTGACATCGAATCCGTTTATGTATTCTACACCTCCCTTTTGAACGAGAGGTAAAAATTATCTATAAAAATAAGTATTGCATCTAAGGATATAAGTGTTATGAAATTGGTTAAATAGAACTTATTGTAAATATTTAAGTCTTCATTAAGATATGTTTTGATTTCTCAAGAGTTCCCATATGGATATAAAATAGCGGAAAACTATACTTTAATCAAAAGTAAGTTTCAAAAGCAATTTTTCCTCAATACTTTCAAATAAAAACTTAGGTTTTTAGGACTTTTGAAATCAAAAACAAATTATTTAATATTTAAAGGAACTACTTTTTTTTTTTGAGTGAGTATACCGGGTATTTACATTTTTGTAGGACATGGGAAATACAGTGCTAAAATTTTCATTATGCGATAGTATGTTCCCTATAAATTTTAGAACAAAAGTGTAAATATAAAAAATGTTCAGCAACAAAAATTGCAACAATAAAGCATAAATTCATTGATCTCAACATATTTTGTAATGACATTTTTATTCTAAAATTCATAGGAAACGAACTATCGCCAAATGAAAATTTTAACCCATAATAAATTATTGTAATAATATTGTCTTTTTTATATTAAAAAATATATATATCTCCCGAAAGTAGCACTGCTTTTGAATTAAAAGTTGAAGTTGTTGGAGCATTTTCGAAAGCAAATTTATTTGATTTAACCTGCAATTTATTTATATTTAAAGCAATTTTTTTAAAGTGCTGTATTCAACTTAAAAAAAAAGAATAAGATAGAAATAAGTAACTGAGCAAAATAATAGACATTTTCAGTCTGGAAATACTGATTTTTAAATTATTCTATTGGAACAGAATTACGAAACAAATCAGTTTTAATTAACATTGACATATAAAATATCCAGGTGAGGTGCCATGAAAATGCACCACTTACTTTTTAAACGTTTTTGTTGATAAGGTCGTTTTGGTACTTTTAACAAAACTTTTGATTTGGACAGTTAAGACTTACGGGGCTGAGAAAACAACATGTGATATTTATCCATTCACTAAATGAACAAATCAACAGAAAATGAAATTTAAGGATAAGAATATTTTTGGGGTAAATAGCTCCGTGGTAACGTGTCGGACTGTGGATCGTGAGATCCTCAGTTCGAATCCCACTTCCGACATTTACAAATTTAAATTTACCCCTGTGGTACCCCTCCACTAACATCCTTGGGGGCTATGATTTGACGGCTGGTAACCGCACTTCATATGAAAAAATATATCACCTACCGAGATCTGCGTAAGCAGAGTGCCACACCCGTAATGGGTAAAAGGCGTGATGATATATTTATTTTATTTATTTATTTATTTAATATTTAGTAAAATTTCAATAGAATAGGATTCAATACTTCGTATTACCTCCCCAAGCCCATATATAATTTTATTATTATTTTATTACTTTCATATCATCTCCAGAAAATCATGATTATCTTTAAATTTCATTTTTAGTAGACTTGCAACGAATAGTGTATTCGGCCATAGGCCGAATACCGAATATTCGGCAAATTCCTTGGATACTGTATACCTATGTATCTTTATTTATTACCTATGTTCTCTATGTATGGGGCCTATTTAAATTAAATAAATATTTTAACTAATAGAAATGCGGCAAATGAAATTTTCAGTTTTTATTCAGTACCGTCTGTTATCATTGGTTAAAATTTTTAACAGGCCGTTAAAAATTAACTTTTAAATTACAGAATAGACACCCTTATGTGTTTTACATTTATTATTTTATTTCAAGCAAAAATTACCGAATGAAATACCCTAAATTTCCACTTTTCTCTATATTCTAAACTATTCGGTATTCGGCCGAATAATGCTTAACTATTCGGTATTCGGCCGAATAGTAAAAATGTGGCCGAATAGGCCGAATACCGAATAGTTGCCGAATATTCGTTGCAAGCCTAATTTTTAGTTATTTTTGTTCATTTAATAAACTGTTAAATATCATATGTTGTTTTCTTCTGCCCCTAAGTTCTATTAAGTCTTTTTATGGTAAAACATCAAAAGTTTTTTAAAAGTACTAGAACGACGTTGTCAACAAAAATTGTAAAACCGTAAATGTTATGTTTTCATTGCACTTGAGTGTACGAGCCCAGAATCATATCATTTGGCCTAATTAATATTTTAGAATAATTTTAAAAAAATTGTTCTAATCATATAAAGGGAAAATGGCTGTACTGAATTTCTTTGTATCTTAAATTCTCTTATGCTTAAGAACATTTTAAGGAAAAATTACAACTGAAATAATGACTAATTTTAGCAACAGCCATGGCTGGTAACGTTGAATCCGGTTCACTCGATAACGCAAGTTAAGCAGCACTGCCCGCGGTCAATAGTTGTATGGGTTACCGCTTTGCGAAAACTCATACCAGCGAATTCCGCGTGCCGTTGTCACATTACCCAAAAACGAGGTACCGAGGCGGCATTTAACCTCAGCAGTTGAGACCGCTTAAAATGTAAATAATAAAAAACATATACCAAATTAACAAAAATCACTAACATTAATAATTAATTTGGCCCACGAACAGCTTTTGAAACTGATGAAAACAAAATATAAACAAGAGTTTCAAATAAATATTGTAGGAAAGGTAATATGCCATATTCTTTTGATTCCAATTAAATTAACTCATTTCATTTATTTACTGAGGTTTGACCAAAAACCCTGATTGGCCTTCAAATAATCTACCAATTACTGTTGATAAATTGTTGGCAAAATCTAATCAATTCGTAACATAAATATATCTCCTTTACATATATTTATGTGCGAGAGGCTGAGATGGGCAGTAATTAAATTCAAGTAATGAATTACGTAATTAAATACATTTTTCAGAAATGTAATTGGTAATTTAAATTTTCAATTACATTATATCTTTGATGGAAAGTTCAGTAATTAATTATATTATTTATGCAAGTAATTTGTAATTCTAGCACTATTTCATTGTAATTACAATTACTTTGTTTTTTTTTTTCATAAACAATATGACTAATTCTATGACTTTTTTATTATGTGATAAAAACGAAAATTCCGTTTCAATTTCAACAGATCAAAATTTGTTATTTCTTAGTTTTTTCCAAATATCAACAGAATTTTCTTTCGTAGGCGTTATTTAAAATCAGATTCTCTCTTTGAGCAATTACTAATTTTAAAACACCAGTGTGAATAACTATAATCCACAATATTATCAAGAATGTTTTGTTTTGGTTTCAGAATTCTAATTTTTTTTTTTATATGTATTTAAATAATAATTCTATGTTCCTTCATTATGCTTTTGATTTTTATTTTACTTTTTTTTTAGTATAAAATTCTAATATAAATAATAATATGAAATTAATTTTTTTTAATTCGCATAAAAAATAAGAAGTAATTGTAATTTGTAATTATTTAATGTAAATTAACTACATTTTTTGCATATAATTGAGCTAATTAATTAATTACATTTTGATGGTACAGTAATATAATTTTACGATTGTAATTTAATTAATATTGAGACAGTAATCATAAAAAACTAATTAATTACATTTTTTCAGTAATTTGCCCATCTCTAGCGGGAGGTAAAAATGATTTAGATTTAAGGTATAAATATGAGGTAATTAAACATATTTTTTGTATGATTTCAACTGGGCCAAATGATATGATCCCGGGCTCGTATATTGATGATTGCTAATAAGAACACTGTCAGGTAAATCAGTTAACTACAATTTAATAGCACGATGTTATTCAGTTAGTTTAGTTTCTAGATTTAATACCTAGATTATTAAGTTTATAATACTGAAATCAATCACCCAAATTTAGTTGCTAATTTTATTTAACTGGCTATTTAATGTTGGAAATTAGTATGAAATTTACCATTTCAAATCTTTTTACTCTTCAGTGTCGTGAGATTCCGCCTGCCATCACTGGCATTTCAGCAACTGGAAGAAATTCTAAATCGGTTAAAAGTAACTATTTTTTTTAACTTTCATACATAGGTAGAACATGGCTGAAAAATGATTTCGGTCTGTCACCATTTAAATGTAGAAAAGTTTGACGCTATTAAATACGTATCTATTCAGTATCGTAAATAATTTTTTCTATGACACGTTTTCGAGTTATAAAACTAACCTAAGGTTTTTAAAATGTAAGTAATATTTCATTGTAGTAGGAATATTTTCTTTTATTTTCCAATAATATAATTACTATTTCCATTTACTTAGAAAATTAAATAAAATAATCGTTTCCATAAAATTGCACTTTAAAAATAATTTTACAAGTTTATTTTATAAAATAAACTAGAGGCAAAACATAATCTACAAGACAATTTAAAAGTAATGGTAATTATCAGATGTACACAGTAAGAAAAAAAAAATATTCACGTACACTACTATATTAAACGTTTTTACCAATTTTTTATTGTTTAGGGGTTAATAAGTATTATACTTAAAATAAAATCATATCTTTTGTTTTACTTATACTGATTTCAATTCAAATACAAATTTTTAAATTGAAAGGAAATACTTTCGGTCCCATAAACGGACTATCTGAACGTAAACAAGTTCATTGTTCGTGTGCGTCTGTTCTTAGGTCACGAAAATGTGTTCTACCGCAACGACGAGTCGTGTGACAGCAACGATTATAATTCCATTCGCGATGTGTTTCACACTGGCAACACTGTTGGTATCCATATCCAGCGCTAAGTATAAATTATTGTATATCGCGGAATCAAGATAGCCGTATATATCAATACAGCGGAAGCCGCATAAACAACAAAATCGGTGGATGCCACATCCAACGAAAAGTAAAAAATATGTGATTTAAAAATGCTTAGTTTTGAACCGATAAACATAATACAATTAATTAAAAATACAATATACACGAACAAAAATTAATATATATGAACTCCTAGTGGTGGATGCTACACATCTGGAATCTTGTCGGAAGCCACAAATATCTATGGATGTATATATATATATATATATATATATATATATATATATATATATATATATATAATAAATCAAATGTAATTATATTTATGGGGTTTGTGAAATTTCAATCCTTGTAAAAATTCATGTAAGAAGTTGCATGTTACTTGATCTCCAGATGTGATTTTATTGTAATATTTTATCATTTTTCTTAATTTTTGACAACTGACCTACTTTGTTTTTTATTTTGACACTTTACTCCTGAGGATGACCTATGTAAGGTCGAACCGTTAAATGCAAATTATTTTACAAAAAGGATTGAAATCCGTCTAATTGTTTTACTGTTTATTTTAATAAGTACATAGAAATAATTGACGATCGCTCAAAAGTCTAATCTTTGACACCAAATTCGACAAGATTCAATTTACTATAGTAAAAAACAATTGAAGATCATCCAAAATAAATGTTTTGCAATGAACTCAAGACCTTTCATTTGATACCAAACTCTACAGGGTTTAATCAATAATATTTCATGATAATTTTCAAACTGTATTATAAAATAAAATAAATATATCATAACACCTTTTCCCCATAAGTGTGGTTAACAGTAGTTAAGTTATGGCCCCATAGATGTTAGTAGAGGATGAACCACAAAGGTTAAACTGTTGGTAGTGGGATTAGACCTGAGATTTCATGGTCCAAAGTGTGATACTTTACCAAGGAACTACATTCTCTATCTAAATGTATTATTTAACATAGATATAATTAATTTCGCATCCAATTTCATATTATATATACATTGAATTTATTGTTTTCCACTTCTGGTTTTGCCATTGTTACTAAATTCATTTAAGTTCACATTGTTATGTAACTTAAAAGTATAAGTTTCGTTACTCTATATTTTCTCGTTCGTGAATTAGAGAACATTCAAACAACACATCAATCTATCTACACAGACTTCATTGTGAAAATGGTTAAATGACGGATGTTAATGCGTACAAGAAAGCAAAAAGAACAAAAGGAATTAAAAAAAATATATAACACAAAAATGTTGGGTGGGGTGTGTTCTATTTCGCTAAACAATAAGGATCGAGAGGGATAAACATTTTAAAGTTTCCTGGCAGTGAAATGGAATCCTGTCACCTCGAATTTTCGCGAAAAGTTGAAAGCAAATCGCACGTACGGAATTGAAAAGTGCAGTCGTCCTATTCATCATTTTTGCATCATTTCCATCGTCCTGTGACCGATCGAAGAGATAAAACATTCACTGGGTGGCATCCATGTGTAAACGAATTCGACTGAGTATGTGGCATACTGCTACAATGTAATTGTAATATTACAATGAGGTGCTACTGTCCGCGGGTGGATATAAAAATTTAATTGAACTCAGTTTACGAGAAACATAAAAAATTCACTTTACATGTTTTCGTGGTACGGAATTTCAACTTATTTACTTCGTTTCGTGCTACTTTCGAAATAATTACTTTCGGTGGACACACTGTAAATATTTTAGTGATCGAACTATTCGTTCTTTACTATACTTGCTCCTTTGTTATTCTATTATCATTTTGATTTCTATTATTAACTTGGCCACTAGGAAATTACGTTCGACCCATTCCTATACCTCCTTTAGACATTGAGCCTTTCTCTAGGTACGAAGTCCATTCATAATATAACAGGTCATTTTGAATTACGCGCCAACGAAAGTATTTAGTGATATGTTGGCAGCATTGCGCATAACCTCCTCTGTAACCTCATGTTCTTGGATTGTTGACATCTCGTTTAGTTTTCGGGATATTGTGCAAAGTGTTTGAGTGTTGTTTGTGAAATGTGCGATTTTCTGGAGCAAAGATGCAACAAAAAATTTTGCATCAAACTCGGTAAAACCTTCATAGAAACGCAAGAGACCAGAGTTGTGGCAAGACAACTTGTCAACTTTGTCAAATCGTCAGTTTTGTCCCAAACTTCAGATGACTCTCACCCTTTACCTTCCTTACTCGCCAAACCTGGCTCCTTGTGATTTTTTATTATTTTGGAAATTAAAATCAGTGCCACAATTGTATCTCGAAAACATTGAGAATTTAGCGCTTCCAAAACAATTTTATTGCGGTTAACTTTTCAGTCTGTCTGTAATAGCTGCAGGTCTTAGTTTCTTTAGCAGGTCATGTTTACAGAAAAACAATATAAAAGAGCAAGAAACTTAGATTTTTTTAGTTTTTAGGTTGAATAAACATGAATTTGTTCAACGGCATTATTTTTACAAAAAATTTAAATTAAAACCTATAGTTTTGTTGCCACTGGATGTATGTCATGACTAAGTCCTTGCCCTCTATCGGAAACACTCCAAAACACGACAGACCGTATACTACACTTTTACCACGTTTTCATACTATGGATGCCATCAAAACAAATGCGCACAGATCTTATAGACCATTTCAAATGAAGCTATTTTGGACTGTTTCGCGAAATGGAAACACCGTTGGAAAAAGTGTGGACCAATAATATGTACAATTAATTAATAGCAAAGTTAAAACAATAAATTGCGAATATTTCCTGAATAGATTTTCCTTTATGGTATGTTTGGGATCTGCGAAAGCACACACTCGAAAGGGTAATGGGCAAGGTGATAAGTTATTTTTGTTTTAGGGCTTTAAAATGTATGAAAAAGAGGAGAATGTCCCTCCCATCGTGTCGCTTTTCCATAAGGCGTTTCGTAGAGTTATTATGAACGATTTCCGTGTCTTTTGCGCATAGAATCCGTCTAATGAACTTTCCAAACCATTTGGAACCCAATTTGAGCTCAGCCCTCCTCGTGATTCTGTTGGTATTTTATGGTTAAACTTGAGAACTTGATAAGGGAAACTTTTATTGTCAAATCGGTAAAATGAAGTTTTTAAGTTGTAAATCAGCTTACTAAATCTTTTATTTCGTTAAGTCTCCAACCCTTCAATGCAGCTCTAACTCATTTCCCAACATCGAGTAAATTATGTCCACTTGTAACTTGTAAATATTTATTCATTGCTTGGCATTCTAGAATGAATCTGTATTTAATTAAGAATTATATATTTATAATTTTTATAATATGAAATTTATAAAAGCCTCTAGTGTCTTTGTTGCTGTGTTATAGAGTAGTAGTAGTAATAGTAAATATTTTTTATTTGTTATCTTGTTGCGGTGTATTTACATTATCATAGTGGTATTTTATTTGTTTATATTAAAAACTAGTACCTACTATGTACAAATATTTGGTCTGTTTCGGTAAACTCTCTTCATCCAATCGAAGCCTGCGTTTTCTTCATGTATTATCTGTTGTGTTGACTTATCATTTCTTAGGTCGTCTGTACAGTCTCTTCTTCAGTGATTGTCTCAAAGTCTCTCCCACATATTCTGCATTGTCTGTCATCATCTTTTGTGTGCTGTAAAGTATTGTAACGTTCGTGGGTTTTAAACGTTTTTATTTAAACAATAATAGTAATATTATTAATAACAAGTAATGAATAATTATTATAATAAACAGTAAAAGTTAATTAACACTAGGTATATAACACTAAAATAACAAATACAAAAACTTATACACTAACACTTATCACTACTATAAATAAACACCATTATTTATATTAACTAGCCGAGCGATATTTATTTAAGACGATATATTTATGTTCACAAGTTCTTCTTAGTAGCTCGGGAGTCATCTGACTGACTGACAACTCGACTAACTGAGTCCGAGTCAACTAACTGACTGATTCAATTCGACTAACTGAGTCCGAGTCAACTAACTGACTGACTCAACTCGACTAACTGAGTCCGAGTCAACTAACTGACTGATTCAACTCGACTAACTGAGTCCGAGTCAACTAACTGACTGACTGACGGCTGCCGGTGATTCGCTCTTTTGTATTACACGTTCCTTGTTTCTGGAAGCTTCGCGAATATTGTGGAGCAAACGACTTGTCCGAACCCGCTAGCGTTGCGTCATTCACTCGGCGGCGCGGCGTAGGCCGGCAAGCTTCAAGTTGTCGCTGCCGCGTCCGTTACAGTATGTATGTATATATCTGTGTCCTTAAATTTTACTTTGAATTACCACTGATGCCATGTGTGTTGCCCACCCCATGCAAGCATTTGTCACAATTACTAACCGGAGTCCGGTGAAAATAATGTATGTAACATGTACATAATAGTGTTTTATTGAATCGTCCTTTTATGTGTCTCATTCATAAAACTCTAAATTATGTAAATGTTAATGTGTATTAGTTGTGTTTTCTATTTTGATTTTTTCTTCCTAAAATTATTCCCTCTGAAGACTTAACAGTATTCGGCTCCAAAAGAATAGTTTGCTTTTTGCTAATGTAAAATTATTGCACATCGAGAATTGTGTTGGTGTTCCCTCTATCCAGCGATGTATGACTTATCTGTTTTCGTAGCAACGCAGTCAAGTTATCGTCGATAGAATGTCAGTGCGTCACTTCGCTTAGAGACATCGTATCATTTACGTGTTCCCATCCTGTACAATGTCTGCTCGGGTGCGTGTTTTTTGCCGGACAGCTCAGCGGCAACTTTGCAGGGAGCGAATCAGCGAAGCGTCTCGTGATCCACCCCGGCGTCTCTTCCACCCCTCGACAAGCCGAGGAAATCTGTCGCGTACAAAAAGCGCGTTCGTGTCGGGCGTTTCAGGCGTTTGTCTTTGTGCCATGTTTTTAATTCATGTAATGCACCTGGCTTGGTGTACGGACGTATGTGCAGTCGCCTGACAACTAACCACCCAGAGGCGTACTACACACACTTCTGGAATTATTTCCATCGAACACCCAACAAGAAACAGTTGAACTGAACAGCACTACACGTTATGGCTTAATTCATTAAGCGGGAATTGTAAAAGGGGGTCCTCTACGCTCCGCGACCCGAAGAAGACTACCTCATTTTATGTTCCAATTATCATTATTCAAAAAATAAAAACAATTGAATATCAATAAAGGGTCGTCACAACGATCTTCACTTTCATGTTAGCTATTACACTGGCAAAAAAGATTTGTCACTACGTTCGTCATTGTTTTAAGAAAGAATGATAGCAATTTGTCATAAAGGTTTCTCAATTTCCTGCTTCTAAGATATTTAATTTAAAACTCCACAAACAAAGTTTCTTTGAATCTTAAAAAAATTGCAAATCGTGAAAAAAAGATTCGTGGACTTCATTTAATACCCTAAAAGAGAGTTTTCTTAAAATTTTAAGTAAAATAATTACCGTTCGTATTTAGTAATTAAAATTATTCAGCACTACGTTTCTCAATTCCCTGCACTTAAAATATTTCATTCAATGTCTCATAAGTTAGGTTTCTATTAAAATTTATAGAAAAACAATTGACGATCGTAATTATTTGTAACAAGAAGGTTCGCCATTACCTTCCTCGAACTTCCTGTTTCTAATTAGTGTCATTTGATACCCCACAATCAAGTTTCTATGATTGTTCATTAAAACAAATACCGAACGTATAGGTTTGGGATAAAAAAATTCGTCATTGCGTCCCTGAGTTAGGTTCTAGAAATTTATAGCAAAACAATTGCCGGTCATAATTATTTGTGACAAGGAAGATTCGTCACTACGTTCCTCAAACTTCCTGTTTATAAAACATGCCATTTGATACCCCTGAATCAAGTTCCTACGAACGTTCATAGAAAAAAATGCCGAACGTATCGATTTGGGATAAAAAAAATTCGTCACTGCGTCCCTTAATTTCATGCCCCTAAAATATTTCATATAATACCCTGTAAGTTAGTTTTCTAATAATTTCTAAAAAAACAATTACTGGTCATAATGAATTGTGACAAAGAAGATTCGTCACTACGTTGCTCATCTTTCTGCTCCACAAACAGGTTATTTATGCACTATAAGTTAGGTTTCTAGTAATTTCAACAAAAACAATTGTCCATCGTAACAATTTGGAATAAAAACGATACGTCACTACGTCCCTTAATTTCCTGCACCTAAAACATTTCATTTCATCCCCCATAAGATAGTTTTCTAGTTGCTGCTCATACAATATTTCATTGATTATCCCACAAGTCAGGTTTCTTTGAATCTTAAGAAAAACAATCGTGGAACGTGACGATTCCTCAACTTGAGGTTTTACGACAACAACTGCCGATTGTTACATTTTAGGATAAGAAAGATATGTACGGTAATGATATCATAAGTAAGTAGACAGTCACCTTTCATCAATTAACAATAGATGTTTCAAGCGTCCAAAGTTGCAGAAGCAAATTTCTCTGCTCCATCTCTGCGCAGCTCTCTCGACAGTTGCATTCTGCATTAACAATGGAAACACAGGCATCAGGCATCAGACTGCGCTAGTAGTACAATGTCAGTCAGTCAGCCACAAAACACGGCTGGGGATTCTACGAATTTTTAATCACTTCACATTCGTGTTGCCTTATTTGCTTGCTGAGGGAATTCAATAAACATCACGACATTCAAGTCCTGTAAGAATTGGTGGCATTCGCGGGTATCTGTTGGATAGAGTATCGCGTAACGCGCATCCAACGCGACTGTTTGTGGACGCCTATGCAGGGTTCACTGCGTGGTCAACACATTAAAATAAACAAACTCGATGTGGTTGTTTTAATGAGCTTTTGATGATTGCCGGAGTTAAACACAAACGCAAACGTATGTGTGAAGCGCACACTAATACACATTTGATTCGAAACAAGCCTGGGCGTTTATGGAGCACTAATGTATATACGCAATGAAAAAAATGTGTTACGCAAACTGTAATTACGTAGAAAAAAGATATTATTTTATGTGGTGCAGTAACAACCAAAATATTTTGTTATCATGCCTGAAATTCCAGTCATGTGAATTAATTTCTTACTTTTCAACTGCTGCTAACTGGATGTTATGATACGGATTTGTTTGGTGAAACTCGTTATTTGCAAACAATAAAATATTTAGCGATGCGAACGATAATAGAACAATCATAACAGCTAATTCAAAACTACGATGTGTTTGAATTGCGCAGCAAACGGGACCCATTTTTACCTCCCGCACATAAAGGGAGGTATTGTGACGGTTCAGGAGAATGTTTTGGACTTCACGGTTTTCACGATGACGTCTGTCTGTGTGTGTGTGTGTGTGTGTGTGTGTGTGTGTGTGTGACACAATGTCAAATTTAAACTTTAAATTTTTATGTTCATCAACTAGAAGTAGTAGTTTATTTGAAGGCTTATCAGGATTTATAACCTAGCCAAATCACAGTAAATATATGAGTTATATTTAAAAAGATGCAGTACATATTGGCTACAATTTTTATTGTAAAATTTTTGATATATCTTGTAGCGTTTGGAAATTAAAATTATCGGGAGGTTATGTATTAGCTACATCAGTTTTTATGGCACTATCGTTTTCAAATTTTATATTTAGGACTAGGTTGTTTAAATTACGAGTTGATTAGATTTTGATAGCAAACCATCATTAGTAAGTTATGTACATCAAGGCCTATAATCAATCGCTTATCTAATTGTATTTTCAGATATTTCTTTTAATAGAAGAGTTATTTCTCGACACCTATAAAATTGTTAGAACATATTTTAAGAAATACCTAGAAAATTTATTTGACTGTTTCCCACAAAGATAATACAACAATCATTTGGTCACAATGATCGCTAGTAAGAACGCTGATTAAGGGCGACTAACTAGCAGTTGACTATCTGTGTTTTTCAGCTGTCAAACCTTCTTACATGATTATTGAGAAAAATATTTGAAATAGAAGTGCTAGAATATTTAATTCTGTAGGTCTTTTATTTGAAGCTTATATCTCTAAAATAATTTAGGAACGCTTGACAGCGTAAAATAAAGTTAGTCAACTGCTTGATAATCACTCTTAAACGGTTGTTCTTACTAGCAGTCAATGCTTCTCGGTTGCTTATTATAATATTGTTAACTATTTGTCCAAAATTTTTATTGTTTTTTTGTGTAAGCTTATTTCGGGAAATAGTCTAACAATAGTATATTGTACAACCAGTGGAATGGATAGTTCTTCGCCGTATAGATATTGGTAGACCGCATATTTTAGTAGAACACAATTTATAGTTGAAAGTAAGATGAAGTATAATTCGGGAAAATATTTATTTATTGAGTATGTATAAATAATTATCTATTTATTCTTTGAAATGTTGTGTAGGATGTAGCAGAATCTTTTTGACGCAGCTGTTCTGAAGATTGTAAAGAATTTGTGGAGATAAGAAATGAACAAAGAGAATCGATTATTTAGTTGGTTAAGTGTGAAAAAGAAAGTAAAACTATTTGACGATAGTCTGTCGCGAATCTTGACTAATTTATCCATCAAACGACACAAAATCACACTCACCATCCATCAATCTCACTCTGACATCAGTGTCTCCTCATCAGTCAAAACACATCAGCGTAAGATCGGAAATGAATCCCAGCGCACAAAAGTGCAAAATTAATACATCAGCTTCGATTTTCCTTCGACAATAGTTTATTAGGCAGCAGAGGATGCTACAATTTAGCGCAGCGGAAATTGTTCGACTACGTAATCCATGGAATCAAAGCGACTCTTGCAATTCAGCCGCTGTACAATAAAACTATCGCGTGCCAGCCACAAATAAAAGACGCAAACGGCAAAAGAAAATGACGATGGAGAAGATAGAAATTAGAATGGCTGGGTGGGCCATGAATGTTCATGATTATAGCCTGGATAATGAGCAAAATGCTTTTAATAATACTACATTTTTTCCCTAGTTTCCACTTCTTTTTATCCTGGCAAGCAAATTGTTTCCCATAATTGTTCCTACAGAATACCTACATACAACACCATGCTTTACCCACCACCTTTGCCTTGTCCGCCTCGTTGAACCATATTTTAATCAATCGCTTATCTAATTGTATTTTCAGATATCTCTTTTAATAGAAGAGTTATTTCTCGACACAGTTAAATTATCACTTGAAATGTTAAAATACAAAATGTACTAGTAATTGTTCATAATATTTGGCTAAAATCCCTGAATAAATGGAGCTGACCTTTTAAATTACAGTTTGAGCATTCACCAAATGTATCTCTCTTTGTATGTGTAACATCTGCAAAGTTAGTCTGTTGTTTAAGTTCTTCTCTGTGACAAGTATCCTAGTATCTTCAAAATCAAAAGAGTGTTTCTCCTTTTGACTGTGTGACTCAGATTTGGTTAATCACACTTCCTCTTATGTTGTTCCTTCAATCTAGTGTGTAGGTATCTTTTAGTTTTTCCTATGTAAACGCGGTCGCAATCTTTATTTCTTTTAATGTCATACTCATTTGTAACAGGGTGATTAGTTAAAGTACGATTTATTGTTGTACTGTCAAAACATCTTCGAAAGATCCTCACCTTTTTGCACCTTTCGGCACCGCTCAAGTAACTCACTCTTTTAACATTTCTTTTAATTTTGCACTCATCTGTAACACTATGATTAGTCAATGCATAATTTATTGTTTTCTTGTGAAAATGACTTCGAAAGAAGCGAGTAGTAAAAGATGTTTAATATAACCCTTTAATATCTTCATCAAAGTTGATGTGACAGATATTTCTTAGCTTTCAATTTATTACCTTATATATTTGCGTAAATATTGGTAGATTTTTACCTTCCAGCACATTCTGCAAGGGAGGTATAGGAATCAAACTAAAAATTCAGTAGTGAGTTTTAGTGTCCCTGGAACAAGATATCACTATTTTCAAAACCATCTAATTTTTGGCACTAAACTGACGAATTGTCATAGTGTAAGAACTATGAGTTGTCTCGTCACAACTCTGGTCTTTTTTGTGTTTTTATGAAAGTTTTCCCCAGTTTCATGTAAAATTTTGTTTCATTGTTGCTTTTAAAAAACACATTTCAAAGGTCGCTACTAACACTTAAACACGTTACAATCAAATAACAATATCACAACATTAAACGACTCATTACCAATCCAAGAACATGTGGTTACAGAGGAGGTTATGTGCAATGCTACCAACTACATATCACTAAATATTTTCGGTGGCGCGTAATTCAAAATATCTTCTAAGCAGACCTCATACATCTAGATACATTCATATTATGTACACTTTAGGAGGTGGTCGTAAGAAATTTATAATAAACTGAACTCTTCCCAATAATTCTCCAATATCCAATCAAGCCCAAGGCTAGTAACTCCCCTACCAACGCACTTCTCTGTGTGCCTTGTCCATAGTAATGGTAGCAGCACGCGTATGTATACAGTGCCCTCTTACGCCTTCTGGGGCTGACGTGTAATCACGCTGCTAATTGCAAACAGCGCGTCGGCGGATTAATTGCTGAATGCATGCTTGGCTAGCGAGCCTCGACACCCGATGTAGCCAATCCCTGGTGCAGCAGTTGCTACAGAGTAAGGTAATCACAATGATATGGCCTATCGGGAGGTGGTTTACAAATGTCTTGAGAGGAATTGTAATGTGGGGTTTAGTTTTACTTTAGTTTACATATCTGTACAGGAAGTCGTGAAGTGATTGGTTTATCCGGATAATAATATATTTCAAGTACTGTTTATTCCAATAACATTTAATAAATAAATCATTTTACAGAATTTGTATAAGTCGTCGATAGGTCGGGTTTCCTTCC
This sequence comes from Poecilus cupreus, assembly GCA_963942605.1. Taxonomy (NCBI): domain Eukaryota; kingdom Metazoa; phylum Arthropoda; class Insecta; order Coleoptera; family Carabidae; genus Poecilus; species Poecilus cupreus. The sequence goes on from OZ012728.1 coordinate 16,651,851, forward strand.
GATTTGAATTTTTATTTCAACAACAGCAATTTATTTCGTCTTTATCAAAATATATTTAAATGAACGCTATAAATTCGGTTGTCTGGGGTAGCTTTATCGCTAGGGGTGGATTTGCCCTGCGCAGAACGCACTGAGTTGTTGGTGAGTCTCCCGCAATCGCTGACGACCGTTCGATTGCATTCGTTCATAAAATACACGATAAACGTGCTAGCAAATACTTTTTCTTCCTCTTGGCGAGCTTCTCAAACTGTTCGCTCTTCCTTTAAGTCTTACTGCCGTTACAATGATTGAGAGTTATAACAGTAATATAGGGTACACATCTGATTTTCAGTATTGATAATTAATTTCCCAACAAATAACATACATTTTTCTACGTGTTTTTAAATTGTTGTATTTGTAACTTGTAAGTAATTTATTATTTTTATATATTTCATATGTATGTTCACTATGTTACATTTGTAAAGCCCTGGTGATAGCAGTTGTAACGTCGGCGTAGTTTTTAATTAAATATTTTGAGTGCAAGTCCGTTTTATTTTTCTTCTCAATATCCTTATCATTCGACATGGCATCCATTTAATTTTGTTAAGTTAACTTGTGTTTTTTGTACTTGTAATACGTTTGTTACAATTTTTGTTAAATATATTTACTTTAGAAAATAACAATTTATGTTATGATGATTTATTTGTATATTTTTAGTATTTTAACCATTCGCCCTGAAGAAGCCGTATTTTGATCTTGACTATATAGTAATACTATTATAAAACTGTAGTTATGTAAAAACATTTTATCTGTTTCGATGCACCCTCTTCATCCAGTGTCTGGGTTATCATGGTGTAGTATCCGTAGATTTAGCATTTCTTAGGTGTTCTATACAATCTCTTCTTAAGCGATGTATTATCATAAATTCTCTGCTTCATATTCTGCATTGTTTGTCATCATCTCTTGTCCGGTAATTGCTTTTTTTTGCTTTCTTGACTATTCTAAATTTCATAATTGTATAGTGACCTGCTTGTAGTCAATAGAAATTTATATCTTGATCATAGGTTGTTTTATATATTTTTTTTCTCTTCTTCACTGAATCAGTATGTCTAGATCTCTCCGTATAGTTTCGTCACCATATTCTAAACTAGATTTCTTCGCCTTTCTATATCCACCGTTGTAAATTTTTACTTCCTATTGGTTTTTAATATTTCTACCCAACAATTATGTGCAAGACTTATCCATGGTGTCTTTCTTAGTTTCCCTTCAAACTTTATTCTGTCTTCATTTTAGAATCGTTTCGTTTGTTTTGTTTCTTCCTGTAACATATTTAATCCGAGTATCATCCTAATATATTTTGGGTCTTAAGTTGTGTTCTAAGTAGAGTGCCACCACTGACAGTCTGTAAATATGCGTACGTATCTTCCTTTTAAAATGTCTTTGCAAGGATTAAAAACCTCTAGAATTTAACTTAGAGTAATTGAATTTACCAGATTTTGGAGTTATTTCTTGCTCTGAGAAATGACACAGACAGAAGTTGATAAATGGTGTGATGGTGTATTTAATTCATTGCCAACAACAATTTCTTGGTAAAATCAAATAAAAGTATAACAAAAAATTATATATCATCAGTCCATTTATCCATTTTTGGCGTTACGACTGGAAGGATTTCATGGTTCGTTACAACAAAGCTTTTTGCCCACATCGAAAGTAGTGGAAAATGTTGGAGATCGGATAAACGCGTTTATTTTTAGATGAATTGAGTCATAATATATGAATATTACGTGACGTTTGATCAAAATATTTCTATTTCCCAAGCTTGTAATATTCGAGTTTAGATTGCATTCATGCTGATAGGAAATAAAAAGTTTGAGAAATCCAGAAACCCGGTTTAAAAGCTCCGAACGAAAGTTGCATAGGTACTTCCCGGTGCCTTACACATACATACTCAGGCGCATTATCAGCGTCTACATCTACAGCATTGAGTTGATCACGCGACCATTTCAACAAACTACTTCCCAGTGAATTGAAAATTCCGTTGCACCCTTCTTAGCTGAGTTCGTGAACGATTCGACTCTGTAAACTACCTTATCGCTCGCGACTACAACAAACTGTTTATTTTGTAATACCTGTCATGTGGAATATGTCAGTAATGTTTGAAGCGACTGCAGTCAATTGCGACGATTTCCAGCTATTTTCCGTTTGTTGAGACGTCATGTTTAAATTAAATCTACAGAGTCTTTTTCATCAGTACGAACGTAGAACAAATATTGTCTACAAGAACTTGATAATAATTGAATCACCTATTTCAGAATTCACATAAGTAAGATAGCAAAAGTTTCAGGAGACGGAAAAACTATCCAAGGAGATACATACTTAAGATTTTATGGGGATATCCCAATTAATAAATAAGTTAAAGCAAATTTTGTTATAGTCAGCCAGATGTAAAATAATATTGACTAGAATTTTTATTTGAAACTTTCTTCTATATTTTGTACTATTTAGAAATTACAATTTTTGGGTTGTTTTGTGGTGGACAAAACAGATTTTAATAACGCGTACTACATAATTTTCATACTTCATATTTAGAACTTGAATGCTCAAATAACAATCTGATTAGATTTTGGTAACAGTTCATTAACCGGAAGTGGTAGATTAATTGAACAAACAACTTTTTACCTCCCGCCAAATCCTGTAAGGATATAGGGATCACGCTATAAATTCGGTAGTGAGTTTTCAGTGAATGAGCACGTATTATAGTCCCTAGAATATGATTTTAATAGTTTCGCGATGATGTCTGTGTGCATGTCTATCTGTCTGTCTGTCCTTCTGGTGGTGGGGATCTTTGGAGTTACAGTTACTGAAGTACAACTGAACTGAAAATTTCCATATTTGTATATATCAATTGTTTCCTCTGAGCTGATTAGTTTTTGGTGATAATCCATTGACAGAAAGTGGTAGTTTACTTGAAGCCTTATCAAGTTATTTTGAAGTATTCAATTATGGTTTGATGACAATTTTTGTTATTAGAATAATGTTTCAAATGTTATTATCTACAATTGTTGTTTGAAACATTTTTCTCTTACTGTGTCCATTTCCGAATTACAACACTTTAAAGAAAAATTAAATTTTAACATTTTCGATTAATCTGCTAACCTGTGCTTTTCGAGAGAAGAAAACAACGGTTGAAAAATGTAATTTTTTGAAAGGATAAGCGTTTCTTGATAGTGCTGGTCCCTGTTCCCACATTTTTAAATAAGAAATCTATTGTGAGAGGTATTGTGATGCCTAACAACAGTCATTCTAGTCATTTTACTAATTTACTCAATGATTTAATGAGAAATGTTCAATACACATTGAAGGCCTGCAAGTAAACTTACACTTCCGGTTGATGAATAACTACCAAAATCTAATTCAAGTTCTAAATATGAAATTTTAAAACAATATTGTCATTAGAATTTGGTTTAATTTAAATTTTCAAATGGTACAAAATATAGAAAAAGTTTCAAATAAATATTGTAGGAATATTATTGAACCTTTTTTTGATTCCAATGCAATTCACCCTTACTCATTTATTGCGATGTGCCTAAAAAACTTGATATGCCTTCAAGTAAACTAGTACTTCCGGTTGATGGATTGGTCCCAAAGTCTAGTCAACTCGTCAGATGACATACATAACGACGTCATTATAAAAATAGTGAAATCGTATTGTAAGGACCCCAAATCGTGTTTACCTGTTGCAAACTTATTACTGAAAATATGACCCATCCCAATATCTGATTTCTCAAATAGGCGATGCAATAAAATAATGGACTGTTTCATGTGAAATGTCAACTTTGCAACAATTTAAACTGCGCGTTTAATAAAAAACCGGCACGAACAGTAGAATCATTGGGTGAATAATTGGCCCGCATTGAAGCCATGATAAATTATAAAGCAATCAATTATAAAAAATAAAATATTAACAACACAATACCTACGAGTCATTCTAAATGCGATCAGCCGTAATATCGCGTATCGCTTCGGCTCCATTTTTCAAAGCGTGACAATGCTGCCAACGTAACGGTAAACTCAATTTCCGTGGTTGGTAATGGCTCAAATAAATATGAAATTATTAAGCGGGGCAAACAAAATAACGAGAGGGGATGAAATCCTTTTATTTCGGGTCACTGTGGACACAAGCCGGCCAGTCCAGCCCATTACCCTTTAGCCTTCGCTGCGAGCTGATTCCTCTGAGGATGCTGATTTTTATTTCGCCAGCCAAATCAAATTCTACTTTATTTCCGTCAGAAACGCTTCGTTTAGTGATTAGTTACACCGCTAATTCTTTGTTACCATTGGTTTGAAAACTTTCTTTAACAATCTTAATAGTAGATCGATCTCGATGGATTAGTGGCTATGCCACTTGCCTAACACGCCAGAGGTCGTGGGTTCGAATCCCACTGAAGAGGATATGATTGTTTGTAATTTTCACAAATTCATCATCATCCGCACATAAGGCGACATAAGACTATATTAGTTTGTTCGCCTCCCATCTTCGAAAAAAAAATACCAAATTTACTATTGAAGGTAGAATAAAATTGCGCTATTTATTTTCTTGATATATTTTTGGAAAGAAAAACTAAAGGAACTTTGACCTATTGGTTGGAGCTTGAGATTTTTTTGGATGTTTTAAAAGCAGTGTTTTAGCTTCGGTTTTAGCGCTGTACAATGTTTCAAACTTCAAATAAAAGAGGTAGATAATATATTTCCCTGTAACTTCTATTCGAACCATTTAAAATAATAATAATTTTAGTGCATTGTACAGCACTAACACCGCGGATAAAACACTTGTCTTAAAACACCCAAAAATAGTGTTCGTTGTTCTATCCATTCAGTTTATAGAAAACCATAATATATACCAACCTATTTAGTCTCTTTTACTTCATAATCCTTCTAAAAAAATTAGTACCATAAAGTGTTTGTTGAAATGAGCTACCAACATTTGCCACAAAAAGAAGTTTGAAGAAGAATGATGAAGAGAAAAGGCCTGTAGATATTTTAAAAATGAATTGCTATGAAGAAAAGCGTTTCGTCCCAAAAGATTACAGAACAACCTTAACTCAAAACAGTTTGCTTCTCTGCCTTATGTCCAAAATGTTACAGAAAGGATTGGAAAAATATTATCACGATATAGCATCATGAAATCTTTTGCTCCGCATCTAAAATTACAATGAAGGTATGTTCAAAAGTGCGAAGGATATTATCCTTCAGCTTCAATACAAAATTCCATGTGAATGTGGAAAATGTTACATTGGGCAGACCGGATGAACGATTACTACCAAAATTACAGAACAAACGGGCCATTCGTTTTGACCAACCCGAGAATACTGCTATGGGTAGTCATACAATTGTATTTTTCCACAGAATACATTTTGAAGAAATGTGCCAATGGTAGACTCATACGACTGAAATCTTTAAGCAGAAACAAAAATTGTGAACCAGAATGAAGGCTACGAATTGAACAAATCATAATTTGATGTTTCTATTTACTTTGTTGTTTATGGTGTACTTTTGTTTCCTGATGAAGAATTATGTTCAATAATTCGAAACGTTGTTGGGTTTGAATAAATATATATTTACAGAAGTCTAGTTAATTTTAAACAATTGGCGTTCGAAGTTTAAGGACAATCTTCGTCCACGTGTCGGACAGAGAGGTCCGACAAAGACAGCTATCCGACTGAACACGAATATACGCTGGTCCGTTTCACAATGATACAAATTACGTAATAGAATATTCTATTGCGGGCGGGAAACGCTGACGCAGGCAGTGTAAGGGTGAGAGGGGCACACGTCGCGCCCTCATATACCTGGAATATACATTAAACTGCTAGCAACTTGTATGGAGTCGTGAATGTTTGATAGGCTGTCAAGCCGAGCGCCAAGGATCCACCGAATTGCGCCGGACGACTGCGTTCATCACGGAGGATACATATGTAAAGTTATACATTTCAAGAGCACGTTTTAAATCTACCAACGTTTCATTGATTTACCTCTACGTCATTTGCTTATTTGATACTTCAAAATGGAGCCAATCATTCGTTTAGAAGTCGCCTTGTTTTTTAACTTCCGAATTACCTTCCAAATTTCTTCCCGATCCTTTTAGGTCTGCCTTTTTCGCGACTACTCGGTGGACGATATTTCAATATTCGTCATTGCTATCTTTTTTATTGTTTGACAATTAAATCTTAAATGGTCCAGTTTCGACTGTCAATTACGAGAGTCCTTTTACATATTGCATCATCTAATATTATAGTTTCAAGGTGCTGCAATTCTGCATCGCTTTATTTTTCCATTCCCAAGATCTACGAGTATAGTTAGAGTGTATATTATATGAATTAACTATTTAATTTTGTATTTTTACGACATGGTAGGAAACCCCACAGTTCTTCTCCCGAAATAGTGAGGAAAATGTGTTGTTCCTCTCTAGAGAAAAAAATATAGAAGTGTTACCAATATATAAATATATTATAAATAAATTCCTAATTTGATTGAAAATCCTTATTTTAGTGATATACATACTTTAAATTATCTTACAATTGTGTCTTATATTTTTCTTTTTCTTATTAAATCACAATTTGACAACTTATTAAAGATATTTAAGATTGGTTCATTGGCAACACTGCTACACCGCCTTGTGTCTGATAGACTTCTATCAGTTGTGTTCTCAAAGTGTATTTTAGGTCCGAGCAAATCGTTTTTAGAAACATGTCGTGAAAAAAATGTTGTGTCTAACACTAGAGGAAAGCTCTTCTTCTACTCTCGTTCGAAATGCCTCATGAGCGCAGCGAATATAACTATTCCTTCAAATTCTTTCAATAGGCATATAATTTTCTACATTATATTATCTAACACAGTATGGTAGCACGATCACTGAAACACTATACTAGCACAACACATTCGCCTCGACCACATTCATACGAAGTATCATTCATTCACGCAACAAACCTAACCATGTTTTCCTCGGATGCCCACCCAATCGTTCACTCTCAATCTTACCCGCATATATTAGTTTCATTATCCTTTCGAGATGGCTAAACCACCCCACTGAATTACTCTGACTGTTTTAACATTCTCTCAATCTCACACTTACCGTATCATTATACAAAATTAATTTTACATGTACCTTTCGTGAATCGACATTCTCTTGATAATTAGGAAGCCCAATAGATCCAAATTTTTCAAATATCTTTAGAAAATATTAGTGTGTGAAAAGAAGAATTTCACAAAAACATTGGCGTGTTTAATATTTCCAAGCTTTTGGATAGATTTACCGTAAAGCTGGAGAAAGTGTATTGCTTCTTGTCGTGGATATAATGTGAAGAAGACGTAGGCAGCAAAATCGTAATTTTATATTTTTGCCATCGACCGTTGACATATATTCAGCACTCAAGTATATTTACGATTTCAACAGAGTACTAAATCTCTCAAAATCCGTTCTTCCGTAGACGTGAATTCCTCTTTCCCGTGCTGTAATTTACATTAAATAGAGCTCGCCCTTTCCGCTGAGGACGCACTGTCAACTCCAGACCCGCACTCGGAGAGGGGGGCCGGAGGAAATCGTCACGAAGCTGGTACGAAAGCCTATCGCTACCCATCGATCTCATACATTTTTAGTATCGTAATTTCAAGTAGAAACGATTTATTCAAACGGAGTTGTGTGCTCGCCTGACTGCTTACCACAACATCTGATTTTCGTGGAACTATCAAATATTTAGACGCTGATATTTTCACTGTTACTCTTCCTGGAGATATGTGGCATTTAACTTCCCTAATGGCAATTTCGGGACGCATCACTGCGACCCAGCCCCGCGGAAAACCAGAGAGAGCAAGAGAGGTTATTACACCAGAGATTTAAAAACTCCATATAATTACTGAAGATAAACTGGGAGCTACATTGCATACGAATTTTTAGTAGGTTTTTGCGGAGACTGATAGCGACAGGACTTTTTTACAACGGGGTTTTTTCCCAGTTAAATTTTATTTTAAACATAATGGATGGTAATCGAAAGTATTTAGTTAGTATGTGTGGATTGTGATACCATCTAATTAGCTGTCCGGATTATATGGACATGCTAACTGTGTTTGCTGTTACTCCTAGCGTTGTTTCTTTTGGTTTAGAGTTTTTTCTTTATCGCTGGTTAAAATTACCTACTTTTATCCACACATAGTTTGATCGTCATACATTTTCGATACATTGTATAAGATATTTCGCCCGTATCAAATGTTTTATGAAAGTTTATGTTAAAATCAGAACACGAATAGAATGCATGGTGGTAGCACGAACCCAGAAAACAGTCAACCAACAATCAATCTCCTCCAAATATTCCACCACTTTCGCCTCGGTCACATTCTTAGTGCAATTCATATATGTTGGTCTATTCTTCACGCTAGGAATCATTCGTTCACGCAACAAACCATCATTCATACCCAAACACATATGGATGCCCACTCAATCGTTTACCTTCAATCTCTCCCACATATATTAGTTTCACCAACCTTTAATTTAATAATCCATTACTGGAATGGCTTTCTAGCAACCCCTAATTTATCCCCAATCGAAACTTTATCGAACCGAACGAAAAAAAAAATCCGATATCATCTTGCAGGACTACTGCAAATTTGGATTTTTTTTCTACAGAGAAGACTGTCAGACTCGTGGATACTAAAGAGTATTAAAAAGTAATGATGTTACACAGTGGGAAAATAGATAAAATTAGAGTAAAAAAATTTGAAGCGGGCAAACTCATGTGAACATGGGCTCTTATATATAGTCAAAAACCTTTCTATCGTAAGGTGTACGGTGTAAAAATACTCTTGACCGTGCACAAATTGTTTCTTATTCATCGTCATCCTTCATGCATCCTTCAGTGTAACGTTCCTATTTTTTATAGTCGTGTTGAGTATGGTATCCCAGATGTCTTTTGGTGTTTGACGATCCCTCTTTTCCTTCACGTTTGTCATCCAAATTAAACGATTCATTCATTCTTATCATATGGCCCCATCATGCTAGTTGTCTTGTTTCTATGATTTGTAATTGTTTTATTATTATTATGTTTCTTCATTCTGTTCTTCATTGGAACATAGTTTAAATATACGGAATGAAGCGTTTGAGAAATGTAATACTAATAATATAAAGGCTATGGTAGTGGGAAACCAAGAAATAATAGGACTATAAATGATTACAAAGTTTTAGTAGTAAATAATTCAATGAAACACAGCTTCATAGGGAAAAAATAAATCAGTACGAAAACAAAAGTAACAGTACATTTATAACAATATATACAGATCATGGTTGCAAGTCATGGGTACTATCTCAAAAAATGAAAATCAAAATTGTTCTTGGTAGACCTATCGTCAATTATCTAAGCAAGCAGTATAAGTATAGAGATCCATTAAGGCATGAAATATTAGAAGCCCTATGTGATTCAGTTTACAAATAAAAATGATTGATAGCATATCCGCCGAAATATTCAAATGTGAACGACTACAAAATATATATTCTATTCTTCCCAATCTAATAATGCAAATGTGGGTCAAAAATAATTTAATAACTAAAATATATCACGCGCCAATTCAGTGAAAAATTGCATTTATTATGAACAATAAACGAAAATTTATATAAAAATTATTCATGGAGCAATGCAGTAACAATTATAATCATATTACAAAAATGCCAGTGGAACAAAATTTTGTAACCAGTATTTGTAACAATCCTACCGGGGTTTCCACAGTTCATTGATTAGCGTTTTGAACCAGTAGCGCAGTTGGAGATTTTCCTCTGCTTTTTCAAAATTTCTCGAATTTTCTGTGTGTTCTGCAATTAAATAATTAATATTTTGATGTATTGTTATGAAAGGCATATTGAATGGAATGGATGGTGTAAGTATTGTGTGAAACAATTGAGAGCAATGATTGTAAGTATAAATGAAGTAGGGAAGTGTTTATATCTGTTATTGAATATCGATAAATGTAAAGTGTTGGTGTACGAGAAGAATGGTTTGGTGACTGATTTTAATGTTTATTCATTTGGGTAGTATGTTTTCGAGGGATAGATATATGGACCGGAATATTGAAGGCGGGTGTTTGCAGGGTGAAAGGTATTGGGTACTCTAGGTGCATTTACTCGAAATATGAATGAACAAATGATTCCGAATGTACAAACTAAGAATGTAGACAAGGCAAAAGTGTTGTGACCTGATAGGAATGTTTCCAGAATATTTATTGTTGGTTAATTGTGTTTCGGGGTTCATACTACCTCACTGAGTATATAACATGGAGTTATTATGTATGTTAGTTCATGAGATCTTCAGTTCGAATTTCACAGTTGACAGTTCTCTTTTTATCCTTATCCTTGAGGTTCTTCTTCCATTAGCACCTTTGGAGCTGTGACTTGATGACTGGTAACCGCCAAGATTTGCGAAAAATGAGTATATACTAAGGTGTAGGGATTGTTAATTTATTCTTGTACGAATTTTTCATTGCTGTCTTTTCTTCGTTTTCTCTACAGTATTTTCTCTATTGTGCTGTTCCATGTATCTTTTGGTCTACCACGATCTTTTTCTCAAGCAGAGTACAATACCCAAAATGGAAAAGTGTCATGATTGTATGTCTTTGAAAATATAAGAGAAGCGTCCAAATATTTTGCTTCAAATAGAAGGAATAAGTTTGGTTGCAAAAGATGCAGTAAACACTTGTTCTTAATGTAACAGTGAGATTAACCAATCATAAATCATTTTTCAAATTCGTTTCCTTGGCTGGAGGAAAAATGTTTATTTTTGATTGGTTAATCATGTTTTCACATTAATAAATGAATATTTTCTGCAATCGGGTATTAGTACTTGAATTGCTGATCTTTTATTTTCCAGATATTGTAGAAGATCATACTCTTGTTGAACTGTACCTTCGATTGGTTGTGTTTATTCTGCTCACTTTCAATTACTAAAAAACGTCAGGAAAATATTGCCGTTAAAGTTGTGAGTTTGCCTGTGCCTGTACATGGGAGTGAAGCGAATTATATTTGCCTGGGTAAAAAGCAGCGCCTACGCTGCTGCAATGTAGCGAATAAAGGGCAAGCATTGTCGCCCGCGCAACTAGCTCCGTTTTTGTCGAGAGCGATTAAATTTCGAAACAATAACACCCGGGCCGCGGATAAATTATTACATTTTTGCGCGTGCGTAGGGAGCGCGGAACTTTTTGCGCGATATAAATTACGTGTATAATGGAATACTTAAAATAATATATGGTATATAACTCCGCCATTATTAAAATTGAAATTTTAGCAAACGATCGAGGCGATTCGGTCGCAAGCGCCGGCTTAATCCTCGAGATAATCCAGGGGTAATTACGAACTGTTCGAAATTTACGGTTAGTGCATATGCGCATCCAAGCATGGACAATATTCTGGTAAATGCTAACGCGCGCGTTAAGCCACTGCAGTTGTCGCGATCGTTCCCGCAACTGTTATTGGACCAGAAATTCATTTTTCGAAAGATGCACACTTACAGCACCACTGAATTCGCCTGCTTATGAATTAGCCTAATTTTATTTGCTCAATCATAACAGTTGTAACAGTTATTGCTGCTGCTATATGGGTAAACGTTGCGGACTCTGGATTATCTCTAGCTCTTCTTCTAGTAATATCTTTATACTTAAGAAGTGTATCACAAACATATTACATCAAAAATTCAAGTGTATTCGAATGGATAAGATTTATTATTTATTTCCTAAGGATTTTTATGTTTCCACAACCCATTCATTCCTGGGAAAGTATTTATTTACTAACATCTTAGCTTCTTTAAGTAGGGTGCCATAATTATTTCTAATAGTTACATCAAAAATACAATTATTCGAATGGTTAGTAAATCATTGTGAGCTACTAAACATGCGGAGCTCATTTTCTTGGGAAACTATGGGATTGTAAATTCTTTTATTTCCATAAACGATTTTTCTTGGACAATTATTCATCTCCCAGTTCATTAACTATGGCTTTTTTAGCTCTTTATATCTTAGCTTTTATAAGCAGTGTGCCACAATTTCTAATAATTATATTATATAAATAGTGGGGTTACGCCACTTCTTATGAAGTTCTCTAGATCCGTATCTTGGAGTGGATCAATCTCAGTTTATTTTTCTTTAAATCCTTGAATTTTTAAATCTTATCCTACTTTAGTTATGTTGATCTTAGGTGTGCCTCATCTTGTTCTTCCTAGTTCCTATTCTACCATTGATCTTATTTTCTGTCCTCCATATTATATGTCCAAGCAATCTGACTCTCTGACATCGTTTTCACTATGTTTCTTCCAAATCTTGTTCTATTTCATAGGTCATTTTTCTTATGTATTCGTTTTACAATAGCATTAATGGTCCTAATATAATTTTATTATTTTTGTTACATTATTCTTAAATCTTCTTCACTTTTTTGCTACACAAATTGGTATTGGTATAATCATCGTTCTGTAAATTCTCATTTTTGTATCTTTTGTTAAAATCTTGTTTTTTTAGTAAGTTTTTGTTTGCATGGAAAGCTCTATTTGTTTCCGTTATATTTTTTTTATTTTATGCTTATCTTTCTTTCTTGCTTGTTAGCATAATGCCTAAATATTTAAATTTGTCAACTCGTTTCTAATAATTATTATATTAAAAATACAAATTTGCTCGAATGGTTAGAACTCTTCTATAAGCTACAGAAACTGTAAACATCTGCGTGGTAACATTTCATATTGTTAGTAATAAGATATTTATATTTTCATTGCCGATATATTGTCGGACATATATCCATTATACATCTACTTCTCCGAATACTCCCTGGTAATATATCGGATTGAGGATTATAAAATTCTCCCAAACAATTGTTTCTGTAGATCTTCTACCTCTAACATCTTCGTTCTAAGCAGAATTCTACAATAAAATGTGCAAATAGCAGAAAGATATATTTCTGATATTCTAATAATTGACAGTTTCAAATAAGTAAGTGCTGTTGAAAAGGAGAGTCATGAATTCAAGTTGCGCTTGAAGCGGATGAACGTCGTAGTATGTTTTATGGAGTAAGTCTTTTTAAAATTCCTCCTTAGTTAAACCGCATGTAAATAGCCTTGTATACCTCACCCTTGTTCGCACATACGCACGTACAGCCGCCCGTTTACCGGGTCATGTGGTATGGTTGTCCCGGGCAAGCGGCGCTCCGGCTCGGTCCCGGCTCCGTGTATCTGTATGCACCCGGGCGCCAGGCTATTTTCTAGACGACTGCGTTTGTGCCACAGCGTTGCTTATCTGCCCGCACTTCGCCCTGATAAATTACCCAAGTTCACACGGCTGGCAGGTAATTCACGAGGGCAACTTTAGAAATTCTTACTTCTTCCCACCCCAAGGCTACCAACCGTCAGCGGAGTTTTACGCCGTAAGGATAGTTAGTTCCTACTCTGACTTCAACTAATTCACCAGCAAACAATTTATTAATAGAATAAATACTAACTCTCCTCCACTTTCTCCATCGCTTCTTCCTTGCACCACCGATCATTCTTACAGTTTTCTACCTACAAGAATATATTGAAAGTTGCTCAAGAGAAAAGGTTTTAAAAATTAAAGATTACTCCACCTTCCTGGTGGATATAAACAATGAGCAACGAATTACAATTATTTTTATAATTCGAGATGTATAATTTGGGGCGCAAATCCCGACCGTCAGATGACAGATTGCAAAGCTGGCCTCTTTTAGCCTCTTGACCACTAGTGGCTGTTTCTGATGCATATAGAACCTTTATAATTATTGCACATCCCAAAGATTTACCAGAAATTAAACACAAGTTACGATACATCATGTTCTAATTTCAAGCAACGAGTGCTGAATACACTGAGCAATATTTGACAGAATCGACAACACTAATTCACTTGCAAAAATAGTGGTACAACAGGGTACTACAAAAAACTACTACAAAATAGCTCATTTATTCTAAACACAGATAAATTCACAAAACTACTTCTATTTGTTTAGGATTAGGGTAATTTATACTTAAAATTTCAGACAGATCTGTCATAAAAGACTCAAATTTGTGAGAAGTTATAACTACAATCAACAATGTTTTTTCTATTTAATATTTCGCACTTCAAGCGTAAGAAAAATATGAGACAAAAGGCACTGCTCCTAGTTGTTCTTTAATTCCCTTGAAAGTTTCACCCAAATCCATTACACCGTTTAGGCTGTACCAATGAATAATTATGGTTGCTAGATTGGCTAATCTATAGAGTGTTACGAAGATTAGTATATAGGACTAACCGTCTGACCCCTAGGCTCCGCAACAATGAAGAAGATAGCAACTAAAAGTATGGGAAAATAAATTGTAAGTTTTCTTAAATACCTTCGTCTCTTTGTTCCTCGCTTCCAAGTCAATATTCCCTTGAAATATATAAATGAGATTAACTATATAAATAATTTATAATCAAAAGTATAGGTACAAAAGTTTGAATTACCATCTTAAATGAACAAGCAGCTCATCTTTACTGTAGAGCATATTCGTCGTGAATAACACAGAACGATAATGTGTAGCAGATTATTATATTATACAATCAATCAGACACTGATACACTAGTAAAAGTTGAAGAGGCTACTAGACGCTAAATAAATTCTATTTGTTAAATGTGTTGACCTGCTGGCTAGATATTACAGTTGTGTTTGTCTCTGCAGCACGCCGTGTGCCGTGAACCAACTTCAGATCAGTGAATAGCTCAGTCAGACTGTCAAGTAAATGACAGATCAACGGCAATAAGTATGGTAGAATCTCACGATAAACAATCAATGAAACACTGATACACTTGTAATAGTTATAAAATACACTGGGCGATGGTACAATTGTTTTCGTTTCTAATCCGCGCCGTGTATTAAGCAAGGCCAGTTGGTGCTGTTTGGCTGCATAAGCCTGGAAAAGCTTGGAGTGAGTTGTGCTTCGGTAATCGGCGCGGACATGGTGTCAAGTCAAGTGTGTGGGTTTACAAATACGTCAATCAACCAAAGCCAAATGCACAGAAGAAGAACAATATGTGCTATAGAATTCCAAGTTAAAATAGTCACCTAACACTGATTCACTTACGATGGTGCTGTGCTCCGGGAGAATCCGGTTGCTAGTGAGTGACTGAGGAGTCAGTAATTTTAGTTTTGCAACATTAAGTACAGCCACTGTTCTACTTGTGAGAGTGTTGGAAGCTATAAGCAGTAGAAAATATATTTTTGCAAAGGTTTAATGCATAAAGTCGAGTGTATTGCTTGTGCTGAACAATGAATTGAACTGTAGAAGAAGGTACATCAAAAAAGAATCTGAATTTTGTTAAAAACTTCTAGTTTACTTCGGACGATACCCAGTGGCTAGTTTGTGACAGAGTAGATCTGACGTATCCTGGAGTACACTTCGGTAAATAGTTCGGTTTGAGTGTAATAAATGCAGTGTGTTTTTGCCGAATAAAAAACTGAGTTCTACACGTCATTTTAAAGAGAAAATGTAGCCTTGTATCAATAGCTATAACTGGTGGATGCAAAAGTATACATTTATTGTGTTGAGGGTTGAAAACTGATGGTAGATGAAAACCTCTCTATAGGTTTGAAAAGATTGTATTATGTTATTCAGCTAATGATAGTAGCGTGAAGAGCCACGTGTTGTAGTCATTTTCCGATTAATTTGTTAATTATATATTAATATTATTATATACATATTTCGCAGTATTATTTTTTAAAATGTAATAAATTACTTAAGTATCTTAATTTCCTTGTTACAAAAAGCACACAAAAGTACTACGTCGGCTACAAAAATGTGTATATGATACCTCTTTATTACAAAATTTCTGTAAATCTCAACAGTATGATGGATGTTATTTTACTAATTTGTTAAGGAAAAGCAGCACCATATTCTGAGCAAAAATCATGACTGAACTCCATGAAGTTTAGTAGTAAACAGTTTTTTGTAATTATATCAAAATCAACTGGATGGGTCATTTTTCAACTGCACCAATCAACAAAAGCTGAATGGTTAAATCAACAATATTATATATAATAGAATCGTACATTAAAAAGTCGCTTGTATAAGTTATGGAGTCCACTGAACGTTTAGCAAATCATAACTATTCTCTAGATTGCACTATGAAATTCGCATGCTAGTCCAAATCGTACGTTGAGCATAGTGTGGATATCTATTTGTCCAGTTATAGGACTATACTATATACTCCAAGTGATTAAGGTTCTGCCATAAGAAACTATTACAGCTTGTCGGAAATATAATTGTGTTTACCGTGTTAGAAAGTAAACCGTTATATCTGTGAAGATACCTCGAAAGATCTTTCGATCTGGCGCTGGAGCGCCTCATCCTCCCTCTGTCCAGAACTAATCCCCCTAATAGAAAGTTATCGAGAGTTTCTCGCGAATTTGCTTCTCAACTTCTTTGGTCTGCGCGTGGTCTAATTGAGTCCCGCTCTCGAATTTTAATTCGCCGGTGAGTTTCCGCTCAAGCGGACGATTACTGGTTTTATAGAAACGATTTGTATCAATTTAACGCAGGACAATTGCGGCTAATGTTCCCTATAAGGAAGCAATTTCGTTGTTGTGCCTACGAACATTTTTCTTCGCCAGTGTTGTGGTGAGAATCTTTCGCTTCATTGCGCTTTAATTGATCGGATGGGATTGCTTCTCCACGTGCGTCGAATTATATATTACAATGGCGGGTACATTCTTATATAAAAACGCCGCCCCCATTTTATTATTCCAAGTGTTTTAAATAGTACTAAACAATTGTAGTAGCAGTAGTTGATAGTTGTGTTCTGTGAGTAGCTACAATGCTATTTTGGGTATTATTGTGATAGAACATTCTGTGTACAAAATTGGAAGCGCCTTTGGCTCATACTGCAAATCATACGAGTATGAAATGGACATTCCATGCGAGTTGTACACTATACTTTTTCTACGACCACGATATTATTTCCTAATTAATTTCATTTTAATAATAAATTTGTCCCGCTTTCACCATTCCAATATTTGACAATTCTAAATAAGTATCCTATACTAAAATGAAATGACTTGTATAGAAATACAAAACAAAATAATTTCGCACGATGCTTGTAATATACTTTATTGCCTTAGCACAACAAACATACAATTTTTTTCCGGGGCAACACGAGGTTTGAAAAATCTATTTAATGGTGGAACATATAATATAATGATCCGAGAATACTTGTTAAAAATTAGAAGTCCCAAACATTATTTTTAAGATATTTATCCAAAGACCGAAAAATCTATATCTACAAATATCTTAAAAATAATAATTAGAACTCCAAATTTTTCCCAAATATTATCGAATCTTTATGTTATATATTGCATCACTGAATGGATTTTTCCAACCTTCTGTTGCCTCGGAAAAAATAGAGTTCCAAAATGTGTCACAGTTCTATGTTATTTAAATGAGAAAAATTAAATATATTTGTGCACGGTCAAAAATTAATATTACGCGGAATAAAGGCCAGAACATTTTTTTTATTTATTTATTTAGAACCATGTTAGAGAAGGTCCGATTAAAATTCGATTTAACCCCTTTTAAGGTCCACCCTAATGAACATATCTTGATCATACTTATAGTTTTATAATAAATAAGTAAATAAAATAAATATATCATCACGCCTTTTACCCGTTATGGGTGTGGCACTCTGCTTACGCAGATCTCGGTAAGTGATATATTTTGCGTATAAAATGCGGTTACCAGCCGTCAAGTCATAGTCCCCAAAGTTGTTAGTGGAGGGGGAACCACAGGGGTAAATTTAAATTGGCAACTGTCGGCAGTGGGATTCGAACTGAGGATCTCACGATCCACAGTCCGACGCGTTACCACGGAGCTATTTACCCCATATAGTTTTATAATAAACTATGTATTACAATATTTACAAGAATACGAGTAATGCCTTAATTATTTTTTTTTCTAAAAAATGATTGGGAACAAAATGAACACGCGTTAGGACTGAGTTGGGTACATTCGTATATTGTTCTTCGGGTTAGTGCAGCTGTCGAGGAAGTATTAGTTGAATTTTGATGTCCTAAATGCAATAATGAACTTTTTAGTGATTTGAGTAGTTGTGAAATTTGCAATGTAAATAATCCTCAAATCAGTTTTTCGTATTCCAATGTTAATATGCAAATGGATGTCGGGTATTTCGGAGTTGTCTGTTCAAAGTGTTCAGCCCGAGAAAGAGAACCCGAATGGAATATCCAACTCAAACGAACGGCCGTTTAGTCAGGTTGTGTTCGACAAACTCTGAACGTTGTTTGCCTGGCATCTCACTCGAACTATAGTTACTACCACTCCTACGTCTCTTTCCCACTCGCGCGTCGGGAGTCTTTTGTTATTTTAAACATATTCAATTTGGTATTCGCATTTGTTGACAGCAAATTCCAATGCTGGCAACAATAACGAACGAAATTTAATAACACCGCTCAAATGGCCGGCTCTCTACAGCAGGAGGGAATATAAATATCTGCCTTTATTATTGACATTTGCGAATCGCTCGGTGTTCGTTAGCAGCCGCCTTCGATGCCTGCAATCGAAAGACGCGCACTTGTACGTTTCTTTCGTGTTGTAGTGTGGACAAAGTATTTAATTATTGCAATGCAATATTGGTTCGCGCATAAATTTCAAACAAAATTATATTTTCAATTAACATTTTTTTCTACTTTCACACAAAAACGGGCATTTATTAAATTAATTATCAAAGTAATTAATTACATTTTTAATAATACCAAAATTAATTGCATTTCTACTGATCATCACGCATTAATTTCACCCTCATAGCAACCGGGAATGCAATTGGACGTTGTTCATTTTTTTATACAACTAGGGTTGTTTAAGTATAAATCAATGCGGTTGACAAATTATATTGTCCCAGTTTCCAAATTAAATATTTGTTTCGAGTAAAAACCACAGCAGTCTTCGTTAATCATTCAAGATGATGCGCTTTCCAACTCACATTTTCACGGTTAGTAAATTGGTTATAGCCAAGGCAGACAACCGCAAAAATTACTACGAATGAGTGAACTATAATAATGACTCTTTCTTCAGAACGCGAGCGCCGCAATACCGTATATATCTCGCCTCGAGATTCTTAATCTGTCAGCCATTCACCGACCATGAAATTTTAATGGAGTGCTCTTCTTTTTCCGAGATCGCGTAGCTCTGCTCGAAGGAAATCACAGGAGCTACTAGCCAATATTTCTTCTTTTTTACTCGTTTTAGAAACCCGGAACAATATTTTAATCTGCTGTTTATAATGCTTGATTCCAGCGAATTTGAAATTTTAATATTGCGGGGATTCTCACAAATAAACTACAATTACTGCGGAAACCACTGCTTCAAGACGGAATTTATTATTAAAGAGTTATCAAGAGGAATATTT
This sequence comes from Poecilus cupreus, assembly GCA_963942605.1. Classification (NCBI taxonomy): domain Eukaryota; kingdom Metazoa; phylum Arthropoda; class Insecta; order Coleoptera; family Carabidae; genus Poecilus; species Poecilus cupreus. The sequence goes on from OZ012728.1 coordinate 16,671,285, forward strand.
ATTTATAATGCGCAATTCTGTGGGTTTAATTCTTAAACCATCCACGATTTGCGCATATACAACGCTAACTACTCTGGAGTATGTAGAATAATTGCAGTTTCGTTTAGGAGCAGGTACCCAGGAATAGCGCAACGCTAATAGGGTGCAACATATGTAGATGGAAATTGTAGAATCGTACGAACTTAGAAAACATCACACTGTACCACGGAGCACCCAGCATACTATACCAAAAGGTATAGAGGGTGATTTTCTTTAATGTTTCACCCGATGTTGTGTAAGAACTACATATAATTTGGTACGAAAAGTGATTGAATTTTCTTAATTATATGAACAACCAAGAGTAGCTTAGTCGAAGGAACCTTCACGGAATATTTTAAGACTATTAAAAAAAAAGACTTGTTTAATAATAAGCAAGAATTTGACGAGCTGAACAACTTATTGCAATATAATTAAAAGCATCGCTTACTCACTAATTTTACAATAACTTTCAAAGATCGAGACTGATATAACGTTGGCTATTGAAAATACTCAAGAACTCAAAATTACTTATATTTGTATGAACTCAAAATATACCGCACAAAAACTGTACATACAATCGAGAAGAGCCCTTAAACTCTGTAATATTTTTAAGATTTTACAAGGAAACCAAAATAGAAAGTGGTTGCTCACTGCCCAAGATTAAGGATGACACATTAACACTCAATATAGCCCTAATCTCCCATAAGATAGTAGATAAATATTTCCTGTAACTTATTCATATTCGCTGATTCGGCGAGGACTAAGCTACACTAAAACTACACTAAAATTCTAAACAACTTTTAAAATTATTTATACAGGGTGGTGGATTGAACGACGCACCTAACGTTAATAGATAAAGATAAAAAATTAATGTAGAGGAAGAATTTCTGCATTTTCTTAAATTAATATTTATAATTTTACTTTACCTGGACCAAACAAACATTTCTATCCTGGCATAACAATATGAATGAAATGAATCATTTGTTCACTCCACAAACTAACCACTTATTCCTCGAACGCCCATGCAATCATTCACCCTAAATCTATCCCGCATATATTAGTTTCACCTAACTTTCTTGATGGCCAAAGCTCCTCAACTGATACAATCCCACTTTCTTAACAACATTCTCCTCAATCTAATATGACCACGTCTTGTATACCCAAACACTCTTCTCAAAAACCTCATTTCTTCAAGAGTTATACCTCGTTCATACTTTTTCATACCTATCCAACATTCAGAACTATACATCGATGTAAGCACTTACACTATTATAAACACTCAATCGAGCATCTGTAGATACATTAACATTTCGAGCAAATGTACCCAAAGCATTCAATACTTTGCACTCTGCAGACACCCGCCTTTCAATTGCCAGGTCAATACGTCCATCCCTCGAAAACATACTACTCAAATACATACAGATACATACATATTTCGTATTTTAATTCGGTGCAGTCGCCATTAATCAGAGCATCGTCTAGCCGAGCGAGTAAACAGAACAACCTGCAGTTGAGTTGTTCCCGGTGTCCGCCGTAATTCTCCATGACACACGATTTAAATATTAAAACTAACCAGCGAGTAAAACGGGTAACTATTAGATGATTTCCCAGGGTAAACTTCCTTAAGATAATCTGAGTGCAATCACGAGTTCGTAAACTTCGTGGCCGGGCGGTCCCAGGAGGCCTTGGCCCTGGTAACGACATCTGATGTTCCGCGCTTCTTTCGTTTCATGGATGTCTTGATCACCCACTCGGCTTCACTCCACTTGTTAGGATGGAGTAATAAGATTGAATTTCTGAGTCGTTTTGTTCTTTTGATTTATTTTCACATTTGTGGAATGGTTACTGCCGCAATTTAACTTATAATTGGGTAGTTAGGAGGCGTCTGATTAGTCCTGGACCTACTTGCTCAATCTACCGACTCCGCCGACCTTTCGTCTGCCGCGTTTTTGGACACTGGTTTTTAAACTTCTCCACTTGGATTTGTTGTATTTTAATTGCTCATTTCATTAAGCAAACTAACGTCATCGTGACATGTTATCTTTATTTCCTCCTTACGAAGAAAAAGTTCAATTGCAGGCACTGAAGGCCTTTTGTTATATTTAACCACCTTAAATAATAATAGGGAATAAATAGAATAAGCTTTCAGAACTCATAGTAAAATTAAAGATGCTTGGTTCAAATTTTGTATTTTTTTTTAAATGACTACACGTAATTTTTTATCAGGAAAACAAATTGAAACAGTAACCAAGTAACAACAAATTATGATTTACAAAACAGGAGATTGGGGTAAATAGATCTGTAGTAACGCATCGAACTGTGGATCGTGAGATCCTCAGCTCGAATCCCAGAACCGACAATTGCCAATTAAAATTTACCACTATGTTTTCCTTTCCGCTTACATCTTCTGGACTGGGGCTTGGTAACATCGTACTTCATACGCAAAAATATATTACTTACTGAGATCTGCGTAAGCAGAGTGCCACATCCATGATGGGTAAAAAACGTGATGATATATTATTTTATTATTTAAAACAGAAGAAGCTAAGTCTTGTTCAACTCGTAATCTTCATTCAGATTCACTATAAATTTCTATAGCTTGTCTTATTCAAAATTTATTTTAATGGCATAACCGCAGCAGATTTTTCTGCTTAAGAGGTTGGATAAGATGAATGTTCGATTGAGTTCTTGCGAAAAAATATCCTTTGCAATTCCAACATGCGTTATAATTTGAGATGTGGAGTAAAAGATACTAAGATATTATTTTCTTTCAATTTTATCAGTAACATTTTGGATGTAGAGCAGAGAAGTAAACAAAAGTTTATACTTTTTGGGCGAATAGCTTTTAAAATCTTTTTTTCTTTTTAAACTTGTCCTTGTAGAACATTTTGGTATACATATATAACTCTGTTCATCAAACACTTGTACCAAATTTTTGAGAAAGCTGATTAATATATTAGTTGTTTTGGGTCATGGTTCCCTCTGTTTTTTCTTTCCAAATATACATCGCCATTTTCTTTTATCTCCATAGTAAACTTTATATTGTGGTATACTTTTAAGATGGTTTAAAAAATAAGGAACACAAGTAATATCTGTGTCCGTGCATGTAGAACAGTTGCGTTTTCGTAACAACGTTTCCAAATATTAGAATGATTGCAAATATAATAGGATTCTATTTCCGTCCGCATCGATTTACCCTTTTAGATGTGTTCGACTTTGGGGGTTTCCCCATTATGTCATTTCATTAGCATAGAGATAGTTAAACATAAATATTTACTTGCGATTTGTTTTCGTGTACAAACATCCATACATTGAAGGCCCAACAGCCCAAGGCGGGAGCTCAGCGCATCAGAGATACCGCACAGCTGTGGCTGTAATACTGCACTATGATGAAAATATTGCGCTCTGAATGAAACCACTTAGAGTCGTCGCCATCTCTGATCTCGCCATGCAAACACCCGATGTGGAATCTTTAAAATCTCCGTCGGTTCCACCTGTCTGCGGCTGTCTCCCTTCCTCGCGAGGAATCTCGCTGCACCTCTTTGTTGCTCTTGAAGGTTGTCCTGCTCTAGATTACACTGTTATTGGAAGCTGCTGCTTCTGTCCTTATCCTTCTGCAGGGGTTACGGGCGCAGCTATCCTCGTTTAGATTACAGTGTTATTGGAACCGCAGATCTCAAGTGGTCTCTCTCTTTGGGGGAATCGGGATTCTTTGTATTGTCCTGTTTTTACATACATACTAGGTCGCAGATGACGGCGCAGGCACCTCGACATATACCTCATTTAGTTCGTATTTTGTACACTTTTCAAAGTCTCTGCATTAGAATAAAATGGTACTTTTTTATCGCTTATCTGCAGACGTTTCCTGTTTCTTTGCTAGGCCTTCCGGTGGCAAATTCTACATAAAAGAACTGAGCGTTATATCTGCATCTCAAAGTGAGAATTTCGCTTTCGGAATTCAACAGGAAACTCAAAATATCTTTTTTTTTTGTTTAGAGCGAAAGACTATACAGCAGGCCAGGGTGCAGCATAGTACCAGTACATTATATAAAAAAAAATATTTACAACTAGGCATGATACGTTACAATATATTGAATTTTTTTTTACAAAGTCTTAAACTTAAACAGAGTACAGTGCAAAATATCGGTTTAGAATAGTTTGGTTTTATAACTTTGAGTGCGATATGAAAGATAATTTGCTTAAAAGAGCAGGACTATCTATATAATTATTTAAAATTTATATAGAAATGTTATGTCAGTAGATTTCTACGTTTTTCTAATGCGATGAAAAAAAAAATGAATTATTCAGATATTTCCAATTTAAATCCAAAATAAATTTCCCTTGGATACATTTAATCCTACTTTGGTAGTGAGAGGACCAACATACGGCCACAAATTATAGTTGCAAGCAAACCAGTGTGTAGTAAAGTTGAACGAAAGTGTTGTAATTTTGGAAATGTGCTTCAACTTCAACCATAATATCCTTCCATTACAATAATAATAATATAAATTTCAAATATAAGTTTACTATCTAATATGATACGGAGATCTTTTACAGGAGATACACGATTAATTATATTTCCGCTTATGTTGTGAAGCAACTAGACAGTGTTCCTATAATATACTATATACCTTAAGATCATCAGTATACATAATGAATTTGGATTTTTAAAAATTTTTCTAATATCATTGATGAAAATAATGTAAAGGAGTGGTACTAGGTGAGATCCTTGAGACACTCCGGAGGTCACTGGAAAACAATCTAATCTGACCCTTTTCAGCATTATACATTTCTGTTTGAAATCTAGATATGAATTAAACCATTTAAGAAGATTACCATGAACTCCATACGTCTTCAATATATTTATCAAAATGTGTAAATTTATTCTGTCAAAAGCTTTACTGAGATAATTGTACGCAGCATCATCTGGGATTTGTAGTCCGTAGATTGAAGAGTATAATTTGTGTATTAAAAAAGATTATATACAATATATCGTCCACTATAAAAATACCGTATTGTTAAACATTAATAATTTCTTTATATTTACACATTTTTTTTTTTCAAATATATAAAGTTTTAATATTGGAGAATAACTTTTGACAGAGTCCCGAATATCCGAAACGGCACGGACCTTCATTAAGCGATTTGTTATGAATTAAACTTAGTGGACAGCAAAGAGATATGGCACAGTTCTTAATGAAGACGCTCGGGATCCCATCAAAGCCAGCTCCTTTATTTATATCAAGAAATGATATCAAATTGTATATCTTACTTTTTGTAACGGATGTAGAACAAAGATCTATATGTGTCTCAGTATTTCTTAGTATATCTACCTAATGTATTATTATTTAAAAAGACCGACTGAAAATACGTTTCAAGCATAGTCAATTTAGTTGACAAGTACAAATACATAATTAAGTACATAGTCATGAGAGTATTTACTTCATTGTCAGCCATCATTCGAAGTTGGTCTATCAGAACAGTTATTACCGGTACCAGTAGAATATTACATTCCCTGTGGATTTAGCGTAATAAATCAAACTGGTAGAGCAGAGTTCAGTCCATGGAGACACCTCACAGCCCAGTCTTGCCTGTTATTATGTTTGAATTTAAATGAAATGAGAACTGAAGTGATCTATGATTCAGGTGATCAGCTCAGTTATGCATGTCTAAGTTACTGAGTTAGTATTAAGATTGACGCTTTAACACCCATAATGGAATTGCAACTATGAGTACATTAGCGGTTGTTGAAATCGAAGCAAGAAAAAATCTGATGTAGCTACACATCTTTATTGTTTAAATAAATTTATTTACTACTGAGATATGCTCAAAACACCTTAAAGGTCTTCAAATAAACTACCACTTCCTCTTGATGGGTAGCTTCTAAAATCTAATCAGCTCGTAACATGAACATTCAAATCTAAATTGTAAATTTGACAATGATAGCTTCAATAAATTTTGAAGTCATCGTGACAAAAGTAAACAAAATGGCTTCCAGTCAACATTGGAGGTCATGTGAAGACGAAGAACGTTATCTTGAAAGTCTTATACTAGGAAACTACAAATACAATTTTGTCTAATTATTCGTGCAATATTAAAGTATAAGTAATAATTCATTTAATTAACATTTATGTTCATTTTCAATATTATTTGTTACGATTTAAAATGCCTTTTTCAATGGGGTGTTCTCAACACTCAATCAACATAGAATAACAGTGGAACTCTATGAGACGTCATAGAAAAAGCAGTGCTACGTTTCCAAACACGAATAGAAAGAAACACAGCAACATGTTATTCCCAACCTTTCGTGCGGAGTCTTTAAAAATATCTTGACACCTCTCTTAGCTTTAGCTAGCCATTGAGTTTCATCATCAAAACCTGCATGTGTTAGCATTCCTCATCTGGTAAAATATCCATATATTCAGCGTCCATTCCGCTGGCCGTTCGCTGGTAGGTGAGGAATCGCTCACGTCTGAGGCATCCTCGGGAGTGCTGTTAACTCACGTGGATGCAAGTCTTGGAGGATAACTGCGGAATAGCTCTCCGAGGAACTGAGCCTTTGTGCTATCGATGTTCGACCTCGCGTCTCGGGAAATGCCCGAAACGGATCAATTATACGAGGAGATGGGATCATACAGCGAGGGACTCTTACCAGTTTTCTGACTAGTCTCAGAGGTAGAGCAGACAGCCATCGCAGTTTTCATGCTGCTTTAGAATGATAAATTAATACGATGTTCATTCAATCACTTTTTATAATTCGGGAACCCTAATATGTAATTGAAAATACTTTCAGAATTCATAGTAATATTATATTATTATCTGCTGATTAGGGTAAAGCATCAGTTATCCTGAATAAGGATGACTATGTCAGGAAAACACTTGATGTTTTGGTCAAAAAAATATTCTATTATCCCTCTATTTCTGATCACATGTGCGAAAGTAACCAACCAAAACAGCCTTACTCTGAAAATGTTCTGAGGAAATTATCACTTATTTAAAAGGTAGTAGCTAAATGCTAGTTTATGTAAGATGCAACCTTATGAATTTACATTAGCACTTACATTTCACTTATCATTAAACTTAATCCGGTTCCGGTTCATATACCTCTAAGATACAACATTTTGATAAATATTTAATTCGCTTATTACATCATTTTTATAAGCAAGATGATGGTGTAGCTCTGGGCCATCTATAGCTAATAATTTCATGGAATATTTTAATCAAAAGCTCTGGTTTCTTCAGCAACGAAACCATCTCTCTGGGTAGGTTATGAGGATGATACATTTACTGTTTTACCATTGGACTTGAAAACTTAAAAAAAAAAAAAATTACAAAACATTCCAACCAATATATTCATTCTGTTTCACAGCATAATCCTTCTCAAATATTTGATACCACGAATAATTGTGCACAATAAATCGAAACGCATTTAAATAAAATATTCTTACAGTAGGTACTTATTATTATTATAGTTATTGCTAACCTGTAGTGCTGAAGATAAGAACTGTTCTTAACTGTGCTATCAAGATATATTAAGGTGACCTCCGGAAAAGGTGGTATTTTGCAGTTTTAGTAGATTGTTAATATACACTGAACACCCATATTATCAAGAAGAACTTTTGAGCGCACATTGTTAATTTTGACGCAGGTCTTTTATAATTTTAAGAATAAAAGTAGTTGACAGTTGTTGTGTTTTGTGGCTAATTGGGGTGTTTCTTTGTTACAGATAGAAGATGCGATGCTGATGTTTGACAAACAGACTAACAGGCATAGAGGTAAGTCTTTTGAACGTCTTGTATTGTGAATCTAATAAGGCAGGTAGCTTGGCCATCGCGCTGACCCATTGTGCTCATGACACTCCCCGGAAATTACGGCGTGTATCGTGTAACCGGAAGTAGCCAAATCGAGGAAAAAGTGTCGCTCTATCAAATATTTGGCTTTTGACAGAAGCCGAGGAAAATCTCTGCGGGGATCTCATGTGGGGTTTTTATACCCCTTCTTTATATAAAGAAAATATGATTCGATTTTCCAGGCAGCGTTCCACGTCAATGCGCTTGTCTGTCTTGCTCGCGGACTTTTTCTAGCGGATAAAGCATTCCAAGTTTTACTGTAATATTTCATTTTGCCTCTCTTGTGCTTCTCCGCCGGACGCAGCCGCGATCGAGAGCTCGCTCTGCACGAGAAACGTACACAGCGTAAAAACGCGATGTATTGTTCGCATGTTTACCGTTTCCTGTACGAATGCTCTCGGATTAGTTGGAGATGATTCCGTGTTGCGCAGCTGACGATATTTCCGAATCAGTTTCATACAACCGGATACTCTTTTAATAATACAACCATTTAGTTGTTGTGCAATTGATAACGAAGGAAAATAGACCGCATTATATTGACGTGCGATATTATGTATTGATTGTATCTTAGATACATGTAAAGCTCTAGAATTATAAATAACTTAATCAATTTTGCGTGACGCATTGGCCACTTAGGATTAGCTCCTCAATTTTTATAAGTCAATCAGTTTTGGGTGTATCTGATATCGAAGGTATACTATACCAATTATTATTAAATTGTCGTTCACTTCTAATATTCCCATTCTATTCCCCCCCCCCCCCCCCCAAGTGATTCCCAAACATGTATACTTCACAAAAATTAACTCAACTGTATGCCTATCTGTATATTAAAATTTGGGAATTCATTTCTTTGGGAAAGTATTATTGTTAGGAAATAATATTCTGGAAAAATGGTTTGGGAAACGTGAGCTCCTACCTTCTCCTACCTTTATTGTAAATGTAGAAATAAAAAGTGTAGTAATGCAAAATATAAGACACTTTAAATTTCACTGCGGGAATACTCTATTCCACGTCGGGTTTCTTGCAGAATACATCGTAGCTATAATTGAAATGATCGCCGTGATATATCGGATCGGATTTGTGTCCCGCACTCCTCGCAGAAATGGCGAAGTTTCGTCGAAGTTTACCGGGCGAGCATTAGCGGAATCAATCCCCGGGACTTTTCTCTTCCAACTCGCGGCAAATTGCAGAATGTATTTATTTGTTTCCCGATAACAGAGTCCTTCATAAACTGCTCCTTCGAAGTTCGGTTCATAGTTTGTCACCTCGCAAATCTTTCTAACGAAATTTTGCGGAAATGAAAGTGTCTGTTCCGAGAAGATTTTGATCGGAAACCGTTAGTATCAGATGATTTATTGGATGAGAAATTGCCGCGGGGCAATTAGCTCTTTATTTCTTTTATCCACCAGACCCTCGTCATAATAGTTCGTTCTATGTACTTTTACTTTTTTGTCACATTGCAATGACAATTACTAGTTGATTCAGAGATCAACATATGGATTGGTCATTCAGTAACTTCGATATGACACCAATAGAAAATTAGAAGAACAACAGAAACATTGATTGAATATATTACCGAAATATGGAATAACACCAAAATAAAATTAACACTATGATTGTAATAGAAGGCTATTGCACACAGTGGTAAACGTAAAGACGTATTAATTTAATTAACTTTACTAAATTCAATATAAATTTTCTTGCATTTTATTCCAATGTGACGTATATTTTTATCCCGTACACATGAGAGGAGTGTTTATTTGGACTATGATTCGGAATCAAAGGGATCAAAATGAACATGATCAAGAAGAATCATATTTCTTTGTTCGTTATTCGTTATTCCCACTCTGCCATTTATTTATATGATTAAGCACTGCAATCCCCTTTCTCTTCTGAACCATACTTTTTTTGCGATTACTATGATTCGAATCATACTAAAAATGGCGGGAAATAGTAAAATATTAAAAGGAAATTTCAATGAGTATTGTGCTCAATTCAAGAAGATATAAATTTTATTATGCAACATTAAGAAATATTACACATTTCCTAATGTAAACAATAATGGAAATGCTACTGGTAAGGAACATAATGAGGATATGGATTGAGTTTAATTTTTAGCATGATTCCTTACAGGATGTTGTGGCAGGTAAAAACAATTGACGATCTTTCAATATAACTTTTTGACACTTGAGTTTAAATCTCCTCCGTGAAACCTTCAATTACCAAACATACTAGAAATTATATAACATTTATAAAAAAAACAATTGACAATCGTCCAAAATAACTTTTTGATACTTGAATTGAAATCGCGTTCATGAGACTTTTAATTTGATACCAAATGTGGTAGGATTTATAAAAAGTTTATAAAATAACTTGATAAGCCTTGAAGTAAATTACCACTTCCGGTTACTGGATTACCACCAAAAACTAATCAGCTCTTTCAAACGGAATATGATTGATATATGCAAAATATCAAAATTTTCAGATTAGTAGTTTTTTAGAAACCGTAACTCCAGAGATACACACACAAACATCATCGCGAAATTAATAAAATAGTATTTTAAGGAACCCAATATCTACTGAAAACTCACTACCGAATTTTTAGCATGATTCCTATAGCTCCCTTACAGAATGTACAGGTTGTGGCGGGAGGTAAAATAATATTTGCTACAATTTTGACTTGAATAATTTTGTATTTTGTACCGTACAAAGGTTGTTTAGTTGGTAGGTTATATGTTGGACTCATCGGATTTTTATTTTTGTAAAACTGTTGGTACTATAGACCCAACATAAATCGACAGCTTCAAAACTAATAGTGTCACAATACAGGTGGAGTTAAACCCAGGCGTCCGATTCATTACAGCAAAGAACCATCAGCCATTCCAGATGGACCAAATCAATTGCTTTGTGCTGAAGCGTATTTCATTAGCGTCCAAACCCGTACAGTTAAAACATTTTAAACACCCGTATATGCGCCCGGCTTGATTGGATTGAAAACGCGGTAAAAAAGTATAAAAGAATCGGAGCCGTAACCATTGACCCGCGAATTCAGCAGATCAGGGATTTCAGGGGTGGGGGCGTGGAGAATGGCAGCGCGAGGGAGATTAGATGAGACGGATAAGTGGGGACCGGATAGATAAGCCCCAGATCGCAGCGAGTAGTCGGTACATTTCAATCTTCGCGTCCACCGGACAGACATATCGGTTAGGATTATCACCTGCCTTCGACTATAATTCTACATTAATAATGTAGACATCTTTCTTCCTTATCCCGTCGTAATCATTGTTTTCTTAATCACTTTCATCGTGCTCCCTCATCTACTGGGATTTCTATATTATATTATTGTAATTCTACTATCTATCACTTGCCACGTTTTTACAGAAAGGATATTACTGAACTTACTTTCAAGTTGTCAGAAACATACAACTTTGATGGAAAATATAAGTAGTAAAAAAGTATTTGTATAGTTCCAGATAACAAACTAATTTATATTTTCTGGGGAATTTACTTCGCGTCTGAATAATATCTAGAAGTGAATTATTGTCCAAGTTTTTAAATTACTCTTCGAGATATTTAATTATACCAACGGACGCTCTTCATAAAAAATTCTGTTGTAGTTAAAAAACTATAAACTATATTTAAACATTCAAAGAAATAGCAACCTGTAACAAGACTACTATACAAACAGAATCAAGCCAAACTATCTGACTTTGAGTAAGTAACAATAGTAATACTATAAAACGATTACTATGTACAAGTATTTAAACTGTTTCGATGCACTCTCTTCATCCATTCGGTGTCTAGGTTTTGTAGACTTGAAATTACTTAGGTCTTCTGTACAGTCTCTTCTTAACTAATTTATTTTCTCAAAATCTCTTCCAAATATTCTGCATTGCCTGTCAACGACTCGGTCCATTAATAATTTCATTTTCGTCGTTGCCTATTCTAAGTTTTCTTTTGTCATGTATAGAGGTCACCTTTTACTCAATATGTTATTATAAAATGTGTTAATTTGTTTTATATTGTCTATTGAATTTGTAGGTCTAGATCTTCGTCTTTCTGTATCCGACGCTAAATATTTGTCCTTTTTTACTTCCCATTGTTTCTTTTCTTGCTTTGTCTCTACTTTTCTTGATATTTTTATCCAACAATCATATGCGAGACTTTTCATGGTGTTTTTCATAATTTCTTTTCGTATTTCATTGCTCTCTTCTGGTTCAAGTAGAGTATGAATGTTGCCATTTTAATTATTTTATGCTCTTTGGTTTCTTTTCATAGGTTTGCGCTATGAAAAACGTTTGGAAGTAATGTGGTCGTTATATGTTTTGTTATAGAGTACTACAGTTCTAACAAACCCTAAATAATGTCTGTTTTTTTCCAAGGTATAATATACCTACTCAGTCAAACAATGGACTAAAATACTTGAGCATGTTTGACTTAAAATATATGGGTCATTATAGTACCTGTATACATTTCTGTGTTGTGATTCGGAGTTTATAACTTTACTGCAGTCAACTATCTATTTAATCCAGACATAGTAATGTTTTTCTGTAATTTTCATTTCAACACTTGACTGGTTATAAGGAAGAGGATCTATAGTTTCAACTTTCATACTCTATTTAAAATATTTCTGCCTTTGTCTTCATTTTACACCGTTTTGTTTCTTCAAATATATATACCTATAGTTCCAGTAACCATCTAATATATATTTAGATTACATACTTTCTATTTTATCTTCTTGTCTTTAAATTTCTCGGCACTATATATCATAATGCTCGCTACAATCTTTCGAAACGTATTATTCTTAATGTATTTTTTTTTTTTAATACTATTTGTTCTATAACCTTGATTTGTAAGAGAGCTACGTTATTTGCTTTACATGTTGATTTTCTTCTGCATTCCTATGTAATATTACACCAAATATTACTCTTCCATCCTAAAACCATGTTTCTTTGCTTCCCTGCTGCTTCCTTTATTGAAACAACAATAATAGTAATAACAAATGATTGCGAGTAAAGTTTGGTGCGCAGCACATAATTCAGAAAAGAGCAATTAGCAAAACAATAGTTCTTGGGAGCTTCAGCTAGTGGTATCAGCAGGATCAGCTACCCAAGTGAGATCTGGGATCTCTGCTGAGACACACCGCAAAATACTCCCGAATGAGCAAGCAACCTTCAGCAAAATACTGAGCGAGGAAGACAGCAACAAAGCGGTTGGCAGGAATCCTCGCGGACCCTACCTATTTCGCGATAATCCCAGGATAATTGCTGATCTCTTTAGAAACACACATTAACCCGAAATACAGTTCTATTCTTGTTACGGAGGCGACGGAAGTGGACCAATTTGTCCGTTAGTTTCCCTAAAATCTTTACTTATATATTTTCCTCAGTGTCGATGTTCACCCAGTTTGATTTCCTACTTCTAATTCGAGTTCTGTTTACGGCATATATCTTTCGTGCCAATGAATAATCTGCTTATTTGTCGCGCTGCTGATGATATATTTCTTTTGAAAGATGCGAACGCGTTCGACGTCTTTCGAAACACAACTTATTTTGTAAGCAAATTTAGACATGAAAATATCCAAGTTGTCCCACATTTAAACGGCCAACCTTAACCAAGGATTCCAAAGATATCCATGTTTATCTTTTTGAAGCAGCATTAACTTTATAACGAGACATCATAATGTCTGCATGAGGATTTCAATGTAACAAAAAATTTCTTTGATTCAATATTCCGTGTAAATGTAGCTGAGGTTACTTAACGTAGGTTATTATATTTTGGTGGCTTATCGGAAGTGATAGATTACTTGAAGGCCTATTAGGTATTTTGAACATATTTTAGGAAATAATTATGTCAGAATAAATTTTGTTATATATGTATACAATTTTTATTTGAAACTTTTTTCTAGTATATACTGTAGTATTGGATTGGATGTTTAGATAAGGAAGTAAATAATCGGGACTGCAATGAATATTATTTTATTTAACTAAAATACTGACGTTTTGACACATCCTTGTGTCTTCATCAGGGTAACTGCAACGACATATTTGCGATAAAATTTGTTGTGGGCATCACAATACCTCCCGCCATAGATTTCTTATCAAACAATGCAGGAAGTCGAACCACCACTATCAAGAAACGCTCATCCCTTCAATAAATTTACTTTTCTATTAGGACATGTCAAAAAATGACAATTTTTAACCGTTGGTTTGATTTTTCAAAAAGTACAGGTTAGCAGATTTAAACGAAAATGTCAAAATATAATTTTTCTTTAACGTTTTGTAATTTGAAAATGGCGAGAGTAAGAGAAAAATGTTTCAAACAACAATTGTAGATAATACTATTTGATACATTATTCTAATAACAAAAATTGTCATTAAATTAATTAAAGTATAAATATAATAAATAGATTAAAAATATAACTTAATAGAGCTACCTCTTCCATTTATTGGATTACCACCAAAAACTAATCAGCTTTTCGAAGGTGATGCATTTGATATTAACCAAATATTAAAATTTTCTGCTCAATAGTTTTTGAGAAATTGTAACTCCAGAGTTCTACACAGAACGGACTGACAGACAGACAGGTAGACAGACAGACAGATACATACACAGACATCATTACGAAACTATTAAAATCGTATTCTAGAACGTGCTCATTCCCTGAAATCTCACTACCGAATTTTTAGCATGATTCCTATACCGCCCTTACAGAAATGTGGCGGGAGGTAAAAATGATAATTGTAGCAATTAAAAGGTACTTACATTAGTTATTTAATATGTGTAAATAAATTTACATAATAAAATACAAGAAAAAAAAAAACGATTTTGTCTACAGACTTTTGTAGAATAGTCATAAAATATAAATTTAGTTACTCTGATGAAGACACAACAGTGTTTAGAAACGTCGGTGTTTTAGTTAAATAAAATAATATTGTCTGCAGTCCTGATTATGTATTTCCTTACATAAATAATATGATTCTCACTCGGAAGAAATCACGCAGCAGGTCTTGCGCAAACAAAACGCCTAGTATTTGCTTTGGTGCTCCAGCGCGGCGGAATTCTACTGCGTACATGTATCATAATAATTTGGAGAGAAGCGCGGCGTGGACCAATTATGGGCGCGCATTATCCGACATAATCCGGGCGAACGGCCGTGTCGGTTCATGCAAAACACGTCCGCTGGGATATCGAGACGGTATCGCAATGCTGCGTAACCGCCGCCGCTACCGCAGCCGCTGTGGTTAATTGTGTTTAGAGCTTTATTATATCGTATGTTGTATGGATGTACATGTGTTGTATAACCGGGCCGCACCGGAATCAAATGCCGACCGGAACACTTTTACCAGGACAATTGGTGCAAACGGTTCCTTGGATGGTTCTCTGATATGGAGTACATTACCTACATAAGTTATACACCGAATTGTAGTCCGAATCTTCCTCTTTCTAACGGTGTAAGATTTATTTGCTATAGTTTTGTATACCTTGAGGTACAAGAACTTATCTAATATCTGCTCATTTCTTAGTTTTCCATTCCACATGCTATCATTTTTAATTCCATATTTTTGTTAATAGTCTACACCTCTACACCATACTTTCTACAATCGATCTTTTGTATTGCTCTACTTTTGTTAACCTTGTTTCGTACATCAGGGTATATTCTTCCATTTTGACAAAATTGGGTTCTAATGTCATTAATTTTATAAGCTAAGAACTATAGGCCCTTGTTCACTTTAAGTTCTGGTAGTAACCAAAGGCCGTTGAACATTAAGATTCTGACTAGGACAAATTGGTCATTATCATCTAGTCCTCCTAGTACTGTAGTGCCACTGACGATGATGATTATCACTATGATAATTGGCGCTTCTTATTTTATAGCATTATAATTAGTTTAGTTACCGTTACTTATTGATAGCTACACAAAATCGTACTCTGTACTGGGCCTGCTATAAAGGGTAAATATTTATATTTTTTCATTCTCACATAGAATGTTTTCCTAGCATAAGTTATATATTCAATTGAACATCGAACCTTCCTCTTTCTAACACTGTACGATTTACTTATTTTCTTGCTGTCAGAACTGAGTTAGTGCAGCTGAAATGATACGGGAACCTACCTAAGGTGTAGCTTTAATGTACAAGAGGTAGTTACGAATATATTCTGAAGCTTCCTTTTATACACAAGTACGATTTATTCTTTTCAGTATATTCTCACTTGAGTAATCCTTAATAAAGAGATAGTATGTTCTTGGTACGTAAATCGAATATCTCTGACATGGGATAAACTATTATTTCTAACTATACTATTAGTAGAAAAGTTTTCCCTTCTTCAGTAATTCTCCTACTATTTTTCGCGTTCTCCCGAAATGTTCTTTATTCTATTATTGGCTTAAAAATCTACAATACATCGCAAACCTTTCGGAAACTGATATTTTCGTCGAAGCCTACAACTTTTAGTAAAACATCGGACGGCTTCAAGTTCTTCTATTTTATTTCGATTTTTCAAAATCTACTCCAAAAATTTAATTAAATTATTCAGCATGCCTCAATATTATTTGAAGATCGCTGAAAAGGCATTCTCTCTCCCGTATAATGCCTAAGAAGTTTTCTATTGTCTTCCCTATTCCCCATAAATATTTTCTTCAAACATATGTGTTAAGCGATACTTCCAGAGCCTTCGTGAATCTACTAATCTTCACATAGATTTCAACCGTTCATAAAATATCCCTTCGTCAAATAACAAGTCATCCAGTTCTTCTAATTTTTTATGTAAGAAATATGCTTGTCTGGATTCATATAAAAAATAAAATAACTAATTCCTTTAAAAGAATAAAATTCTGTAAAACATCCTAAGAGTAACTGAGAAAGATTGAATAACAGTCCAAACGTCGGTGTATAATTAATTTTAAATACTTTGATTTCATCTCGGATTAGTAGTTTTATTTATTCTTATATTATTCTACCTCTCTTTTGAACGATGCATGAACAATGGATATTTTATACATTACAAAATAGACTAAACTTTCCTCTTTTCAAGCATGTATGTCTTATTTATTTTAGTTTTCCCGGAGTTTAATTATCGTTCCTTGAGTGAAAGTGTGTCTTCGCGCATGACTTTAACGATGGAATAAGGGTTTTCCATTTTAGATAGTTCCTGAATTGGACGAAGGCCAGTAAGTAAAGTTCACTCATAAAAGATTTAAAAGAGTTAGTGATCAATAGAGTTAATTTCAGCTTGCTTAAATATTTAAAGAGAAACTTTAAATAGGCAAAGTATGAATAATTAAGAAATGAAGTCCTATCGTAGAACAACTGATGACAAGCTTGACGATAAATGAAATAATTTCATAATTTTAATCATCAATTGCTTATCAACTTGTCATGAAACATAAACAAATATCAAAGCCAGGTAATTTAATGATTTTATCAGCAAAATTTTATTTGAACCAAACATGTCATATCACAAAAATAAATCTAGCAATTCTAAAAATCCTGCGTCCTATATAACTTCAATAACTACGGTGCAAAGCGGTTGCTGGTACATTTATAAATAAAACCCAATAAATTCAAATGTTCTCGAGAAGTCAGGCACTTCCCTCTGAACAGGATCATATCAGGTAGATTGAAAATCGCACGCACAAACTAAATTCGCTGTTTCGCTTCCGAGATGCGACGGAATTGGAATTTAGAAGGAGTTTTAGCGGAGGTGATAGCCGGGAATATACTCTAAGCTAGGAAGACAATTTCGCGTTAGAAAATTGTATTTACCTATTGCTGCTTCGCTTTGCAACTCGCATTATCATACGAAATATTGCTTTACTGCGTTTCTGTGGTTCACCGTTGATTAGGCTCTTTGAATTTGTAACAAACAAGAGCACTGGACTCAATTATCATTTAGAAATAAAAGTGGGTTGAAGTATCTTAAAACTTCTTCTTCTTCGCGGCCCTACTATCCTATAAGGATATTCGCCTCCGCTACGATCCTCCTCCACTCTTCCCTGTTGTGTACTTTCCTTCTCCAATCATGTACCCCCACGCGCTTCAGATCATCCTCTACGTCGTCTCGCCATCTCAGTCTGGGCCTTCCCTTAGGTCTTTTGTAGCTCAACTTGCTTATATATATCTTTTTTGTCATTCGCTCGTCTTCCATTCTATACAGATGTCCCAGCCATCTGAGTCTGTGTTTTTTAATAGAAGTTACTATGTCGTCGTCTTTATAGAGTTCATATATTTCGAAATTCATCAGTATCCTGTACTGGTTGTTTTCAACGATTGGTCCGTATATCTTTCGAAGTATCTTTCTTTCAAAGCATAGCAAAGAGTTCATGGTTGCCCTGCTTAGTGTCCATGATTCTGACCCGTATACCACTACGGGTTTAATAAGTGTCTTGTAAAGTTGTATTTTTATATTTCGCGATAACGAACGAGATTTAAGCAACTTGAGTATACTGAAGTACGCCCTATTCCCTGCTATAATTCTGCGTTGTATTTCTTCCGTGATACTGTTTGTGTTGTTGATGCAAGCGCCCAGGTAGTTAAAATTTTGAACGATTTCGAATTCGAAACCTGCGGCTGCGAACTTGCTTGTTATCTTAAAACTACCGATTTTAAACTACGAATTATACTTATGATTGATGATAGTATATATAACGTATTATTTTACAACAGTTTATAAATTTTATATGTTAACTTGTTTAATCTTTTGACTCTAAATTTATTAAGGAGATGGTCAAGGTTTTTCCGAAGAATTAATTATTTAATATGCTTAAAATTACAACTTACTTTTAATGGAAGTAACGTCTATTGAATAATCAGAAACTATTTCAATAATTTAATTATACTGCGATAATAGAATGAACTACGGCTGTCAATGGGGTCTTTCACCATTTTTTTTTTAATTTTTTTTATGAAACTTTATCTATACTGAAGACTATCTACACTTTTAAAAAGTCTTATTTGTTATTCATTAAGCCACAATGATTTTTTTTTAAATGTTGTGACGTCATAGTAGAGGTGTTGCTGGATCTGAAACAGTACAGATTGTAAATAATTGTAGTCATATATTTTTTTACTTATTTTATTAATATTATTACAATAAAATAGAACATTTATGTAAGAAAAATTATTTAAATCTCTACTGTTTTAGATCTCTACTATGACGTCAAAACATTTTTAAAAAATCATTGTGGCTTATTGAATAACAATTAAGACTTTTTAAAAGTGTAGATAGTCTTCAATATAGATGAAGTTTCATAAAAAAATATTTAAAAAAATGGTGAAAGACCCCAATCCGGATTTCAGATCCGTACATTTGAATATCCGGGTAATTGTAAGATCCGGATCTCAATTTTTTTATATTTTTGAAGGGGGTGTTTGTAAGATTTTCGAAAACTTTTTTTTATACATAGATATAATAATGTTCCTTTGAATAACGATGTTATTTTATTAATGTACATACAAATTTATATTCAAAATCAATTTACTGTATTGAAATGGATGTAATTAATAACAAATAAGAAAGCGAAATTACATTTTATATACATAATTCTATTTAGTCAATTAATTGACGATTTTGGTAAAGAAGTAAATCCGATCTCAATCTTATTGAAGTCACACTTCTATAGAGAGTTTAATACAATAGGTAAATTGTCGTTAGGTTATATAAAGATAGACATCGTTGGAAAGAGGAAGGTTCAAGCTATTTTCTGATATAAATGACAAAGCACAAAATTATTTAATTCAAGCAGGAAAAACTGTTCTCTGATATAATAACTTCCCCACGTGGATACTATATACTATACGAATACGTACCACTCTGAATTTATTTCGTTCGTTAGGTCTAAAGAACAAACGATCAACCATTATTGAATTACCATCCAGTGTCGTCGGTATCGTTAGGGCCTTAGGGCACAAACAAACTGTAACAACGTGATTCAATTTATTGGCATGCTTCATGAAACTGTAAACGCATATATGTGCCAGTTTTTTGAACGAAATGAAATAAACGATATTTGAGAGGTTTTTTTGTGCAGCGGGACATGCAATTTTATTTTTAAGTCTATCAGTGATAATTGCTAAATTGTGTTGCGGTTGAAATGGTTTTAATTAATTAATATCTACGCGCTGAAATAGTAACAATAATTTTTAAACAGCATCGAATAAATAATCCTAGGGTAATTAAAAGTAATTACACCGAGTATTTACTTTTACAATTAAAAGGTAAAAGGACTAATATTAATTCAATATTCCGCGTGAACATTTAATACCGATTAACCTCAAATTACAAAACAACACCCGTGTTCTTATAATCTTGACTATATAATCGTCGTTTTACGGTTCGGCTTGATCCACTTGCTCCATCAGCCGATGGCTATCGCTTCGTAATCAGCTGGAAACGCCAGAAGCATTGACGGACCGTTGACAAAAACGAGCTTTTAATTACAGTAATTGTCAACGATTTCCTTCTTCGAAATGGAAATCGACACTGGGGAGAGAAACAGAGATGGCGTATATTTATTTATTTATTTAATAATCGCACAACAAGGAGCAATTACCAATTACAGGACAGGGGTAGTTATTGATCGAAATTACGTCACGAAAGGTTGGTAGATTTTATCGACAGGGAGTTGGTAAGATTGCTTCGTAACTGACGAGAGTTTTAGGAACCATATTTTAGTGAAAGAAATAATAATAATAAATATATTATTACGCCTTTTATCCAAGTATGCAGCCGTCAAGTTACGGCCCCAAAGATCTTAGTGTAAGGGGAACCACAGGGGTAAAGTTAAAATTTTAATAATGATGATAAATTTAAAAAATGCTAATCCTCCTTTTAACGTACTGAAAAATAGCTTTTTTCTACTCCTGTGTATCCCCATTATTTAAATTTTTTCGATGAATTATAGTACATATAATTCACTCTTCTCGACCAATCATAGAGCCAAGACGTGATGTGGATCACCAAGCAACGACCGTCTGACAATTGACATGTCAGTTGTTATTGTGTATTTTTATATGGACGTTTTTCAACGTGTGTTTTCAACGAATTTCGATCATTTTCAAAAGTAATTTCCGAATTTACAGGATTAGAAAAACTATAGTACCGTTGGGTGTAGGATGTAAAAGCGCCAATTGTTTTTTATTCATCGACAGCCTTCGTATATCCTGCAATATTATATTCCTCTTCTTCAAAATCTGCTTGATAATGGTATCCCAGGTGTTTTTTGGTCTTCCACGATCCCTCTTATCCTTCAAGTTTGTCATCCAAATTTGCCGATTCAATCGTTTTTATCATAGGCCCCACCATGCTAGTTGTCTAGTATCGGCGAAGTCAATTGCAATTGAGCTCTTATTTATTAATTTACATTGTTTCTCCTTGTACTTTTCGTAGATATTACATTTCCAGTACTGGAATTTTACTTTATATTCTTTGAGACAGTATCCATTACCTGCAACTGTTGTCAAAGTGTTTCATAGCGTGAATGATTTTTGCTTTCATTTTTGCCAATATGGAATTTACCATTTAAGGTTTCAAAATTATTGACTTGTTCTATTTTTCATTAGTTCATTTCCCACTACCATAACCTCTTTGTTAGCATTAGTTTTTAAATATTTCTCAGTCGCTTCATTCCATATTACCATACCTTTAAATTATGTTGCATTTTTCTTCACTGTCTTCTATAACCATCCTGTATCCTGTATATAATTTATAATCATTTATTTAAGATTTTGTTTGGTGTTCATAAAGTGGCTTCTTGTGGACTAGTTCGATAAAATAAAAAATAATAAAACATTAAACAACTTGGTAACAAAACAACAGAAAAAATGTTTTCACACCTCATATTCTGTTTGATAGAAAATTATTAGCGAAGCTGATGAAAATATGTTGTATTCTCTATTGAAGAGGAGTGTGATTAACGTCCATTTAAAAGTGGATTAGTGTTATTCATCTGTGCTCCTTCCTAATTGTGAAATCATTGCTAGCAAATCCAAAATGGCCATAAAAATATTGATATAGGTAAAGCTACGGCAATCATAAATCATTCAAACGCAACCAAGTCCTTCTCTTGTTTTGTATCGCTTACACAGTAAAGTGGCACGGAGCAATAAACACAAACACACAGTTAATGAGCACTCCCGCGTCCTCTCCCGCCTCTCCACACACGGAGCGACCGTCAGCTGTTTTTGTCAGGGTCCGGAGAACCGGAAAGCGGCCGGAGAGCGGCGTCGAACCCGGATCGTAGGCGGTGAGGCGGTGGAGATGATAAACGAGCGACGGCCATATGCCACGAGCAGCCACCGCCATGGCTGATAACTTAATGACTGGAAAAAACCCGCGGGCTAATAACGACAATGCGACACTAACGGCGAATCCAACAACCACGGGGGCACGCTTTCTACACTTTAATATGTTTCTTTGATATTCTTTATAGTAATAAGTAATAGCTATTTGTACCTGTATTAAAAGAATACTGAAACTTGAATCGCAAGGGAACGTTTACATTATTTGAGAGCGACATAAATACTTTGCGCTCGAATTATAAACAATATTTCTCCGATGAATGATTATAAAAAGAAAATTAGTAATCTAATCTAAGCTGTTCTTTTACTTTGTATCCATGGTGATGAATTTGTAAAAATAAAGGATATTAAGATAGATAAATATCTAGAATCTTGTAAATAGCAGGATTAAATACCTGTCTACACCTAAAATCCCGGTATTGGATGCCTGGATACCGAGGTGAATTTTTGGAGTACCGAAATCCCGGGAAAGAAAATTCTATTCAGTATTGCCATACCTGATACTTGTAGTCAACAGAAATTTATATCCTGGATTATAAATTGATTTAGCTTTTCTTTTTATCTCCCGCCTACCTCTAGGTAAGGGAGGTATTGTTTTTGGTCAAAAAATTGAGTAGTGAGTTTTCAATGAATAAGCACGTTTTAGGGTCACTACAATACGATTTTACTATTTTCGCGATGATGTCTGTATGTATGTATGTATGTATGTATGTCTGTATGTATGTATGTATGTATGTATGTATGTATGTATGTATGTGTGTGTGTGTGTGTGTGTGTGTGTGTGTGTGTGTGTGTGTGTGTGTAGTCTGTGGCAATTTTTTCATCTCGCATAACTCAAATACTATAATACCAAAAAATACAATTTTGTGAATTATTGCTTCTTATATTTTAAATGAAGAGCTGATTAGATTTTGGATAAAATTGGTCAACCGGAAGTAGCAGTTTACTTGAAGCCCTTAACAGTTTTTCGTGATAAACACGGTTAAATTACCTTTTTCAACAATTTATGTTATTTTAAAAGTTGAAGAATATTTAATTTTACATGTGTTTTGATTACACTAATTTTATTAATTTTCATTAGATTTAGAGATAATAAAATATAAAGAAATTAGATTTCACAAATCTTGCATTCCTAGTACACCATGGAAACATTTGTGACATATGTCATTGTGATTGTGAAGCTGTTTTCTTAATGAAATATATGTCAAAATATTAAATAAATATACGAAAGAAAATTAAATTTCTCAAATATAAATAGAAAATAAACAAATAAGAAGATATGTTTCTGTATCATCAAATACTATTTTGTACCGTTTAAGAGTAGTATTGGGCAGGAGGTTATGTGCTGGCCACATCAGATTTTTTAGCTGAATTTTAAAAATAGCAGTTGGCAATTCTATACCTATATGTATATAACTCAAAACACTAAAGTGTAGTGTGACATTTTAACAGTGTATACATGTTTGTATTTCACATAGTCCTTAGTACCGGATCGAGGACCAATCACAGCACAGGAAACCACGTGGATATGTGTCCCTTTAAAGAAAGGTTCGTGGACTAGACTATAGTATAATAGTGAGACTGCTGAAAAAAATTATTGCACCACTTATAATTTTGCTACTATTTTACAAAGTATGCACATTTCTGTTATAGTTTTGTGGTTATTCTAGTTAGTCTATTACAAGAAGTAAATAATCATGTAGACAAAAATACAATATATATCATTCAATAGATATTTTTCTATTCATTTTCATATATTTTACGCAGCAATATAGCAATCAACATGCATTTGATTTATTGCAATACCTATATAAAACAATTAGATTGTAATTTTATATGTAATAATGCAGAGTTGGCTCTCCATTCGTTGGAGGCGACCTCATTAAAAATAATTTATGAAGGTCAGAGCAGACATTAGATTAAATTACAATAACAATAATTAGCATTACAAAGCAAACACCATCATCTAATTGCGGTTACATCCACCATACCGGAGCTAGTCCATCCGGCGATTATTTAGAGCGGGCGCTCCGGGAACACGGCAACTCCGAGTCCGGGAAGATCCGGGAAGCAAGGGTAGACTAGTCACTCGGAGATCTGTTTCCTATCCGGCGGTTTCTGATAAATTCTCTAAATAAATTTACCTAAACAAACAGCGCGAAATCTGCTGGATGCGTTAGTTGGTAATACGTACAACAGGGCCGGATTAAGGAGGTTGTAAGGGTTTTAACTGGATGCGGGAGACAAATTGCTGAACCTTCGGACCTCGGAGTTTCAAATGTCACTTCGAAGATATCTTGATATCATGTATGCTTAAGGAAAGATAACTCTGGTAATAGTAACTTTGAGATGAACTAACTCATGGACTAAAATGAAATACTTTAATTCTGCCTACAAATTTCTACAAAGATTCAAGGTTTCATTGACAATTGGTTGTTGATTTTTGAAAAGAGTTAGATAAGTATGAAAGGCTCTTACAAGATACGCATTATAAATTACTGAAATCTATTGTCAAATTTGAAATTCCCATAGTTTTCCACATATAAGAACGTATATTTCTTGTTTTCTGAGTGAGAAATAAAATGTTTAGAAAATCCACAATAAAAAATTTGGTGTGGGCACCACACTACTTTCTTATACAAACAAAACCAACTGAACACGTATGGCTTGTTCCTTGCGTATGACTATTTTGAAAATTATTTGATATATAGATGTTAAACATGTTCAATTTTTGTTTTCATTGTGACTATGAATTTATTTTAAAATAGAAATTAATTAATATCTAGTCTTCAAAACTTTCTAACTAATAATACAAATATTACTTTTAAAATATTTGACACGACACATATTTTTGACACTTCATAATTATTTGACACGTTTGACACATCTTGACATAGATATTAAAAATGTTTTTGTTGTTATTCCCATTGTAACTAAGATAATAGAAATATATTCTTAAATAGATTCTTACAAATAAGAAAATTTAAAACAAGTTCATTTACCATTGACAACAAATACATGTTAAGAAAGTTCTGCACAATTTCAGATTTCACGAAATATCACTAAAATTGGCATATACTTTTATTGTATTTCTATATAATATAAACCCTAAGAAACTCAATGCTGTAGAGCGCATTGTCATATCTCTTAAATTTATAAAGAAATGGCAATTTTCGATGTTTTCAAAATGCTACTTTGAGTGGCTGCAACTCAAAATCTATTAAAGATACTGAATAATAAACTCAGTTCTGTGCGTTTCATGCATTTTATTACAAATTAGCAAATTTTGAAATTTTTCAATTTTTTCCCACAAATTTCGATAGACGATAACTTTAAAAATATAAAAGATACAGACTCGCAGACTGGACCATTCGATTTAGCTCGTCAAAATACATAAGTATGTAAAATTTCATTAAAATTGCTTTACATGTTACACAGTTAGAGCAAAAAGTGTAAAAATGACGTTTTTGGCGAAAAACGTCAAAGGGTACCCATTGACGTTTGGCCTGAAAAAGGCTATTTTCAGACTTTTTGCTCTAAAATTTCAACCCACAATCCGAATGTTCTAAAATTTTTAGGGTTTATGTATTTCAATGAGCTGAATCCAATGGTTTAGTCTGCAAGTTCGTATCTCGTTTATTATTTGCGATATCGCTTATCGAAATTTTGAAAAAAAATTCAAAAATTTTCAATTTTTAAAAAATTTGTTATTTTGCTATAATATGCACGAATAACAAAAAACTGGAGAGTATTTTGCGATATCTTGCGTAATTTTTGAGTTGCAGTTCCTCAAAGTTGCACTTCGAAAAACATCAATAACCGCCATATCTCGGAAAATTTAAGGGATATGATAATGCGCTGTGCACCAGTGAGTTTTTTAGGGTTTATATTATATAGAAATACAATAAAAGTATATGCCAATTTTTATTGATATTTCGTGAAATTGAAGTACAACATATGAACTGTGTTTAAAGTTCCGTTTACATATCGTTTATGAGATATTGCGCACACGGACATCCATCCATCCATCCATCCATCCATCC
Source organism: Poecilus cupreus (assembly GCA_963942605.1). Lineage (NCBI taxonomy): Eukaryota > Metazoa > Arthropoda > Insecta > Coleoptera > Carabidae > Poecilus > Poecilus cupreus. The sequence goes on from OZ012728.1 coordinate 16,697,496, forward strand.
ATTCATCCATCCATCCTCACACAGAGACATTATTGAAAAAATGGCCATAACGGATTCAGTGGACGTCAAAATATATATTTAAAACTTTTTTTAATTCAGATTTTTCATATAACACTCGAAAAATAATAGAGATACTCTATGTTATTCGATTCTACGGAAACAATTACATAAGTATCCAAATTTTTATTAAAATCACTCAACGGATACAGATGCTAGATCAAAAATTCTAAAAATGGGTCAGTATTAAAATTTCGCCCAAAAATTTCAACTTCCGGAATCTTTAATTATAGACCCTATCTCCTTATTTTCTACTCTTACGAAAAATTTAATATTGTTGGATCTAAGTTATCGAAATATGTACGATTGGATGATCTTCCAATTGAAGGCAAACATGACCGTTTCATATGTTTTTGACAAACCAATCACACAAAAAATTTATTATTAACAAATAAATATGTGAAACAAACATTATACTAGTTTCTATTTATAAATATTTCGTATTTTATTGCTTATAAGTGCCATTATCGTGTGAAACTTTGCGATAAATCTACTGTGAAACCAATAATTTGCAGGAAAGATCGCGCTAGCAATTATTGTCTGTAATGGTACATTTTAATCACCAAGTCTTATCTGCGCAAGACAATTAAAATCTGCAAGTTTACCTAATTATCAGTGGCTTCTGTTTTGTGATGGTGGACATTTTGTGTGCGTTTTGAAAATTGTGTTCGTGTTGATATCAGCCGGGTTGGCCCATGTGTGAGCTTTAGAAGTGTTCTTAGTGTTCTTAAACTATTTAGTGTGTGTTTAGTGGTAGTGATTGACTTGATATATTTGAACATTTGCTGGATGACGACACATGGAGCTGTTCATATGAGAACCTGTACACGAAGGTAGACATTTTTGCACTACTTAGATATTAATTTCAAATCTATTGTTTCTGTACTTCGGATATGTCTAACTATATAGAACCAGGTTTATCATTTAAATACGATTACTTCAACATCAACCAGAAATTCGAATGGTCGCACTGCGATCTCTTATTTACTGCTCGGGTATCGAACGGATACTCTTTTAAACAACAAATCTTTGTACCTCCCATATGATATAGTTTTTCGCGTACATGCCGTAAAATAACAACGCCCAAAAATATTTGTCGGATGGGCAATCGAACCCAAGATCTCTTGAGTCACGAAGCTATATCACTGTGGGGTTTAGGTTTAGGAAATAATGTTGATTTGAGTATCAAACAAACCAGTTATGCGGATAGTGCTATCGCCATATTGATTTTATTATATAGCGGACACATATTTTTTATATTAATAGTGATGGTGAAAAAAAAAAAATTTTTTTTTTTGGAAATTTTTTTTTTTTTTGGTAGAATGGTTCTTTGGATAAATCAGTGTTTTTCATTGGATACGAGGCTCGTCGCTACGCTCCTCGCCTCGCATAACCTTATTACGTATAGGTAAACAATAAATCTTTTTCATTTCCATGGTAACCACAATTATTTGTTTCTATGGATACATTTTAAAAACATATGTTTCCATGGTAATGATGTAGGTATAAGTTCGTTGTTATAGAAAAAACTGAAAATTCAATGAGTATATTATTTTTGAAACAAATATTTTTTTATTTTTTTTTATTATAAGTTTTGTAAATGTATAAGTTGGATACGAGGCTCGTCGCTACGCTCCTCGCCTCGCATACTTTTATTTCGTATTGATAAAGTCTTTATCTTTTTCATTTCCATAGTAACCAAACTAATTCTTATCTATGGATACATTGTAACAACATATGTTTCCATGGTAATGATATAGATATAAGTTCGTTGTTATAGAAAAAACTGAAAATTCAATGAGTATATTATTTTTGAAACAAATATTTTTTTATTTTGTTTTATTATAAGTTTTGTAAATGTATAAGTTGGATACGAGGCTCGTCGCTACGCTCCTCGCCTCGCATACTTTTATTTCCTATTGATAAAGTCTTTATCTTTTTCATTTCCATAGTAACCAAACTAATTCTTATCTATGGTTACATTGTAAGAACATATGTTTCCATGGTAATGATATAGGTATAAGTTCGTTGTCATAGAAAAATCTGAAAATTCAATGAAAATATTAATGTTGAAACAAATATTATTTTAATTTTTTTTTTATTAAAAGTTTAGTAAATGTATAAGTTGGATACGAGGCTCGTCGCTACGCTCCTCGCCTCGCATAACTTTATTTTATATAGGTAAACAATTATTTTTTTTATTTCCATGGTAACCACAATTATTTATATCTATAGGTACTTTGTAATAACATATATTTTCATGGTAATGATATAGGTATAATTATTTTGTCATAGAAAAAATAAATATATATTTAATAATTGAAATATACTTTTATTGTATCTACATAATGTGTTTATGTGGAGTATGTTATATACTCGGTTTATTGCTACGCTTCTCACTGAGTAAATATATTTGTCGAATACTCGGTTTGTTCCTACACTTTTCATAAAGTAATTATGTTTGTTAATACTCGGTTCGTCGCTACGCTCCTCACCGAGTAGGATTATTTATTGCATACTCGGTTCGTCGCTACGCTCCTAACCTCGTTCATATATTTGTTGAGTACTCGGTTCGTCGCTACGCTCCTCACCGAGTAGGAATGTTTGTTGCATACTCGGTTCGTCGCTACGCTCCTCACCTCGTACATATATTTGTTGAATACTCGGTTCGTCGCTACGCTCCTCACCGAGTGGGAATGTTTGTTGAATACTCGGTTCGTCGCTACGCTCCTCACCTCGTTCATATATTTGTTGAGTACTCGGTTTGTTCCTACACTTTTCATAAAGTAATTATGTTTGTTAATACTCGGTTCGTCGCTACGCTCCTCACCGAGTAGGATTATTTATTGCATACTCGGTTCGTCGCTACGCTCCTCACCTCGTTCATATATTTGTTGAGTACTCGGTTCGTCGCTACGCTCCTCACCGAGTAGGAATGTTTGTTGCATACTCGGTTCGTCGCTACGCTCCTCACCTCGTACATATATTTGTTGAGTACTCGGTTCGTCGCTACGCTCCTCACCGAGTAGGAATGTTTGTTGCATACTCGGTTCGTCGCTACGCTCCTCACCTCGTACATATATTTGTTGAATACTCGGTTCGTCGCTACGCTCCTCACCGAGTGGGAATGTTTGTTGAATACTCGGTTCGTCGCTACGCTCCTCACCTCGTTCATATATTTGTTGAGTACTCGGTTCGTCGCTACGCTCCTCACCGAGTAGGAATGTTTGTTGCATACTCGGTTCGTCGCTACGCTCCTCACCTCGTACATATATTTGTTGAATACTCGGTTCGTCGCTACGCTCCTCACCGAGTGGGAATGTTTGTTGAATACTCGGTTCGTCGCTACGCTCCTCACCTCGTTTATATATTTGTTGAGTACTCGGTTCGTCGCTACGCTCCTCACCGAGTAGGAATGTTTGTTGGATACTCGGCTCGTCGCTACGCTCCTCACCTCGTACATATATTTATGGAATTGTTTGTTGGACACATGGCTCGTCGTTTCGCTCCTCACCACATATATATATATATATATATATATATATATATATATATATATATATATATATTCTTAAAATTAAAAAAAAACCGTACAGTCTTACGAATAAGCAAAATCCTTACATCCTTACGAAAAGCCAATAATTTTCAAAATTTCATCTAACATTTTTAATTATATTAATCTGTATTTATTATGTATTTGATTAAATAATTTGTAAATACAAAAATATTTCATTTTGTTATTGATTCTTGAATTAAAATATACTTTATTATTATTAATTATATTTAATTTTTATATGTAAATTTCCTGCGTAAAGCAACATTTTATGATTAGTTTAATTCCTATGAAATATGTAAACTATTCGTAATGTTTGTCACATATATTTTGTGTTCATATTTATTTCGATTATTATTATATTAATTCTGTATATAATATTATATTTGGTACAATTTTTATTTGAAAATATAGATAAAATTAATTATGTAATGAGAATATTGAAAAATTATAGTAATATTATACTATATAATTTATATTATAAAATAGTAAATTGAAAATGAGAAATTTATGTAAATATGGCAACATTGTATTAATTTGTAAATTTATCTTTGAAAATTGTAAAAAAAAAGAAACGTATTATTTATTAATACAGGATAATATTGTGGTTTTATTAAGAAAAGTAAACAGGTTTTGAAATAACTCAATTACACGTAACTGCAAATAACAATTCATACATTATCAGAATATTATATGATGAATTACATATTCAAAATACAGTATTATATTAGCAAAGTTGTTTCTTATATATTGGAATATTTGTAAGTTCAATATGTATAAGAATATGTGCTGATTTTTAGAGTTGTAGAACAGCTGTAACAAATCTACCTTGGTTTTAAAGGATTATAGTTTCACTTTACTGGAATTGTAATTGTATCATTATATACAATGTTATTTAACTCAATTGAACTATATTGATTACATATATTGCTAAAAACTTTTAAAAAGAAAATCATTAATTTATTATATTTATTTTACATCCGCACGATGAACCATTAATTGTAAAAAATATTTTGTAAAGTTAAAAAAACGTTATATTTTTAATTTGATAGACTTAATTATTTCTATATCATTAGTTTTATTAGTATTGAATCGTTCTGTATGTATATGTGTTCAGTTGACGCGTCAGAAATTATTCTAATCGATTTGAAAATCTGTGGCCTTACACGCTAACGATAAACTGCACAACCGTGAAGCTATTCTTCAGAGTCACAAATATTTGTTGTTTAAATTTTGACAGTTCTATATCATCAAATACATATATATTCTCATAACAGATTAGACTTGATGTTGAAAGATTATAACTTACCTAAGATTGGAATTTTTCAACAGCTTGAAAGTAATGACGTAAATGTAAAATGTAAAATGACTACTGTATAAAGTTCAATACTTGACTCAAATTGAAACTTTCATATCTTAGAAACTACATCTACGTATGTGCTAAATTTCATTCAAAAATTTAATCAGATAAATTTGTTTTACTGGAAAAAATTATTTTGGAATTGAAATATGTGATTTAAAAATGAAACCTAATATCTTTAAAACTATATTTATTACAAATTTGCTGTTGGTAACACTGTATGTAGAATAAATTAACAAACAAATATTCATTTAAATTCTGAACAAATAAATTTGATATACAGTAAAATTTGAACCCGAAAAAAATGTTTTTCTAAGCGAAAGTTTACCTCAATTTTGAATCTAAATATGTTGGAAAATAAGTTTTTTAGATAAATGCGCTTGGTAAAATTGAATTTAATACACTTTAAAAACCAATTCTCTCGACTTATATTCATTTATCTGATCAGATAAATTTGATAAACAATAAAATGTGTATAAGGAATTATTGATCATCAACTCCAATATTTGGTTCGTAATTAAATCTAAATTTCTTGAAAACCATAACTGTTACAGTTTTACGGTTAGCTACACTGCATTAAGCACATTTTGAAAAACAATAATGCCAAGTTTCATTCCAAAATTTAATCAGAAAAATTAGTTTCACTGGAAACAATTATTTGAGAACTTAACAATTTTATTCAAATATAAATCTTAATATTTTCGAAACTATAGTTGTTACAATACTACCGTAGGTAACACTGCATGTAGAATAAATTAACAAACAAATATTCATTCAAAATTTTGAATAGATAAATTTTATAAACAGTTAAATTTGAATCCGAAAAAAAATGTTTTTCATAACGCAAATTTAACTCAATTTTGAATCTAAATATTTTGGAAAATAGATTTGTTAGATAAATGTGCTTGGTAAAATTGAATTTAATACACTTTGAAAACCAATTCTCCCGATTTACATTCATTTATCTGATCAGATAAATTTTCTAAACAATAAAATGTGTGTAAGAAATTATTCATCCTCAACTCCTATATTTGGTTTGTAATTAAATCTAAATTTCATAAGAATTATATCTGTTACAGTTTTACGATTAGCTCCTTGGGCCGAGAGGGTTGAAGCGATTATTTTTCAAAAAAGCGACAACCTGTAAAACACTAAAATTAGTTTGTGTATGTTTATATAACTGGAAAAATATGGTACTTACACCGTTATATTTTTTACTGTATACAGGTGATATAATGTCATTTACGATGCTGATAAAGAAATCATTCCTTCAGCCAAGAGGATTGGAGCGATTTTTTTTTTAAAAAAGCTGAAGATATTTGCATTTAGTTGGAGATTTTCGAATCGGATGTCATGTGGTACAACTTCGATAGATTTAACTTGATTTTGATTAATTCAAATTTTGTCTTTGAAAATATTCACAAAAGACACTAAACATCCAATATTTGTTTTCCTACAATGTAATTATTTATAACATCATGTCACGTATCTATTGTACATTCTTACCTGTACTATTATTCAATTGAAATTGTTTTAAATGAACCACAGTTTGAGCTGTTAAATATTGAACTCATCTATAGAAAAAAGCAATAATTAGATGCTGTAGTTGTGAAATATGTTATTATTTTTCACCTTATCTCTTCAGTTCTACATGAGTATGGATATAACAGCACAATTCGTTAAGTGACATGTGTTGAAATGTCATCTTTTATGATTGAAGATTCAATTTTTTGTACACGTTCGTTCTACAACAATAAATTGTAATATATTTTTCTGCCACTAACTATGTTTAATTACACTATTTAGAAGTAATGAATTACCTTTTTTAATCATTCTACAATGTATTTTAATAGATGTTTGACAGTAGCACAGTGAAAAGATTCCATGAATTGTTGTGACCCATTCATTATTACATAATGTTTATATTTAATAGCTTTAATTCGTCAAATGCAATTAGCTTTGTAGATAATTAATCATTTTGAATATAATTCTAAAGTATTTCTATATATTATTCCTTCGAGATACGTCCATAACCTCAATGTTTATTAAAAGTTTTATGACGTTGAAAATATAGGTTTGCTGGAATAGAATTTGTTTAATTATAATCTCAATATATGTCCTTACCATACATTTGAATAAATATTAACATTTATAAACAATCATTTTCCTGCCAAATTGTGTGACGAAAAATATTGAAAGTGACAGATAACATATGTTTCACTTGGTGACTAACTTCTGACAGGTAAAACTTACCGCGAAATTTGAACTGATGAAAATGTTAGATTATTTGAAATTGTAATGTATTATACATTAAAATAACCGCTGAACTCTCCTCTTTCTAACAGTATATGAATTGTATATGTTAATATGTCTGAAACGAAATTAAAAATCGAAAACAGCGAACGCAAATGTTACATGGTGCAGGGAGGACGCAGCGCGGCAGGCAGCGGAATGTTAAAAATACGTAAATTTATCTTGCTTAAAATAACAATTATACACGATTAAAGTACATGTATTGTATATCAAAATGACCGCTGATTTCTCGTCTTTCTAACAGTATATAAATTGTGTATGTAAATATGTTTAAAACGAAATTAAAAATCGAAAACCGCGAGTGCAAATTTGAGTAACTTCAGTAAACGCAGAGCACTAGTCACAGAAAATTTATCTTACTCTAAATAATAATTATACGCGATTAAAGTATATATATTGTACATCAAAATGACCGCTGAATTGTCCTCTTTCTAACAGTATATAAATTGTGTATGTAAATATGTTTAAAACGAAATTAAAAATCGAAAACCGCGAGTGCAAATTTGAGTAACTTCAGTAAACGCAGAGCACTAGTCACAGGAAATTTATCTTACTCTAAATAACAATTATACGCGATTAAAGTATATATATTGTACATCAAAATGACCGCTGAATTGTCCTCTTTCTAACAGTATATAAATTGTGTATGTAAATATGTTTAAAACGAAATTAAAAATCGAAAACCGCGAGTGCAAATTTGAGTAACTTCAGTAAACGCAGAGCACTAGTCACAGGAAATTTATCTTACTCTAAATAACAATTATACGCGATTAAAGTACATGTATTGTATATTAAAATGACCGCTGAATTCTCGTCTTTCTAACAGTATATAAATTGTGTATGTAAATATGTTTAAAACGAAATTAAAAATCGAAAACCGCGAGTGCAAATTTGAGTAACTTCAGTACTGAAACCCAGAGCACTAGTCACAGGAAATTTATCTTACTCTAAATAACAATTATACGCGATTAAAGTATATATATTGTACATCAAAATGACCGCTGAATTATCCTCTTTCTAATAGTATATAAATTGTATATGTTAATATGTTTGAAACGAAATTAAAAATCGAAAACAGCGAGTGCAAATTTGAGTTGTTGAAGGAAGGAAGCAAGAGTCACAGATCAAGATGTCGTCCAAGTGTGGAGCAGGAGCTTTCTTATTTGTACTTCAACTGATTACTTCCATCCGGTGTGTGTGTGTGTGTGTGTGTCTATTTATCTAAGTTTAGGTGGATCCAGAACGGTACGATTCCGCTTTGGTTGCATTATATTTTGTTTCAGCCACATTAAAAAAAAGAGATTTCGGTACATATTCACTTATTTGATTGTTTATAGTAATGTTCCTGCAATGAAATACGTTCAGTTAATATTGTATAATAAAAATACAACAACTCACTACAGATTTTATTCAATTGAAACGCTATTGACACGATAAAAAATTTTTTTGGGTGACATTGTCATATTGTTTGGATTCAAGAAACAGAAACTACAGCTGGTGGCGGCGTGTTCGCATAAACACTGGTCTAACTCCGGAGTATCGATTTATATATTCTTACTAATGAGTACTGTGTGTCCCAGGGCCCGGTCACTGGTTCTGGCAGTTTGCCTTTCACTGCAATGTTTATATCAATATAACCTCAATTTTTATCAAAAGAATTTATGACCCACATTCTTTCTGCTGTAATAGTAATATTCCTGTAATGAAATACTTTTAAATTATATCATACGATAAGAATACATGTACTGACGATATATTTTATACAATTAAAATGCTTCAAAGTGTTTGTATTATCATCAACTGAATCTGTAGGTCTCACTTGTATGTTGTGACGTTTACAAATGTTTTTTTGACATTTGTTATTACACTGAGAACATTTAATATGTTGTAAAGTCTTCCGATTCATATAGTTTTACAAATATTTAGTGATATAGTACGTTTTCCTATAGTATTTTAGTAGTTTTACAGCATGTGTGATAACCTATACGGAATCATGATTCATAAAAATCGTTTATACTTTTGTACCTGTAATGAAATCTATTAAATTTATATAATATTATATAATAATACATATTTACCATGTTTTTATCCAATGTAAGTATATTTATATGTAAAAAAGTCTATCTAACACGTGTGATTCAGCAACGGTGTTTATAGAGCTGAGGATGAGATGTGACTAATGATGTTTGTAATGTTTTAAGGTATATAATTACTCTGAGAACAATCAAACTGCTATAAAGTCTTTCAATTCATATAGTTGTACCATTATTTAGTGATATTTTAGCGTTTTCCTACCGTATTTCAATAATAAAACATTATAAAAAAAATCTAACCCAACTTTTTGGAACTTGTTGTCAATTCTAAAAAACGTTTATACTTAATTTCCTGTAATAAAATCTATTAAATTAATATAATAATATAAAATAATTAATATTTACTATGTTTTTGATTCAATTTAAGTTTATTTAAATGTAGAAATATCTATCTGTCACTTGTATTTATCGTAACACTTTTAACACATTTAAACGATATGTGAACGTTCCTAAAACATATAAAACCAATTAAATAACAATAATATACACATTTTATATACTTAAATACTGTAAATTAATCACAATAAGTCAAATTAATTATTCCAATGACACTTGTCAAAAGCATGACAGGGGGAAAAAAAATTCGAATCTGACGTTGTTACCATGGAAACGAATTGAATACTTAGTAATATCCCTAGAATTTAGTGATTTTTCTTAAGTGATGTGTCAAATATAATAAATTATCTAAAATTAATAATACTTAGAGTTTATAGAGAAAAAAATTAATTAAAACAATTGTTTTTATTTTTTAATAAAGTATCTAAAAAATGTAATCTCTATACCGTGATTGAATTTTAGATAAATATATAAATTAAAATATAGATGTTTAAAATTTCAATAAATGTCTTCATTGGATGAAAATGTGTTTGTATAGATTTTGAGGTTATTACTAAAAACTGCTTATGATTAAACTACTTGGAGTTCAGTCATAGATTTTTCTCTGAAGATGCTGCTTTATCTTAACAAATTAGTACAATAACATTCATCATAACATTCAGATTTCCACAAATATAGTAACTCAGAAATATGATATACATATTTTTGCAGCCGGCATAGTACTTTGTGTGCTTTTTGTAAGAAAGAATTGAAGCAAGTAAATTAATAAAATTTTTGTAAATAATAGAAATATTCATAGATACTTAACAAATTAACAATAATAGCATTAAATTCTTATATCAGTGTCTTCACTTTCATGATTAACATATACAAACTTTTGCATCGGAATTTTTAAGCACATGGCTGGTACCACGAGTTTTGTCTTTGGGTGCTTTAAGAGAAGTGTTTTAGCCTCGGTTTTAGCGATTTATTGTTTGCCGATTGACATTAAAGATGACTGACATTTTACACATACACTTCTCGAAAAAATATTTCACGAAAATACAAATCACGAAAATACATTTCTCGATAAAACAAATGTCGAAAATTACGATGAGGAATTTTACATTTACCGAAAATAGAAAAGTCGAATGTTGGAAATATTACAAATGACGAATGTTACAAATATCGAAAATGCATTTGTCGATTAACTGGATATTATAATCCTTGAAAATATAAATGTCGAATGTTACAAATATGTTGTAACATTTCCAACATTCAACTTTTGTATTTTCGGTAAATGTACAATTCTTTATCGTAATTTTCGACATTTGTATAATCGAGCAATGTATTTTTGAGAAATGTAGTGTTACCCCTTTACAGTTACAGTTACTAACAATCTTTAAAGTGGTAATTTTACTGCCTAGACTGTAAAAATATATTACATTTCAACCGCTCAACAAATGCATAGCAAGCGTTCAACTAACGCAGAATATAGTTATTTGTATCACAAGGTTGGAAATTGCTATTTTGAGAGTGCGAGTTTATTTTGATAGGACGAGCCGTAGGCGAGTCCTACAAATAAGATCACTCGCAAAATAGTTTCCAACCGAGGGATACACAAGATTTTTCGCGCCAACATGTATGTAAATTTAATAAATAAATTTAATTTAATACTCATTTTCTTAATGACAGGGAATTTTTTTATGTTGCTAACTTCACAATATGTGAATGTCAATTATGTTTATTTTCCAATATCATAACCAAAAATATCTACATATTTTTATTTGAATTTTACACTGCAATTTCAATTATAATTACTTACAAATATGTTTAAAATCCGTAAATATTCTGTTTTCTTGTAATGCAAATACTCAATTGTAGATATATTGCCATAATATATTTAAGTCAATTTAATACTTAGACATTTCTAGCGTCAGAAGTTAGCTAAAATTAGTGAAGTGATACCAACATATAACCATAAAAAGTAGCAAAACATGATTTCCGACCGATTTAGAGATATGTAATTGTGTCAATGTCAGACGGCGGCGCGAAAACGTAATTTTTTGGGGATACATTCAAAATATATTTGAAAAACAATCACTAAATTAATATAAATTTCAAATCGGTGAAAAAAATTATGTGTTCAACTCCACACCAAATACAGATTAACGGCTTCGGTAGCATTCATTGCCTCGGCTTTGCCTCGTCAATAAAACGACAGTATGTTGTAAATTTGGTATTTTGGTGCCTAGTTAAGCAAATAACTATTTATTGAAAAATACTTCAAATAAAAGTGGTAGATAATATATTTCACTATAGCTTCTATTCAAAATATTTTCTTATAAAATAATTTTAGAACATTGCACAGCGCTAAAACTGCGGTTAAAACACTTTTCTTAAAACACCCGAAAACAGAGCTCGTGGTATCAGCAATAGAGAGCAACTCGCTTCGTTTTTCGACGCTCAATAAAACAGTAAATGCATAGTTTCTCATCCACCAGGTACAGCTAATGATACTAGAACATATTTTCTCTATAAAAAGATGCTCAGTTTTAAAATATTTTGAATACTCGTATACACATTTTGGATCTAGTGGATTCAAATAACAAATTTTCGTTTCACCCCTATCTAAAATTTCTCGTCCCGATTTCACCCCCAACGTAACAACACATAAAAACTATTTATCGCTGGCGTAACACTGCGTCCCCTTCCGTACCGTAACGCAAACTCATGCATTAATTACTGACAATTTCTGCTGACAACAGTTTTGTACCACAATTCATATATGCGCTGCACATGAGCCCACGTTTTATATATTCTACGCTGTATATTGTTCACGTAGGCTTTGAATTTCAAATTTGCTCCTGTTTTGATGGGATTGAAAATATTATTGGAATTAGAAGACTGAAGAAAAATCTGATGTGTCCAATACATAACATCCCACCTAAATAACTTTTAAACGGTACCAAATAGAAACAAAAGTTTCGAATACAAATTGAAGCAAATATTATTTTACTCTAACTCAATTATTTATTGACGAATCCTCAAAATACCTTATAGGCCTTCAAGTAAACTACCAATTCCGTTTGATGGATTGCTAAAAAAATCTAATCAACTCGAAATATGAACATCCAAGTTCTAAATATCAAACTTGAAAATTATATTGCCATTAGAATCTGATGTAACCACTACATAATTCCCTGAAATTTTTAATATCTAAATGGTACAAAATACAACCAAATTTTTCAGTACTTGGTAAAATAACAAGAGACTGAAAATAATTTGACAGATCTTTTGAAAACTTGTTGCCAGGCAATAGCTACGAAAGCCTTTAGGGCTCCAGTGGCTATTGCCAAATGGCAACAAGTTTGAGAAAGATACTGGAGAATTATTTTCATGTATAATACCACTAGTATAGTAAGTTATGTCGACAATTTTAGTTGCTGTATCACGAATGGGTATTACACTTGATTTTAAATACCACGAGTGCGCAGCACTAGTGATAATTTTCAAGCGTAATAACCATGAGTGATGCATCCCCAAAAATTGTCTACTTGTAACACAAATGGTATTCGGAGGACAATTCAACGAGTAACAATGAATTCTTCCTTTAAACTGGTTTGCAAATAGATTCACTTCCATAGCAACAGTGTAACAATTCAATTGTTTGAAATTTTCAACAGGATCACTATTGAAAATTGCCGAATAAATGTCAATGAGATCACTAGTAAAAAATATCAGTATAATTCTTTTCAATTGGTGGAAAATTTTAAATCCTCTAAATCTATTGGACCATTTTTGACAAATGACATATGAGTTGAATTGTATACTTTATCGAACACTAGAGTTATATATAATTAAATTATTTTTTGATAACATCATCAGGCACGGCACTAAATATATCTTTTTTGCTTATTTTTTACTTGTGTTGATGATAACTATCTGGCAACTGGCATTTGTCAACAAAAATAAAAAAGCAACAAAGATTATTCACTGGAATAATCACTAGAGCTTTATTCCCAGTATAATAATGACAAGATTGGTTAAAACACAGACATGTGACATGTGACATACAATAATTAAATATAAATTGTAGCCAATATTATTCTACATCTGTACTCTACAAAATTTAATCGAACTCAGTTGTTTACTGAGATATTCCCAAAATATTTTATAGGCCATCAAGTCAACTAGCACTTCCGGCAGTTGGATTGTTATCAAAATCTAATCAGCTTGAAATATTGCCATTAAAATCTTATGTGGGCACTACAGAACCTCCTGCAACTTTTAATTTCTAAACAGTTGCAAAAAGTTTAAAATAAAAATTATAGCTAAAATTATTCTACATCCTTTTGAATATAACAATATTTATTTACTAAAGTATGCGAAAAAATCTGTTAGACCTTCACATAAACTCTTATTTCCGGTAGGCGTATTGCTTCAATTTTCCAATTTGAGCTGGCTAAAAAAACTGTATCATCACATCTGTTACCCATTTTATGTTACAATATCTATTAATTATATATTTTGAGTAAATTGCTCCGTGATAACTCATAGAACTGTGGATCATAAGGTCCTCATTTCGAATTCCACATGCGACAGTTGCTAATTTTTAATTTACCCTTTGGGGCATAACTTGACGTCTGGTAACTTCATGCACAAAAATATATCATTTATTAAGCCCTACGTAAACAGAGCGCCACATCCATAATGGGTAAAAGGCGTGATAATATATTTTTTTATTTAATAGTTATTTGTCAAACTAGAAAAGAAAGCGTCTCTTTTCCCAATCGAGCTCGAATTGGAAGAATAACTTTCTTCTCGTGTTAGAAACAACATTTTTTTCACGACATGTATCTAAAAACGATTAGCTTAAATGACCTTTGAAAACACAACTGACACGTCAAAAGCTAGGTTATCAGATGCAAGGGGGTGTACAGTGTTACCAATAAACCAATCTTGAATCTAAATTAAAGTTGGCAAATTGTGATTTAATCTTGAAAAAGAAATATATAAGATATAATTGTAAGATAATTTAAAGTATGTATATCACTAAAAACAGGATTTTCAATAAAATTAGGTATTTATTTTTTAATTTTTACATTTTATTTTTTGTAAACAACATTCATTTTGGCAACACTTCTATATTTTCCACTTTAGAGGGGAATAACACATTTGGCTCGCTATTTCAGGAGAAGAAAAGTGGGGGTTACCAGCCGCTTAGGCAATTATTGTGTTTTTTTTTTATGAAAATTTTTAGCGGACTAAATATTTTTGATCATATTCCCAAAGAATGAGTGGATGATTATGAATATATGTGAACACAAATGAGTATGCTCTTAAGTGAGATTTCGACACCATGACTTCATCAAATTTGTAAATATGTTGTATGTACTTTTATCGCGATATGGCAATACATATCATGTTCTAAGATCTGCTCTACATTCATGAATTGGTGATTAATTTTCTCTAAAATAATTAGGAAAACCATTTTACTTCCTGTGCTTCTTTCTTTGTTGTTCCGGAATATACATTAAATATTAGCAATTGACGATTAAAAACTAATATTTTAATTCCTCCATTTGTCATTCATCTAAATGCAAAATGACGTTAATCAAGTTTAAAAATAATTAATCTGCCAACCACACAGGGAACAAATTATGCAAACAATACTAATGATAATTATAACTGAAGGTAATGTTTAGTTTATTATTTTTTTCTTTTTCTGGTTCATTAATTTTCTAATGAGGCATGAAGCTTCGATAAAAACAAGTGATATAAATAATGCGGAGCGATTTAGCGTTATTCATTGCTAATATACCATACACGTTGTTAAAATGCTGCGTTTTGCTGTATTGTGCTTAATTTTTTATTTTACGGCTGTTGATTGCGGTGCTTTCGTAAGTAAAATACCAATTATTCTACAATAGGAAACATTTTTGACACGCTTATAGCCAGTTCTGGTTGAGGCAGTTCGGATATTGTAATTGCAAGTGATTTCGAGTAATTTATTTTTTGCAATACCTGTACTGTAAGTTACCCATTAATAACAAAATTTAAACACAGTAAGTTGAACTTTTATTGCACAATTGGTTTTCATGGTTAGATCATTTACTTACCGTCCACCGTGGATGGTAAGTGAAACTTACCGTTCACGGTGGACGGTAAGTAAATATATATCATTCAAATTTTATTTTTAACCTCAATCTGACAGCTGTTAATTTTGTTACCTATTTTTCTTTTTCTTATATTTACGCAGGTATTGCAAAAAATAACTTACTAACCTCGAACTGTAAGTGATTTTTTAGGTCTCGAATGTTTAGGAAATCTTGACCCTACGGGTCTCGACATCCCAAACTACATTCTCGACCTAAAAACTATCACTTACAGTTCACGGTACGTAATATACTATTAAACGAATTATAAAATGGGCATATTGAATCAAAATTTTCAATCCGCGTTGCAATAATTTTTTTAGATATAAGCTGGTACCACGAGTTCTGTTGTTAGGTATTTTAAGAGAAGTGTTTTAGTCTTGGTTTTAGCACTGTACAATGCTCTCAATTTTTTTTATAAAAAATACTTCAAATAAAAGCATAAAAGCCATAGGTAATGTAATTTAATCCAAGAATATTTATGTAAATTGTACAGCTTTATATAGAGTTTAAACACTTCTCTTAAAACACCCAAAAACAGAACTCGTTTTACCAGTCGTAGTAGTTTAATATACATATACATAACCTTACCCCATATCACACAGACTAACTAACAATCAAACAAATTCATACAAGGAATCATTCGTTCATGCAACAAACCATCAATCATACTTAATTACTTATTCCGCGTCCTCGCAATCGTTCACCCTCATCCACATATATTAGTTGCACGTACCTTTCGAAATGACCAAACCATCTCAATTGACTCTTTCCCGCTGCTTCAACAACAAACACCTCAATCCCGTATGACCAGATCTCGTATACTTACACACTTCTCTCAAATATCTCATTTCCACAGCAGGTATATCTCGTTCAAGCTTCATCATCCGAAATCAAAACCATACATTCATGTAGGCAATATTGCATCATTATAAACACTCAATCGAGCATCTCTAGATACATTAATGTTTGGAGTAAATATACCCAGAGCACACAATACCCTGCACTCTTCAAAAAACCGCCTTCTAATACCTTGGTGAATAGGTCCATCCCAAAAACATATTACCCAAATACATTCAGTCGCCAAATCATTCGTTTACGTTTATCGACATTCATACTATATTATGCTCACAATCCTTGAACTTGTACAATGTTAAACTTGGTGCATTCTTCTCAATCGTACATCGAAGTATTTCGGACACGATTACTCTCCTTGCAAATAACTCTTTTCGATAGCAGTTATACGTCGCTTATGCTTCTTTATCTACACCCAATATTCAGAACTCCACATCAATGTAACAATAACTTAGTATTATACATTTTAAATGGAACATCTATGGTAATCAATACCTTGCACCCTGTAGACACCCGCCTTTCAATCTCTCAATCAAAACGATCATCTCTCAAGAACATACTACCCAAATATATAAAAATCTGTTTCATACAAATTTTGTTACTTATTCAGTTATTTAATAGAAGTACTTTTACAAATGCCCAACCGGTTACTGATAGTAGAGAGATACATCGTCCATCATGGATTTAAGTTAGACCCAAAACTTTAGGACCTTTTAACTTCTTATTTCTTTAATTGTTGCTAGAATGGAAAACCCCATGTCGAAGTGACAAAAATCTACCCCTGCGAGGAGTATCCCGACCAACCCATGCGCACTTATGTCGAAATTAAGAACTACAACCACTCCGTCCAACTTATATCTGGAAATATGACTTTCCCCGAACCCTTCGATCGAGCTTTTAAGGTCTATTTCCATCATCAACAATGAATTAAATAATAAATGCAAAGGATTGTAGATTAGGGCCATTATATCTCGTCTGGTTAACGGGAAGTGGAAGAAAGATCTTCAACTTGAGAAAGACGATCCATGTAATAACTTGAAATTTATGTTGGGGCCGCTGTACACCCAATTGCTGAAATCTGCCAAGGCTGGGAACTGTCCTATTCAGACGGTATTTGAATCATGCTTAGTTTTATCGAATGGGCTTACTTGAAGATGAGAGAGTCTTGAATGATTTTAAGTATGGTTCGTTGTTGTATGACAAGTTGAATGTGTTTGCTAAAGTTCCCATATTAAAATACATCGAGGTACTATGACTTTTAGATTACTGTAATGTTACAACGAGACCTGTATTTGGATGTTCTAAAAGAAGTGTTTTAGCCTCGGTTTTTGCGCTGTAGCATTTTTTCGTAAATTAATTTTACAAGAGTGTACAGCGCGAAAACCGAAGCCAAAATTTATCTTTACACAACCAAAAACAGAGCTTGTGGTAACAACCATAGCATTTATTTAGGGAGTATACGGTCTAACCTTATAACCAAAATGCAAGACATATACAAATAACACGAAATTAAAGTCCAGAAACACAGTTTATTTGCGAATGAGAATGTGGAATAAAAATGTTTAAGAATTATTTCTTATGTTGTTTACTTAACTATAATGGTGTGACAATGAAAATTCGTGGATATCAGCCAAAAAGGATTTATTTTAAAAATACATCCTGGACTAGTTTCATACATATTAAAAACAATAAATATATAGATGATAATAAAAATTCATGTGTTTGTTTTGTATAAGCATCTGTACATTTGTTATTTTTAATATGGTTGTTATTTATTGTGCAGAAAATACACCTCCTTATGAATTAGTATCATCGAAACTAGTCGAAGACATATTTTTAAAATAAACCCTTTTTGACTGATGTCCATAAGTTTTCATTCTCATTGTCCAACCAAAAAAAGCCCTTGTTATATAATTGTGTTTATTTAGGGAGTATACAGTATCAAAGACTATATAATGGAAGCGAATATGGTGCCAATAATATATGCAACTGGAACATTTAAATTCAACTATTTATTTATCAAAAATAAACAAGTCAAAATGTGTTTATATACTGAAGCCGATATTTCCTTGGAGAAATAATTCATTGTAGGGAATATATTGTCACTATCAATAAAGAATTATTGTTTATTCCGCTTGTAGCACCAAATGATCTTGCTATTTTATATGTTAAACTCAGCACCCTATCTAAATTATATTTCCTACAAGATTTCCCCCCAAAATTTGCCCATGGATAGATCTCCCAAACGTTGAACGTAAGAAGTGTATGACCATGAAATACATTTGCCCATTAATGGAAAGTTAGATCAGAGTTTTTCAGTTTCAACTTCTTTTATTGAAGAAGTCCTGAAACACTCTAAATGCGGAATGATAAAAAAAAGTTCAGAAATGAATGAGAAGTGACTGATGTTAGAAGATAGGGATTTAGCAAATAGTCCAAAATCTTATATACTTAAATATGTGTATGTATTTCTTTAGGGGGTATACAGTGTAAAAGACTTCAAACTGGAAGCAAATATGGTCCCATTGATTTATGCTACTGGACTATTTAAAATCAATGCTTTTCTTATAAGAAATAAACAAGTCAAATTGTGTTTAACTATTGAAGCCGATATATCCCTGGAGAAGTAATCTATTGTACCCAATCTTTTGTCACTAGAAATAAAGAATAATTGTTTGATTCCCCCTGTAGTACCATATGTACTTGTTGTTTTAATTGTTACTGTCATCCCCCCATTTAAATTGAATTTTTTTTTTCGAAGTTTTTCTCCCAAACCACATTTTGTCCTTGAGTCAATCTCCTAAACGTTTAGCTATGACTATGAGTTAACTATTTGCCTAGTCATAAAGGCTTTCTGTAAATGTTGGTTTAACTGTTTGGTTTAGTTTTTCCAAGCATTTCTGTCCTTGCATTCTTGCCTTGTAGTACCTCTGCATTCCGCTGTCTTCTTAATTTCTTCGTTCTAAACTTTTCGACATTCCGTTCTTCTTCTAATCCTATAATTTTAATTCATACTCGTATTTTGTTAGTATTATTTCATCCATGCTATGCGTAGTCCTTTACACATCACTTGATCTTGCTGAATTGGCTCTTACTGGTCTTGTGTTATTGGCCATGAATTAGTTTTGCTAAATCATGGAAGAATCATTCGGTAGTAATTTTGCAGTTCCAATTTCAACTCAATTATTTTTTTTTTTTAAATAAGGCTCAAAAAATTATTTTTTACAAAAGAAATATTCATATATTTAAAATTAGTGTTACATAAATTTTTATCTTAAAATAAAAAAGATTTTTTTTAAGTTTTGTTCACTATTGGGAACATTCTGAACAAACTCAACTTACAATAGAACTTTGGTCTATTGGGTCGCGTTTGCGTTCTATACAAAATTGTTTAATAAACAAACTCTCCTAGGAAAACATCAGTTAAAAAAAAATTTGGTAATTTTGTTAAGGTGTATTTAGCTGTAATATATCAGCAGGTAATAAGCTGCTTCCTTCAAATTATACATTTTCTATCTCAGTTTCTGTAATTATCCTTTTCCACTTCAAATTTTTTTTAAGTTAGTAAAATTAGGAGGAATGACCTAATTGGCAATTGGCAAAGTTTATATAATGTTCCCAAATGGTTACAACATCATTGCCATGAAAGTAAACTGCATAAGAAAAGAAAAGAAGAATTTTAAATTTTATGTTCCCGATCGGGAACAGTATGCAATAGATTGTTAAGTAGGTAATTTCTGCAGTCATTTTTTAACCAAAACAGTCATATCCCTTATAAAAGACTATTGGATTAAGTTCCGTAAAAATATTTTGTTCAAATGCAACGTTTCAAATTTTCCTACATAATTCCTGTTCAGGGAAACAAATGATTAACATAATCCCTATATTCTCATCGTAGAGATGCTTCAATAAGTTGAAAAAACTTTCAGAATTCGTAGTGAAATAATAAAACCCTTTAAAATTAAGTTCTCTAAAAATATTTTATTTAATTACATCTTTCCGAATTATTCCACATAATTCTTCTTCAGCAAAACAAATGAATAACATAATCCCTATACGTATTCTCACCGTAGAGAGATGCTACAGTAAGTTTTGAATTTATCTATATAATTCTTCAAGTTCTTTTGTATTCAACTGTATTATAATAACTTATTTATGAAATTGTTTTGCGTCCAACTAGCCTGATAAATTAAACACAATATGAAATAAACAACTTTATAACCAAACAACAGAAAGAAGCAGACTTCGAAACTATCAAATTTTTCCTTGTCAACGTCATGTGTGAAATATATCTCATTCTTAGCTGAGCAAAATAATCTGCAATGCAGTCAAACCTAAAATATTGTATGTAACACGAACATAATAGGGTCGCTCGAACCCCTAAATTGTCTCGACCATAAATCCCTAAATTATGTACTTATTACATAAATATCTTTTAACTTATTGGAGTCATAGTCTTTCTTGTAACCAAAATAAAATAACAGGAAATGAAATTCCCTAAACACCCTATGTATGCAGGCGAGAATGTTTAATACTTAAAGGAGTTGAGGAATAAATGAGGTGTGACTGTTGTTAATATGTAGTAAATAATCTGGAACCTTGTGTACATAACTAAAATATTTTGTTTATGTAGGGGTATTACAGTGTAAAAGATTTTAAATTGGAAGCAAATATGGTTCCGCTCATATATGCCACTGGATTGTTCAAAGCCGAGGGTTTCTTGATAAGAAATAATCAAATCAAATTGTGCTTACATATTGAAGCTACCATTACATTGGAAAAATAAATCGTTACAAGAAACCTATTATGATTATAAATAAAGGATTTTTGTTTGATACTCTCTCCTGTTGTTATTTCAAATGTATTACAAGTACCTAAATTATTTAGTTTAAATATAGAGTGTTTCATTTACTCATGGAAGATAGATGTTTCAGTTGCAGATTCCCTAAGCGTCCCTAAATTCACACCAGACGAATTGGACTATTGTGCGGTAATACGAGATGTGGCTATAAAATAACTGGATTAGCAGGGTTGCCAGTGAGTCACTTTTTTGGGTCTGGTCACTATTTGTCACTTTTTAACCATTTAGTCATTTTAAGTCACTTAAATTCAGATTTATGTATTCTTTTTATATACAGGATGTAGAATCTAAATGAATAGGTTACGAAATACTGAAGTATTAAAAATAATATTGAAATACCTATAGGTTAGGTACATTTCAATTCTACACCCTGTATGAAAATTTCAATGAAAAATCTTCCATTTGTGCTACTTTAATGCAAGAAGAAACGGATAAATTAAAGAAATCATTAAAAAGAAATGATTTATTAGGGGCCAAAGGAGCATTAGCACTATTAGTAAAGAAGAAATCCCAAAAAAACTGAACCCAAAATGAATTCCTTAAAAGAAAAAATATATTGATTGATCTCCTGACTAAAGAAAATAAAAATAAAAGATTGAAAAGGCAGTAAAAATTTATTTTAATAAACAGTAGTTTAGTTTACAATATTTCTGTGTAAAATAAATAGAATTTTTTTTTACGACAATACCGGCAAACCTCCCGAAATAGTAAGGAAAATGTGCCTTTTCTCTCATTTTTTTGTAAAATTTTTTAACAAATGCCTAATCTTATGGAAAATCCTTATTTTAGTTGTCTTACAATTATGCCTTATATTTTTATTTTTCTAGATTAAATCACAATTTGACAACTTTAATTTATATTTAAGATTGGTTCATTGGCAACACTGCTACACCGACTTGCGTCTGATAACCTAATTTTTAACGCGTGAGTTGTGTTGTCAAAGTGCATTTTAGGTCCGAGCAAATCGTTTTTAGAATCATGTGAAAAAAATGTTGTGTCTAACATGAGAGGAAAGAGCTTCTTCCACTTCGAGTTCGAGTGGGGAAAAGAAGCGCTTTCCTCTCTTGTTTGACAAATAACTATTTATGTTGATTACAATGGGAAACTGTTATTTTGTATAATTATTTTAAATTTATGTATCTACGTTTATCTTTATAATACATAATATACTAATAAAAAAATTTGATCACTTTTGTCGCTGGCAGCCCTGGATTAATAGTAAAAAATGATTTCCACCAGAGCTTTGATCAATCATACGGAGCAGGGTAGGGATTGGAGAAGATGTATATTTGAGGGGATTAAAATTGGGAAAGAAAATCATTAATAGAGAGAAACTCAGTTTCTATGATACCAAAATCATGACAGAAACAGTCAATTTTATATCAACAAGAGGTGCACTTTCTCTCGTCGTATTTTAGTACTCGCCTACGTCTCGTGCTTCAATTTTACTCCGTGGAAAAAATCAAACACTTCTCTACCTTAATGTATCACACACTATTATATTACTAATCCGGTTATTATATCGCCACACTAGTATTTCCAAATAAATTTAGATATATAAATCCAGATAGTTCCTCCGCCCATAACGTCCATGGGGACCATATAACGATGGGTGATACTCACAAAGGTAGATGCTAATATGATGCAAAATTGTATGATGTAGAGATAATAAAGGATCGATTGATTTCCGTACTGAATTCTACTGTCACCATAAATTCTTGTAATTATGATTAGATTCACTTTCTTCTACAGTAGAATTCCATACGGAAGATCTAACTCTACAACATAGAAATTCCTAAACTTTTTCTACATGTAATAATTCAATGTCACAGGGTACATATCACGTTGAAAATTTCCCAATGGCAACAAACATGATTCCATTGATATACGCTACAGGAATGTTTAAAGTCGACAGTTTTCTCCTAAGGAACAAGGTTGCTTTTACCTGCTGGCACATTGAAGCTATTATTACTTTGGACAAGTGAACGTATCATTAAAATAAAGTGTAATAAATATAATATTTGTCTATTATAAATGTAAAAAAAATTATGCATTAAATATTTGAACTAGTAAATCACCTTTTGTGTTTTGATTCAAGGCAATTGTGGCTATTTGCTTTGAAATATTTTGTCGCCGATCATTAGGTTTCAATTGTATATAAAGTGCCGCAAACGCCTTTCATATTTAGTCGAAAGACACACATTTCAATGGCTCCAAATATTTTAGTTTTACTCTTCGCTGTTTGTGTTTTGACTCCAGCGCATTGCGGATTATTCGTAAGTAACAACTAATTGATAAACAGTATAAATATGGTAATAATTACTTGAAATAGAATGGAAAAAAGCCTAAAGTAGAGGTGAAGAGGTTCTATACATGTCCTGAAAAACCGGATTTGCCGATTCAATTTAGTGTATTTACTAGGACAATCAATGATTCATTGCAGCTTATGTCGGGAAACCTGAGTTTTCCAGAAACTTGGGGAAAACAATACACAGTAAGGTTTTTGTTTTCGTGTGTTAAAGAATCCTTCTTTCCCAATATTTTTTGAGAAAAATGCTTCAACTATTCTCTTCGCTCATTTATTATTTTCTTTGGATTAAAGGTACTAAGTAGTTCTTTATACGCATGTTTTGAATTTGGAATCTCTGATTCAAACGGCCTAACATAATCCATAGATTATACCTACAAATGTTTAAATTTGGCACAAACTGTATTTGTATTTGTTCACCTTAATGTATCTCTTTCATGTCTTAGATCACAAATTGAGATTCTAACTGCATCAGGCCGAATTAGTCACGAATGAAGTATAGTTTTCTTCAAGTTCACTTATTTGACTTCTATAATCCCTGCAATTTCGACTACAATAGCGACAATCGCTTATGGTGAACTTATAGCAATAGATTATAGATTTTACTTACAAACTCTTTCGGTTAACAATCGTTTACACAACGACTATATAGAGAATTGACCAGAGAATTACTTAATATGGAAAATTTCTTAGTAAAAATGCCTTGCAAGTATGATTATTAACAAATTGTTTGACTGGATGCTGTTACTTGTGGGCCTGCTGAAAATTTTCCATGTAATAAAATTATTTTTATATATTTAATATTAAGTATGAGATTTTTTTTAAAGCAGGTTTCCGGAACTACCCAAGAGGTACTGCTTTCAAACGTTAACCCTTTTTATAGTGGAAGGTTTCCCCAAGGGGCCTATTAACCACTTGTCGATATTATTAAATAAATTTAAAATCATTCCGATAAAATATCATCGTCCGAAGAATTACGATATTGTCGCTTACATGTATAGGAAATGGATTAATAACAAAGCTAAAATATTTTACAGAAAATAATAATGAACTGTTTACACTAACAGATAATGCAAGAATACTTTCAAATATTTTTGTTTTTGTATATTTATACTCATTTTGCTTAGAGTAGAGATTCATCTTTAATAATAAGTTTAGATCTACAAAATACCGTAATCTGTTTCATTAAGACTAAGTAATCCGATAATACCATTAGATATACCGGTAAACATTTTCTATGAACAAGGGTTCTTATGTACTGTGTTATTGATATTGCAATATTAGCAAGTACAGCTCTTGTAAATATACCTAGAAAAATCGGACGGTATTGAAAAATTTGCTAGGTCAATTCCCTATTTTATCGTCGTGCAAATGAATACGAACCGAAAGAGTTTGTAAATAAAACCTATTTTCTAATGCTATAAGTTCACCATAAGCAGTTTTCGCTATTGTAGTCGAAATTGCATGGATTTCAAAAATGAACTTGAAGTAAACTATAGCACAGTACATGCTGCACTGATGATATTTATATGGTTATTAGGTATTAAAATGTAAAATATTTGCACATGTTTTTAGATGTTCATTGAGTTTAGACGCAAAGTAGGCGGTGTTTGGAAAACGGACTTCAATTTTAAAAAGGACAATGGTTGTATTTACTTGGTAACCGTTTTCGGGCCATTTCTATCAAAATTGTTGCATAAATTGGGTGTAAGAGGATGTCCAATACCCGCGGTAAATAGTTAAAATTACTCCTTGTACTAAATGACTCAAAGAAATATTATTTGCAGGGAAATTATATATTTGAGGATGTAGAGTATGACATGTATTCTGTCCCGGCAGTGTATGCAGTTGGAGAAATGAAATTGTATTCCCTTCACTTCAAAAAACCTAAAAATACTGTAGAATTTTGCATGTATGCTGATGTTACTGTTACTGTTTAATTTGAAGAGTACAAATAAACAAATGACCTCCTACTGAATTTCCATGTGTTCCTCCAATAAATACACGCCTCCCCCAAGTGGGAGGCGGTCAATCGCTCATATACCACTGACACAATTGCAACAGACAGTCAATGTATAAAGTGGACATACCGACATACAAGCATGGAACGGGTCTTGTCGCCCGCACACTAAATGTCAAAATATACTCTGTCATTCGCCGATGTCTGTATCTGCTAGCCGTAGTTCTGCACCCGTGTCGCTTGTCCTAATTTTGGACGTTGCTTGTACGTTGTACGATTAATTTAGGGGCATGTCATTCGGGTCGAACGATGGGGAGAAGGTTTTTATAGGCCACGCAGTGTAGTTTGAACATTTGAGTTTTTTTTTGCATCTGTTATTGAGTTTTATTCTATCAAAAGGTTGTGTGTCAGGCCACGTTTTTCTCGGATTGTTTAACTGTTTATTTTGTCTTTGCTTGCACCAATGAATGATAATATTTTCATTAAGTTTCATACAACAGTGTTTAAATGACTCATGTATACAAAACATATTTTAAGTTATTTGTTCGCTATTATAGTTATTTAAATATATGTATTATTAAACATAAATAAAAAATTTAGTTTTTGTCTAGACACCTTTTATTTGATTTGAAAATTCATGGAATATAGCTTATTTGGTTATCTGAATATTTCATGGAAAAATAAACAAAAACAAAAAATATTTGACATTTCATGAAACAGTTTTAGATTTTTTTATTACATTGTTTTATTATTTTTAAAGGAAATATAACAAATGATATGATTTTTTTCAAGGGTAATATTATAATACCTTCTGATTTTATCGATAAATGTTTATTTTTGCACTATTTTTTTTTGTGCTTAGCAATAATCACGAAAGCAAACTGCATGGTAAATCCCGACTCCAAAGGAGGAAGGGTTTTACCTAATATCTGTTTGCTTAAGTGGTTAAAAGAAAACGACTAGTTTTTAACCAATAATAATGCAAAACCCCTGAAAAATCAACAAATAGGAACAGTACTAAACTGATAAAATACTGTTACCTGGTTTACCACGATAAAATTCCGTTACCCGGGTTACACCTGGTAATTTCCCGCTACCAAGGAAATAGATAATTGTTACTGTCAATAACTGTCGGTGTGACAGTTAATTAATATTTCAAGTAATATTTTGCTTTGTCTTTGGAATTTATCACCACGCGACCTCTCTGATTTTCTCAGATACATTTTTATTTTGAAGCATTCATTTTTTTTTTGCTTTTAAGCAAAACCACTCAAGGTAAAATCCCTCCTCTTTCGTCGGGATTTACCATGTAGTTTGTTTTTGTAATTGTTGCAAAAATAAACATTTATTGATAAAATTAGAAGGTCTTGTGATATTACCCTTGATAAAATCAAATTCAAATACAAAATATCAAAACCGTAACTCCAGAGATCCACACAGACTGGCAGAAAGGCAGACACATCCTAGCAGACATCATCGCGAAATTATTAAAATTGTAATCTAGTGATCCTAAAACGTGCTCATCCACTGAAAACTCACTACCGAATTTTTAGCATGATTCCTATACCTCCCTTACAGAATGTGGCGGGAGGTAAAATTTCAATTCAACACTTGTTATGAGTTTTACAGCAGAAAGCCTTGTAGGATGATGGCTCAGTGCATCGGTCATCTCGAATGCAATTTGTGACGTTTAAATGTGTTTAGAGCGGTTGTTCAGATTGGCGAAGGCCAGTGATGAATATCATGTACCCATTACAAAGAAGTCGTCTAACAAACGAATAAATCAAACCTGGATTTCCGTTTCCGGCGGTGACTGCAACCAAAAGGGTGTTAACACAGCACAAAGGAAACTATTAAAACAGTTTTAATGGACGGCGATTCGTTCGTTGGTAATCTACGTTCCACAATGTAGAATATCTGTTTCATTTCCTGTGGCACCGACCAGAAATGATATTTCACCAACGGACTCCATATTGTAAAATTCGGTGTTTCACTCCCGGTGTGGCCGCGGCCGAGCCAGCTACCGGTTTAATTAATCGTACAGACACATTAACGGACCGACTAAGCGCTTAATACCGTTCGGTTCGAGAACGGGGACCAATATATTTAACGGTGGTATGGTTGGCTTAATGTCCTCGACGTAGGCACTTGAAACATGTAAGAATAATGAAATTCAATTACAATAATCCATGAATGCAATAGCGGAATGGGGCCCACTGTGCTGTACGGACAAAAGGACGGAGAACAGACTGTAATAATTACAGGATGGTATTTACGAGAAATGTATGGCAATTCTGGATTATTCTTCACGCTGCTCAACAGCTGAAAATGAAAGCTTTTTCATGCAAAGCGCGAAATAATATGGATATTTATTATGTTACCGAACTTTATGTTGTTCTTTCATTCGTTTTTAAATTACTTTTAACCAAACATTAATTCACTTCTTCTCTAACCTATATTATTATTACATATATCGTCACGCTATTTACCCATTTTGAATGTGGCACAACAAAATGCTAGTGGAAGAGGAAACTTACTATGAAGTTATTTTGAATATCATATTTTTTGTTAAAGAAACTATTGGCTAGTTTATCGAACATTTTATTTTTAACCAATTAACCAATTAAGTGGTCAAAGTTGGATTCATTATTAATTTTTACCTCTCGCACACACCTACCTATGTGTTTACATTTTGATAGGGCATAGGAAATACAATTTTAAAGTATTTATTATGCGATAATTCGTTCCCTATCAATTTTAGAACAATAGTGTAATATAAAAATGTTCAAAAACAAAAATTGCATCAAATGATCCTAAATTTATTAAAAGTACATTTCTGCCATGATGTAGATGTAAAATAAAGTTTATAATTTTAATCTATTTACAGAGTGCCATGTAAATCAAAAGAAAATTCAAACATTGTTTCTTTTTTCTGGGTTGTTAGTTAGTTAGTTAGTAATTATTAAAAACTTGAAGACAATGACTAGTTTTTAACCAATCTTGATCAAAAACACAAAAACCCCGTTGCCCCGATAAAATCCCGCTACCAAGTAAACAAACATCAGTTGTTACTGTCAATAACTGTCAGTGTGGCAGCTAATTAATATTTCAAGTTACATTTTGCGTTGTCTTTGGAATATATCTCATCAAATACCACACTATCTCTCAGGTTTTCTGAGATAAATTTTTATGTTTATGCAATTATTTTTCCGCTTTGAAGCAAAATCACTCAAGCAAACTAACAACTTCGGAGTCGGGATTAACCATGCAGTTTGCTTTCGTGTTTGTTGCAAAACCAAAAAAAAATCGTGCAAAATAAAAGTTTATCAATAAAATCTGAAGGTCTTGTGATATTACCTCCGATAATTTCCCCAGGAAATTATCACTTGTTGCTAAGTAATAGTTGTTGACAATTGGTTGACATTTAATTCAATATTTGATTTATTTATTTTGTGTGTGAATGAATATAATAATAATTATCGCAAAAAAGTTCTCATCGAATATCCTTCGACCATTGATAAACTCTCATAATTTTGTCACAACTACCTCAAGAACATTGCTTGAAGGTAACAACTGTTAAATTATTTTTGTAATTATCAATGGCCTAGGGATATTATAGCTGAACATATCATTTTAGACGATCAAAGTTTATTCAATTTTTGTAGCGATCCATCAACTGGAAGTAGTAGTTTACTTAAAGGCCTATCAGGTTTTTCTGCGAGAATCTCAATAATTGAAACCCTTCCCCCTATTTTCTACCGTTTAAAATGAACGGTCAAGTACAACTTAAACGTGCGCATTCAATTTTACCCCATCTCTTTGTCTGTGTTGTTTTGTGTGTGGTAGTATATCAAATCATTTGTAGGAAAATGTCGGGAACAAACGCCGGTGTAAATGGATTTGTATGATTGAATGTTTGTGAAGGAATTTTAAGACCCTGGCATGAGTTCGTGCGTGGAGCCCTCACGGATCTATAGACAAGGTTACAGCGTTTGTCAGCGCGGAATATATGGTACAGAATTGTTTTCTGAAAAAACTTTATGCTTGTCTGCATCTCTAAAATGAAGATGTATATAACCGTTTGGAATAGAATTCAGGGATCGTTTTCACAACAGCAGTAACCTTTTCATATCTTCTTTGTGTGGATGACTCACTTTTCTGATTTCAACACCCGATTTGTTCTCACATATAAACAGATTTTTTTATCACTATTGAATAATGCGTTCATTTCTTGTGCGTTTCTTGATAAATAATGCTATACTGTACCCACTGCGGGCGTAGTCTAAATCAACCAATAGAAATCAAATCTATACCCATCGATTAAATCTATAATAACACATATGTCATTTTGATTGTACAGATGACAGAATTAAGAGTTGAGATACTTTCTCATGTATATGTTACTGTAAAATCCCGAGTTACGGTAAATCCTAAGATTCTCCAATAAAACCTAAGATGTAACAACTCTTAATGTTAGCAGTCCAACAAGCTGTGTTCATCGTTTATTTTAAATTTTTACCACCATTCCCTTGCTAAATCTTAGGATTTTATCTCAAAGACACGACAAATAACCTAACTTATCTTGTCAAACCCAATAAATTGGTTAATCTGAGGTTTTTACCAGTAAATCATTACATTTACCTACTCATGTCGGTTGATTTACTACTAAAACCTAAGATTAACCAGGCCCTTTATGCCCGGTTGCCCGGTTGCACCAACGTTAGTTAAATTTTAAACTTAGTTTAAATAAATAAAAGCAAAGTTATATGTCATATGGAGTAATTAACATTGATGTCAAAAATTAGATTCGCTTGTATTTATTTAAACCAAGTTTAAAATTTAACTAACGTTGGTGCAATTGGGCATTACAGTAACATATGTATATTTGATGCAAAAAAGTATTCCCAGTTTCTATTTTAAACGTAATTAACTGTCATAGTTTGTAACAAATACCTCATTAATTGATTCAACTTTAATGTACCATAACTTTTTTGATATTTTTGCCAAAAGTTTATTAAGGAAAAGACATTATTTTGGAAGCAAGTCTTCAACCCAAAATTGTAGATTATTTGAAAGACTTTCAGATATTTTGAGCATGTACGAGTATATCTAAGTAAATAATTGAGATAGAGTTAATTTTGTTATAATGTAATAGATGTAAAATAATATTATCTATAATTTTTATATGAAAATTTTGTTTGTATGTTGCACCGTTTAAGAGTTGTTAAGCCGGAAGGTATGTGTTGGTACATTAGATTTTTTATCTTGTATTATTTCAATTAAAGCGTGTCTACATCGATCGCTCCTACATATAAAGTTCTATATTTAAATACCTTCGGCGATTAATAACAATTCTGTTTTCATTACAACTGACAGTCATTCCTCGGCTGCGTTGATTCGAACACTTTAATTACAAACCCGGAAACGAGTCATTCTTGAAATAAAAGAACCTAGATTCGTATCGCTTAACGCAGGAATCGATAAGGTGCGTTCTAGAAATAGAAGCTTAATGCTACTCTCTAACTCCTGCTATGTAGAATTCTATTCGTCCGCAAGTTACTTATTGTCCTACAGTGCGTTACCTAATTGTGTAATAGAAAAATGCATGAATTAAAACATACAGAATCTAATGCTTTACAATATTGGTTTAAAGCATATTTCTCTCACCTCAATCAGAAATAATTGATCCGGAATAAATTAGGTTAATAAATCTTAATCCTTCGATACTTAGTTAAGATTTTGAGTTGTCCTGTGTTACCCAAGTACCTATTTTATAGAAAAACTAGAGGAACCGGTAGGAAAATGTTGTCCTGTCACAGACCTCGCTATGTATAAATTTCCCGGATTTCGGTCTTCTCCTCCTAAACGGCTTGACCAATTTTGATGAACTTTTTTGTAGGTACTTATGGGGTTTCCTGGATGGTCAAATGCATAAGTCATGAATGTAAGTCTGGAAAATTAAAAAAAATCTGGATCTAGACAACAGCGTCGCCATCCAGGTGAACCCTTAAATAAAAATAAAAAAATCATCAAAATTGGTCGAGCCGTTTAGTAGAATTTCATATGTGAAGAAAGTGTCTCAAATAAATTTTTTAGAAAACTTAATGCTGCATAATTATTATTTTTTAAACATTTTGCTGTAAGCGCAATCAGAAACATTTTATCCCGAATAAACCTTGTTCTTAACTTTTGTCCCAACTATTTTAGGGCAAAGTGTATCAAACAAGAGTTGTGGCAAATTTAGTGCCCTACAACTTTTGTGGTGTAACAGTACGATAAAATTAATAACTCATTAGCACAATCATCGTGCTCCGCGGTGCAAATCACGCATCATGTATCACGCTCTTCGTAGGGGTGCTGACACACATCACGTATTTTCTATCTTTCTCCTACCCTTGCTGCGTTCGTAGAAAGACAAGGACATCGCCTAGAGGCGTGCTAAACGGAATATTAATGATCAAGGTAGGCTACTATCATTAGAACAGTTGAAATCTTGCTCAGCATGAGGTGAGAAGGAAACGGAGTATCGGACGGAAAATGGAAAGGATGGTGTAAGCAGTATTTTAGGAGGGAAGATCCTTTAACTGTTTATAGAAGAGCACAATTATGATTTGGTTGGGTTCGTAAAATAACCTCCGCCTAAACTGTACAAAATAAAATTGTAGCCAATATTATTTTACATTTTAATTTAACTCAATTGCTTATTGAAACATGTTCAAAATTCGTGATAGGCCCTCAAGTAAACTACTGGATAATTACCAAAATCTATCATCTCGTAATTAGAACCTCCAAGTTCTACACATAAGATTTGAAAATCATATTACCATTAGACCTGAAACTACTGAAAATTTTAATTTCCAAACAGTATAAAATGTAGATGAAAGTTTCAAATAAAAATTGTAGCTAAAATTATTCTATGTCATTTTAAATCATTTGTTTCCTGATTTATGCTCAAAACACCTGATAGGCCATCAAATAAATACCATTTCCTGTTGATGGAATGTTGTCAAAATCTAATCAATTCGTAACATATACATCTAAATTTGACATATGGCATTGATGTCTTCATTGAATTTTTAGTTGTCCTGAACAAAATATCGTCACGTTCAGATACACACAGATATTTCTCGACCCAAATATTTATGATGGTTTTTATGTAACTCAAAACTATTTGAATTGTAGTATAATATGTGACAGTTACCCTTGATTTATTTAATTTTTTGCATTTTTCACATTATTTTAGTACTTCCCCTCAAGATGGGATAGAAAGTGCTCAAATCTCCCGTAGATATGAAATGAGCTGTTTCTGTTATGATTTTGGTATCCAAGAAACCAAATTTCTCTCCCGCTCGTAAAAAACAGTTTTACATTAAACAAAAATGAAAAATATTTCATATTTCATAGAACATGTTTTAGATTTATTTAATAGAAGGAAATGGACAAAAATGAACTATTTAATTCGCCATTTGTATTATTGCAGTTTTCTACAACCCTATAATAAAAATTATTTACTGTACAAGTGGGCAAAGTAAGGAATAACCCACGAGAAAAATTTTAGCACACGAAGCCGAAGGCTAAGTGTGATAATTTTATCAAGTGGTTAATTCCACTTTGCCCACATGTGAAGTATAACGTTTGATCCAACATCTCTTAATAAATGCAAATTTTATTGAAGAAATATTATTTGACAGTGACATATGCTTCAAATTTTTTAAATTAAAATGTCAATCGAAGTACTTACCAAGGTGTTATGTGTTATTATTATTGTGATAAATTGAAAGTTACTCACTACTGACTTTTCTACCTAGAACTAGTGGGTAATCTGTTTAAAATCGCTATAGTTATAGAGCATTTAATGAGAGGTGTTGAATGAATAAATTTAAATCTGTTTTTTGAAATATCAAATATTTTTCGATTTTGTCTAATTTCCCATGGTCCTATTACAGTTTTTCTAATAAACATTAATTTTAATTTTATTGATATGTGTTGGAATAATAATATTTGATTTTTCAAAATGGCTTTATAATATGCATTAAAGGTACAGCAATATAAAAGAAAATGCATTGAAATCCCTATACGCCATATTTCAATTCTACACCCAGTATGCGCAGGAGGTAAAATCCACATTTTGTTAATAAATAAATGTTACTATCGACGGAGCATTATCCGAACAAGTTGATAAACAATCTGGTGGATAAGGAAACGCCGGTCGTGTTTCTCCGGCGATTCCGGCGCTGCGGTCGGTTCTTCCGGGGAGTATCGACTCCGGGGCACGCAGGTATCTCCCGGACTCCACCGGACTTCGATTAATGGAACCTGCACGATTTATAACCGTGATTGCGTGATAGCCAACGTCGTTTAATTATTTTCTAGGTTGTCTATCCTGCTCTAGTGCATTGTCACCGCTTTTCCTATCCTCCTCTTGCTTGCTGGATGGTCTGGAGTTTTACTGGTCATCTTTGTTTGCTAGGCAGGAGTGTCTCTATTTGTGGGGTCTCTTTTCTACTTGTGTTAGTAGCCACCTGGTTGGTTGAAGTTTCTTTCCTTCGAGGAAAGAATTGATGATAGAGGGCTGTATAAATCTTGATAAATTACTTTGAAAGTTTTTGTCTATTTTTATTTTGACACCCTTATTTGTTTATATTTTGTTATATACAGTTAAGACAGCTATCAATTTACCGTAATTGTATTTGACAAATAGTATTAAACAGTCGTTACAGAAAGCAATTCGACGGCATATTCTGGCATGCTTGATGATACTAGAATTAGCGTCATTCTTATTATGTGGAATTATTGCGAATTGGCATGACAAAATATTTAAGCATAGACAACATCACCAACTGTTCTACCAAAGTCAATTATTATTACCTTCCTATTATATTTTGAGTTTTAGCTAAGATGCAATATTCAATTTTCTGTCATTAATGGATACTAGTTTTGTACATCATCGTACTGTTCCAGATTAAATACAACATAGGTTGCTAATGTTAAATAAATATAATCTATTAAGTTCCAGTTAGATTTCCGGAAATTAACACGAGTCGAAGACGAGTGGCGATTTTTAAATAGCAATAAAAACGAAATATTCCATAAGGTAAATTTTCATAGGAAATCAAACGACAGGTAAAATTTGAAAAGGTTGCAAATTTAAAACGAAATGTCAACAAATAATATCGATCAAGCACTTGAAGGTACTACTCCCCAAAATACTCGAAAGCGCAAGTGTGGAAACAATTCCGTGAATTTCAAGTTGGGATTCTATAACAATCTGTAAAATTTATCAAATATTAGCTGAGCTGTCATCTGGTACTGGACAGATCAGTATTGTGTATTCCATTAATAATTAAATTTTTGGACATTTTTCTTACCCATTACATACATTCAGTCAGAGTGATTTCCAAAAATTATGCACGGTGCATTTGAACCTATCAGAAGTGAAAATTTTTAACCAATGAAATTTTGAATATACAGGAAATCATGCACCGTACATGACTAATCAAATTTCGGTTATACTGGAAATTTCATTGGCAGATACGTCAAAAATTCTCAATTCTGATTGGTTCAAAAATATAAAATATGATTTTCATTATAATTAAAGATTTTATCGTGTAAATAGATTTATAAGGACAACACTTGGAAAGTAATATGAAATATGGTGACAGGCCAAAACTTTCGATAGTGAATTTTCAACACTTTGGGGTCTTTAGAATACAATTTTATTATTTTCAGGATGACGACTGTCTGTGTGTGTGTGTTGTATGTGACGATTTTTTCGTCCATTATAATTCAAAATATAATGAAGATATCATTTTGAAATCATTAAAAGTTTACACGGTTCTTTTATTAGTTGATTAGATTTTGGGAGCCATTAATCAGAAGCGGTAGTTTACTTGCAGGCCTGTCAGGTATTTAGGGCGTAGGTAATTGAATTAGAGTAATTTTATTATGTTAAAAAAAGATTTAGTATAATATTGCCTACAATTTTTAGTTGAACCATTTTTCACTATTTTATACCATTTAAAACTTGTATATGGGAGAGAAATGATGTAGATGGTTCTAGAATAAGCTGTCTTCTAGAATTGGCATTTTAGCACTTGCCCCATTTGTAGAGCCTCCTAAGATCAATAGCTATTCATTTTTAAGGGCATCACAAATGTACTTTCCCGCGATCGACGTTGTTTTCTATATGCAATACCTTTAAGAATATCTAGGCAAACTCTGAAATATGCATATCTATGTTGCATGTTCCTTAAGGTAAATAACACTGGATACAGGGACTCTAGTACAATAGGTTATTTATATTAAGTAATAACAGTTGTTATCATCCTTTCCTAATGCATGTTGGTGGTCATATTCTCTTTACAAATATGTGCACCTTGCTCTTATCAAGTTATTGACAAAATGACAAAAATATGGAGATATGCGGAAGGTTCTGTCTGATTCCTTTTACGCTATATAAATATAAATTGAATTATAGTTATTGTATTATATAGGATAACTAACTCGATAGCAGTGGAGGAGTGAAAGGAAAGGACCATTGTAATTGGGACAAATTCCTTGTTGTTCAGCGTAATAAAAACGAAGCAATAAGAGTGTAAAATTGTATAGCGGTTCTAGGTATAAAAGTTAAACAACGCCTTGATGAATATTTCATTCCATATTCCGTGTCGTTTCATCATACAAAAGATAATGAAACCAACGGCTTAAACATGAAAGGCAAAGCGTATAAAATATTCAAACAGCTACACAATAAACCGAAGAACAAATATCGTAGCGATGGTTCAAATAATCCATGAAACCACATTAAGAAGGACGAGTCGTTTTTTACGCCATCTCTTTCGCGTTAGTTTGGGTCTTGATGAAATATATAGGAGGTGGATTACCGTAATAGCCTGACATTTCAATCTTCCTCAATTATTCACAAAGATAATAATGCTTATAATTTATAAATTAAAGTGTACTATGGTAAAAACTACCTCAATCTTTTAAATCAAAGTTGATAGCATCAAAATGTGTTTAATATTTAACTGAATGAATTAGTCTCTGTAAATATTTTATGCATCCATTCAAGCGATGAGATAAATATGAAAATAGTTGTAAATTTGTAATTTAATTTATTTTGAAAATACACTCCAAATTAATTATAAATTTTGTTTATTATAATTTGTTTATTCATCTAAAATTTACATTTATTTGATAATTATTTTATTCATTTATTACTGACTCCAACAGTAGCACTACAAAATTTTCAGTATTCAAAACCTATCTCTGTTTTATATTACTGCAACTATAAAACGGCAAGGCTTACATATATGATAAGATCAAAGTCCTGCTTTATACATTGACATTCATAATGCAATAAGAAATAGTGTCTTAATATATAAACCCGCAAGGCAATAAAATCGTATGAGGAAATTGTATTTTAGTAACTTCACAGTAATTATTAAATGGCTTAAATATATGATTACTTAGATCTATCTCGCATTACATATTGCTATTCATAATTCAATGTTTAAGGGCAAACATACGCGTCGAACAACGAATCCTTTATTTAAAAAAAAAACAACAAATTCTGTATTCTTCATTTATTTTCATGTTCTTTATGGTCCAACAACCTTCATCCGTCAAAATTTCATGGATTTTTTTACAGTGACTTGTACATTGCAATGTCAGACATATTTTCGTTGGGTTCGTTCACTCCCATGAATTTTGTTTTGCAATTTTAAATTTGAATAAATTATTTCTTACAATTATTCTTATCTAAAAACAAAACAATTATTACTGTGAAGTCTTTGAACATTCTAGTATTTATATATGTGGATGCAAAGGATAGGTATAACATTAAACTACAAAAAAATATTAGTTGAAGTCTAGTTGGTCAAAAATTCAGAACATTCATACTATGTCTCTCATTCCCATAAATGACTACAGTAATGAAAATAATTCGTATATTTATAAATATGGAGATCTTACTAAGTTTATTTTCAATTTCAATTTACAGTTTTTGAGAAACAAATGATAAATAATCTTAGTATGTTATAGACGATCATATTTATAAATATACAAATTATTTGGATTTCTGTAGTCGTTCATGGGAACGTGTGACATAAGTTTTACCACTATGATAATTATGTTCATATATAATTTGCAAACAAAATTAGCTTCCTAAAATTTATTACAAAACTTTAGACTTTTATCTACAAATGTAGGTATAAAATATTATATATTTCATGTATTATAATAATGATATATTGTTTCAAAAAAGTCATGTTCATGTTGCGCTATCTTCAGCCTGTATGGTTGACCTTAAATAAGTTAACAACTAAAGGAGTTACCAAATAATTTATAAATCATTTTATTTTAAACTATCACAACATCTACATCCGTCAAACTACGAAGCCCTCCAATAATATTTAATGATTGCACCGTAAGAATCATGAAACGTCAGCAACCACTCCACCCAGTGCCCATTTCCCGTGCCATTGGTTCCCTGGTTCACCATTCGACCAAGTGCTCAATCCTCATCGATCTGCCTTCACGCCTACTAAATAATCCCGAAGTAGCTACCGCGGTTACGAGTGGTTACTAACGGTTATGTGCGACGAACTGGCGTTGACTAAACGCGGTAATGCGCCTGTGGGTTTTGCAGAGTGACTGATACCTGGCTCCTGAATACTTGACCTGGGAGAGGATGTCGGGGAGATATATACCTGGTTTGGAAACCAATATTTTATAATATACAACGCGGTATTAGTTGTAGTAAACTCACTTGAATTATGTCAGATGAACCGATAACATTATAACGAAATACCTACAAATGTTGAAATAAATAATATGTAGCATATGTGGGAAAGGTCATACAATACTTATACTAATTTCTTTTTCTCCAATGACAGAAATTTAGGAATATGAGGTACATTGCAAGTATCGTGCGAAATGAATTTGTTTTGTGAGTACTTCAATACAGGTCAGTTCATTTAAGTATAGGTACCATTGCTAGGATACTTATTTAGAATTGTCAAATATTGGAATGGTGAAAGCTGGATATATTTATTATTAAAATTAAATTAATTTTGAAATAATATCGTGGTCGTAGAAAAATTATACTGTTCAACTCGCATGGAATGTCCATTTCATACTCGTAGGAAATGAGTACCACTCCATGCTCGTTGTACAATATACTATTCTTACTCAGTTTGCAGTGAAACCCTTTCTTTAGCTGTAATACAATTGCAATATACCTAGAATGGTCAGACATATTGACATCTATTAAATTTCCTTGCATTGCCACGTCTTTTGTTCCATAGATGTCATATGTTTTTGCCCACTCGATGCAAGCATTTATTACAACCACTAGCCTGTGCTCGATAGCTCTGAGGTGTCAAGTTAATTGTATCCCAATTTGGAATGCTGACGGGAGTGAGTACCGATCCAAATCAAAAAATCTTCAGACCTGACCGGATTTGAACCCACTACCTCCTTATCCACAGGCAAGCACTCTTACCACTGCGCTAGTTAGAGCCAACGAAAGTAAATCCACTTAGGTAGTTGTTGCCATTGCCTTTGACGGAATAAAACAAATATTTATTCTTTTCTTGATCTATCTGTGTCCGATTCCATCGATCTTCACCCTTTAATTTGGGTTATTCAATACTATTACCTCCTTTTGATTTTTGTTTATTCTCGACAACTCCATCCGAGATGTGATCGCTTTTCTTCTTTTCAGTATTTAATCCTTTCTACTATAGCAGCCTTCTCATTGGAAACATACATACATACATACATAACGTCACGGTATGTCCC
Organism: Poecilus cupreus; assembly: GCA_963942605.1. Classification (NCBI taxonomy): domain Eukaryota; kingdom Metazoa; phylum Arthropoda; class Insecta; order Coleoptera; family Carabidae; genus Poecilus; species Poecilus cupreus. Next base: position 16,737,132 of record OZ012728.1, read on the forward strand.
ACTTAGTGGGGTAGTACGAACCCAGAAACACAGTCAACCAACAATCAATCTCCTCCAAACATTCCTATCCTGACACACCACTTTCGCCTCGTCCACATTCATAGAGCGATTCATGCATGCTCGTTTATTCTTCTTACTCGGAATCATTCGTTCGCGCAACAAACCATCAATCATACCCAACCAGTTATTCCTCGGACGCCCACGCAATCGTTCACCCACATATATTAGTTTCACCACCTCAACTGACTCACTCTCACTTTCTTAACAACATTCTTCTCAATCTTACACTCATCATACACCAATGTATTCCGTATACGATCACGTCTCGTATACCCACATACTCCTCTCAAATATCTCATTGGAAACAACAACAATTAAATATCAAAATGCTTAAACACAAAAGGCCTTCAAGTTAAGTAATTTTTGTTGTACTTCAACCGTTCGTGATCATCTGTAGTATCTGCTATTCCTTCGATATGTGATTGTACTTCTCTTACGAATAATACAAGAAACTCTAACATTGTTCGTAGTCAATTAAATATTAAGTCATTAACAACAAAACAGTGAGTCCTAAAGGCAAAAGTAATTTCTCGCCCACCATGTCAATATCACGATAGTGAGCACCGGGTGTTAACCACGTATAGCTGATAAAATTTCCAAACGCCCTAAAAACAGCGTCATAAACATAACGCGAGTAATGGGCAAGGGCTCTGCAAACGGCGTGTCTAATTTTCACTCAGAGATAAGTACCTCAGGGTATTTATTATTTTATTGCCTTCACTTTAGGGTTGAGGACATTTTGCTAAGACTTCGGTTGTAAAGTTAGGGACTCGGGAAAGAATTACAACATAAAGCAAAATAACATTTAAGTTTTATTAGGAAGTGTTTAGATTTGTAATTAAAGTTGCTTTATTTATGTCGCTCCCTTCACGGGAATCAATAGTTTGCTGCAGAGGCTCCGCGAAAAAGTTCTACTAGCGCCTTTCTTGAATACTTTAACTGCAACCTCGTAGCTCAAATTGATTGAAAATATGTTTCATTTCTCTGATTATTTTTGACGTTTCTTTAAACCAATGAAATGCTTTATTGTATGTCACGTGTCTGCGTTTTAACCAATCCCGTCATTATTATACTGAGAATAATGCTCTTGTGATTATTCCCGGCAATTTTCTCTGTAGCTTTTTTGTTTTTGTTAACAGATGTCAAATGTCAGATAGGTATCATCAACACAAGTAAAAATAAGCAAACAGATAGATTTAGTGACGTGCCTGATGATGAAATCAAAAAATAATCTAATTAAATATAACTCGAGAGTTCGATAAATTAGAAAATAATTCTCCAGTATCTTTTTCAAACTTGTCGCCATTTGGCAATAGCCACTCATTGCCTGACAACAAGTTTTCGAAAGATCTGTCAATTTATTCTCACTCTCTTGTTATATTATTACTGAGAATATATAGCATCTCCCTAAATATGGAAAATTGCCGTCCCAATTTTATTATTTCAAGTATCTTAAACGGTACTAAATAGTTGTTCTAGCATTGTCTTGTAGACATAGGTGGTTGTGTTATGTAAGATTCGAGAATAAAGCTCCCTATTTCGTGCACTATTATGAATTACAGGACATTCTGTGTAAAAGTGGATATGTAGGAAATGTTTTATTGATTGAGATATAATAAACAATTGGCAGCAATAAAATTAAGGTATTGTGTCTATGGATGATACAAGGTAGTGTACGAATGTGTCACACCATGAGATGACAATAATTTAAGATATTTTCGAGAGCGACACCGAACACCATTATCCGGGACTCCGATCATTAAAAATATATATCATTTTTCTTATATTTAATGATGATTTTCTCATTAGCTTGCCCAAAAGAAAAACATAATAAAACAATAAATTACAACCGAGATATAGAAATACTCTTACTGTAATTTCTCCAGAGGTCCTATCAAATTTGTATTGAATACTTTCCACAGTCGACATATTTTGGATTGCCCACTCATTTGGTCGACTGTAGCCCTCTATTCAGGTTTCTAGGGATTCACATATCATCAGTATACTTGCAGTCTTATAAAAAAATAAAATAAAATATAGCTAGTCAAACCAATTAGGGTTTTAAAACAATAAGGCCTTATTAATTTGTTCATTTTATAAATTGTAACCGATAAAAAAGGAGGAGGTTTTAAAATCGATGCGGATAATGTTTGACCATGCATAGCTTTTGACAGAGTCGTCCGATTTTGATGATTCCTTTTTTAAATGGATAGAGTATACTTCGAAGTTGGTCCCATTTAAATTTGGAAAACAATCTACTCCTAAAGGTAGGAAAATAGGGGATGATTGATTGTTCACCCACTGAATTTTTATCTGTTAACCGATTCTAGTTCCATTTTAAAAATCTCTAAGGGTAGAAAGATTTAAAAAAATATACCTTAACAAAAAGTTAAACCTACGAGAAAGAAACTGACATGCGACAAGTAAATATTTTTTTTTTTTTAGGTTTAGTAACTAAGCTCCTAAACGAATGTAAGTAGCTAATTTCGATTCGGTCCCAAACAATCAATGAACGCCGACTCAAAATTAGTTACTTACATTACCTTAGGAGCTTAGTTGTTAAGACTATAGAGGTTTATTTTATTTTTCGCTTTGTTAAAAAATTTTATTTTGAAAATTCTGTTGTCACAGTAATGAAGGTAAATAAAAGTTTATTCACTTGCAAACATTTCTTTTCTTTGTATATCCGATGTCAAACTGACAATTTCACGTTTTATATCAAGGTTTTATATATGAAGTTATACAGTTTTTCGAAACACAAATAGAGATATCTACGAAAAACAAATGGACGATTTAGTTATAGAATATAGTGTACCACAATTATCGTGTTAGTTTTGTGTTACTGCGGAGCTATTGCGTGAAAATGTTTGTGTTTGGGTGGCACTGGATCTGCGGCGAGTGCGAAGAGCAAGTGGCCGTCCGGCGCCTGGCTAATAAATATACAAGAGCAACGTGTAATAATTGCCGTGTGCGTGAATACTGAATGCGAGTTTCGCTTTAATATTTCAGCACGTAAATTTTATAATGCTGGGCTCCGCAGGCTATTGTCGCTCTCTCTCGTTCGCGAATGTGTACGTTACGTTGTTACGCTGCGTTGATTGGCCCACGACTCTCAGATTAAATCGGCTCGCTTTGTATTTGTAAATAGCGATTTCACAAAAGTAAACAGATTTATCTTTTCGTTACCACCTAATTAAAATCATTTTTCACTTCTCATTTCGGGACTTCATACTGCGAGGAGTACAACTCGCAACCGTTGGATTCGTCTTCAGTTTTTTCTGAATTGATTCAAAGCAACACATTGAACATAGTACGTAAATATTTATTCACTGCCTGACGGTCTCTAGAATCTACAATTAATTAATTATAATAATACAATTTTCTTCATCCAGTCTACTCCCAAACCCTTCTCGGTTAGTAAATTGATGTATCTTCTATTCCCTCTGTTTCTTTGCAGTAGAGTCTTAGTTCTTCTAATGTATCTTCTTCTCGTCCACATAGTTTGCAACTTCTCTCATTTTTTTTTTGTAATTCCATTCATATTTACAATATATCTGTGTAAAGATATTCAGTAAATTTTAGTGATTAAAAATTCTATGACATGGGACCGTAAATGCCCAGCGGCAGTACTTTACTTACATTTAATTAGTTACTACAGTTATTGTAATTACAATTAACTATTTAGATAATATTATGAAAATACTTAATCCTAACACCTAATCGTCCGGTAAATCTAGAGGGTAGTAATGTTGCAAACGTTTAAAACTACCACAGTGCTAGTTTATTTTTGCTACATTTTAGTCTTTGAATGTATCTTGCACTCAGTCTGGGGATTTCTTCTTTAAGGAAAGACATTTGTAGATCTTGTGCAATTATCCAGTTGGGGACAAACCATGGAACATTGTTGATCATTCGAAGGATTTTTGTTGACTTGCTGACCTCCATAGTTCGATACCTTAGACTAGCTTTATTGCTTTTTACAGCAGCAATTTGTTGTCGGGGGAGAGGATGGATTTTCTGCCGATGAGCCAATACAGCTTTTTATCTTCAAACCCAACTGCTTTAGTTGGGTCCAAATGTGTTTACGCCAAGACAGACGTCTGTCTAGGTGAATTCCTAGATATTTGACATCCTCAGCTTGAGGTAGATGACGGTTGTTTAGATATACTGGGGAACATGTGTCTATTCTGTTGGTAAAGGTGTTGTGGGAAGATTTACTTTCGTTGGCTCTAATTCGTTTTTAACCAACATTGAATTAGATTCAGATTCTTTTGCAATAGTTGCGAAGCTAATTTTGGACCCTAATGTGATGTTAGTATTGCTGTATTTTTCTACGTATGTAGTAATTGTTGTTTGATCCAGGGTAGGCAGATGAGCTGTATACAGAAGATATAAAATTGGCCCAATAACATTTCCTTGTGGTACACCCGATTTCACTGACTTAGAGCCAATAACAGTATTGTCGCTCTAGCAGGTTTAAAACTATGTTGGTTTTGATTTCATCAGCTGCCTTCTCATTGTTTGACAGCACCAGCCGATAAAACACCACAATATAAAATATGTATAAGAATGTTGTATGTTGAGAAGTATAGAATTACAGAAAGTAATACATAGAGCAGCATTGAATAACTGGCAGCAAATTGTAGATTTCAAATACATCAGCTCTAATTTAAGCTCATTTTGTGTAACAATATGAAACAAGGTTTAAATTATAACAATCACACGAGTACATCCTGTATTCATACGTTCACGCAATATTTAGATTCCGTTGTAATTTACATCGCAGTAGGTGGCGTTGGGAGCGGGGCCTCGCGCAGGGATTTGCGGGTTCCACACGCATAACTCGCGTTTCTGAATAAACAGTAATTTAGCAGCCGCAGCAGGTAAAGCAGGGCTTGCAGCTCTACAGGAAAAAGGACTTTACTGTGAAATATCCTGGCGTGAATGCGCATTACCAAGCGAAAATGTTTATATGCTGTACGCTGCACCTGCAGACTGCATGAGAAATATGGAATAAATGCTATTGTAAGGATATATAGTACTGCCATCCAACCAGCAAAGCAAGGCGCGAATAACTTCCCATTTCGGATGGCTTAGATGAGTGTAAATGGAAACGAATTAGTCCGTCATTGTAGAAGTTTCCAGTAGCATTAAACTGTAAGCAGTCACAATCAGATCAAGTCCAAAGCGACTGCTACAAATCCCGGCTGACCAGAGAGAAAACATTTCCATGTTGCGCTGAAAAGTGTACCTTGTCCTGACCACGACTTCAAACAATCCGGCTTTAACTGCGCTTTCATCGCGGGGAATAACACCAAAAGTTCCCGAAATGAATTTCATGTTTGTCTCGGACGGGGAACCAGCAACATCGCCGGGATTTGTGTTTAACTTCCGGATTTGAAAACAGCATTCCTTGTTTGTCACCTCGCGTCGAAGCGGTGCTGTAGGTTGTTGCTGGTTGTTACTTTGTGGTGCCATTATGCCAGTATTACTGAACAAACGCTTTGTTCGCGATACCTTCAATGGCGGTCTAATAGGATGAAAGATATTTCAAGCGCTGTTTCCTCTAATGCAACTTAATACCCTGCGCAAACAAAAATACTCAGTTTATAATACTAATATGTATATACTTCCCTGGTTATTCTAGAGAGTCTAGAAACTCTCATACAAAACAGATTAATTAAATTTTACTTGTCCACTACCTGTTTATAGCGGAGAACTGAAATAATCACGATTCGACTGTCAAATGTCAACGTTTTAAGTTTCTTTGGTTTTGGTGAACACCTACCTAGATCTACTGAATAAATTGGATAAATGTTTTTAATATTGCGGTTCCAGAGAACATTTAAATTTTTATAACATAATTTACAACTGAAATAATAAATCCATCCCTTAAGTCATAAAGTAATAAAGAAGTTATTCATATAGGTATACAATCTTTACAAGTTGTGTAAACTTAATTTAATTTTTTTTTGCTTTTCTACTGACGATGATATCTTAGTTATTGAAATACATATGTAGATACCTATTTTCCTTATTATTTAAAGCATATGGGATAGATTTATTATTTTAGATGGTTCTTAGCCATAGAATTTTACAACTTATTTTAAAACTTATATAGTCTTCTACAATTTCTTTCCACTCAAAATAAGATGTACAATTTTTAGCTGTTTCCAGAGTGTTTTAGATTATTGACTTGTTTAAATTATTTCTAAATGGTAAATCTGTCCATAATTACCGAGAAATAATTTAAGCAAGTCAATAATCATTAAAACTTTACCAAATGTCATCTATCAAACTTAAACAATACCTACGACTGTTTGTATGTTTTGTTTACCATATATTATTTTACGTCTATCTCATGACAGAAATGTATTGCATCAATAAATTTAGGCTCATTTGGTGCAGTTTTTCTTTCTAAAATTCATAGGTAACGAACTATCGCATAATAAAAATTTTAACATTGTATTTCCTATTTCCTAGAAAAAAAGTAGACTTGCGGTATATAAACGACAAGGTTTAGATAAGGAAAAAAATGTATAATTTGGTAACTATACATATACACTGACATTAATAATTGAATCTTTAAATAACTTATCATCTAAATGAGTTCTCAGTGGGTGATCTATTTTAAGCGTGGAAAATAAACGCTGAGAAATGAATTACCTTCGACTAACATTAGTCGCCTAACATCCCAATTAAACTATGGGTTCATTCTAGTAAACAAATATATTACAGCAAGTTACGACCATCGATATCCGACTAATAAAGACATAAATAATTTTTTACGACCCTCCTCCTGAAGAGGTTCTCTCCGGGCGCCACTGTGTCACCTGTCGGTTGATTTATCCTCGGGCTCAGCTCGGTGATGATGCATAACTACCAATTATAGTTACAAGCGCCCTAGTTTGTCCGTGCTTTTTTATCCCCGCACATCATACGCGGTTATTTATCACCTGGGCATTATGATAGTTGTTGCAAATTGTGCAAATTTATTTAGAAAATTTTATTCAGCGATGATGCTAATTTCTTGTTAAATGGCTACGTCAACAAACAAAATTGCAGCCTTTGAAATCTACGCTACTCCGCTTCGTATGACATTGTATAAGTTTGATTAGAAAATAACAAAATAATAAATATATGTTGTGAAATGTAATAAAACTCTGTAATTTACCTAAGAAGTAGATACCCACAAAAATTACTTTATTAATGTTTGTAGTGGGGTATATACCCCAAGCGACTTCAAGCAGATCTTATAGGTAATTGAAAGTTCTTAAACAGTTAACAATTTTCTTATTATGTCAAAATATGTATAATTTGTAGGTAGGTATTAGATAAGCTGTGGGGCTTCGGAAACACTGCTTTCAGTTGGTACCACTGACAACTAATATATATATATATATATATATATATATATATCTATATATATATATATATATATATATATATATATATATATATATATATATATAGCGCAAATATTTAAATTGTTTTATTACAAAAGGTTATCCAACCAATAAAATGATAGCTCTGTTTGCAAGTTAGTTTCAAGTAGTATAAGAGGTCTCTAGTTAGGAACATTTATACTTTAGGAATCACACTAACGAAGGGTTAAAAATATGTAGTGTTTCACGTGAGTCATTCGTAAGAGTTTTTCGATGTTGTAAGAAATTTCATTTAGGAATGGCATAAGAGCAATTTGATTATTTTATTTTCGTATTTCATCATCAATTCTTGATTAGAAGTGGAAAAACGCCGAAGACGAACGTTTGGCCGAACAGAATCCAAGAAATTAATCCGCTTGCTGAGTAAATTTCACGTCAACGCGACGTTGATAAATGACTTCGAATCGTGCTATCGTGAGGTGGAAGGTTTGACCTACGCTGCATGAGGTGCCGTGAGTTTACGGGCGGGGGAAGCGGCCATATTAGCTTGAGGAATTGAGGATTCCAATGGTGAAGACCGCGTTTCGATATCTTGCATAGTTTTTGAGATATGTCCTCTTAAATATTTAGTTGTTTTGTTTAGATTTGGAGTTATTTCATTTGTAAAAACACAAAAATATTTCACAACTTTTTGATAGGGTAGATCTGCTATTATCATCAGGTGAACTTATAATACTGACTAATCCTTAATATACGAGCAATATATCTAGAGTGTCATGAGGGTAGTTGGGAATTACGGGTGGTTGGTCAGATATTTTCCTATTTGGTTAATTTAATCTGAATTAATCTGTAACATTATCCATATTCGCATAACATTTTGTAAAAATTTAAGAAACATAACTTACAACAATATCGAGATATGCCAATGGCATACTAATAAGAGAATCTGTGTAAATCTATCATTGAATGAGAATTAAGCCTACGAGTTGAACAAGACATGATATCCTCTGTTTTATGAGTCATAATTTATTGTTACTTTGTTACTGTTTCTATTTACTTATTTATGCTGTTCACTTGTTTTTCTACAATTATGTACAGTAATTCGAAACGTTTGTATTTTAATATAAAATTATACAAAACTTAATCCAAAAATATTGTATTTCTTTACTATGAGGTCTGAAAGATTTTTCATCTTAGAGTAAGATAAAATTCTAAGTTAGCGCTTGTTAAGAGTTTATAGAATATAATAATCATGTTGTTTAATATTTATAATGTATGTTTTTCTTGTTACAGGTGAGTCCATTTATACTTTCTTCTTCCCGGACAATACAGATAAGGTAGGACGTATATATCTATAATGCTCTTTATTCTTGAACGTTTTATGGATACATTATTATCACGGATTGTTATACATTAAATGTCTGAACAAAACTTTTTGTATAAAGAAATAATTTCAATGTTACAAAGGGCTTTTTAAGCCCTTTCTCGTACATCTCGAGTCCAAATTTCATGATACATTTTCACAATAAATAAATTAGAAATATTGCTGGGTATTTGGTTACCTATTTCATTGAATCTTCTGGGAATATTGAAGGTAAAATCAAGTAGTGTAGCATCATACCTCCGTAAGGTAAAAGTTCTACGTAGATCGTGATTGATGCCGGTAAATACATCAGCATCCTCACAGAAATTTGCCCGGGTGCCTGGGGAATCACCTGGACGCAGAACATTCCGCCATTCCAGCACCGCGTCGCAATTGTTATGTCGTTACGAGGACAAAATCGACAGTGTTTCCCTCTATTGTACTGCGGACGACTCGAAAGAGAAATGGCCGTTCGTAGCCGCTCTTTGGGAATTAGTTTCACCATACACGGCCTTTCGGGTAATTTATGTCGCTACGGCCCTGCATCGGACGCTAATAAAGCCATGAAATATCTCGCAGGGTGCAATTAAGGCCTGTGTAATATTATTTAGGTGTGATTTGTGGACGGAAAATTGAAAGTTTGTAAATTAGGAGTCTTTAATGTGAGTACTCCAATGGGATTTATAACAATAATTGCTGCCATGGACGATATTTTCTTGATAAGTGCTCCGATACGGACAGTTTAATTCCTTATTGCTTTCGATCTATATTTATACCCTGCACAATTTATAAAATATCAAATTTAGTTCTTCATTCATTTCTGGGCGAAACATTCTGCTTGCTATTACAATAGTGTCATAAGCTTCATTTACTAAGTATAAAAAAGATTTTTGTGTCCTTTTAGTTTGCAAGCGCTTCTGCCCACTATTAGGAACTATTCTATTAGGGACAAGACTAAGGGCTAGAATATTAAACGCCTAGAGTATCTAGGTTAGAAAATTCAGCGTTACATCATTGATTGGTTCGAAGTAAGGCAGTATAGGAAAAGGGTGAACGTTTAAAGTCAAATAAATTGTCAAGATATTCCTAAAGATGATATTATAGATTCCAATGAAATAGTCCTGCAGAACCGCGGATTCGGATTGAACCTAAATCACGTGATAAATAAATTCGGGTTGAGGCGGATATTTTTGTACTTTCTAAAACAATGCTTAGAAAACGTTTCGGTAATGGTTGTTCGTTCATATCCTGATGACCAGATGTATTTGCAAAGGTCTACTCTTCAAAATTAGATACTTCCTCTAAGTTACTCAGAAAATTAAAATATCCTAAATTTGTTTTTTATTTGCAATATCCCTTCTTCCTCTGAAGACCGACCACTTTATGTAGAAGGTATAGTAGTATTTACTCTTTCTAATTCGCTGTCCACTTTGCCCACGTGTGAAGTATAATGTTTTATCCAACATCGCTTAATTTGACAGTAACATTTGTTTTAAATTTTTTAGTCCATCGAAGTGGTTACCGGGGTGTTATTATTAATTTTATAATTAAAAAAAATCCTCACTAGTGACTTTTCTCAAAACTATTCCCACTAGTGGGTAATATGTTACTTTCCTTGTTTAAAATCACCATAGAGCATTTATTGAGAAGTGTTGGATAAAATAATTTAAGCCATAATTTTTATTTCAAACTTTTTTCTTTATTTTGCACCGTTTAAAAGTTGTTTAGGCTGGAGGTTTTATGTATGTACGTTAGGTTGCGAATGCAAAAAAATGTGTCCATGCAAGGATCAAGTTATAGTTTACAGTAATTGCAGTTAAAAACTACCAAAATTATTTTGGTTTTTGTACGAGGCATTTGTAGAAGAAGGGCAGTATTGAAATATAAAGTTGAGCGTGAAATTTCACAAGTATTCAATATGTAAAATAGTTTTTTCTTCATATCTAATAAGAAAAAGTCAAGTACGTTCACAACATCACGGTATTAATAAATTTGCATGTATATTACGGTGCAAACTTAAACTGAAATTGTTTTGCCATTGAATGTACACAGCACGCCGAGGAGTGCGCTGCATTACCATATAAAATTAGATAAACAATCTTTAATAAAATTTCACTAGGTTTGCAATCTCAAATTATACAAATTCAATTTGTTTGCTGTTGAATAAACAACACACTTATTTCACGGAGGAATAAAAATATTGTCAGTAATACTCGGGCTGCTGCTGGCACGTGTCGCAGGGAGGCAGCTTGTGACGTCATTAATCAGGTTACCTCCTCCTCCCTAATGAATCAATCCGCGAGCAACTGCGAATGATGTGTCGTTACCATCGGCCTCCTTGTCCCACTCACGGCCCGCTGTTCATCCATCTTCATTTCTACTCATCCAGCGACGGCAAAGTGCGCGCTTGTTAATTTGCTGCCAAAAATCACGATAAATGAAAGGGGGAAGGTGATCGACGCACGGTTTTAATGCGGGGAATCGTTTGTCAATTGTAATTTGATTAAACGGTGCTGGACATCGGTGGACAGTTGGGGACAACTTGGATTGGCTCTGTGGTGCATGTTATTCAATTTGCTTTCTTCGTTCGGTGATGGATTGCGGACGATGTTTCATGCGGGAAACTGTATTTTGCATTACTTTTTCGGCGGTACGTTTTTATTACCTCCTGTCACATTCCGTAAGGGAGGTATGGGAATCAAGCTAAAAATTCGGTAGTGATTTTTCAATAGATAAACATGCTTTAGGGTTTCTAGAATACGATGGATGGATGGATGAAAGTGTGGATCTCTGGAGTTACTGCTAAACTTGTCTTGTATTTTATATTTGTTTGCCTTTGGAAAAAACGTATTTGTTTTAGCGATAAATTCCTACGACTAATTTTTAAACAGTCATGATTCAGTACAGTTGAAAATTCAACCAATGGGAACAGTATTGTACTAATAAAATCCCGATACCCTGATAAAACCCCGTTACCCCGATAAAATCCCGCTACCAAGTAAACAAACATCAGTTGTTATTGTTCAAAACTGTCAGTGTGACAGTTAATTAATATTTCAAGTTTCATTTTGCGTTGTATTTGGAATTTATCTCATCAAATACCACACGACCTTTCTAATTTTCTCAGATAATTTTTTATTTTTAAGCACTCATTTTTTTGCTTTTAAGCAAATCACTCAAGCAAACTAACATTAGATATAAAACCCCTCCTCCTTCGGAGTCGGGATTTACAGTTTGCTTACGTGTTTGTTGCTTAGCAAAAATAATTCGCGCAAAATAAAAAATTTATCGATAAAATAAGAAAGTCTTGTGGTATTACTCCCAATAATCCAATTGCCGGAAGTTTATTTGAAACCCTATCAGGTTATTTTCAAATGTTTCGTAAAATTTTTGTTATTAGAATAATATTACAAATGCTATTACCTACAATTTCTCTTTGAAATATTTTTTCTTGCTAGCACCATTTAGGAATTACAATACGTTAAAGAAATGGGATAAGTAGCTTTGTAGTAATCCATCGAATCGTGGATCGTAAGATACTCATTTCGAATATCACTGCCAATAGTTACCATTATTACATTACCCTTGTAATTCCCTTTGCATTAACACCTTCGGGAACAATGAGTTGACGGCTGGTAACCTCACTTTATGCGTAGTAATATATCACTTACCGAGATCTTCAATATCAGAGTGCTATACCCATTATGGGTAAATATCAAATTAATTTAAATCTGCGGATTTATGCTTTTTGAAAAGAAACGAAACAACATACGGAAAAAGTAATTTTTAGACAAGTGTCATAATAGAATAGTACATTTCAAAGGAGGGTTAGTTGGTTCTAGGTGACTATTTTCTTTTCTAAAATCTGTTATTTATAGAACCTGACAAAATGTAAAATACAGAATTTTTCTTTCGAACACTTCTAGTGTTGATAGATGCTTATAGGTGTACAATTTAATAAAAGTCTACGGCTTTAATTGTTTCATTTAAAGTAATTTTGTGAGGCTATTACATGCGTCGAATATAATTCGACATCGAATTGAATTTAGCCTTTCTCCAACTTTGCTGCTAATGGTTCATGAATTAGTGGTAATGCTCGATATAATCAATCGGAGTTAGTGTATTTAGGTTAAAGTACTCGTATATTGATATATTATTAATGTTGGCCATGTTTGTTCCATTAACAGTGTAAATAATACTGTATTAATATTTGTTGTAATACGACCAATCAGCAAGGCACAGTCTAAGCTGCTTCTGCATTAATTCGAACCAAAATTATTTACCTAGGGATATTTGTTAGATGTTTTAAACGTATTTATTAGAGGGAGAATATTTAGATATATAAATATATCATCACGGTATTCTTTTTATTATTAGTCCTTTATGCCACATTTAACGTACACAATTTAAATTGAATGATTTAAAATACAATAGGTGTATAATACAATAATACAAATACAATAAAAACGTAATCTAGATTTAGATTGCTAAAAATTCTTATTGAAGATTTATTATTGCAATTCGAATTTACATTTAAGTTGAAATTATTACGGTAGATATCACCCCTAAGCCTCCCCCAAACTTCTATATTTTTCTCGATTTCTAGCCTCTTTTGGCCACAACTTTCCTGCTTGTCTTTGCATCTTGTTTTTTGTCTTCCCTTTTTTTTTTCGTCCAATTGTATCCACTCTGTAATTATTTTATCCCAACCATCTTCTTTCCGCAGAAGATCGCCTTTTAGGAGTTTTATTGTTTTGGTTATGTCTGCTACTTTTATTTTATTATTTCTTCTATTGTCTTTTTGCATTACGACATTTAATTGTTTTATATGTGGTACTCTGGTTTCGCAGCAAGATGTTAGTAAAAAACCACAAGGAGAAAATTAAAAGTACCTACAACGGAGTAACACGAACCCTGAAACAAAATCAACCAATAATCAATGTTTTCCAAACATTCCTATCCTGGAATGTTTATTACTTATAAAATTGAAAAAACCTAAATTTCTTTATTAAGTTAGAATGTCTCTGACTGCTTTAGAAAGTAGATAATTATAATATTTATTTCTTTTTTTATATATGCAATACTACGAATAATAATGCTTCTATTTAATACATTATTAGTTCGTATTCGTCTATATCTACTTAAGCTTCTTAAACACTCTTTCTAAAGGAAGATGATTTCTTGCAAATCCCTCATGATGCGTGTCAACTCTAAAAGTATTTCTACATACCTACGTAACTTCATGGTATATCCCACACAGTGGGGTAGCACAAACCCTAAAACGCAATCAAACAAACGCTGTACAACTACATACATACACGCAGATCTTGTTCTTATTCTGTTACTAATTTTATCATCATTTTATTCGTCTTCCGCTCGAGATACCCAAACCACCTCAACTGACTTACTCCCATATTTTTAACAACAAAATTTACTAAACTATTTTGAATGTAAGATTATTGTATTATCCTCGTGGGTATCACGCTAAAAATAAAATATCTATCAAGTAATTAAGTAATGGATTACTTCAATTCGAAAATCAAATAATAAGTATTCGTACCTACTTCAGCGACGAATAGAAATTGTAAAAGCCGTGCCCATTTCAATTGTCCAAGTATCAGCTGTCATATAAGAATCAGAGGAATTGTCGCTGGCCAAACAAAATATTAGCTGAAGGTGCACTTAAAAATATTACCTTTCCAACTAAGGCGACATCAACGACAAAGATGGAACGTCCCGTCTAGATATGTATGTGTTTTCCAAGAGCTGTTGCGATTCGTAGACTTCGCTGGATTCTCCAATTTACCCAAATTAAAACTCCATGAAATGCGTTGAATTGTGATGAATTTAGATCGGGCAAAAACTGTAGCAATATCTACCGCGAAAGTCATTAATTCTTGCTGGCAATATGGTGTTGGAAAGGTTGGAAAGCCCTGGCCGGTACAAGGACAGCAACGTAGGGCTCGTCAATCACAATAAATTATACACATCAGCGAAATTCCTGTGACCATTCCCGCAATCGGAAATTGGAGAAATCGACCGCGCCTTAACCACCAGATTACCAGAGAATTTCCGAAATCTATTCTTTACACACAAAAGATTTGAGTACTTAAAATAATTGAATGCCGCTGGGCGGGACGCGTCATCATTAAATGAAGCACGTCGTTAGGCGGCGCTGACAGCATAGGGGGAGGGGGTAGTTTAGGGGAGGGTGACTTTTGCTGCCGTACTATATAGATTCAACCTTCAACTACACGAAAAAAGTAACTTAGAATTTACCCAACTATTCGGTAAGCTGAGGATATAAGATACATTTGCTAAATACTGAGTAATTAGTAGTATTTATATAGATGTCCGGTGAATTTCAGAAAATGCATCTTATAATAGAGTATTTGTCAAACAGGTATATTACAGATAAAAGAAAAAAAAATCTAAAAGGATTATAACTAATTATACTAATTTACAAGAATAATTTTCACATATACAATATAAAGGAATTTTTACATTTAGATACAATAGTTATTTGTGTATCAAGTGCGGATAGAGCATTGTTTGTTGCACGCGGCGAGAAATTGTTGATCGAGGCGAAGCCGAGATCACCAACTCGACAAGTGCACCGAACAAGCTCTATCCGACGAGATACACACAATATTTTTTCTACACTCGTTGACCAATGTCAAGCTGTAGAAAAAAAATAATTTTCAAAATTATCTTTGGTCACGCCTATAACAATTCAGTAAAATTGTAGTTACCCATGTCACCGTAATCATGACAACGTTTATGAACAAAATAAACATTTTCAAAGAAATCATAATTTGACACCTGGACTACATTTGACATATGGAGTACATTTGACATAAAGTCTACAGAGTGATTACGTTTATGGTGATTAAGTTGAAGTGTATGTACGTATATGCCAACTGTATTTGCAATAGCAAGGTTATTACCAGAAAAATCCAATGCATCATTTACTTTTATCTAATTTATTTTTGTTTTATTTTTGTCGCACTAGTGCGACAATATGTCACTTTGTCGCCCTAGAGCGACAATTTTGAACATTTCCTAACTAAAAATGGAATAACAATGTCGATATTGTGCAACGATTGTAGAAAAAATAAATAATTCAAATTTTTCAGATAATTCGTTTACCAAAGCACACATTAAATAGAAAGGAGATCTATTATGATGGGAAATACGAGCATATCCTCAGGTTACCGAATAGTTGGGTATTTCTTTTCCTTGTACATCTCTAAACATTTAACTACTTTCTTTTACATAGAAAGTTATATGATTATCCAAATACTGTGAGTTTCACCTATAATGCAGCATTTACAAATCTATCGTGGGTATATCACCTTACCATTCCAGATAAAATGCATGTAGGTTCTCCGTATTTAGAAAATTTGTTATGATTCATATCTAATCGTCCATCACTTTTAAATTTTATAAATATGTCTAAACTATGGAAGAATTTGGTTATCACAAACATTTGTCAAACTACAACCAGATTTGTACCAAGTAACCATTCGAATTTTTTATTTATTAGCATACCTCTTTAAAGTATGATGACAAGTTCATTTGACATAGACAACCTATGTTCCTATGTATAGATACACAATTGACATTGAGAAAATTCAGAGTAGGTACCTGAAAAAATATATCTTATATTGTAAAGTCTAAAATAGGTAATTGTCCAGATAATATATCAGAAAGCTTCAATTTGATACCAAACTGGAATGAATTCTATTCACTATTATGAGAACAATTGACGATAGCTCGAAAGTACTGCTTGATATTTTAGTGCAGCTCTGCTCTATGATTGTAATTCGATAACAAACTCAACAAAATTGAATTAATTATTGTAAAATATAATTGAGGATCGATTTGAATTAATTTGTGATGTTTTAGTTATGCTATCCTCCCCGACACTTTTAATTTGACACCATATTCTTCAAGATTCTATTAACTATATTAAAAAACAGCGGACGATCGCCCAAAAGTATATTTTTGACATTTTTGTGCTGTTCTCCTCTGTAGCATCTTTAATTTAACACCAAAGTCGACAAGATTCAATTATCTCTTATAAGAAACCATTGACGATCATTCCAAATTAATTTTTGATGTTTTAATTTAGCTCTCTTCCTAGAGTTTTTCTTTTCCGTGAGACCTTTAATTTGATACCAGATTCAAAAGAATTTTATTAACTGTTGTAAAAACAGTTGACGATCGCTTGAAGGTAATGTTTAATTTTTGACACCTAACTTGACAAGATTTAATTAATTATTGTAAAATATGATGGTTCCAAATTAATTAATTTTTAGTGTTTCAATTTCACTCTTTTCCATGAGACCTTTAATTTGATACCAAATTCGGTAGGGATCAATTAACTTGTATAAAAAACTGTTGACGATTCTCCAAAATTAACTTAAAATTTTTATTATTATTGCTATACTTTCTACTGTGTAGAGTAGCAAACTAAGTAATGATTTATTTGTGGCACTAAGTGGTACAGTTGGAAATGTCTTGCTTTGGTTAATAAACCATCTTCCAATAACATAAAATAATCGTTTAACTTTTTAGCTTTCGGTCTAGTGTGCTGTGTGCTGGGTACCGATACTTATTCCTCAGTGATGCATAAACGGCTAAGAGTTCCGTTTAAAATTGTAAATTATATTCAATAGTTTTAAACCTATTATATTTTGATACCAGCACCCGTTGACCTTACGAGGGTCGTTCTAAATAGATACAATGTTAGTTTTAGGGTTAGATGTATATATTCTATTAAATACTTAAGAGGCGACTTCCTGCTGATGTTGCTAATGCAGGAAATCTTTGTTTAACAATTAGTTTAGCATGTAAATTTAACGACTCTTTAGCGAAATTGAATTTATAATCAGAGGCATAACTTCACTAGATTATTGGACAGCTTTTCATGCTACCGTGGACTACCGTGGCTATTAAAATATTTTTGCAATACCTGTATTGTAAGTTACCCATTAATAACAAAATTTAAACACAGTAAGTGGAACTTTTATTGCACAATTGGTTTTCATGGTTACATCATTTACTTACCGTCCACGGTGGATGGTAAGTGAAACTTACCGTTCATGGTGGACGGTAAGTAAAAATATATCATTCAAATTTTATTTCTAACCTCAATCTGTCAGCTGTTAATTTTGATACCTATTTTTCCTTTTCTTATATTTACGCAGGTATTGCAAAAAATAACTTACTAACCTCGAACTGTAAGTGATTTTTTAGGCCCCGAATGTTTAGGAAATCTCGACCCTACGGGTCCCGACATCCCAAACTACATTCTCGACCTAAAAACTATCACTTACAGTTCATGGTACGTAATATACTATTACAACAAATTCAGTTGATGACAAAGCTGTTTCTAAATCAGTGAGAGTTAGATTAGTTGCATGAAAAAGTTCCTGAACAACACGTCCGTCGTCGAAAGTTCCGGCGAGTCCCGGAGCTGGGCAAACCAACACTTACCTCCGGTGGAGAAGCCTGAAAACACAGATCTTCCAATTGTTTTCTGAAATTGGATGAAGCCTGAAAAATGTCCCATGCGGACAAGTTTCGGACAGCGGAGGGATTCGGCCAATGATTGGAATTTTTGCACACATGGGTACGCGATTTTTTCGGGGTGCACCTGAGAGACCAGCGCGGAATTCATGTTTTTAAAATAAATGGATAATAATAATCCCTCCAGTGATCCACTCCTCTCCTCTCTGTATTATCTGCGGTGCTCCCCGGCAGCGGATTAATGACGGCGTGGCACCTGGCTTGAGCCGTCATTACGGCGGAATATTGCCGCCATGATTTAGTAACGGTTACAAGGAGTTATTGCAGTTGGAAGTTGCCATCAGGCTGAGGTAAGGCCATAAACCGCGGAGAACAATATGCTACGGACACTGATCTGCAGATAAAATAATACGGTGACTTATGGCTGATCTTCCCTTGAGAGGTTTACGAGAGTTTCTCGCAAGTATTAGCAAATTATTTCTCTTGACTTGTCGATCACTCTGCCCTCAAATTCGTCATTCCCACTGTACTTCTGTAGTTTATACCGGGTATCTACTTTTTCTCTACAACATGGGAAATACAATATTATAATTTTTATCAAGCGATAGATTGTTCCTTATGAATTTTAGAATAAATGTGTACATACAAAAATTGTTCAGAAATAAAACTGGACCAATTGATTCTAAATCTGGTGTTATACATTTCTATCATGATCTCATGATAGAAATGTATAACACATATAATAAAATTTATAATTTTTAGTTATTTACATAAAATTCAAACAGTCGTATTGTTTGGGTTTAACAGTTGCCTCCACTATTCAGTCCACCAGAATATGTGTCACGTGGTCTGCTCATCTTAATCACTTTAATATATAAAACAAATATATCACAACGCCTTCTACTCATATTGCTATGTCACCCAGTTTCCGCCAATTTTGGTAAATGGTATATTTTTTTACTTTTTAATCTCTTGTAAACACCATTTACCCATGCTCTGTATTGCCTTTAAAACTGAATCTTTACAAGTTACTAGTTGACAGGTGCATTGTAAAATTTGTACAAGTTAGTAAACAAGGTAAATCATTTAAAATAATTTTTGATAGAACATTTATGTGTAACTGACAGGACTTGGTTATAATTTTATTTTGATTTACAAATGAGTAATAAGTAAAATGTTGTACAATACACGGAAGGTAACTGTTTTTATTGCTTCAAGGAGGTGAAAGGCTCGCCTGATCGGCTCGTTGGTCATTTCCTCCATTAAACAGTAAACTCTGTTTAATGTAAATAAATAACTATCACGCGTGAAATGCGGTTACCACCTGTCAAATAGTATCCTTCCCGTTAAACTGTGCTCACCATATAAGACCATTACATCAATATTTAAAAAATTAAAAAAATGCAATGTCCAGCTATAAGGCAATCTAAGAATTTAGGTAAATGAAAATACATACAAATACAAATTTTGTCACGCTATATTCCACACACTGGGGTAGCACGAACCCTGAAACCCAATCATCCTAGAATCAATCTCCTGTAAACTTTCGTCCCATTGGGAAGCATTCATTCACGCAACAAACCATCTTATCAATCCAATTATTTCTGGGATGCCCAGACAATAGTATACCTTCACAACATTCTTCTCATTCTCACACTTATCGTACACCAACGTTTTCCAGATACCTTATGCATGCTTATTCATCCACATCAATCAGAAATTCATTCGGGTTTCGAACAAATATACTCAGAGCACCCAATACCTTGCACCCTGTAGACACCTGCCTTTGAATCTCCCGGTCAATACGTCCATTCCTCGAAAGCATTGAAGGAAGCATCTAAGTGCGAGATTAAAAACAGTGTTCTTGAATTATTTTATAAAAGAATACTTCAAATAAAAATGATAGATACTATAGTTCTCTGTAACTTCTATTCGAAACATTTTTTCATAAAATAATGTTAGAACATTGTACAGCGCTAAAACCGAGTCTAAAACACTTGTCTTAAAACACCCAAAAATGTTGTACCAGCCAATGTTATTAGGATATTTGGGTAACAGAAAATTTCTTGCCTGTAAGATACTTTCCTCTAGTACAGTTCGCAAAACAAGTAGTTAATGTATAACACTCCAGTGAAACAAGTGCTAGTTTACTAAATAAAATGGATATTTCATCACATAATGTGGCAGATTGCTTAGAACTAAATGTAAAAAGCAAGAGGATTATTTCGAAATTGTCATACGAGCAGATACAATTTAATGGCGATTCAAAATGATAACGAAAAGAAGCGTAGAGATAAAGTGGAATGTGTGAGAGGATAAAGGTTTAAAATCAATTAGCAACAGATTACCGCGCACGTATTATTGTATTTAGTTGAATTTATGCATTTTTGCTAATTAATGCACGAGTTGTTTAGCGTCAAATGAACTGCATGTTTATTTTTTGTTAATTCATCATGGTTCGTAATTTGCTTTGACAACGAGTTTATTTATTTTTCGTTGTATTAATTTATTCCATTTATGTATTTCGATGAGCACGTATTGTTTCAGCGCTGTTTATTGCACGCGGGAGAATTGACTGAAATGGAATGCAATGTTTACGGGATATTGAAAGATGACCGATGTTTGCTGTCCGGTAATTTATTACTCATTATTCCTGCCGATACACATCACACTTTATTGAAAACATAGTTTATGACACTACGTAATTGCGAAACTTTTGCCAGCGCAAAATATATCCGATACGATTAACGAATTTACTCCCTCTTGCTTGAGAGATCACTTCACTACAAAACCGCGAGTCCTTCAGATAGCGTGTCAACTTCCAAGGCTGCAAAGATGAGCTGAGATTCGATACAAACTTCCTCTGATATCTAATTCGAGCGGTTAATCAACCTCAAGTCAGCGAGCGACCCGAGTTGTTGTTAATCAGTTGATCGCAGCTAATAAAAGTATACTAAGGCGCATTGAAAAGTTTAAGCAACGACGCTGTATCTGCGCGCCAGAGATTACGAGGAGAACAGCGGGAGTAAGAATGCAGGGATACAACCACAGTTCTTCGTCACTAACATATTTTAATCTTCGCACATATACTTATGTAAGAGATGTATCGTGACGAGTCAAAATTTTCGGTGGTGAGTTTTCAACCGAGAAGCATGCTTTCAGGTCGTCACGATTTCACTATTTTCATAATAACTCTGCGTTTGGGTCCATATTTCAAATTTAGATTTTTTGATGTTCTTGTTTACAATTGATTAGATTTGGGAATCAATATATCAACCAGAAGTATGGTTGTTTTTATGAAGACCCATTAAGTTTTTATCTTTGCAAATGTCATTCCATTCAAAAGATATTAAATAATATCTGCTTTGGTTTTGTACCATTTAGAAAGTAAATATTTCAGGAAGTTATGTCGATGACAACATCATATTCAAATTTCATATTTATAATTTGGATGTTCAAATTATGAAATGGACAATGAAAAAATATATTGTTATTTTTTTTATCTTGATTTGTTCAGTCGTAGTAAGTTCCGTTGTCGATGTAACCACGTGATTAACCTATCAAAAATCATCTTATAAATTCATTTCCTTGCTTACACGATATATGTTGATTATTGATAGGTTAAACATGTTGTTACCTCGACGGATGCAACCGGGCTTTGAACCTTAAAGTTCCAGGAAGTAATGTGTTGGCCAAGTCAGATTCTAATAAAAATATCATTTTAAAATTCCATGTTACAATTACTAGCAAATTCCTTTGATTTATTTCCCAGTTTCTCAGCTGAAAGTGGTAGTTTACTTGAAGCCTATAAAGATTTTTGATGATAAATTCCCACGACTAGTTTTTAATCAATCATAATGCAAAACACTTGAAAATTCAACCAATAGGAACAGTATTATACTGATAAAATCCCGTTACCCGGGTTACCCCGATAAAACTCCCGCTACCAAGGAAATAGATCATTGTTGCTGTCAATAACTGTCAGTGTGACAGTTAATTAATATTTCAAGATACATTTTGCTTTGTCTTTGGAATTCATCTCATCAAATACCACGCGACCTCTCTGATTTTCTCAGATAAATTTTTATTTTTAAGCACTCATTTACTTTGCTTTTAAGCAAAACCACTCAAGCAAACTGACATTAGGTAAAACCCCTCCTCCTTCGGAGTCGGGATTTACCATGCAGTTTGCTTTCGTGATTGTTGCTAAGCAAAAAAAAATATTGATAAAATCAGAAGGCCTTGTGATATTATCCTTGATAAAACATAAAATAAGTTTGTTATAATAAATTAAAATGTAAAATAATATTAATATTCTGTGTCCCTTGAAAAGTTCTTTAGCCGGATCGGATGCATCATACTATTTATTTAGTATTGTAGCACGGGTTTGATGGGGGAGCCTCTACCTTGAGTTGACGTGAACTATTTGTGCCGGAGTTGGGGTGGATTATCGTATTGTGAAAATGTAGGAAAGTTAGTCTCGGCGTCATTTAGTTGGTAGCCCTGGCCGTCCATGCGTGCGACTGGCACTCCTGTCACGACGAAATGAAAAGAGAAAAATAAAAGATTTTAAAACTTCTAACGAAACCGGCATTTCGCCCCAACTGGAAATGTCTCTCTATTTATCCGTTTCTATATTTCGTAACGAAAATGACTTACGAGTTTTTAAGTTTTATATTTTAATGGAAATACAATGTTTTGTAATGAAGAAAAATGAACTGAAAGAAATCTTTCAAAAGAACTTCGCGATAACTTTGCTCCGTTTTTGTAGGCACTGCGGCTATTCACAATTCCTGAGGTTGACAATTCTCTGACTGGGATAGTTCGACTATTACCGGGAAGTAAAAGAAATCGGGTTTATTTATTTTTGTTGTTAAGTGCAGTTATTGTGTCTTTCAGCTAGGATATATAAAGACGTAATTTTTAAAAGCTTGTAACTTTTTACTCCGGCAAATAAACAAAGTTTCCAATGTGCAGTTAATTAGTTCGAAGCATCGTTATTGAAACTGATGCTGCAGCCATTGATACTCATTGAAAAATTCAAGTGCGTAAAAAACTCAAATTGTTCAACATTCTAGTGGTTCAATTAACATTGCTATGCAGCAAAAACACATGCAGAATTCCATGTATTCCATTCGCTGTTTTACTTACATACTACCATATATTTGCGGGTTTTAGCTTATAATTATAAAGGCCTAGTTTTATCATTGCTAGGCAAAATTTAAATTCTGATTTACTATGAAATTTGTATTGTACATACATAACATCAAGCTATGTCCCAGTTAGTGGGGTAGCACGAACCCAGAAACACAGTCAACCAACAATCAATCTCCACCAAACATTTCTATTTTTTATTGTCTGTACTAGAATCGGTTTTTTTTAGTATATACTTAAAACTCTGAGCAAAGAATCATATCATTTGGCCGAATTACGACTTTCAGAATACAAAGGAAAAATTGTACGCAATTTATTTGTAGCTTAAATTTTGTTATTTTTTTGAAAATTTTAAGGAAATATAACTGAAATATTAACAATAACCACTAACATATAAATATTGCATTTACCCCAGGGGTATTGGCTAATACCAGGAATACTGTTTTTGAATCTGAATGTTTCAAATAAAGATTATAGGTAATATTATTCTATTTCCTTTAGATTTACTAACGATTTAGAGAACAATTAAATAGTAAATGGTAGATTATTTAAAGGCCTGAAAGTATTTATGGGCATAGCTAAGTAAATAAATAAGATAGAGTAAATTTCACTGGAATCAAATAGATGTAGATAATATAACTCCAATATAAAGTAAGCCATAAAGAAAATCAATTTTATCCAACACCTCTCAATAAATGCTCTATAACTATGGCGATTTTAAACAAGGAAAGTAACAGATTACCCACTAGTGTGCATAATTTTGAGAAAAGTCACTAGTGAGTAATTTTTTATTTATAACAATAATAACACAGCACTTGGTAAATAGTTCTATTGACATTTTTATTTAGAAAATTGAAAGCATATGTCACTGTCAAATAATATTTCTTTAATAAATTTTGCATTTATTAAGAGATGTTGGATAAAACATTATCCTTCACACTTGGACAATGTGGAATTACCCGCTCGATAAAATTATCACACTTATCCTTCGACTTCGTGTGCTAAAATTTCTCTAGTGGGTAATTCCGTACTTGACCCACTTGTAAAGTAATTAACTATTATCGTTTTGATAGCGGATAAATAGGAAGGTAACTTTTTGAAAGAGATAAAACGTTATTTAACTTTCTTCTAGCAACCAGATCAAAATACCAGCTACATAAATGTCATTAGTGATTTATCTAAAAATATGATATGTAATCATTTTCATCAATTGTACTTTTAAATAAACAGTTTCATAAATAAAATGTCAAATTATCTAGTCGAATTACACTCGAGCATTTTATTTTCTTCGGATAAATTTCAGTTTGACAACTCAACCTTGTCACCTAATTAGAAATTAGACTCAAAAACTATTTACAAAATAAAATCACTCCACCTACGGTGTCGTGATTTTATTAAAACAGTTTTCTTGTCAAATTGCTAGGTAATAAGGTTTCGTGAGAAACAGTAATTTATCCGGCAAAATAAAAAGCCCTTGGGCCAAATGAAATCTTTATGTTAGTAATTTTTATTAATTTGTTATTATTTCAGTAGTCAGTTTTCTTAAAATATTCTTAAAAATTACAGAATTAAAAATTTTCCTTCGTAAGATCAGGAGAAATTAGTTTTAAAGTTATACTAAAAGTCTTGATTGAGCCAAATGATATTATTCTTGGCTCGTAACTACTAACTAAACACAAGATTGAAAAACAGGACCCAATAAATATAAGTTCTGCTTAGGTAGCATTTTTCGTAGCCGTTATCAAACATGGTTGTCCCGAGTTTTAGAAACTCGTGCTAGAAGCCAAAGCCTTGAGGAAGGTGATTTATAAAACAGCATTTGCAGTTGATTTTTATTTAAAGCTCGCCTTAACCGATGTCATTTCTCGTCGGGCGAACTACACTCTTGCGGGTCTTGTGGAAGGGAAGCGTTCCGTACTTCCGGTGTTAGTTTCGCGGCGCATGCGTACTAATGTGTGGGAAATTTACAATACGGGATTCTCCTCGTAGCGCTCGTATATTTTGTCGGGAATGACGGCAGATGAACGTCTGCGTTCCAACAAACAAATGGAACTGAATTTTTAACAACTCACTCGCTTCGTTTAGCTGTTTAGCTCGCTTATGTACCAACAAAGGGACTAGTGAAATATTTAATGTTCCATTTAAATAAAAAGGAATATTTAAACCTATTGTCGATCGATCTTCACTTGGACATATCTGTGTGAAAATTAACCATTGCAACGCTACAGATAAAAAGAGCAATAGGTTCTTTTTGTAGTGTTCATTGTGTTTATAGAGTTCCTTTAAGTTCATACGTATAAATCGTTTTATAATTGCAAGATCCGTATTTGAACAGAACGTTAAATATTTGCTTTTGTTCTCAAGTGTCCTACAATGCTTTGTGCAAACCTTTCTTCAGGATTTATTGTAATTCTCGCTACAGGAAACGCGAAACTGACAAAATTCTATATTTTCGCCAATTACTCCACTTTACTTCAAACTATCACTAGGATTTCGACAGAATCGCACGCAACACTTTTCGTCATTTATCGACGGGTTTAGGTTTCATCAGAACCATGTTTGAATAAACGAAATTAAAGATTGACATGATGAGAAACGATTCCATGTTTATTGTCAATGTAAAGGAGTTCGTCCACTTACATATAAAACTTATAATATTAAACCTTTGGACCAGTGATTTGGTATACAAGTTGTGTAATTTTGATAGATCCCTCATAGTTCTACATTCGAATTCAGGACCTATCCTAGCAGTATACTTTATCTAGTTTAGAACAAAATCCGCCAACAATTAAGTAGAAAATTGTTGTACTTTATTTTATTAAAAGATTGAAGGTGTACTCATGGTATTCAAATCCCAATAAATATACATTAACAGAAGGCTCTGGTCAAATAGGTGGACATTCAAAAATATCGCGACCGTTGGAAAGAATCAGTAAACATTTGATAGGACCTATGGCGAAATCACAGTAAGGGTATTCCTATATCTTTGTTGTAGTTGATTGTTTTAGCAAAGTCTTATTGGTTTTGAGGCGAAATGGTACGAAATCATCGTTGAACATTTGGAAAATTATACATTTTTAATGATGTGAGTACCGCGTAGAATCATATTGGACAGTGGTGTTCAGTATCGCTCCCGATCAATGTAAAATATTCGTTCACTTCTAACCCCCACAGGCAAAGTGTACGTACTTTGTTGCTGCTAATTGTTTATTACATCTGATTAAAAAAAAAACCTGTCCTACACTTTTATACATAGTATGTTCTGTAATCATAAAAATGTCCGAAATTTCGAGTTATATTTTCGCTCCTCACCGAATATATCCTTCTATATCTACAACACACTACTACTACAATTATTTAGTACTATTTAAAATAATGTATGAAAAATACTCGAAATCTGTTATACAGCATTTAATCTTCTTAACCGACGTTTCGGTTTACACTTAAACCTACTTCAGGGTTAGTAGGATCTTACAGAACTATCATGTAACAAATACATTAGTAAACAATCATTCAATTTATTAAAAACTTTGTACATACAAGAGCATATCACATACACATTCATAAGCTCAATACTGATAACAGAAATTTAAAATACTTGAAATAATAAAATGGAGGCAGCATTTTTATATAAGAACCCTGGTTGAATATAGATATTTTGTATATACTTCTAATTTATGTCGTTTTGTACGTAGTTTAGTAGTAGTAGATGAGATAGTAAAATACTATATTCGTAATGATAAAGGTAAGAGAAAATGTTTTAAAACGAGCGTTTTGTTTTAGTCAGCGATGTGTGAACAGGAAGATTCTAAAACTTGAATCGGTTTTAATGAAATTCTGCAGACTTGCAACTTGCTGGATGTACCGGAAGATAAGGAATTCGCATCGTTTTAATTCATACAAATCCAACATTAAAATTATCAGTTCACTTATATTTCGCGTGAATCGCAAATCTTCCTTCATTAGCATTTCTTCATCCCGCGACATTAAAGAGAATAACCTGAAGGAGAGAATATTCGACAGCGACCGCTAGCGGGTCTCGATAAGCTACCAGCCGTCAAAGATATATTTTCGTGCGAATTCGTGGGCACTAGCCTGCGCATAGCACACGCGCCCTCGCTGACTTTTCCAGGGAGCTCCCGTTGCCCTCTTCGTCTTTCTTTGTTCTATCCCTCTTCGCAGTTCGCGGAAACCCATCCCTCGTGCTTTGTTTAACATGTCGCTGTTTCTTTTCATACAAGCGAGGACATTTCACCGCACGCAAATGAAACGGGGTACACCGCCACTAAACACGTACACACGTGCGCTGGTGCTGAGCCCTGGCGGTGAAAAAGTGATTTATAACTCGGAGGAGCGGGATTGTTTTGTTTGCTAGGCCGACGCGATGCGTTTCCGGGCGAGAATGGAAGGTTTTGAAATTGAGATTTACGCGCTTTTTCCTTGCTTGTGGACACTTTAAGATATTCTAATTGCTTCCCTAAAATATTGCCACAGAACAACAGAAAACCTTTCACAATTTTATGCACCTGCAGCGCCTCTGTGTGGATTGAAGGATTTTATTATTTCAAGTTGGTGTGTTGTACATATATATATATATATATATATATATATATATATATATATATATATATATATATATATATATATATATATATATATATATATGGTAGTGTTCTCTAAGAAGTAACAATATAACTTTTGGACATTATTATGATGATTGCAGAACATTCTATGTAAAAAAAAGTGGAAATGTAGAATTTTTATTGATTGAGATGTAATAAACTATTAGCTGTGGATGAATCGAATATATCACACCATTAAATGATATTAAAATAAGATATTTTCGAGAGCGATACTAAACACTATTATCCGATATGGCTCTACGCGGAACTCCAATCATTAAAGCTGTTTCATTTACCAAATGTATTCCCCCAATCAAAATTAATTTCACTGATCAACAGTGATCAGTAAATCAACCCAATACACCAATGAAAATCAAGCTAATCCTGTAATCAAATTCAGTGATCAACTGATTTATCAGATTCCATGAATCAAACGCTGATCACTTGTGTTTTGATCATTGTTTTGACATTTGTGGTTTTGACAAGTGTATCTAATTTAGAAAGTAAATGAAAGTAACTCTCAGAAAATATTATGAGGTACTATAATCATAATAATAGCAGTAAGTGAAAAGAATAATGCCATATTAATTTAACAATTCAACTCATATGTGATCTGTCAAATTTGGTTTAATAGATTTTGTGGATTTAAAATTTTCCACGAATTGAAAAGAATTATACTGACATTTTTCACTAGTGATATCATCAAAATTTTAAACAATTAAATTGTTACACTATTGCTGTGGAAGTAAATCTATTTGCAGCTCAGTTTAAAGAATGAATACATTTTGACTCGTTGAATTGTCCTCCGAATACGATTCGTGTTACACAATTTTTGGGGTTAAATCACTCATGGTTATTACGCTTGAAAATATCACTTGTGCTGCGCACTTATGTTTGTGTGCTTAATATCCATTCGTGATACAGCAACAAAAATTGTCGACATAACTTGTAACACTAATATGACTATTTCATAAATGGTAGATATTTCGAAAATTCTTTCCAACTTCTAATTCTAATCCTGCAGAGGCGTCATATCTCCAACAAATTCCTCGTCGTGTCTCATTCTTACAGCGTCCAACCGTAATTCATTTTGTCATGACACAATGTTTTATTCCCACATAAAAACCTTGGTAGCAGTAATGGAAAACATGAGAGAGCTCAGGTGTACACGTTAACAACATCCACATTCATACGCACATACTCACGGCTTGTCCGGGACTCCGGACCGCGGTGATGAATTGAGATGTCGGCAAACGTGCGGTCAGCGAGTTATTGGATCCCTTTCACGAGGATTAGGGATAATGTCAAGGATAACCGCCGAGTGATACTTGATTACTGGGAAGATTATTCGCATTATTGTTGATAGTAATGTTTTTATGCTATTAAATATTAATTATTTATATCGGTCACGTAAATCTAAACGGTGGTGACTTTTAAATGTCTTTGAATATATTTTGTACTCAGTCTGGGGATTTCTTCTTTAACGGAAGACATTTAGAGGTCTTGTAGAAAAGGGGACAAACCATTGATGAGGATTTTTAATTGCAATCTTTCAATAATTTCGATGTTGGAGGTACTTGCAGACTCCCATAGTTCGACCCATAGGTGCAAACTGGTACTTGATATAGCAGCAATTTGTTGTATGTGGAGTGGATGGATTATATGCCGATGAACCAATACAGCTGTTTTATCTCAAACCCAGCTACTTTCGTTTGGTCCAAATATGTTTACGCCAAGTCAGATTTCTGTCTAGGTGCATTCCTAAATATTTGACGGCAGCTGGAGGTAGGTTGGTGGTTGTCTAGTTATACTGAGACACACTGGTGGTAAAGGTGATATAATTGGATTTACTTTCGTTAGTTCTAATTGGGCCAAGTTTATAGCAAACACTGTATTAGATCCAGATCCTTTTGTAATATTTCCGGAAGCCTGTCTACCTTTCAGTATTATGTTTAGTTTTGGGTACTTCTGATTTTCATTTTCTTTTTCTTTCAACGATTATCTGTTCTACATTTCTCTCCACCTATTTCTGTCTTGCATTAGCAGTCCCACTTCGTGCCATCTTACTCATCTTTTTTCCATGCCTTTTCTGACATCTTTGTTCCATGTTTTATTGGCCTACATCTTCTTGTTTTCTTTATAACAACTGCGATGTCAATATTGTTATATCGTCTGCATACGTAGCAATTGTAGTGACCGCGTTTTACTATTTGATTCGCTATTGTCGGTTATAAAAGTATGACTTTAAGAGAAACCCAATGTGTCAAAAGCATGACTGATGTCTAGGAACGCAACTGAGTAGAATATCTTGTTTTGAAGGCTGTTGTTTATAGCTTCTACTATTTTGTGAATTTATACAACTTTAGCGCGTTGTGTCTCAATGCAAACTGGTGGTTTTGAATCAAATTTTTTCCGGAATAATTGGATATAGTCTTGAGTGTAGAGCTTTTTCAAATAGCTTGAATGAAGTTGTTATCTTAGGATTAAGTATTCACTTTATTTTCATACTACTATTTTATTAGCCAATTGTAATTATATTAATCAATAGTATCGGATTGTGGTTAACCGTGGTTGCAAATTTTTTTTGACTGTTTGTGGAACTAAAAACAACCTTACTTGTTTGCCGTTTAAAGGAGACATATAACTTTTACTGCTTTACTTTATCTGTACTTATTTCTTTGATTTTGGATTTTACTTTAATTGCTCCTTTTTTACCAAGTATCATCTATGAAATTTTTGTTAACAAATAAACCATGCGTGTGTAAATTTAAGGAATAATTTACGAAAGCCCCCATGAACTGAGTAAACTAGCCACTTTTATTGGTTGCTGCTGTCCGACCAGTTATAATTTTTTTTCAGGAACCGCGTTTCAAAAACTGTTTCTTTGGCTAATAACCACAAATCCAGTGGTACCGGTTACACTGGTTGCAATTATGGAATACACTGAGTAATTTTCCCATGTCATTCAATCTTCCGTCACTAAAATTTAATGAATATGATTGTACAAATAGATGTAAATATGAATGGAATCACAAAAAAATTAAATATCAATTAACGGCCGCGCTTCTTGTTGGAAAAAACCTTCCATAAATATCCATTCCAGCTTGCTTTCCGGGGTCCGGGTCCGGCACACGCACGTGTCACGCGGGAGCCACGCCCCGAAGCAGCGGAGACGGTGGCTCCGGGCATTGATTCCCGGAGCACGTACGGCCGCGTTCCGTCGCGTGCGGCCCATTGTTTGTGGCTTGCTGTGGGGGTGCGCACCCCTCCCCCACCCGGAATCCGCTACATGATTTGGATCTAGGTATCTCCGACAGGCGCATGCGTACAACGGGCTGTTGTTAAGGGTTGGATATTTTGTTGTCAATTATTTCAAATATGACGAAGAGTATAATTAATTTAGCAAATGGTAAACAATAAATTTAATTAATATTTAAACAAAACCTAATGACAATTATTGTATACTGTCATTACAGCTCGTAAAATTATAAAATAACAATAATTATACAAATTGATTGGTTTCATAAATTATAACATCGTCACGCCTTTTATCTATTTTGTTTGTGGCACTTTCCTTTGCAGAACTCGGTAACAGATATATTTTTACCTTCGGCATATTCGAGCACAAATTTTACTTATATCTACTTACTATATTATACAACTAATTTGTATTATTTTTTATTCGGTTCTATAACGTTTCGATTGGAAATAAATCGGGGATGCTAGAAGATCATTCCAGCAACGGTATATTATTATTATTATTATTACATTAAATGAAAATTTTGGTACTACCAACTCACATAACTAATATGCATATTTTGGAATTGGTAGTTTACTTGCAGACCTATTAGGTACTAAAACAATTGTAATCGTTATTTACTTTACAAGTGGGCAAAATAAGAAATTACCCACGAGGAATTTTAGCACACGAAGCCGAAGGCTAAGTGTGATAATTTTATCGAGTGCGTAATTCACTTTGCCCACGTGTGAAATATAACGTTGTATCCAACATCTCGTAATAAAGGCAAAAGTTATTAAAGAAATATTATTTGAGAGTGACATATGCTTTAAATTTTTTTAATTAAAATGTCAATCGAAGTAGTTTCCAAGGTGTTGTGTGTTATTATAATTGTTATAAATAGAAAATTACTCACTAGTGACTTTTCTAAAAATTATACCCATTAGTAGGTAATCTGTTTTAAATCGCAATAGTTATAGAGCATTTATTGAGAGCCACAGAGATAAAGTTAAATAGCAACTGTCGTGTGTGGGATTCGAACTGAGAATCCCACTATCCACAATTACCACGGAGCTATTAAAACAATAAACAGTAAAACATTAATAAATTAATTCAAGTTGGGTAAACTTTTAATTATAAACAATTCTGATAAAATCCCACCCGCCAAGTCGAGAGACTCCGTGACAAAATAAAACAGTAGATGCTTGTAAGCCACATGTAGTACAAATATTTGCTTTTACATTATAACATCGTAAAATTTTAGGTTAAGTTTGTGCGAAGTAGCAAGTTTTCAGGCGCACTTAGTGGAGAAGAAGAGAAGTCGATGGCTTATATTTAGAAGTCACCTTCCTTCATATTCTGTTACCTTACACGTGGACCTGCTGGGAAATTTTTGGGGGTTCATCAAAGATTAAAACATTGCAAAGTATTCTATGGAATGATTACGTATTACTCGTATGGGGGGTACTGTATCAACTATATCGTTTGAACGGTATCTAAACAGTACAAAATATGTATTTAAAAATATTATTCTCACATGTTTTTTGAATACTACTAAATTTTCTATATCGGTTGCTGGATTGGTATTGAATCAGCTCATACATTGATTGTATAAGTTTAAAATATGATAGTAGCATTAGAATTTGATGCGCCCACCATATAACTTCCCGAAAAAATAAATTTCTAATTAATAATAATAAATTCCTTTTTAACAAAGTAAACATTGTCGATGTCGATGGTGTAGTGGCCATTTCACTAGCCTAGTACACCAGAGGTCGTGGGTCCGAATCCCACTGAAAAGCATGGTCGTTTGTGATGTTATATGATGTAATTCACAATTCATCCACTCATAAGGTGAAATATCAATAAAAATTGGCATATACTTTTATTGTATTTCTCTATAATATAAACCCTAAAAAACTCACTGGTGCAGAGCGCATCATCATATCTCTTAAATTTTTCGAGATATTGAAATTGAACATTTTTGAATTTTTCTATCAAAATTTCGATTAGCGATATCTCAAACAATAAACTAAACCAATGGATTCAGCTCATCGAAATACATAAACCCTAAAAATTTCAGAACATTCGGATTCTGGGTTGAAATTTTAGAGAAAAAGTCTGAAAATGGCCTTTTGCAGGCCAAACGTCAAGGGGTACCTATTGACTTTTTGTAGTCAAATTGTTGTTGTATTAACCTAATGTTAGAAATTAAAAACGATTGTTAATCTTGGGAGATATTAAGAGACAGATATATTTTCGGAAATATGAAATACCCTTCCATTAAAATTATGCTTTTTAAGATTGCATTTTTAAAAACTTGTTTAGATATCATGTCTTATTGGACTATCATTATATGTTCTCGTAACCTTATCTATATGATTTCTCGTATTATTTACTTATTTGAATATTATTTTATTCCTATGAGTGTTTGATTATTCTGAACCGAGTTCCAATAATTAAAGAGCAGCGTCGTTTGACGGTAAAACCTTTATGAAACAATATTCTTCCTGGCATATTTCATATGTCGGGAGCTTTGACTTTTACTCCGATTGAAACCTCGTCCGAAATGTCACCACCGCTGCACGGGGGCAGCACGGGACCTTTGTTGTTCCTGACAATGATAATAAATCCCTTTTTCATTTGCTTTATGGAGCGTTGAGGTTCTCCTTTTATTTGCTCCACGTGCTATTATATTCTAGATATTATTCTGGGCCCGCCATGTTGAAAAGTCACAGAGGGGTGGAAATTTGCAGGGGCGGGCTTCAATTTAACCTTGGGATATTGGGCTATACCCAACACGAACCGTGAAAACTGTATGTTATTGTTATATCAGTCGCAGAACTTAAAGAGGTGCAAGTTGTCGCTTAAAATTTTCAAAGGTTGTTTCTAATTATTGGTGGCACATTGTGTTAGACTTTTTTTTCATTACAGCAACAAAGTAATTTGGAACTAACACGGCTAACATTCTAAAATTTCATCTTTGTAATCTTTGAGTTGGTCTTGGAAGAAATATTTACCTCATAAACCTATCCACGTATGGGATAACTGGATGCGCTAATCCAACTCATAAAATTAGTAGCGGTTTAGATTTTCGTCTACAAAATGTAGCAAAGTTAATCTATCTTTTATAACTATAACTGAGATTATATTTGTTTTTTTGTTTGATATTATATTGATTTTTAATATACTCATATATAGTGACTTGATATTCTTATATTGTAACGTAGCTTCTTATGAATCTATCTAGATCCTTTTGTTGGCGTGGATCAATCTCCATTTCTTTTCAAGTTAGGTTTCTCCACATCTTATATTTAGTACTTTAGTAATTTGCCAGTTTATATAGTCATATTGGTCTAGGTCTACCTAGTCTTTATATTCCTCCTAGTTTTCATTTTACACTAATTTAATTGCATATTTTTCTTCTGCTCTCCATATATGTGCAATCCATCTGACTCTCTGTTGATCAATCTTTTTCACTATGTCTTCTCCTTCCAACTTTTGTTCTATTTAATTACTCACATATTCATTTTCTCATATCTTTATTGGTCCTACTATTGTTCTCATTATTTTGCGTTCTATTATTTTTAAAACTTCATTAATTTTTTTGTTATTTTCTTAGTCTCAGCAGCGTTCATTGTAATTGATTGTATTTTCATTCGGCAAATTCTCATTTTTGTATATTTAGTTAAAATTTTGTTTTTAATAATTTTTTGTTTGCTTGCAAAGCTTTATTTTCTTTGATTTCTACTTTTTTTTTCCTTTGCTTGCTAGCATAATACCTGAATTCTTAAATTATTTAACTAGCTGGAAATTGAAAACTATTGTTCTATTTCTGTTTCCAGAAGTTTTTCCGAGGAACATTATTTTAGTTTCCGCTCCTTAATCCCATTTTGTTTCCTTCTACTACTATTTCCTGTAACATTTCTGTCATAATATTAATATTATATTTAAAAAGTAGTACTATACTGTAATTAACAGTGCCATCAAATAAATAATCACCTTGGTCTTCAAAGAATCATCTTGAAATGTATACGTATTGCGAGGCTTCAAGCAGCTTGGCAACAGTGTAGCGTTTCCAGAGCATTAGAGGGTTAGTCGTGGAACTGTCATTCTCCATCATGCATAATGAATGTATCGGTTTAGTGGAACGCGACTCACTAGCTGCGGTATCAAGTATTTAAACTCATCAGTCAGGATGAGGGAACGCGAACGACGTGTGTTCATCGCGCAAGCGCTGTGCGAATACTGCTGGATTATATCGGAGCGGTAAAGCGCAATACTCGGTCGAATTAGGAGGGGGTCTGGGATCACTCTGAACCTTACTGTCGCATGTGGTATACTTTGACAATGCTGTAAATATCACGCCATTTACCCTATTTTAAATGTGGCACTCTACTGTAGCAGATCTTGGCAAGCGATATACGAGGTCTGCTCAGAAAATAACCGAATTTTACATTTTAAATCTTTATTATTAGTTTTACTATTAGTCCTTATCCCATTCAAAGTATTCCGCTTCCCTTTTTACTGCTCAGTGGTGTTTCCATTTCTCGAAACAATCCTGGTTAGGCTAAATAAAAAATGGCCTTATTGTCTGAATGAAGTAACTTGGCTAACAAAAGAAATGCAGTTTAGTCCACTATTCCCATGATGTATTTTGACAAAAACATGCTTTTACTTACATGCTGCACAGCTTGAAAAGTCAAATAATGATTTTACATCTTCCTATTGCGCAAAGTAAAGCATAATCTTCCTGAACAGATGTGGCTTTATAACACTCTTTTGGAAACTACAATTTCCACAACTGAAAATTGTGTTGGAATAACTATCATTCCATACACCGCGTATGGAATAAATTCGACGTATCAGAGCCGCACATTAGCGCGATATATGAAATATCTTTGTTCGTTTACTATGGTTAAGTCTGTTTGTAGTTATTTTATTTATTTATATGAGTTTGAGGTATTCAATAGTTTTCGTTAAATAAACAACATTTTTGAATAATCTCCAAAATCTTGTTATAGAATAGTACATTCTACAATAAGTAATGGAATGGCACATATTCCACGCGAGCAAAAAGTTTGTACACCGAGTCGAAGGCGAGGGCTACGGTTTGCGAGCGTGGGATAGGCCATTCCGTTACATGTTGTAGACTATACTTTCTATAAAGAGGTTTTGAAAATTATACAAAAATACAAATATAAAACTGTTGAAAACATCAAACTTAAATAAATCAAATTAAAACAAACAGACGTAACCATAGTAACTGTATCAAGATACTTCATATATCGCGCTAATATGCGGCTCTGATTCGTCGAAAATAATCCATACGCCGCGTATGAAATGTTAGTGATTCCATAACAATTTTATGTTATAGAAAGTATAGTCTACAACAGATAACGCAAACCTTCGGCATGGACTACAAACTTTTTGCTCGGGTGCAATATGTGCCATTCCATTACTTGTAAAACATACTATTCGCTTACCGCAGAGAAATTATAAATTACTTCAATTCACCAAGTCACATCGTTCGAACTATATTATATATTATAAGGTCTATGACGGATTTAGTTTAATGTTATCAATAGTGTAAAAACGACGTCCTTTCAGCACTCATCCTAATTTCGGATATACGTAAAAATTGCAAGGAGCCAGGTCTGGCCAGTAAGAACTATGAGTTGTGTTGCCACAACTTTGGTCTCTCTTTGCATTTCTGTTAGTTATTCCCAGTTTCACTCAAAATTTTATGTAGCATCGTTGCTCCAGAACATCGCACATTTAAAAAATCACTACTAACACTTAAACACATTGCACTCAAATAACATACCACGAAAACTATACAAGATGTCAACAGTCCAAGAAAATGTGGTTATGTGCAACGCAATACTGCCAACCGCACATCACTAAATATCTCCGTCGGCGCGTAATTCAAAATGTTCGGTTATTTTCTAAACAGAGCTCGATATATAGTTAGAAACGGCGCGTGAGGGTGCATCTTGCACATCATGTGGGTCTGGCGGTATTTCCTAATCACTTTTCACACCTAATTATCACCGCATTTGCCGGTGTGAAACTGGGATGTGCGCAGCAGTGCGACTTGTACAACTTTGCTAATTAAGCTAGGGTCTCTTCCTCTCTTCCTGTCTTGTGCTAAGTTGATGACCTGGTCGCTTCGCTCCCACTTGGCTCACACTTCTCATATCGCAGCCATAAGCATAATTCGCCCGAGAAGATTATAGCGGATTTAATTACAATTAGATTTGTTTCGATTAAAGTTTGAGCACTCATTTTATAATTACTACGGATTAGAGGCAAAAACCATACTGATGTTTCCAAAACATAACCTCCCGCTTGAACAACTTTTAAATGGTACAAAATACATCTTTTTAAATATTACTAAAATTTGCTGAGATGTACTCAAAAACCTGATAGGTCTTCAAGTTAACTACCACTACATTAATTTAATGTTAATGGATTTGTACCAAAATCTAATCAGCTCGTAATTTGAACATCCAAGTATTGAATAAGAAATTTGATTAGAATCTAATGTGGGTACCACATAACTTCCTGAAAATTATAATTTCTAAACGGTAAAAAAATTGCAGCCAGTGTAATTTTACCTCTTGTTACAATTTTGACTTTAATAATTACATTAAATTACGAATTGAACAAGACCTGGCTTTCTCTATTTTATAAATCTTTTTTTTATTAAGTTAATGTTTCTATTTACTTGTTTATGTTGTTCATTTGTTTGTCTGACGGAGAATTACCTTCAATTATTCAAAATGTAGTATTTTAATAAAAATTTACAGAAATTTAAACACAAATATTTTAATAAATTGAAAATACAATCAATTCATATTTGTAAAATTATAAAATACTTTTGGATTATAGTTCTGTAAACGTATTTATTCAAATACCACGTTTCAAATTATTGAATATAATTGTTCAACAAGAAATAAATGAATACAATAAACAAGTAAGTAGAAACAGTAACTACGAGTAGAACAAAACATGGCATAAGTTATAATTTTTTATGTTTACATAGCTACTGTTTCTATTAACTTGTATATTTTGTATTCCTGATGAAGAATTATGTTCTATAATTTGAAATGTATTTAATAGTATATTACATTACAAGAGTTGTAAGAAGCAAATTACGCACGAAGTGGAAAACCGCGTAATTCCACGAGTGCGTAATTGATTTATAACTCGAATTATATAATATAATTTTTCGACGACAACTTGGAATTCACTGAAAACCTTAAGCACTGTACTGTCAGTTGCGTGATCGCCATTAGTTGCAGCCAACAGTGAAAAACAACTAGTCAATAAATGATAGAATTAAAACTAATTAAACTGAAACAAAACGACCAAAATTAATTTTTAATCAAACGGAAACATACTTTATATAATATTTCATGCGTATTTCTTTATTATTGTTGTACTGCCATTAATTTAATACTAACTATTTTCTCTATTGTACGTTGTCAACATATTATCGATAAATTATAAATTCCACACCTGTGCGTAAGAAGAAGCTTACAAAATATTAGGACTATACATAAATGCTCATTTACAGTTGTGGTCGTAGAAAAAGAAATATATTTGTAGAAATTAATTTTACAAATATATTTCATATATTTACTATGAGTTCTGAAAGCTATACGAAAAGAAAGCATTAGTTGTTATTTTAGAGATAAGGAGCTTCTTTGGTAATTGTACCAACCCAAACCACTGATGTGAGGCTTTTACACATTCGAGTTATACCTGGAGTGGGTATGAGAACCATTCGTTGTAGGGAATAGAGTTAAATACCTTAACACTATCTAAAGTCGTGCGTATTCAGAGTGGGTCGTTGTGTGCGTGTTTGGCATCGGGAATGCCTCCACATAGCAGCGTTTAATTGTCTGTTAGATGTTTCGATTCGACGAGGCCGAGCACCAATTTAAGAACTCGTCATGCGCTCGTAAAGCGGACAGTAATGACGTCATAAATTTCCCGTGCTCCACCAGCGCCAGAAGTGTCCGTTCGCGGGATTTCCTCGTGCTATCATCTCTGTCTCACTCGCCCGCTCACCCACTCACTCTTTTACCATTCCCCCAACCAGTGTGTGGTGATTTTTTAAGTATTTCAATAGGAATCTTGTATATTTTATGCGTAGGTGCAATGTTTTCGCACTTAGCGCAATTCACCTTTGCTAAGATGATCAATCTCAATAAAATTACAATCTGCCATTAAATCTGAGTTTATGGAATTCTGTTCCACGATTCTTCGAAACTTCAATCTAAATTTCCGCTGCCTTCTTTCTCGCTCTCTCGCAAATGAAATGATGATTGGGTGAAATATATTTGATAAGGTCTTCTCTGTTTATCTGCAGCGGCCGACGTTGATGCCAGCGAAACTTTTACGTTTTATTTTACTCGGCTCTTGAAACTGGAATAGTTTTCCCTCCAGTGCTCTGATTCTGCCGTAGGCTACATTGCAGATTTCTTAGAAAGCTCATCTAATTCTTGTTAGTAATTAACTCTTGTATCACCAATATCTAACGACACCTTTTCTGAAACACTGCTCAGTGCATCATTGGGAGTGATATCGGGAGAATTATGTACCTGTCGTAGTGTTGAGCAAGAAACTACTACAAAAGTTGTGTTGTCAAGAAGCCATTTTGCTACGGATTCTTATTCGACGAATTAAGGAAAACAACAATAATACTCTTTATTCTTTTTGGTATAACAAGTACACTTTAGGACCAAGAGCAACTATTAGTTTATTGCCAAATAAATTAAGAAGTCCGTACCTATTCTCAAAATTGACATTTGCGCGGAAAATCTTCTGTTACTTTTTTAATGTATTCAAAATGGTCATATGTGACAATATGTATTGTAGAGTTACTCTTCATGTGCTAAACTCTGGCTAAACCTCGACACTTTCCAAAACATCCTCTTCAATATTCACTATGTGATCAAAGCGTGTTATAACAACATCTTGAACTATAAGGTTAAACAATCCATCATCTTGTAGATACTAAACAATATGTACAAATGTACGAAGATTCGTAATGCTTGTTTTGCACGACACAATTAATTGGTCAATAAAGTGGCCTAGTTTTCTTGTCAATAAATTGCCAAGACAAAAATATTGTTGTTTGTTTTACACACATTAAGTTTTTCGTTAATATATTATGACAATTTTAGTAGTACCAAAACGATTTCAGCTGTCACCTATGCAACTAATATTATTGGTTCAACTTTGGAGAAAAGAATATAAAGGAGAGAGTGTTAACAAGCGATAGTGAAGCCGCTTCCCCCACTGTAACCAGAACCGCTGTTATCGCGTTGCTATAGCAACCATCAGTATTTGGCAGCCGTACTGTTTTTGCGTCTGCCCTCACCAGGTTACATTCCCGTTGCCACTAATATAAGCGTATACTCTCTCCTTTTTTCTTCTTTGCTCCTAGGGTTACTACGTACAAAAATCACAATCTAACCAAAACATTAAAAAGTCGAGTAGTTGGCAATGATTAAACTCTCTAGAATTACCTGAAAATATTTCGAATAATTCGTCAATAAATTGAACAATTTATTTGTGGAGAAAAAATTGACGCTATACACAACAATAAATTGTCAAGTAAACTGGTCCAATATATTGACAAATAAAATAAATTTGACTAACTTGGACAGCGTTTTCCTCAACTTCATCATAAACCAGCACAATGTTTGTGAATTCGCTGTTCGCAAAATGACATATTTTTCAATAATATAACTTTTCTCTAAATCATTGTTATTGCAAATTATGAGGAAAGTCCCTAAACCAGTCGATATTTTCTGGGGTGGTAAGAAGGCTAAAACTGGGATTTACAAGAAAAAGTTTTTAAGAAATATTGTTGTCCTACCAGTGGTTCAATGTAACGTACTTATTTTTGTTACGCCCTGTGTGAGGACTAATTAATCAAACATCCTTGAATGAAAGAGCTAGCAAGATAAAATATTCGTCTGCGAATACGCGTAAGAGGTTCACTAACAAACGCTATTTATAATAAAAGCGAGGTACTTAGCTAGAATCACCAGATCCCCTGTAATTTATACCCAACTCAATGCTCAACTCTAATGAAAGAAAGTTAGAAAAATTCCACTTCTCGTTGCTAATCCATTTGAAACTTTGTAACTACGATCACGCGCTGGTGTAATATAGATATAAGACTACATTTGGCTCACACGTAGCGTGAAACAATCGCTACCTAGTCGGTAAATCGCTGTGTATACGGACAA
The DNA here is from genome assembly GCA_963942605.1 of Poecilus cupreus. Taxonomy (NCBI): domain Eukaryota; kingdom Metazoa; phylum Arthropoda; class Insecta; order Coleoptera; family Carabidae; genus Poecilus; species Poecilus cupreus. The sequence continues at coordinate 16,778,759 of OZ012728.1, forward strand.
ACGTACATACGTACATAAGGTCTATTTACGACTACGGCTGATAACGCTATGTGCATAAACTTAGCAGGATTTATGGCACCACGAAACGCGGTTGGTAATTCACGGGGTTATTAAAGACGGCTGCGTTTGTAACTGATTTTATGGTGAAATTAACCATGAGACTTTATTAATTACGCATGTGTTTTACGGTAGAATGCTCGCGAATTACCTACGCGAGACGGATCGGCGGAATAAACGAAATTGCTTGTTCAACGAGGGGAGAATTGCGTGCGTGTTCTTGAGTAAATATGAAGAATTTACATTTAGAAGCACAAGATATGAAAATACTAAAGTATCCTTAGCACACCGGGTATCTGTACGAAGACTAATCGTCAAGTTTAGTGACATAATTATAAATATTTGTAACAAAATTGTTGCACCACTACGAATTTTGCAATTATTATGAAAAGTAATAGTATATTCTACAACAAGTAATGGAATGGCACATATTCCACGCGAGCAAAAAGTTTGTAGTCCGAGCCGAAGGCGAGGGCTACGGTTTGCAAGTGTGGGATATACCATTCCGTTACACGTTGTAGACTACTTTCTATAACAAGATTTTGGAAATATACAATAAATACAAATATAAAACTGTTGTAAACGTCAAACTCAAATAAATCAAATTAAAACAAACAGACTTAACCATAGTAACTGAATCAAGATACTTCATATATCACGCTAATTTGCGGCTCTGATTCGTCGAAAATATTGCATACGCGGCGTATGGAATGTTAGTGATTCCATAACAATTTTTAGTTGTGGAATGCCTAGTTTCCAAAACAGTGTTTTAGAAACATATTTTCAATAATAATATAACAAGAATGTAAGAATAAATTGAAAATAATTTGACAGATTTTTCGAAAACTTGTTGCTAGGCAATATGGTAGATTATATGGTTCAAATCGTTTCGATTCCAAACAAATGTAAATCACAAGTGAGTTAACCCATGAGTTCTGGGGTTTCTTATTCTTATCGTAGGTCTAGAAATTAGCACAGTCCGTATATCAAGAATACGATTTTTTAGCATTTCTCTAGTAATTTGTGTAGTTAAAAATCTATAATTCCTTTTTGTCGTAGATCTCGAACGACCTTGTCCATTTCTTCTGAAAAAGTAACTAGTTTCTTCAGAGCTTCTTAAAGCTCATCTTATACTCGTACTATAGTTAACACCACGGTCCTTAGCAACATGACGTTGAGAAAATATAAACCAATTTTTCCAATTTATTATTAAATAAAAATAGTAGCCAATATATATTTACTGAACTATGCTCAAAAAACCCGATAGGCCTTCAAGTAAATTACTACTTTCTCTTGATGGATTGCTTCCAAAATCTAATCAGTAAATCTAAACATGTAAAACACAATATGTTTGTCATTGAGAAATTCATAATATTTTGAGATATCGTGGACGATTGATTCCAAAATGTATGTGTTATCTTTTCTGGCAGTGCTTTAACTGCAATCCCTTAAAAACATTATATACTTGAGATCTTTTCCAAGTAGAGTACCGTACTCGGGACTGGGCATAAATATGTTATATTCCCAACACGTTATACGGAACTATTCAGCGTATTCATCACGATATGTATCAAGGTAATTGAGTCGCAAAATCATGGTATTTTGCAGAGGCGATGTTACGTGGACCGAATTCTATCCATGCATAAACATGTGACCAAGGAACTATCTTATTCAAATGGTGAGCCGAGCATAATTACCCAATCAATTCCTAACTATCTGCAATTCCAATTGGAATGGTTCCTAAATTTAGGGAGGAATTCAGACAGCACTGTACTTCGAAACCTGTACGCTTGTACGAAATCAATTTTTGGTGATACATGGAAGCTCCGCAATACTAAATTATTGCACCATTCACGTTTGTAAATTATTTTTTAAATAGAATGAAGTATGATCATTGCAGGGAATACAATTGACAGTCTATGGTTAAAGGCATAAGAAAAAATCTGTTGTGGGCACCAAAATACCTCCCATAACAGATTTCTTATCAAAAATGCAGGAACACTGACCAACACTATATAAAGAAATGCTCATTCCTTCAAAAAATTTATTTTTTAATTGTGTCATATGTATATTGGATAATAATATTTAAAACACTATTCTTATAATAAAAAATTGTCATTAAACAATAAATTACTGAGATATTTCAAAATAACTTGATATTATCATATAACCATTTCCGGTTATTGGATTATCTCCAAAAACTAATCACTTCTTTCTAAGGGGATTCAATTGCTATAGGTATACAATAGATAATTACTTTACAAGTGGGCAAAGTAAGCAATTACCCACGACAAATGTTAACACACGAAGCCGAAGGCAGAGTGTGATAATTTTATCGAGTGGGTAATTCCACTTTTCCCACGTGTCCCACGTGTGCAACATCTGTTAATAAATGCAAAATGTATTAAAGAAATATTATTTGACAGTGACATATGCTTTAAATTTCCTAAATTAAAATGTCAATCGTAGTAGTTACCAAAGTGTTGTGTGTTATTATTATTGTTCTAAATAAAAAAAAATACTCACTTGTGACTTTCCTCAAAATTATACCCACTAGTGATAATCTGTTACTTTCCTTGTTTAAAATCGCCATAGTTATAGAGCATTTATTGAGAGGTGCTGGATAAAATATCAAACTATAATCAGAATTGTACGAAATAACTATTCTATTTTTTTTACTTCATTAGAAAACATTTTTAAATATGATGACAAGGTTATTTAGAATTGATAGCCCATGTACTATTTTATATGGAACAATACTACGTTTAACTAGTATGCATTAGTAATACATTAATGACAGAAATATATATATATATATATATATATATATATATATATATATATATATATTATATCTTATCTCATTAATATTGAGGTAATCAAGTGAACCTACGAATAACTTTCGTATTTATACTGTTGCTGAAAAAATACATACTACAAAGAAGTAGCTTTGAAACCTTTATACGCTAATTCTACATCCTTTATATTCTCGTCTTAAGCAACTTTGCCTTGATTCGATGTTACATTATTTCTCAGAAAATCTAGGGATTTTTCAGAGTATTAGCTGTCCTTTACTTGAAACCATTGAACAGTACCTAGGTTAAATGATAAATAATACAGAGACGATATAAAATATCTGATTTTCAATGAATATTATTAATTTAAAAACTTAATACTTCACAGTTTAAAACAAAATAAGCAAGTGAGTCCAAATGGACGAATTTATAGAGTTGATGTTGCCGAAAAGATTTGTTTTGAAACAGTAATATTTTGTTAATTATTCCTCGTCCTGTCTGCTTGTTACTTGAAAATTCCTCCGTTCCTGGGTGACATTTCGCATCTCATTGTTCTACCTCGAACGAAATTAATAAACGATAACGAAGTAGAAGAAGCTGACGTCTCGCTTCTCCGATCCTGGAGGCTGGCTGGAAAGAGTCTGGAAGTCTGGAAAGACGGCGCTGGGATGAAAGAAGCAAATCACTCGATTCGGAGCAGTTGGCTGTGCGCGACCGGCCGTTGTTCGTTGTAATGAAGGCGTTACAGAGAACGTCGACTGCCGCTTATTCGGATCATTAAACACTTCGCACGACGCCCGCTTTGATCGGCGCAGCGAACCAGCTCTTCTCAAACAGTGAGCGAGGACCGTTCACGCAAATCCACTTCGATAGAGGGATGTAGGGTTAGCGTATGAGGGCTGTGAAAATAGTTTTTCTTGCGCGAGGTAGCAATTTTGGAGTTGTGTATTATATCAGGAGAAAGCTTGAACCATCATTTGTTTAACTAAGTACAACTCCTTGATTTCGGTTTTGTAAGAATTGAAGGATCATTGCTTCTTTCACTTGATGATAAGTTCCTTAATGTATATACATTTGTCTGATTTACATCGGATATTCAGAAAGAGTACTATTTGCAAGGGGATAAACTTTAACTTCCGTAATATTTATTAATATGTCTTGATTATATTACTATAGAACTGTTCCAGATAAAATGCTACATAGGTTGTCAGTATTGTTGCAGTTTTTAATTTTGCCTTTTCTTATGGATCATATCGAAACATCCATGTTTTTTTTTCTTCTGTAAATAGTCTTAAAATTGTAGAATTATTTAATCTAGGACGTTCAGGAAATAAATTAAACTTTTCTGTAACTAGTATTGTACCCTGAGAAGTAACCTTTTGAATGTTTTCCACACTAATAAACTTCTTTAAATATGATGACAATTTCATTGAACAAAAACCAATGGTGCATTTTATCTGCATTTTATCTGATGACAGTGATTTATAAATTGGTATCCATAGTATTATATTAATGACAGGAAAGTTAATCATGTATCTTAGCTGAAGCTAACGGTATGTATGAAAGGGGTTGTGACGATACAAAATTTTCGATTAGAATATACACGTTTTGGGATCTTTACACTACGATTTCATTATTTTTACAATCGTCCACCAAAACTCAACATTTATTAAAGCTATGAAGTCAAATTTCAAATTGAGATTTAAGATGGTTGTTCGTACTACAAAATGATTAGATTCTGAGAACAATCCATCTACCGAAAGTGGTAGTTTATTTGAAGGCCTATCGGGTTTTGAGAGCATGTCTCAGTAAATAAACGAGTTAGAGTAAATTTTATTGTATGTATAAAAACTTTGTCTTTATTTTGAACTGTTTAGAAATAAAAAGTTTCAAGAAGTTATGAGATAGGTGGTTATAACGGTAACATATTTAGAACTTAGATGTTCAAATTAAGAGCTGATAAGATTTTGATGACAATCGGAAGTGCTAGTCTACTTGAAGGTCTGTAAGGTATTTTGTGCTTACGATTATCTCAGTAAATAAGAATAATATTTATTTATTGCCCAACAGAAAATCAGTTACAGGACTAATTTACAATCATAGGAAAATATTTACTGCACAAATACAAAACGTTTTGACAAACAAAATAATATAAAACACATAAATTACAAAAACACATCATCAATGTGGAATTCTGCGTTTCGGCACATAGTTATTTAGGCGGACGGTTATGTGCTAGCCGCATTAGATTATTTAGATTTTTAATAGAGCAAACCTTTATTTCTGTCGCCTGAACAAGGTTCCTTTGAGTTATCTAATCGAATTGATATTACCCTCGAAAATCAAATGTATTCGATTAATTCGAATGCTGCTTTAAGCTATAGATCCTCTAGATTTTAATTGAAAATATTGAAGGAGTTGTACAACTTAGTCATTTTGTAGTAAGTATCGATAATAAGAATAAAAATATGAATGCCACCAATGTTCTTTTGCCTCTATTGTATTATCGAAAACTGTATAATATCCGTAGTATTATTATTTACAAATACAGTCAATGGCATTATAACTGAAACCAAGCAACCAAGGTATAAGATAAATAGAACATCCTACTGCTTTTCGTAGTACCACCAGCAACACGGGAAGGTAAAAAGGATTAACCGATTACCGCAGACTGTTTAGAACTTCTGGGCGGCAAGCTCGTCCCGTTCGCTGCAAATGGATAAAAGGTTAAGCGTCTCAGCGCATAATTCAACGTAACAGTTGCCGCGCGAATCCTGGACGCTTTCCTGTGCGTCTTCCACTTCCGGTCAGTTGAATCCGTTGTCGAGCGAACCCCAATGTTGTCCCAACCCCTGAAATGGGGATATCCATGATGCATGGCAGTGATAATGCAGAGGAAAAAGGATTTTTCTACGCTGTTTAATTTAATCAATGAACATTTGATGGTTGATGCTGTATCCAAAATAGTGAAACACATTCAACTAATAATCAATCTCCTGCAAATATTTCTATTTGGGCATTGCAAAATCCTAAATTTGCTTGTTCATTTAGAATGGCCCAGTTTTCTATGTAAACTATACTGCTTTAGGGAGTAGGTAACTGTAATTTCAATTCATTCTATTTCGCTGTATTCTGTATGCATTACTGCAAATAATAATGCTGATTACTTCGTTTTAGTATAAATAAGGTATTTTTATTTTCTAAGTAGTATTCAATCTTGACCACTAACTAAACTAAATCTTGATTTTATTCCTTTTTTTTTGCTTCCACAGTTTCACAGGAATCAAGATATACTCTTGATCTTGTCTTGATATCTAGACAAGACCAAGACAAAAAGTATTTTCCATTTTCCAAGACAATACCAGAAAGTATCATCAAAATTCCAGATTTCTTATCAAGAAGCTATTTATCCCATTAACTCGTATATATTTTATTTAATTAAATTTTATTTTGTAATCTTGCATTTGGGTACATCATTTGGATCCTTTTATTAGATTGAGAGTGAGAAATATAATTATGGGATAAAACCGATTTCGATTCTTCGCTAGTGGAAGAAAGTGGATCAAGTTAACCCTCTATTGCATGAATTATTTTTTTTTTTAATAAGGGATCAAAAAAAATATTTTTTACAAAAGAAATATTCATATAAGTATTTAAAATAAGTGTGTTACATAAATTTATTTCTTAAAATAAAAAAAAAAATTTTAAAGTTTTGTTCACTATTGAGAACATTATGAACAAATTCAAATTACAATAGAACTTTGGTCTATTGGGTCGTCTTTGCGTACTATACAAAATTGTTTGATAAACAACCACTTCTAGGAAAACATCAGATAAAAAATTTTTTAGAAATTTTGTAAAGGTGTATTTAGCTGTAACATATCAGCAGGTAATAAGCTGCTTCAAATTTTACATTTTTTATCTCAGTTTCTGTAATTATACTTTTTCCACTTCAACTTTTTTTTATGTTGATCAAATTGGGAGGAATGACCTAATTGGCAATTGACAAAGTGTATATAATGTTCCCAAATGGTTACAACATGATTGTCATGAAAGTAAACTGCATAAGAAAAGAAAACAAGAATTTTAAATTTTATGTTCCCGATCGGGAATAGTTTGCAATAGAGGGTTAAGTTTTGCTAGATCACTATCCGAGTATATCTGATTTAAATTTCTTTTAGCACTAATTGTGTTAAAAAAAATGTTGAAGTGTAAAGCGACGCGACCAATATTTAAGAAACATTTAACTAAAAGGGACGGGCATGGGCAGACGCCAACGCTACGTTCTTGCGCATTCGGATTGGATAAAGCTATAGAAAAATGGGATTACCCTAAAATATTAAGAATACTTGCCTTGAAAATCAAGCCCAAGACAAGAAATGGTCATTGAGATAAGATTTCTTGTCTTGATTAAACACTACTGGCGATGGTAACTTAGTTATCGAAATGTGTATTTAGATATTTTCTTTATTACTTTAATTCGGTTATTCACATTTTATGCGGATACAAATTAAAGTAGATATTTTTCTACTTTTAAATAAATTACATCTGTACGAGTAAGTATTAAAGAAGATGGTTTGGCAATAGTTTTATCTTACAAAGGTTTATTCTTCGAGATGAGAAATTTCCAATGGTTTCCTAAATACATAAATACATACGTAACATTAAGCTATATACCAGACAGTCGGGTAGCACAAACCCTGAAACACCATCAACCAACATTCAAACATTTATATCCTTTCGCCTCGCCCACATCAATGTTAGTCTATTTACAAATGTCCAAAATCCTATTATAATACATCAAAATGCAGCAACAATGGAGGCGTTACATCAGTCAAGAGTGTCTTGATTTGGGCATCAAAGTAGCGCATGGAAGGAAGTTGACAAACTTTGAAATACTTATTTGCGCGGAGCCTGAAAGACGCGTCATCTTTAATACTTCACAGTTGTCAACACTGCAAGATGTCAAACGGAGAAGACGCGCTTGTAATCAGGATTCGTTTAGAAATTACGTTCAAAGGAATATTTTTTGGCGATCTTGAAACTGTTAGAAATATGCGCTACAGAAGTAAGGAAAAAGAAGCACTAATTAGGAAGTTTGTATTCTATCAATTCGAATGTATTTTTGTTGGAAAGTTTCACTTGATTTTCTCGTTATCGAATTTGGGAGAATCACAGCTGGAGTTCCCGGGCGATTTTATTAAATTGATCCGAGATGAGTATTCCAAATGGCCCTTAATTGCGTTAAGGAAACAAGCCAGAAGAATTAATTAATTTAATCTGAAGAAACTCAACGCAAGTGCTAAACAATGGAAGGGGTGATGGGAAACTGGAAAGGTATACGCCTGGAAAATAACTGGAATTTCAAACATCATTACCATTCCCCTTGATTCGTTTTGTTAACTTTCGTTTTCGTTTCGTTTGCTATTTTAAGGAATATATAATTTGTTTATGAAGTGGAAACATATTTCACAATTTTACTAATTTGAATACAACACTTGATTCATTAATATATTCTCTTTGCAATTACATTACTTTATTAAATTCATCTCCACCAACATAAACTCACCCGCCGCATAATTTCCATAATTTCAAATATCTTTAATTCTACATAATATAAATAATTTGTTCTTGTTTCTTCAATCGTGATACATAAGTATGTAATTCTACTGGTTTCATTGACAGAATATTCTACTTACTTTGAAAATATACAAAGGAAAATTATACACTATATTTTTATCTTATATTACATACAAGAGAGATGTTATACGTATTGATTAGATTTGAAGAAAAATTCATCAACAGTAAGTAGTAGAGTATTTGAAGATCTATTAGGGTTTTTGAGCATATAAGAGTAAATTACATTGGTATCAAAAAGATGTAGAATAATATTATGTACATACAATCTTTATTTGAAACATTTTTCTATATGTTATCATCAGATTCAAAATCAGAATTTTTTTTATATCAGCCAATACCTTTGAGCCATATGGAATGTTTATATTAATGATATTTGTTAATTTGATAAAATTTCAATTTTAAATATTCTTAAAAATAACATAATTTAAGATACAAAACAATGAGTACAACAGTTTTTTCTTTGTAAGATCAGAGTAATATTTTAAAAGTTATACTAAAAGTCTTAATTGGGTCAAATGATATGTTATGGACTTAAATTTTATTGCTGATAATTTTTTTTATCATATCTCCATCAATAAATCCTTTTCTACACTTCCAATTTTTATACAGAATGATCTGTAATCATAACAGTGTCTAAAATTGCGAGTTATACTGTCGCTCCTCGCAGAACAAACATACTATTATTCCTATTATTTAGTTCTATTTAAAATACTTAAAATAATAAAATGGGGGCGGAATTTTTATATAAGGATAAAGTGACAGTTTATCTGAGCTACGAATTACAATTATTTGTATAACTCAAGATATATAATTGTGTATAAGTACGTGGAATTGTATTGATTGTTGGCAGGGCATAAAAATAGAAAATCAATACACTGCGTAACATTGCGACCCCAAATAAATTATTGAGAAAAATTTCTGCCCTTTGACATTTCCGGGTAGATGGCACATTTCAGATTTCACATCCCAATTTCATTTGTATAATATACCATTCCTCTAAGTTATTTCCACAATATATTTCCGTGCGACCCCATCTGCCAAAATATCGAAAGGTAGATTAAGAATATACATTCAATCGAATGCCATTTGCTAAGAGGCCAAAAACATCCCAGGAGGCTACGGATACAAACAAAATATCACCATGGACAGAACACGCGAACGACGGAGAGAGGGATTTCCGCGATAGAGCAGTCAATAGTGATATATGCGGGCTGCACGTGGTTCTTTCTTCCAGTGATGCTCAAAGCTTTTGCGACGGTGTGTTGATAAGTTCTTAGCCTAACATAGAAAACATTACTGTAATTCAAAACTAATGTTTATTTATTCAATGCATTCTCCTTTTAGCTTTACACATTTAGCACAGCGATCATAAAGTAGTTCTAAGCCTTTCAAAACAAATTCTTTGGTTTGGTCTGCAAACCACTCTTCCACAGCACGTATTACTGCTACATTCGATGAGAATTTCTTGCCTTTTAAATGATTTTCTTTTAGTTCTGGAAACAGGTAATAGTCTGATGGAGCTAAGTCTAGACAATAAGGGAGATGGTCTATCAATTCAAACCCAATTTCATCAATTTTCTGTATCGCAATCAAGGACTTGTGAGCAGGAGCATTGCCTTTCAAGAAAAGCACACCTTTGTACAGTTTTCCACGGCATTTCCCCACAATTTCTTCTCGAAGCCCCGTTAATATTGTAGAGTAATACGCGCCTCATACAGTTTTACCCTGTTCTAAGTAGTCCAACATAATTATTCCGTCCTTATCCTAAAAAATTAACACGAAGACATTTCCTACAGATTTTTAAACACGAAATTTCTTTGGGCAGGGGGGGTCCAGCGTGTTTCCATTCTTTTGATTGTTCTTTTGTTTCTGGTTGGTAATGATGGATCCATGTTTCATCCATCGTTTTAATACAATCTAAAATATTCGAAGAATCTTCTTTAAAAACGCGGAAAAGTTACTTGAAAGTTGTCAATCTGAGACGTTTTTGATCAGCATTCAAGCATTTGGAAATCCATTTGGCAGATAATTTTCTCATGCCTAGATCATGATGTACGATATGAAAGATACGTTCGTAGGAAATAATTAAAGTTTCTGCTATATATTCGAGTCCAATTCGTCGATCGTCCAAAATCATGTCATGCATGAATTCAACATTTCAAAAGTGGACACAGAAAGTAGAACAAACGTAAAATTATAGAACTACTCTTCATTTCAGTCATGTAGTCAGGAAAATAGCCAATACGCTTTTGGAAGCACTGCAAGGACCGTTGTTGACGGTGCTGCCATCGAACCAAACTTGAAAAACTGGTGCAGACTTCCAGGTGCCAGAAAGAGGGCGCATTAATCTAGCAGGAGAAAGAGCGAGAGGAGAAACTCTGCTCTCCATCAATCCGAATCGAGAGTGGAACACATATTTTCCTTCAAAACTTTTTCGCGATTTTGTTATCGACGATCAAAACACAAATAGAAAAAGTGAATCTGTATGATTAATTCGATAGAAAAAACAAAGAATTAAAAGCATGTAGTCTTGTAATATGTATTGCTAAGTAATAATTTCATCGGCACACCGCAACCATCCGCGTTTTCCGTAAGTTGGAAAAGAGATTGGAAGTTACGAAGAGCTTTTTCCTTCCCATTTCCCGCTTTCAGTCCAACAGATAGGCAATAACTCATCCTCAAGCGCCCCTCCTGCCTCCCCCCTCTCCCTCGCCGCGCAGGACGACTCTGACCGCTTCGCTCGACCGCCAAAAGGAAGACCGATTCAGCGCTTACACACTGATAGGGATGTATGTATGTGAGGCTGTAATACTGTGTCATGTTGGTGTTGCTAGGTGACAAGAAACAAGACTTGTTTTATTCGCACATCTACATCTATTATTTTTGCACTTTACCCTCGGCAACAGCACTTCGAATCAATACAGCACTTTCTTGTACACATGAAATAGTTATTTGTGTCATTAGGTAGTCCAGGATCTGCACTTTTGCGAGTGCGAATACATTTTTACAGCCGGGCCGAAGGCAAGGCAAATGTTGATTTTGTTGTAAATTTATTTAATGAAGTTACTGATTTATTTGTCAAATAGGATAATGGGAAGTTTTTATGATGGTAACTTTAGATTATTCATAAACAAGGATACCAGGAATGAATAGCTCATATATTTAGTTGATATTTATTTATTGGTTGTACACTGCAACTGAAAATTTAATTATAATTACTTCCATTTGAGCTTACAATTAACAATGCAGCTTTAGAAATGATGGAAATCTGTAACCTCCAAACATCCAAACACTGAACAAAGTCAATGCACAAAATTGACAGCCAATTGTCGTCAACCTTAATCTTTCAAAAGTCCCTAGATTTTGCTTATCTAGGCCAGAAACCAAGCAGTTTCAGGACGATTTTGATATTTGCAGAAGTAGTGGTTTTGGACGTGGACACAAAAAATTTTTTTAATTACTACTTGTAATTCTTCGTCAAGAATACAAGTAGACAACATAATCGGGTAAAAACAGTAACTACGAGTAAATAACAACTAATTATGGCTTATAAAACAGAGGAATACATGGTTTATTGTAGCATTCATTTTGATTCTTTGGAGGTTTCTGTAGCTTCTCTTATAAATCTGATCGATTTTGCTATAATATTATCACGATAATATCAACATTGTCCAAAATACATAGAGAATGATAACTATCGTTATTAAATTCAGCCGAACAATCTCAAAATTATCCATTAATGGATGGTGAATAATACACGCTAATTTATAAATAGAATTTATGAGTGTGTTTTCTAAAAGATATTAGAGAAAAGTGACCAAATATGGAATAGGATCCTAATATGGAATACCGCCCTTTCTCTAATTGTTATTATTATACGTTTAATTAATTTTTAAAACCTAAGTCTGTTACTAAGTTAAACGAAAATATAATACTGATTATGATTACTAATAAAAGTCTTTAATTTGTGCAATGTTAAATGGCAGTATTCCATATTAAGCTCCTATTCCATATTTGGTTACTTTCCACTACGCTACAATATAAAACTAAAAACAACATGTTGTGCCATTCGCAACAATACTTTCTTAAAAAGATGAAAGTAAACTAAGTTTCCGCCAAAATATGAAGAGAAACTAAAATGTAAAATAATGGCGTGTGTAATGCTACGAAGGATATTGATAATGAAAGGAGAAATGATTACAAAATCCAAGTAAAAGTAAATATTCATATATTATTAGTGAACTTTATCCCTGTATTTTGGATAATGTCAACCTTACCCGGATATTATCGAAAGTATCCGATTTCGGGTATTACCCGTAACAGTTTTATTAGCCACAGCAGATTTCTCTGACCCATTCATGTTGTTATCGTCCTGATAGTCTGTCCGCTGTAAGATTTTACACATTCACAAGGAATTTTGTATTGGAGCTGGAAAATATCCTTCGCACTCTTCAACATACAAGTATGTTGTCATTTGAGATGCTACGGGGTTATTTGTTAAATTCAATGTTTGATTAAGTAATTAAGTTAGTTGTGAAGTGTAAGAATTCTGGCTGGTACTAGGAGTGTATTTTTTCTAATAAAAGATGTACAACATTTCAAAATAAGCTCGCAATGAACACTACAGCTTTCGTAGAAACGTGCTCCGAATCTGAGAAATCCAAACTGCAATATTGTCATTAATAAAATACCTTCCTTCTTCGCACAACATTCATTTCTCCTCTACCCACCTTAAATCATATAAAATACTCTCGAAATGCTGTATCTTGTTAAGTAATAAATGGAAGGAAAAACAAGAATTTCAGCTTTCAGACATTGATTTTTCCAGTTTATCGTATTACCGAATATGTAAAGCTTTGCAAATATACTTGTGGACTGATAGAATTCTCTCTAAAAAATAACTTCGTATATTGAAATTACATTTCCATATCGAAATGAATCACATGTTTCGGAACCGAATATGAGGGAGGCAAACCATAAACGAACTCGTAACAGAACAGGGAACAAATATGTATTTCTCCCGCCAACATCGAAATATATTTTCGACGAATACTTCACTTCGTAAATTGATAATCTGTTAGACTATTTGAATACTAAAAACTGCAGGAATAGGTAACGACGTAGAGATATTTCCAATTATTGTATACAGATATTTGTCGTGAAATCAGTCGGACGCATTTTTCGTTGAAGTTCATGGACATTTTGAGGCAAGTGTTCTTTTCGCAGTACCACATCTGCCCGCTAGATTATCGTAAATGTAGATGTGGGTTATAAGATGATGTTTATCAAACCTGTAGCTTACCATATCTTAAACCGAGTCACATTCGTCAGTTATATAACCGAATTCGAATTCTATACTATTTTGAAAATAGAAGTATGAAAAACTTTATTACTTGCTGTGTTTCAGACAGTATATAGCGGATTAGAAAGAATAAATATTACAGGTACCTATTTAATAAAACGACCAATGTTTAAAGAAAGAAGGGTCAATGTAAATGAACAATATTGTTGGATGATTGTTATGTATGTTAAGTATTTAGGAAACCATAATAAATTTTTTGTTTCGAAGAATATACCGTTGTGAAATACATATGGTTTTCAAGACGAGAATGCACGGAAATTGCCAAAACGTTTTCTTTAATAGAACAGATAGATTTAAATCGAATTTACTTACCATGTGTTTCGCATTCGAACTCATTCGTATGATATTTGTTAAATTAGACATATCCGTAAGAATTAGCTGATATCCCGGTTCGCATAGAGCGGTGTAGGGATAGAGAAAGAGTATATATTGAAGGGAATAATAATTAAAAATGTACGAATTTAAAAGAATGGTTTATTGTACAACAAGCATGGAATGGGACTCATTTCTTACGAGTATGAAAGTTTGTAGCATTAGCCAAAGATGAATGCTGCAAATCATACGAGTATGAAATGGACATTCCGTGCGAGTTGTACATTATACTTTTTCTACGACCACGACATTATTTCCTGCACCTGTACTGAAATTAAATAACCTGTATTGAAATACTCACAAAACATATGCATTTTGCATGATGCTTGCAATGTACATCATTTCCCGAGCAACAACAAACCTACAATGAGCAGATTTCTAAGTGGTCGTAGAAAAATTTTTTTACCGGCTTCAGGAGATTAAACCTATGTTTACAAGCACAAAAGTAGGCAGGGTAAGTATGTCATAACTCTATGCTGTACGGTAATATTACCCATTCTGATCTGTCAAATCAGTCAAGAAAATGAAAATAAAACACAATGATAATATAACGCTATTTATTAATACACACGGAATTAATCTGTTCAGAGCTTCACCTGCTGCGTTCCAAATATTTTCAGGCAATTCAGCATCGCTAAAATCCACTTTTTATTTAGCCATTATGAACACACACATTTGACGTTTAAGAAAAAAAAATTATTTATAAATATTATACAACACAAGTGTAACCATGGTGTTAAATAAAAGCAAACAGACTTACTTGATCACCTTCTAAAATTATGACAGACGATATTCATAAAATAATATTTATTAATCACTTTAACGTCGTCATATTCTGAAACCGGTAAACTATTGAACAAACCACGGATGTTATGAGTCATAACAGGTCTTAGATGTCTTAAAATCCTTGTGCTACGAGCTCGGATTTCAAACTGACATCTGCGGCAGTTATGATACTCCTATCATCGCTAGGAATGTTAATAGCTATTACAGCATATGTCCCGTTATATTATTGCCACTACCCCCTCGCTTATTGGTAGTTATTTAAATGCTATACTGCTGAAAAAGGAAACTTCAACTAATAATAGATGCAGATCCATCTGAAGATAGTTGTATTTCTGGTTCATGTAGCGTGGAACTTACAGTGAGACCCAGACCAGTCCAGCGCAATTGTATTCTTGTATTCCATTTCCAATGGCTAGTGTACGTGTTGTAGTAGTATTGTTGGTAGGCTGGCAGATCCTTCGCACTTCTCGGAAGCTTACGCATCCTTGCGAATCCCTGTCACTTGTAAATCGCCGGCGATGGTCGCCTTCAGCAAATCCCGCTGTTTTCCACGTGACTCTAAAAGGTTGGCCGTCAGCCGCTAATCCTATCACTGGGCGCGTGGCTCCGCGCGCAGCCGAAGGCTTGTGCATAATCTACAGACGATGTGACGCAGAGGCTGCTTGGCCGCCGCGACGCGACGTGACAACGTGGTTTGTTTGTACAGCGATGGCCAAAGCTCGAGGTTTACCTGGTGTTGAGGAAAATGCAAATCCGGATTAACGGGGGAGCTTTGATCAGCGTAATTCGGGACGTCAAAAGTTACGCTCGTCTACTAGAAATTTTGTGGCGTACTTATGGATAATGTTTGGGTGACAGCAACTAATAACTCTTCATAATTATTCGCCATGCTTAAAATACTCTCGCCAGGTCATCAGCACTCCACGGTCTTCCTGACAAATACGTAAATTCATACTTGATCGTATGCTTTCTAACGATACAGCAGGATACACTTCAAAATATTACAAAGCGAAATGTGGGAATGTTAAATATACAATTTTTACATTAAAATATATCTTGAACCTTCCTTGTTACAAATATGTAAGACTTATTAGATACATTTTTCCCAGTTTTGGATTATTGTTATTTATATAATTATTGGTTACACATAGATATAATGTAGTAATTGTGATGTAGTACAAATTTGTCTTTCTTTTTAGGCAACATGTGGAAATGTTATAAACATAATTTGTCCACCAAATATAGCTCTTTTTACAACGATATAAGATTTATTTTAATTTGATTTGTCAGAGTTGAAATAATATTGCTAGTACTGATCAATATGTAGGCCTGTAGAGTATTTCCAAAGAACTACAAATTTGTCCTGAAATTAATAAAATATAATTTGTATATCAAAATATAACTTGAATCTTCCTCTTTCCAACGGTGGATGATTCAACCGATTTTAATTTGTTAGAGTTGATATATCATTGCTTAAGTTATTACAGATGCATACATAAACTTGGGGATTATTTTCAAAGTACTTCAAATTTATCTAACTAAATATGAAAATGTTGTAAAAATAATTTGTACATCAGAACTTTTCTGTCTTCATCGATATAAGGATCAATAGATTTTGATATATCATATTTGAGGTATCGTTGCTGAAATTATTATTATTATAGATGTCTACATTTACATGATTATTTTTTGACGTTTCTTTAAACCAATGAAACGCTTTATTGTATGTCACGTGTCTGCGTTTTAACCAATCCTGTCATTATTATACTCTTGTGATTATTCCCGGCAATATTCTCTGTAGCTTTTTTGTTTTTGTTGTCAGATGTCAGATAATTATCATCAACACAAGTAAAAATGAGCAAAATAGATAGATTTAGTGGCGTGCTTGATGATGAAATCAAAAAATAATCTAATTAAATATAACTCGAAGGTTCGATAAATTAGAAAATAATTCTCCAGTATCTTTCTCAAACTTTCTCAACAAGTTTTCGAAAGATCTGTCAAATTATTTTCAATTTATTCTCACCCTCTTGTTATATTATTACTGACAATTTTTTTCAAATATTTCAATTGTCTATTTTATTTTGGTTACATATGGGAATGTCATGAAAATAATTTTTTGTACATTAATATGTAGCTCGAACCTTCCTATTTACAAAGATGCTTAAGTGCGCATCCTTGATTTTTTATGTCCCAAAAGATGTTAGTGGAGGAGAAACGACAGGGGTTAAGTTAAACATTGCAACTATCGTCCGTAGGGTTGAAACAGAAGACTTCATGAACCAGCTCTTTATCGTAATTCAAATCTGCGCAGTAAAATGCAGAAGTATTGTTGAAGAGTAAAGGCATGTACATTTGACGTTGAAACGTATTTACGCAGAGAAGACAGAGTGCATGAAGAGAATAGCTGTTTGCAGTCATTCGGGCCGGTTGTAAAAAATCCATAAAAGCTGTTATACTTAGCGAAAAAATGAGCGTCTGAATTGAAATAACATTCTCGCCAGCTCGCGGAATTTAATCAATTTAAATTGGATCCAGGCGGCTGGTCCCGGTCTCCAGGATATTATTTTTCCAGCGGCCTGGAAACTCGTATATATCAAATAACACAATTATGTAAATGGCGTTTCATAGCTTATAATCTGACACATTTAATGCAGATATCTCTCATGCTGGCAGAGCTGGCTGTACGCTGCTGCCGCCCGTGGCCGCTGATGAAGTGACGCTACGTGCGAATGGCGAGAGGGTGGGAATTGGGGTTACTTACCCCCGGCACAAACGCACCCTGCCACTTTTTGTCGAGATTTTGTTTTGGTCGTGCTACTTTCCACCAAAAATACATTCACTCAAAACATTGTTCTACATCTTTTTGAACACATTGAAATTGATCTATCTTATTTAATTACTTAGATATGCTCAAAATACCTCATAGACCTTTGAACAAATTACCACTTCCGGTTGAAGAATTACTCCCAAGTCGCAACATGAACATCTAAAATTAATTTTTTTGCGAAGATGTGAAACAGACTGATTGCTTTGGTCATATGTTGCCTCATAAATGCACGATTATGATTTTATGTAAACATCACAAACGACCATGCTCTTCAGTGGGATTCGAATCCACGATCACATCCTTTTCTGAGGTTATATACCTCGTTTTCGGTGGTGTGAAAACGGCACGCAGTTTTCGCAAAGCGGTCACCCATCCAACTACTGACCGCGGGCAGTGGTGCTTAACTTGCGTTATCGATTGAGCCGGTTTCAACGCTATCTGCCATGGCCGTTGTCAATTTATTTATTTGCAATATACCGTGTGTCTGTCTTAAAGGTGTACAGGAGATTAACATGGGAAATCAGTTTTTGGCGTCCTGTTGCTCGGACAACAATGATTGCAGTATCAATCGAAAGATATTTTTCTGAATTAAACTATGTAAAATACAATAATTTAGTAGCAGTTTGGTTTCGTAAATTTATTTTTAAACTTCAAATAAATAGCTTCAAAGAAATCAAAACAAAACAGTCATAGGTGACTATATATTATTTTCGATGGAAATTAAATAAATCGGAGAATTAATTTACTGAGGCAAATTACTACTAAATTGCAATGTATTTTACATCGTTTGATTCAGGAAAATGATATCTTTCGATTGGTACTACAATCTTTGTTGTCCGGTAGAGCACCGAGTAAAAACGCAAAAATCTGATTTCATATGTTATTCTCCTATGTACACTTTTAAGACAGACACCCAGTATATTCTTAGCAAAAGAGTTGTCTCTCGACTGAATTTTAAATAAAACACAATTTTTTTAGAGAAGTAGTCAATTTAATAAAATCCAATAATTTACCAACGTTTCGACTGCAGTTCAGTCTTCAGCAAGGTAATAACTAATTATCACCCTGCTGAAGACTAAAGTGCAGTCGAAACATTAGTGAATGATTGGATTTTATTAAATTGACTGCTTCTTCAAAAATTGCGTTTTGTATACTGTTGCATTCTGCAAACAATTATATGTAAAAATGTTAAAACAGCATTCGGATATTTCTTTTACTTTACGAGATATGACAATTTAAACTATTTCAGCAGGAATTATAATAGTTGTGTATCATCGGAGTTTCAGGAACTATAAAATGATGAATTGACAGATTCTAAATTCATTAATGAAAACAATATTTAAATATCACTTATAGTTAATAAGTTACAGCTCGGTAAAAGTCTCTGGAGGAATGAAAATTTCCTGTGAATTATATTTCAAAACACTATAATTTTTCAACTTTCGTTTTATGTGGTGTGGGATGATTCCAAACGTCATCACTGCATAAATAACTTGCAAAATAATCGTAGAGTTGAGTCACAACAAAGATAAAAATTTATGTGGCCAACTTGTGAGTTTTAGGTATACGCATGGCGTTAAATGTATCATTTTGTCAGGCAGTGACTTATTTCATGCAGCCAACATTAATCACACGACTGAACCTAACATATCGCCTGAAACATTTTCATAATTCATTCACGCAACGCTGAAAAAACCGCCGCGACGACCCGACTGTTACGTCATGTGTTTCTTGTTGGGCACACACATTGCGTAAATCGTTTAATCCCATTTAAAATAGCGCGGGTCTGGAGCAGCATCGCGGGGAGATATATGACGATGGGCCCGACCTCACCTGCAGGTCTGCCCCTATTTATTCGGGATGGTTGTACTTTGTGGGACAATCATAGAGAACTTGTCTGTCATTTAAGATAATTCTGAGAAAACTTAATATAATGAGTTATACACCAACAAAAGAAGAAAGGCTATTTTGATTTAGAAATTATGTTTGTAGTGTCCTCACAAATTGGTTAAATATGGAAGACAATACTGTTCCTTCTAGAAACAATTTAGAGTGCGTACACGTCTACTTATGCGTTTGTAACGATAACTCAAGGTCAAACATACGCGTTGAAGAACGAATCCTTTTTTTTTTTAAACAGCAAATTCTATATTCTTCATTTATTTTCATGATCTTTATGGTCCAACAACCTCCATCTTTCAAAATTTCATGGATTTTTTATAGTGACTTGTACATTTCAATGTCAGATGAAGTACATTTCTCAGGCTGGGTTCTTACACTCCCATGAATTTTGTTTTGCAAATTCAAATTTGAATAAATTATTTCTTACAATTATTCTTATCGAAAAACAAAACAATTATTACTGTGTAGTCTTTGAACATTCTAATATTTATATATGTGGATGAAAAGGATAGTTAAAACATTAAACTATAAAAAAATATTAGTTGAAGTCTAGTTGGTGAAAAATTCAGAACTTTAATACTGTGTCTCTCATTCCCATGAACGACTACAGTAATGCAAATAATTCATATATTTATAAATATGGTCATCTATAACATAATAAGTTTATTTTCTATTTGAAATTACAGTTTTTGAGAAACAAATAAAAATATATCAAAAAACACATACTTTAAAAATTATTTTCATGTATAATTTGCAAACAAAATTAGCTTTTTAAAATTTACTACAAAACTTTGGACTTTTATCTACATACATAGGTATAAAACATTATATGTTTCATATATTATAATAATGATATATTGTTTCAAAAAAGTCATGTTCATGTTGAGCTATCTTCAGCCCTCATATGGTTGACTTTAACTCTAGAAAAACTAAATCTAATGACTTTGATATCGTTAAAAATATGAAGGCTAAAGGTATATTTTGATGTACAAATTACGTTTATAACGTTTCCACGTGCAGCCAAAATAAGTGAAACAAAGTTGCAATATTTTGGAATACTTCCATACATATACACAGACGGCATCATGGAAATAGTGAAAATTTTGATCCGCCACAATACCTCCATTAAATAGTGCGAGAAGTAAAAACTATACACTGTGGCACCTCCACCAAAAAGTGCGTAACATAAAATAAACGTGTGCTTTTCCTTGCAGTCTTCCAAGTCCCTCCTTGTCTTCCTGTTTTAATTCCGCGGGCGCGATCCCCCTCCCTTTCCATGATGCTTCCCCCCTTACCGTGATGCCCCACCCCCCTCTTTCCGTGTTGCCCCCGCCCTTTCCGCGCTCGCATTTCCCTTGCATTATGTAAATATCGTAGTTAATTTATATGACATTATTGTTACAATTAGAGGACGGATGAGGCAGCGTCTAGTCTCGGTTTACATGGATATTATACTGGGGTGTTTGTCTCGCCTTGTATAATATGAGAACTTTAATAATGTCGCCATGTTTTGCAGTATTGTTTATGAAAGATGATGGCGGTTTTTTTGTATTTGCACCGTCGTTTATTTGAGACACGCTAGTATAGTTGGCAGCTATTTATTTGCGGGTATCGGTAAACATCAAAATATACCCTGAATCATTGTTTTTCTTATAGCAAATAATTCATCTCATTCCTTTTAATCAATGTTTAAAAATTGGCAGAAGTAATTACTGATACGTAAGTGAATTCAATACTAAAAATTTATCTTCCTTGTTTAAGCAATTTGTGATATTATTATAAACATATTTTATAAAGTGGTAAAATAATGATCGGGGGTACTGTCAAAGATCCTTATTTTCTACAATGAAGATGTTTCGACACCATTTGTGTCTTCTTCAAGGTTAGATGAAAAATTTTAAAACATTCTAGAAGACTCAAGTGGTGTCGAAAAGTCGGCATTGTAGAAAATAAAGATCTTTGACTGTATTCCCGATCATTATTTTGCTACATCTCTTCTCCAGTCGAACACCCATCTCTTCATATTTTATAAACTTGAATGTAGCTTGATCCTTCCTCTTTCTAATGCTGTATCACTCATTATATTGAGCTTACCCAAAATAGAGTTATCGATACATAAGTGATTACAGATACATAAATAAATGTGAGATGTGTTTTTAAATACCTTATTTTGTTTTAATTATTTAAACAAGATGTTAGTACACTGCTAATAAATGTTTTACAAGAATCAAGATATACTCTTGATCTTGTCTTAAAACCAAGACAAAGCCAAGACAAGAAGTATTTTCCATTTCTCAAGACAAGAAAGTATCATCAAGAATCAAGATTTCTTGTGAAGAAATTTTGATACCTTAGTATTAGTTTTTTGTACTACTCATTTATGATTAAAATATAAAAATTTGAATCTATCACTATGATTTTCAAAACAAATATTTTACGGAGATATTTATCTCATTAACTAATATATATTTTAGTTAATTAAATTTTATTATATATTATTTTGTATTCTTGCATTTGGGTACACCGTTTTGAATTCTTTTTGACGCTAATTTTTAAAAAATCTGTTATGTGCTTTGTTATTCGAATAGAGAGAGAAATATTATTATGGAATAAAATTGATTCCGATTCTCGGCTATTGAAAGAAGGAGGATCAAGTTAAATTTAGCTAGATTCTGTTAGATTGGATTCATGAATACTGAGTAAATCTGAATTATATTTCTTTTAACACTCATTGTCTTAAATAAAAAGCATAGAACATCGAAGTGCAACGCGAAGGGACCAACATTTAAGAAACATTTAACTAAAAGGGAAGGGCTTGGGCAGACGCTAATGCTACGTTCTTGAGCGTTCGGATTGGATAAAGCAAGATAAGCAATACGTTCCCAAGAAATGAGCAAGACAAGAAACTTTAAATTTCTTGTCTTGAAAATCAAGCCCAATACAAGAAATGGTCATCAAGACAAGGTTTTTGTCTTAATGAAACACTACTGCCAATGTAATTTATACATGAAAATGTACCTTGAATATTCTTCTATTTAATCATAATAATTTCATTTCGTGCCTCTAGAGAGGAATTATGATTGCTTAAGTAATTACAGACACTCAAATAAACATGAGAAGTATTTTGTAAGTACTGAATTTTTTTTTCCACTATTTTTGTAAGATACGAGAAAACAGCAAACCTAAATTATACCCCAAAATGTGCCTGGAGTCTTCTTCTTTCTAACAATATAAGAAACGTTGCATTAGCTTCACCCGAAGTTGAGTTATCAATGCTTAAATGATGCTATGTCACAAGAAGAGCGCTGTAATTCGAATGTAACGAATTCAGAAGTTTAAATTTATCGCTCATAAAAATTGCGCTAAAATATCTGGTGAAGCAACAAGAGAATACAAACTACACTTTAAAATTTTATAATCTGAGTCGTTTTTAATAGTGAACCAGAATACAGAACAAGTATATGTTAAAAAGAAAACTGTGCTGCTCTCGGATAACTTCGTAAAGTTATGCCTAATTAAAAACATATTTAAATATCGTACTTGTTTCATTGTAGCAGTATGCGCTGCTTAAATATGGATGCAATTAAGAAAATTAATATTCCACGTTGCTTTTATTCACGATCTGCGCAAGGGTTGGCTGGCGTAGTATTATAATAATTTTAATTTGGTTTTTTTCCTCCTCGCAGTAATTTTGCGGCTTGTATTGTTGGTGTCGGGTGTTGTTTCCGCGGTGGACAACATAATGAGATACGTGTGGGATATGACAAGCGGACGGACGTTCCATGTGAATTTTTTCCTTAATATTAGCGGGCTGTTTTCACACAAACAACAGCGTTTCCAAAGTATTTTTAGATTAAAGTAATAGCTTTTACATATTAAATATAATTTTAACCTTCCTCTGTTTCAAAATGTATGATATATTTATTTCAGTTTCCTCAGAGATATGTTATGCTTCTATGAAACGTTTTTGAGTTTTATTGTTATTTATACACGGATTAAAATAGTATATTGTACAACGAGCATAGAATGGTACTCATTTCCTACGACTATGAAAGTTTGTAGCATGAGCCGAAGTATGAAATGGACATTCCATGCGAGTTGTACACTATACTTTTTCTACCACGATATTATTTTAAAATTAATTTAATTTTGATAATAAATTTGTCTCGCTTTCACCATTCCAATATTTGACAATTCTAAATAAGTATCCTTGCAATGGTACCTGTACTTAAATGAGCTGATATGTATTGAAATACTCACAAAACAAATTCATTTCGCACAATGCTTACAATGTACCTCATATTCCTAGCAACAACAAACATACAATGAGCAGATTTCTCAGTGGTCGTAGAAAAAAAAATTATATAGTTCAAGCTTCATTCTTATGTTTAACTTATGCTTTTACATAAAAATATAATAAGTATAAAATATATGTTTCTGTTATTTGTTTATTCTCATAACAACTATTATTATTGAAATACAGAAGGCCCCAGATATAACTTAATCCATGGGTGAAACACGTAAAAATTAGGAACAAGTGAATTTGAACATATGTCCGTAAATTCCTCATTTTTAAATTCAACTAACTAATACTAAATATAAATGACGGTCATTCAATATTAATTTTAATTTTTAATATTTTATTTAATTCTCCTTTCTTAAACTGGTGGAATTCAATTAACCAGCATAAAAAAATCATTGGCGATCATCCATAATTAATCTTTGACATTTGAGTTCAAGTCTTTTCCTTGAGACAGCATCAGATTTCACATACGAAATAAATTCAATTTATTATTTTGTGTCAATTCCGCTTCCGGTTTTGCAATCAAATCAGTTATCAGATTTTTATAAAACATATATTTATGAAGTTTTGTTGCTGTATCTTTTCTCTTATATACGGACACAAATCTATCCATCCATACAGAGGTCATTGAGAAAATGGTTAACACGGAATCAAGGATCTCAAAACATGCATTCCCTGAAAATTTCGCAATCTACTTTTTCATTAAAAATTAAATTTGGGAAGGATGAGCAGGCTGATTGTAATTGATTTACTAATCTTTTTGACTATCAATTTCGACTTATTTATTTGGTCATCATCAGGTCACCAGCTGGAAAATACAAAATGTATACAATATGCTATAATAAATATATGTGTTTAGGACCTGATGATGGCCAAATAAATAAGTCGAAATCGATAGTCAAAAAGATTAGTAAATCAATTACAATCTGCCTGCTCATCATTCCCAAATTTTATTTTTAAGAATACAGACTGAAATAGAGCATTTTATTAATAAAACTACTTTTTCATTATTGTTATACTTCTCTTTGCTATGTTTAAGAAAGTAAAAAAGATAAATTTTGTTGTATTTTGAAAATATACCTCATGTCAAATGAATACATATTTATCGTGAGTTTCAACTGAGTTTCAACATTTACTTCCCTTTCATTAATATATTACTATTGAATATCAGTTATACTTAGTAGTGTTCCAAATAAAATGTAACATAATTTGGCAGCGATAATTTAGAGATAATTATTAATGGAATAATTCGAATGATTACTTGGTACAAATATTTTGGAAGAGGATATATTATGATGACAAGTTCATCTAACAATAACAACCTATATTGCATCTTAGCTGAAACTTATGGAATCACTTAAGCAACGGTAACTTAAGTATGGGTGAACCAAATCAAATGGGCAAAATCATTGGAAAGAGAAAGGTTCAGACTGCATTTTGTTGTATAATTGATATTCTCAAGGACCTTACATTGCACCTGAAGAGTGAATAAGGTGTATTTCTGCCCGTGTCCGGTTGGCAAATAAATATTTTCGCCCCATTTTTATTTACTGTAAGCTCCGAAAGTAAACTTGTCGAAAATTTAAAATAAATCTCCAAAGTTTTACGCAACAAAAACAAAACCATCCATCGTAAAATTTCACAAGTAATTAACCATTCAGTCCGTACAGTGGACAGAGACTGCAGATCGAAAGTTTAAAAATATTTCAGAGTTAAGCAGATTTATAACTCGATACAGCGTAGTGCGCGACGTTCTGCTTATTTCGCATGACGACCGAGGTAAACACGAATGGCATCGCTTGGGTTCCCTCTATTGAGATGCAGACTCGCGATTTTGAGAACTTTACAAGAGTGACAGTTAGTGGATATCGCGTTTTATTCTTCCCTGTTTTTACTTCTTTTTATACAGCATAACTGAAATAACTTTCTTTTGTTGCAGGATTCGGGTTTGTCACATTTCAAAGCGAAGATGTAGTAGATAAAGTTTGTGAAATCCACTTTCACGAAATAAACAATAAAATGGTAAGTTTTTGATTCTTCTTTCCTCACATATTATGTTTCCCTGTAATTCTAACAGCGGTTTTGCTTTCTTTTGCAACTCCATTCAAACCTTTCGCACACAATGTAACTCTTTCATTCATCGGAACAATTCTTGAGAACTTGGAACTGTAATTATTTATTCGGTAAGCTGAGGATATAAAATGCATTTTTTTAAAAAAAGTCATAACAATTAAGAAACTATATAAGATTATTTACTTAGCAATTACAAATATTTACAACAAAAGTTTGGTAAATTTTTAGAAAATGCATCCTACATCCTCGCAATTACTTTATTTCTATAGTCTACAGCAGTTATATCTCGTTTATGGTTCTTCATCCACACTCAACATTCAGAACCATACTTCAATAAATCCGCTAATATCCTAGATATGTTCAAATTTCGTACAAAAGTATCCAGATCACCCAATGTAGATACCCGCCTTTAAATCTCCCGGTCAATACTTCCATCCCTCGAAAACATAATGCCCAATGTAGGATCTATAACACTCAATCGAGCATCTCTAGATACATTCACGTTTCGAGCAAATGTACCCAGAGCCAAATATTTTGCACCCTGCAGACACCCGCCAGTCAATCACCCGGTCAATACTTCCATCCCTTGAAAACATATTATCCATTACTCGAGAATCTATAACACTCAATCCAACATATCTAGATACATTCTCCTTTCGAGCAAATATATCCAGAGCACCCAATATTTTGCACCCTGCAGGCACCCGCTTTTCAATCTCCCGGTCAATACTTCCATCCCTCGAAAACATATTATGTCACTGTAGGATCTATAACACTCAATCAGAATATCTAGATACATTCACTTTTCGAACAAATGTACATAGAATACCCAATATTTTGGACCTTATAAACACCCGCCTTTCAATCTTCCGGTTAATACGTCCATTCCTGGAAAACCTACTACTCATATAAACATTATAGTCAGTGATGATGATAAAATTACTTGACTGGCAATTAAGGTAAAAGAAGAAAACTGCTGGAGTTCAATCAGAAAATATTTATTCGGTTTCGAGATTTAAAAATATAAATACTTTGACTACTCACTTCTTGAGGATGACCCAGGAGGGGCTCGAAACCAGTTGAGGTTGAGTAAAATAAATATTTTCTGACTAAACTCCAGCAGTTTTCTTCTTTTACACTGTAATCATTCACTAAATAATTCTTCTCAAACAGCAACACTTTAGATTTATCAATATTCAATTACAGATTCAAACCTTTTCCTACTTCATGTATGCTCACAATCATTCTTGTCAATTGCTCCTCAGTTTCACCCAATACTACATCTTCCGTACTACCATGCCATTATAACACTCAATCAAGCATCTCTAGATACATTCACGTTTCGAGCAAGTGTACCCAAAGCATCTAATACCTTAATCATACATGTTAAACATCTTTCTCGGTAGGGTTTAGGTCGAAAGCTTCTTTTTCAGGAGGTAACGAATAACATGCAGAATCAAAAGAAAAGTATCAATTACAGAACTGTCTTTCTGTTGGGGCTAGAAGTAAAAGGCATGGCGTAATGTTGTATTGTTAGCATTTGGAGCAATTTGAATGAAACAATAACTCTTTTCGGTTGCAAGAGGCTGCGATATAATGATTTCAATTTGCGGATCTTTGTATTATCCTCCATAGTGTAGTTTGGAACAGTTGGCTCTGGCTGGCGCCAACAAAGACATGAAATTAACGCAATGAATTACCTCGGCGGCATTTGTTTTTCCTGGCCGTGTTTAATTGACAGTGTGTATTGTTATCACGGCGTTGTTGATTGTCTGTTTGAAATAATTCACAGCGGGGGCCGTTGGCAGGGTGGGTGGCATCGATGGATGTTTGTGCAGATTCCAGGGGCGGGATTGTCGGCCCGGCTACCTGCTCATTGTCACTGTGGCATTCTCGGCATTGTTTCCAGTTATCGCGTTACGCTTGAGCCGATTATAATGCTCCCCGACATAGTTCATTGTCGAAGCGTACATTGGCGTCAAGGCCTACTATTTGCCATTTAGAAATACTCGATACCGAATAACTGAGCAGTTACTGTCACACTACCGACGAACTCGCGGGCTCTCGGGATATTCCCTACACTGCCCTGACAAACGTTCGCAAACTTTTTATCTCAACTCCCGACCTATGCCGAGAGTAGGATCTCATAACCCAAGGAGCTATTTACCCCATTACCACGTAGTCAAATAGTTTATGAAATCATTAGGGAACTTACTGTAATAAAAAATAAATAATGCACCACTTCAGAGAGCCTCTCACCATTCGAGAATTTAACATTCACAAATTGAAAACAATATTATTAACACCAGATTTTGTTTGCTTCTTTTGACAAAACTGAATTATATGTTTAATAAACTAATTTTAGTTGCTATGGGAACAAACAAGTAACAGAAACTGTAATTATTATTCATTCAATACAGATTCACATACCGATAGAAAAATTTGAAACTTACGGAATATCCTCACTTAAAATTGTAATATTTTTTTATTACATTTCAAAATTTCGATCGGCGATAACTCGACAAATATTAAAGATACAGATTTGCAGTGTTCACCAATCGGTTCAGCTCGTCGAAATACATAAGTATGCAAAGTTTCATAAAAATCGCTTCACGGGATGAAAAGTTAGAGCAAAAAGCCTGTAATTGGCGTTTTTTGTCCAAAATGTCAATAGGTACCCCTTGACGTTTGGGCTGAATTTGGCCATTTTAAGACTTTTTGCTCCAACATTTCAACCGGTTGTCCGAATTTTCTGATATTTTCAGGGTTTATGTATTTCCACGAGCTGAATCGATTGGTGAACACTGCAAGTCTGTATCTTGCATATTTGTCGAGATATCTCCAATCGAAATTTTGAAAAAAAAATTCAAAAAAATTTCAAAATTTTCAAAATTTATTAATTTATTATAAATAGCACGAAAAACACAAAACTGGAGATATTTTTCGATATCTTGTATAGTTTTCCAGTAACAGCCCCTCAAAGTTGCTCTTCGAAAAATATAAAAAATCGTCATATCTCGAAAAATATTAGAGATATGACGATGCGCTCTGCTGTAATGGGTTTCCTGGCGCGAATATTATAAAGAAATGTAATAAAAAAAATTACAATTTTAAGTCATATTTGAAGAAATTTCCGTATTTTGAAAAAATTACAAATCGCCATATTTCGATAAATATAAGACATATTACGATGCGTACTACAGCAATGAGTTTATTCATGTTTACATTATACATAAGTAATAAATTTCAAGTTAAGTTTGAAGGATTATTTAATTTATTTTCTAGTAAACAATTTATTTGTATAAGAAAGTAGTGTGGTGCCCACACTTACATTTGCACCTCTTTCTGAATATGTTTCATTTGAAATGTGTATTTGCTTTCTGCATTAGAAATATTAGAATCAATCTCTTGTATTTTGATTTTCATCTTCGCTCTCGATCATTGAAATATCACACAACCCACTTTGTTTGGCACCCTCATTCCCAAGAACTATAATTATTATGTGTTCCGCAATGGAAACCAGAACTATCTGCTCTGTCATTTTGACTTTTCTCTAAATAAAAACAATTGAAGTGATGATGACATTACGCACGCCTTCTAGATTCCACATTGCAAGAATTCTAAGAAGGAATTGACGCTAGGGTCATTCGTTTGATTCTGAGAATAAAATTCCAGGTCATATTTGATCTCACCTCGTATGTTAGTGGAGGAGAACTATAAAGATATGAGAGTAATGACTCGCCCTATAAACTATATATTAAAAATATGATTGTCCTTATCAAAAGTGATTGTGTTATCAGGGTAGGAAATTTGTTGAAATTTGCGAATCCATATCTGTCCTCATTATAAACGTCTTACGAAGCATTATTGAATTCCTTTCGGTAAAAGATAATCTAACATAATACTTGACTATACTCGAAATGAGAAGAGGGATGAAAAAATGTACGCACAATGCCGGAGCCTCTCATCGTTTTCATTCGCAAGCCGCCTTAGATTAATAACGTTGTCACTTAAAGACGGGGAGGACACATTTCTGCGACAAAGCCACCCAACTTTGCGTTGAAGGAGGACCTATTTCGTCCGCTTCCGTATCGCCCGGAAGCTGCTTCTAACCGGACTTTTTATTACAACAAACCTGTTCAGAAAATAATCAGACATTTTGGATTGCGCACCAATGGAGATACCTATTTAGTGATATGGGGTTGACAGGATTGCATCGGACAGAATCTGCTCTGTAATCACCTGTTCTTGTATTGTTGACATCTCGTTAGTTTTTGGGATATTGTTATTTGAGTGCAACGAGTTTAAGTGTTAATAGCGATTTTTGAAATGCGATTTTCTGGAGCAACGATGCAAAATAAAGTTTTGCGAGAAACTGAGAAAAACTTTCAAAGAGACGCAAAAAAGAGCCCAGAGTTGTGACGAGACAACTCATGTTTCGTACACATCTTATCAGTTTTGTGTCAAAAATTAGATGATTGTCCTTCTTCAGGATCTTTAAGTACTAGACCTGGCTCCTTGCGATTTTTCTTATTTCCGAAACCTACAATTAGTGTTTCACAAGAATCAAGATACACTCTTGACTTGTTTTAATCTTGTCTTGATTTCAAGACAAAACCAAGACAAGAAGTATTTTCCATTTCTTAAGAGAAAACAAAAAGTATCATCAAGAATAAAAATTTCTTGTTAAAAAATCTTAAAAATAACTTTTTCAATTCCGGATTTATGATTAAATTATAAAATTTTAAATCTATGTCTATGATTTTCGAAACAAATATTATCGACACCGTAAGGTAAAAGAGTTAGATTAGGAAGAAGAAGAAGAATATTATTATAAATAAAATAAATTAATATTGTAGTTTCATGTATAATGACAAAAGAAAATTGTATTATATATTATTTAGTTTTATTACATTTGGGTGCATTTTGAAAAATTTTGTTACTTTTTTTATTAGATTGAGAAAGGAGAAATATTATTATAAGATAAAACCGATTTCGATTTTCGGATAGTGGAAGCAGGTGGACCAAGTTCAGTTAGCTAGATTCTGTTAGATCGGTTTCATCATTGGCCGAGTAAATCTAAATTATATTTCTTTCAATATTCATTGTTTAAAAAAAAAGAGCATAGAATATTACAGTGCAACGCGATGCAACCATTTGTAAGAAACAATTAACTTAAAAAGAGGGGCAAGAGCATACACACTATTGAGCGTTCAGATTGGATAAAGCGATGGAGAAAGGGGATTCCCCTAATATATCAAGAAATATCAAGAATTATTGGACAAGACTAGAAATACGTTGCTAAGAAATGAGCAAGATAAGAAACTTTTAATTTCTTGTCATGAAAATCAAGCCCAAGACAAGAAAACACTACCTAAAATTAGTGCTGAAAGGATGCCATTTTCAGACTATTGATAATATTCTAACCTTTCTAAGAGGGTAGAAAATAAAAGAGGGTCCTGTCGAGACTGGGAGTCAGCAGAAATAAAACTTCGATCCGTGGACTAACTTACATGATCTTTATTAAACAATAATCAATGACGAACGTACTCTACAACTTACTGTACTACATTTCTTACTTCCTTACTTTCATATTAACACATATATATTTGTACAAGTCCTAAGTCAGCAAAATAAGTGTCACAAGTAAATAATATTATTGAAACCTCTGACCTACTTAATCATTGCGTGAATTATAATGTGCTGACTTAAGACTTGTTACAATATCAAAGTAGATGCGTCAAACACCTTAAAGGCCATTTCAAATGAAACAATCCAGGACTGCTTTGCGAAATGGAAACACCACTGGAAAAAGTTTATGAATGGCAGAGGGGATTACTTTAAACAGGAGAAGGAACAATAATCTATAAAATTAATATTAAAGTTCAGTTTTTTTTTCTGCACAAACCTCGCAGTTAAAATTGGAGGGGACGAAAGGAAACTGCCCAGTGATATATCTCCGCCTTCCTTCTTCTTCTCCGCCTCTCGCAATCAAGGATACTCGGGCGACTTCAATTATTCTTAGCTCGTTAATAGTCGGCTTTATTAAAATGAAATCGCGCCAAGATTTTTCCTCCTTGCTCTAATGAATCAGGAGCATTTTAACGAACTGTTCTTGTTTATACAGTGACCCGGACATGCATCTTCCGATGCTAATGGCTGCGATGCTTCGAAATTTACTTAATTTGTTTTCTCCGATGGTAAATTAATGCAATTTATGTCTGGTGTTTTTGGAATTAGGTCAATTTGAATATATTTTGCTCCCTGGTGCTTACTTATGGACAGTGATAAATTTTACGGCGAAATTTCACTTTTTATGAGAGCATCTTTCATTTATAATCAAACTGGAGGCATATTATACTCATACAATATTTTGCCGCGAGAAAATACACTTTTACCTGCATTTCCGCCTTATGTTTAATGTAATTTGGTAAATTTTCTTATTATTTTAGAGCTAGGAATCAAGTACAATTATTTACATAGTTTTCCTTCTTTCCCGAATATTCTTAAATGCCTTATTGTTCCTTTTCCTCTTCCGCATAATTTACATCTTCTTTCATTTTTCGAAAACTTTTTTTTCAACATTCATTTAAGATGCACTATGGTACTGATAACGTTTATACTAATTAATATTTTTTATTGTAGTTGGATTCGTCTATTTTTATCTTGCTGTTCTTGTCTCTGTTCCACTGTATTGCCATTCCTGCGTAAATTATCTGTTTGTATTGCTGATTACCCAGTCATTTCATAATCAGCTGACCCTAATGGTTGTAATTCTGTCAATTTGTTTTTATTAAAATGTCTTCTTTGTACCGAGTGTAAAATTGAAATGTGGCGAAAAGGGGTTTCAATACTACATTTTTACCTCCCGCCTACCTCTAGGTAAGGGAGGTATTGTTTTTGGTCAAAAAATTAGGTAGTGAGTTTTCAATGAATAAGCACGTTTTAGGGTCCCTACAATACGATTTTACTATTTTCGCAATGATGTCTGTATGTATGTATGTATGTTTGTATGTATGTATGTATGTATGTATGTGTGTGTGTGTGTGTAGTCTGTGGCAATTTTTTCGTCTCGCATAACTCAAATACTACAATACCAAAAAATACAATTTTGCGAGTTATTGCTTCTTATATTTAAATGAAGAGCTGATTAGATTTTGGATGAAATTGGTCAACCGGAAGTAGCAGTTTACTTGAAGCCCTTAACAGTTTTTCGTGAAAAACACGGTTAAATTTCATTTTTCAACAATTTGTGTTATTTTGAAAGTTGAAGAATATTTAATTTTACATGTGTTTTGATTACACTAATTTTATTAATTCTCATTAGATTTAGAGATAATAAAATATAAAGAAATTAGATTTCACAAATCTTACATTCCTAGTACACCATGGAAACATTTAAAAATTTTCAATTATTTACAGAATGTGACACATGTCATTGTGATTGTGAAGCTATTTTCTTAGTGAAATATATGTCAGAATGTTGATAATATTGTAACACAGCATTTTCTTTATATGTATTAAATAAATATACGAAAGAAAATTAAAATTCCCAAATATAAATAGAAAATATACAAATAAGAAGGTATGTTTCTGTATCATCAAATACTATTTGTATCGTTTAAGAGTAGTATTGGGCGGGAGGTTATGTGCTGGCCACATCAGATTTTTTTTATTGCTATATCTTTTTATTTATTCACTTTACATCAAAAGTGTAAATACAAAAGTTGCTTTTAATTTAAATTCTTTTTGTTAGGTTTCTCCACGTCTTGCTGTTTTTTGTTTAATTTTACCAGTTTTTATTTCCTGCTGCTTTTGAGCTTGGTTTTATTTCTTATAATTATGTTGCTCGGTATATGCCGCGTCTTCTTTTTCCTGCTACTGTTTTATTTGCATCTGATCTCCATATATGTCTAAGTCATTTGAGTCTCTGTTGCTTGATCTTTTTCACTATAAGTTTTCCTTCCACTTGTTCTATTTCACAGTTCATATTTTTTCTGTATTCGTTCTTGGTATTTTAGTTCTTTTATTCTTAAATCTTCATAATTTTTCTTTAGTCTCTTGATCCATCCAATACCTGTTCGCTGTCTCCTTATTCCAGCATCTGAATCTCGTTCTGGTTCTTGCTGCTGTTCTGTTTGCAAGCATAAAACAAGCTTAAGAAAGCAACCACATGAGTGATAGATAGCCTGTTCTCTTGGGGTAAACTGGCGCAGTCGGTCGGATACGAGTAGTAAGAAAGCTGTCATTTGTATCAGTGAGTGAGGAATCTCTCTCGTCCTCGGCCATCCAGTACCTATTCGTCGTCTCCTTATTCCAGCATCTGTATCTCATTCTGGTTCTTGCTGTTGTTGTGTGAAAGTTGTAAGTGAGTGTGATGGTAACCGGGAGTGTTGCGTGTTGTTGCAGGTGGAGTGCAAGAAGGCGCAGCCGAAGGAAGTGATGCTGCCGGCGAACCTGGCCAAGACCCGAGCGGCGGGCCGCGGCACTTACGGTGAGTTGGTGATGGTGAACCCGGGCGGCGCGGGCCCCGTGTCCGGCTCGGCGGCCGCGTACCGCTACGCGCCCTACCCGCTGCCGGTGGCGGCGGCGGCGGCGGCCAGCGTCCCGCAGCCTGCCACGGCCATGCTGCCCATCGCGGTGCACTACGCGCCGGCCGCTGCTGCCGCCGCGCCACCCGCCACGCTCTATGACGTCACGGCCGCGTGCAAGCGGGTGTTCGCCGCCGCCGCGCTGCGCCCCGTGCTGCCCCGACACCACGCCCCCGCTCCCCCACCGCTCACCTATCCCCTCAACGAGTTGCTCGGCGTGCAGGGTCTGGACCTCACCGCCGTCTATCCTGCACTTGGCCTGTGACCCACCGCGGCGCTTTTCGCCGCAAGACATAACCAACAACCGCCACACTAAACACCCACTCAAGTCTGTCCCTAATCAACTTCAAAAACTTAACTGATGGCATCTATTTCCTTCGCTTTAACGGTGTCAACTTTGCATTCTTTCATGACCGCTACAAGTAAGAGCAATAGGGACAGACCGAGTTACAACTAAACTCCGTTTGTCACGTTGCACTATTCTCTTTACAATTTACTGTTACAAAAAAATGTCTCGTGCCGTACATTAAAATAACCTTCAGAAAAAATGTTCATTTTGCTGCTAGTCACACGTGTTTCACAATTTCAAAACATTACACCATAACCGGATGTAATTTTCCTAGGGATTTTACCTGCGACAACTATTTTGATTACCGAAGTTAACTTTCAGAATTGTATTCTTCCTTAGAACTTTTTCTGAAGCAACAGTATACACAACACAGTTATAGATTCTGATTTTGTACTAAAAAATGCAACGTATCAAACGGCGTAAACACTAACACATGCTGAGCTTAACGCACATCCTTTCCTAGTCGATGTCAAACCACTCTCCTGCGCAAAGTATCGAGTTAGTTTCCATGCAGCGCAAAGATTCTCAACAAAATTTAAAGACGTAGCGCTTAGCTGTGTAGTCAATGAGTTTACTCTATTTTTGAAAGACATATACTGTAGCAATATACAACGAATCTAAATGGTTTTACCAGTAGAGTTTCATTGAGATCTTGAGAATTTTTGCCCTATTTTATTTCCCTGACATTTTCGGAATCGTCGCGCTCAGATCCCAGGGATTTTCTGTGATCGTAGTGGTAGTTTAGTTTGTTTCAAGTGACCTCTTTCGATGGATTTTTTCGTACAAAATTCTATAAGACTGGTCTTTTACAAGTAGTTTGGTAGGGTAACCGTAGAACAGCCTAGCCCCAGATGGTAGCCCAGAGATATAATTTTTATACGACTCGGTAGCTCATTATCAAGTCACCCTTGCCCGTGACGTCATAAGCGACCCCATGTACATTGTAATTAGACCATAGATAACAATTGACGATCATGACGATACTGATAATGCTCTTGTAAAGAAAATTTAGTCATAAAAACGTTACTTATTCCAAGATCTATTTACTATTAGAGTTTACTAAATTTTGTTGATTCTTTCGTTCGTAGATGTTGATAACTGTAAAGAAATCTTGGAAGCAAGTAGATATTTTTCCACGAATCAGTCAGGAAGTAGACGAGTTGTGGCATAGTATATTGATAGTTTTCTATAGTATGCATCATCATGAAATTTAAGTGTCTATGCTACTAAATAATCTTCAGTCAGTATTGATGATACATTGATTGGCAATACATGTGATCATTTAGGGCCGTAGGTAGGACAAAATAGAAGCAGAGATATTATATGTACTATTGTTATTGTATATAATAAGCCAGTATGTATTATTGGACTACGTCATATCCGAACGCCCAATTATATTCATGTGACTTACTCTGCAATGTTTGTCCCTTTTATTCATCTTTTGGCAAAATTTAATACCGAAATAAAGTAAAGTGATTCAAGCCCGTTTTACATTAAGACACAATTGCGCACAACTCTTGCGAGAAATTGTATCTTACAAGAAATCTCTGCAATTTTTGTAAAGATATTACGAGTACATTGTAGCACCAGTTGCAGCAACAATTGGGTAATTTTTTCGTGAAATATCAATATATAAAAATTTCTTTAATGGGTATTATATTTCAGAAGTCTTACATTAATTTCGTATGTATTTATTTATTGTAGGTACTATGACATTTCAAAAAACTTTGTATCCACAATGAGTTAAACGAAACAGAACAGTTACGTTGTTTATACGTAGGTATGATTGCATCTGCAACCATAATAGCTGATAAGCCAACTCGTAAAAAAATCATTGGTGGGTGATATTCAACAGTCAAACAGTTAGCATTAATAAGAAGTAACTAGAAATTACCAAATCTGGTATCATAAATTTCATTCAAATTTTGTATTGCACTACACGATTTGTTGCCTGGTACTTTTGCAATCAGCAGTTGCGCGCAATTATTTCTTAACATAAAACAAGCATAAGAAAGCAACCACATGAATGATAGCCTATTCTCTTGGGGTAAACTGGCGCAGTCGGTCGGATATGAGTGGTAAGAAAGCTGTCAGTTGTATCAGTGAATGTGCGTTCGCGAGAGTCGGGGAGAGACCTGGGATCGTTTCCAGGTTCTGGCTTCCGCTGGTTGTTGGCCACTCCCAGATGGGATCTGCGTTGTTGCCAGTGTTGCCTGGTTGCACGGTATTGCACCGGATCCGTGCACTAGCTGCCCCCGTCCCCGCTTTGAGGTGCGAACATCGCGAGATCCAATAAGATCTTTACAGCATACTTTTACTATTTACATCTCGCTTCACACCTAAGAATTCAGAAGGTATATCGTGATGGTTTAGGTGTGAAGTGAATGTATTGTAGACTTAACTAGCATAATTTAGCTTTGATAACTGACATTGTGTATCACATTGACAGCCGCTTAACGGCACAAGGTGTAACAGAGGAGTGACGTAGCTATAGACACTCCTAACTGTTAAAACCAACGCAATATATGTACGTACTATCTATTCGCTGTTTCTAATATAAGAATCTCTATATTAATGTACATGTTAAAATTATTTTGTTAACAGCGGTATTTCTTCATGTGTGGGATATGTCCGCAGGTTATTTATACTCTGTCAAATACTACACAATTTACGTTTTTTGTTGTGTAACTGTAGCATATAGATTACTCTTAAACAGTAGTGTTATATTTTAAGTACGAATTTTTACATAATAGAGATTAGTTTTTGAGGTATTGGTATTCACAGAAAAACAGTGTCCTTTTCAATTTTCGCGGATTACATTACACGGTTTCCTGAGATGATTAGTGTTGCTATAGAAACAGAACTCGTGTGACATAGAGATTAGACTAGTGGTAGTTGATGT
Source organism: Poecilus cupreus (assembly GCA_963942605.1). Taxonomy (NCBI): domain Eukaryota; kingdom Metazoa; phylum Arthropoda; class Insecta; order Coleoptera; family Carabidae; genus Poecilus; species Poecilus cupreus. The sequence goes on from OZ012728.1 coordinate 16,816,721, forward strand.
TTTGCTGTAGGATTAGCTCATGTTAGACTTCATAGAGAAGTGTTTTCATACAGTTATCTCTGCCAGTAGGTGAACTGATCACTATAGACTTGTGCAAGTAGTGTAGACACTTTGTTGGTTACTGCGTTCCCACTAATTCATTTGAGAGAAAAATGCTTCAAAATGAACAAAATATTCTTTCTAGTTTGAAGCGTTTTCTTGTAGTTGGGAACGCAGTAACTCAACACTGATTTCATGGTTCCTGTAACTGTGTCCGCAGTTACTGATGCCACTATACCTTCCTTGTCCCTGCTACGCTTGTCCTATCCTGTCAACGCTTCCTTACCGCATCACTTACATTGATACTAAGAGCGTGCTGTTTTCTGCATTTCTAGATTTTATGTGGTCCTTGGGCGCTCTACCTGACGGTAAGTGAAACTGCAGCGCGTACACTAAAACTCGTGACACATCAAACGAATCTTGAGCTCCGATTTTCAAGTGTCACTGGTTTTGGTCTACGGTACATTTAAGTTCCTTCGAAAGCTCCATCGCGCTTTCTGTCTAATTAGATTTTTTCACAGGCGACGCGTTGCTTTGATTATTAAAACAGAGCCATTGCTTTACATTCTTCTTAATTGGAAAATGTTAATTTGAGATTGAAATTAAAGTTACTTTTGGTAATCCGCCGCTTTTAAGTCCCGGCTTTGAACGCGGGCTTTAGACGCAGTAGCCACGCAGATGCCGATCTAATAGCGCTGTAGTCTTCATTAAGACACACCTATCTCCTCGGGATCTCTCGGATGGTAACATTGACTTTCAAACTGTAGTTGTTGAATTTTACCACCTGGATTAACTTTCTTCGTAGATACTAGATTTATATTAGAATTTTTCATATACTTTTAAAATACTAATTAATGATAACGAAGGTATGGTACTATATTGTAAATAGTTTAGGAAATACATTTTAAAGTTCAAGTTGCGACAACTGGCAAGTTTCACAAGCTCACAAACATTCTTGAAATAAAAGTTGTGTAATTTATTAAAACCCTTAATTATTTCATCAATACATTTTTGAAGTGTGAGCCCTATTTTTAAGTCCAAAAGGTGTAACTGAAAAATATTCAAATAATCCAAAAGGTGTCCTTATGGCAGTTTTAAATGTTGATGCTTCGCCCATTGGAATTTGATTATATCTTATTTAATTCTAATTTGAAATAAATCAAGATTTGTAAAAAAATCTTGAATTTGGGGAATTGGGTAAGGGAAAGAGAAAACACAAATAAATAGTAACCTATGAAACAATTAGCTTTTCAATATAAAACAAATGTTGCTACATATACAATGTTTCGAATTATTTTTTAAAGTTTATCTTCGTCAGGAAAACAAATGAACAACATAAAAAATTAAATAGAAACAATAAATATGGACTACAAATTAAGATTTATACAACAAAGTATGCCATGTAAAAAATGATTTCCCGGCTTTGGTATACAAATAATTATCTTAATTGTTACTCACTTGTAAACACCATTTACCCAAGTCCTCTATTGTCTTTGAAAATGAATCTTTATAAGATAATAATTGACAGCTGTATTGTAAAAATTTTACAAGTTAGTAAGCAAGGTAAACAATGCACGTTGCCACAGTAATACTTACAAGGCTTACGCGAAATCATTTCAAATAATTTTTGACAGAACAGTTGTGTGTAATTGACAGGACTTGGTTCATGGCAGAACTGTGTAAATCATGTGAAAATAACTGAATTAGAATATTTAAAAGAAATGAGAAGGGGAGGTAATAACTTGATAATAAATTTAAATTCTAATGATTCTGCTAGTGATGAAAGTGATGCTTCTGAATAGATACACTGAAAATATTTGTAAACAAACGAAATATTTAAATTCTGACGATGCTAGTAAACAAACATATAACATTTGTAAATGGCATATAATATATAAAACATTGTATCTATTTAATTTTTTGAGTTAGTAACGAATAAATAAATAAATCAAAATATAATATAGGTAAAACGTTAAACTAAATTTGTATTAATTTTTTTGTCTTGATATTCTGTGTTTATTCGGGTACTTACAGTGACTCATCTATTTTAAGCTAAACATGCTAGTAGTAGTAGTGTGGGAATTTCAAATCCAATGCTTGGTTCTACTTGGAGTGACTGACATTGCTCAGGATGAATAGAAAACCACATCCATAAAAGACTTTAAAAGTCATCAATAATTGATCTCTTGTCCTACTATAACAACTTATTTAATTCGAAACGTTGTATTTTACTAAATTTACAGAGCTTTAACCCAAACTCTTGTTGAGAGTTTTCCTAATTCATCAAGCTACTGAAACATTGCCTATTGCCGCAGCTTCTAGTATAAGCTTCCCAAGATAATTTCATTAATGTGTGTCTCGTTATGTTGCAGGTTTCCCCGCCGCCGCGTACGCCGCCTATGCGGCCGGGCGCGGCTACTCGGGCTACCCTAGTTTCGGACTGCCCTACCCCACAGGTAACCACCTCGGCTTACACCACCACGGCCACCACCCGCTGGCCACGCTGCTGCCGTACCCGCTGGAGCACCCGCTCAGCGTGTACGGCGCAGCTGCCTCGGGCGGCGGGCTCCACTCCATGCCCCTGTGAACGTGACGCCCCGCGGGGGCAACCTGCTGCCCCCGCAAACCACCCCCAAGATAACTTACTCACACTTACTGTCGCACGCGGCGGACACTTCACCGCGATACATTAGATTATTTAAAATTCTTTTTAATTCGCGACTAAAATTAACTCGAAGTGCAGAATGAAGAACTATTGAAAATGGTATAGGCAACTGTATTTGTTATACAGGTAACAGGGTGGTAACTGACTCCGACGGTCATTATACCATTTTAGAGAAAATATCTTAATCAGAATCAGTGAAAAAATTTTATTTTACTTCACCATTATTCGCCTAGCTAAACCCTAAAACGGTATAAATTTCTCTGCATATTTAATACGTGCTGGGCGGTAATATTTCCGTGATTACTCATTATTAAAACAGAATAAACTCCACATAACTATTTAACAAATCAATGAAAAATATAATATTAAGAAATGTCAAATTAGAATTACAAACTTAAAATAACAAACAGAATATTCTACAATACTGTTGGTGAATTTAATTATTATTTACCTTTGATAATAATTTACAGACTCTTATGTCAAAATTTTACTTCCAAAACTCTTAAGTCAAACTTAAATTACAAACCTAAAAAGCAAACAAATTATTCTATAATACTATTGGTGAATTTAATTATTATTTATCTTTGATAATAATTTATCGGATTTAATGCAGATCACATGCAGACCACGTCTAAGAACATGTAAAAAATAATGAAAATTATAACCAAATATTTGACATTTGACAGTACTTTTGTTATCACAGCCATCCCCGTCTCAACAGCTAGCTGACGTTTTACAAATACCTAATGCTCTTTATTTATGTTTTTAAGCTATGATTTCGATGCGATATTTTTATTTATGCATTAAATATAAATAATGAATATATCGAATATATCATCACGCCTTTTACCCATAATGGGTGTGGCACTCTGCTTACGCAGATCTCGGTAGGTGATATATTTTTGCGTATGAAATGCGGTTACCAGCCGTCAAGTCATAGCCCCCAAAGTTGTTAGTGGAGGGGGAACCACAGGGGTAAATGTAAATTGGTAACTGTCAGCTGTGGGATTCGAACTGAGGATCTCACGATCCACAGTCCGACACGTTACCACGGAGCTATTTACCCCATATTAAATATAAGTAAAATGAAATTTGTTCACTGACTGATTCAAATGCAAATATTCAATTTCTTCGACTTTTATTTGATAAAATTACTAGGAAAACAGGAAATAACATAAATATTATTTAGCTTGTAAAACACCATCCTGTATATTTCGGTTTTAATGAGGGTAAATTATATTACTTAATTGTAAACATTTTCAAGAGATATTATTGCTCATGATGAGCAAAGAACAAAACATTAGTAATGTCAATTGTTGTGTTTATGGTTTTGAATTATCCTCATATATTTTAAATTTGTTTCAGAAAAAGTTTCTAAATCTTCTATTTTGTTTCCAAAAGATAAAAAATACAACGAAAGCACCATTTCTTTAATCATAAACAAGCAAAATTTATTTTGTTTCACCACCACTGCGGCAATATGCTTGTACTTGCCACTGTATCCAGTTACATGGAAATAAAAATCACGGTACTTTCAGTCGCGAATAGTAAACTCATGCCATGATGAAACAAGTATTGTTACCATTTTGAAAGTGTTGTCTGAAGTGTCCGCCGCCAAGTTAGTCTCTCTAATAACAAGCTAGTCGCTCTCTTCTGCTGTAACGTACGTGTTAAGTAACAGTAACATAGTCGTAATCTAGTCAGTATTTAACCGAAGACTACACGGGTTCCGGTCAAGGTTGCTCCGAACTGCATTGGTTCAGTCTGGTGATAGGTGATACCCTAGGAGAATTGTTTCGGTTACATCTCGGAACGTTAGGGTACAATGAAGTTACACACTTGTAAGTGAAGTTACAGACATGTTGTTTGGACAGCTTAGGTTTGGCAGAAAAATACTTCAAATCAAAGTTGTGTAGAACTTATTCCTGTACAACTTTTGATTGGAGTATTTTATCGTGCAATAATTTATAATAGATATTTATGTTACTAGTGGGGTAGAAGCCACTTTAGCCCACTTGTGATATACAAAATATTATCTACGACTGCTCAATATTTGATATTTTCAAAAGTCTGTTTGGACTATTCACCTCATTTGTTATTTGTCAAATATAAACCAATAAATGTGCAGGATTTTAATTTCACAGCCAATCAAAATATATTATAATGACAATTCAACTCATATATAATAATCCAAACCCCTTTTTTGGACAATACTTTCGTCTTCTTAGACCTGTATCTTTCCGACTTCCTTTTAAAAGTGCTACCGATTGGCTCAAAATCTCATCCGGAATAAAGTAATCAAAATACACGGTTTGTGTTATTAATATCATTTTTTGCATATTTTGTTGTATAAGTTTTTTATAAATAAAACTGCGTTAGGTAATGAGTTCATTACATAACTAGTGTGGAAATACAAGTCAAATAGCTGTAAATGAAATACGTAATAAGTCGTTATCCGAGCAGTCGTAGATAAACTATTTTAGTAGGAGTGTCGTTTCTCCTTTTACCCGTACTGTAATATTTCCAGGATTGATTTTACCTTACGTAAGACAGTATGATAGCGTAGGATCTATAAGTCCTGGTCTGTAACTTGTCCGGCACGATGAGTAAAATCGCCGTCTGACATTAAACCATGCGGTCTCGTCGAAAACTTGGCCCATTCAAACAGTCTGTGCTGTTTGGTAACCCGAAGTCCCCTGCCCTTTGAAGACATGTTAGATTAGAGTTCTTGGAACTTGAACACTTAATATTATTAACTGGTAAAAGTAGTCTAGAGCATAATATAGGTCTAGGGTGTAAGTAACTGTATTTACTATTAGGCATAGTGGGAAACACTTACTTTCTTCAGATCAGTGTACTAATAATGGTAGTTGTTGTATTGTACGCCCTATACACCGATTCCCCCGGAAACTGAATCTTCGACGTAAGGTGAGGTTTCCGGTGTCGAATTAGCTGTGTATTAATCGCTTGTCGTTCTAACATCCTTTAGTTGAACATTTCGCTATTCCAAGTCGCACGTCGACCTGTCTCCGTAAGGAACAGAATTGTCCATTCCGCTGTGGATCTCTTGTTGTTGTTGATTCGTTATTTTTGTATACCTACTTTGAAGAAAACTAAAAGAGTACTCAATAAGGTGTTTAAGATTGTACAAAAAAGCCTATTTATATTACTGCGTTACGCTTGTTCGAAATTGATATAATTTTTCATGGATTTTCTTCAAGGAACACCAATAATGCCTGTCGACTTACCTGTTAATCATATCGTGATACTACTCTAATTTAAAAGGGACTTCTCCACCTTCCCGCGAAGGCAGTCAGAACAGAAGGTGACGAGGTCCCTGGTATAAGTTATACCATACATTAATATTTGTTCGTTGTTTACTTGAACGCTTTTTCGAACGTTCATTCGCCGGTTGTTTTAAGAACACTGACAGTGTCTCCCGTCCTTTGCTCTCTTCCATCCACCTATGCGTTGCTCGTGTTCCGTTGCGTTTGCTGGCCTTCACACATGGACTGAACTGTCTCTTGTATCTCTGATTGGCTCCACGACTTGGTCTTCACTTTACTTTAACCCATTTTAACAACTTACCGTAGATTGGACTAACGAGTTTCCCTTCGGTGACCAGAGTATGAGTTTGTATTTCTTTCTCAGGTATGGTGGGCGTTATTCCAAGTGAGAACCGCGTTCTTCTGGGTGACTATGTTAACGTGAATATGGTAGGACAGTCCTCATGATTTGCAGTCTGTAGTTCGAGCCTTTCAATCCCTTTAATGATACTTCGTACCATCGTATATTCGGGGAATACTCGTTGAGAAGAATCAATACACATATTTAAAAAATATATTTCTTAAGATGAAAAAGCTTTGAGAACTGACAGTAAATTATCAAGACTTTTGGATCAAATTCTGTAAAACATTAATGTACAACGTTTCGAAATATTCTACACGTATAAATCTTTATTAGGAAAACAATTGAATAACATAATCAAGTCAATAGAAGCAGTAACTAAGTAAACAATAAATGATAACTTATAAAACTTTGTTCAATTCGTAGTCTTTATTCCGATTCACTGTAGATTTCTATTGCTTCTCTTATGAGTTTGCTATTGGCTAATCTCGATCTTGCTATAATAGGGTATTCCGATATAATTGAATTTATCCAAAGTAATCACTTTTTATAAAATTTTTATCATAATTCACTAGAAAAACATGCTTAATTATAGGTTTTTATTCATAATTTTTGTTAAAAAATAGCAATTTGTACGCGACCCGAAACGTCCTTGGAAATTGTGACGTTACAAAGCATTTGCTTACGTCATGCTTACGAGTGAAATTTAAAAAAATATATCTCACTTAATTAATTTGTTTTTCCAAAATCGATACTAAAGTACGCGATATTACTACGCTAAGTTAGCCAAAATAGAAGTAGTAGTTAAACTTTACAGACTCTTATGTCAAAATTTTACTTCCTAAACTCTTAAGTCAAACCTGAATTACAAACCTAAAAAGCAAACAAATTATTCTATAATACTATTAGGGAATTTATTTATCAATTACTTTTGACAATATTTATCGGATTTAATGCAGATCACATGCAGAATACGTCTAAGTACATATAAAAAATAATAATAATTGTAACCAAATTTGACATTTTGCAGTCCTTTTGTTATCACAGCCATCCCCGTCTCAACAGCTAGCTGACGTTTTATAAATACATAATGCTATTTATTTATGTTTTTAATTAATAATATAATTTATTTGTATTTCTAGTGACCTAACTAATAAGAAAAAAATTAATTGAAATATGTTGGAATACCCCCATTTTAGTTCAAAATTTATTGAATGTCTTGTTTGACCACATCATATTTCTCTGTTTGGATAAGACGAATATGTGTTCTATTGTATAGTTATCATTCTGTTAGTCTGTCAAATATAACATTTTCCACATTCACATGGAATATTGTACTCTACATTGGAAAATTATCCAAAAGTCTTTATAATATATTTCTATGTACATACAATCAAACTGATGATTCCATATATTTTATTGTAAAAAACTGTAGTTTTGGGCAACTCAAGTTTGTCGAAAATTACAGTAGTCGAGGAAAGACCGATTATAATGTCAAATACTGAGTGCGAATTTCACTCACAGGAGCATGGAGTTCCGATGAAATCCCGGGATTTGAACCCGTTGTTCCGTATGGTCCGATACTAGGCAAACCCATTAGCTCTGTGTACATGTAAAGTGTATTTAAATTTGACGTGCTCTATCTCTCTCATACTACGGTATTGTCACCTTTTCTATCATTGCCTGCTTTGTTCTATCTTTGATGCCCTTATCTTGTCACTGGATCTGGGACGAATCAGAATTTAACAGCACTGACTTGTAAAAATTAACAACTGTAAATGATGAATACGGTGGCAGTTGAAGAGCATCAAAGATTTGAGTGTATTGTCCAGCGATTGCCCGAAGAACTTGAGATACATCCTTCGACATTCGTCCGCTGAAGATGTGCAGACGAATGTCGAAGGAGAACTTCACCGTGTTGTGACTTCCGCAATGCTATTGAGTTGATGAGCAGTCACTGCTACCACTGTAAATGATGTGAATATGAATGCCAAACTCTCTTATTATTAATTAAATTACTCGTAATGATGGATACAAATGTGTGTAAGAGTGCGTGTGTTGACTGTACATTGTAAGTCATATCAGTGTTATATACCTATTCATATGTTATTATAAATTATATCCCTCACAAATATTTGAGACTGCTTGCTTAATGGCAAGTTCGATATTTAAATTGATTATGACCGTTGAAAGCAATATGTAAAAATAAACGAATCTATACCATGTGACTACTAGGTCTTATTTTAGTTTAGTTCTACCCGACTTTATCGCAAAACACATGGTTAGTGAAATATGAACAAAACTGTTTGATCGGAAATAATTGGCAATTTAATTGTGATCCTGGACAAGCGAATGCCATTAGCATTGCTCTCCATGCGTGACATTGCATCACGCGGGTGTTCACGTTTCAAAAGATCACGTGTTGGTCGATAAAGCTTCTAAACTCAAATGCTTTCAATCACATGATGACCGTTGTTTCAAAATTCTAATACTTCTAGATTCTTTATTAGAATTAGATTACTGTTCTATATAGTAAATTTAGCGATTTGTAATTCTTTATTCAGGATTAGAACAGCCTTTTCTTTTCGTTCATTTGATAATAATGTAATTTTGTAATTATTCAGAGAAGATAAGTATATTGTTGTAGAATTATTAGAACGGCTTCCGTCACACTTACCACGTTCATAATCTTATTGGAATTAGAGATGGGTCCGAATCTTTTTACTGTCTCGAATCATTTGATTCAGTAAAGTGATTCGTTTAGAAAGATTCGTTGATCGCATCACATACATTTTGTACAATTAGTCATTTCCTAACAATTCATTCGTTGGGAGCCAATGTTAAGAATTCTATGGTATAGTATAGCTCTTTCTATTCTATAATCCGTGCATTTTCGACTACAATAGCGAAAACCGCTTATGGTGAACTTATAGCAATAGAAAATAGGTTTTATTTACAAGCTCTTTCGATTCGTAAACGCTTACAAGACGATTATATAGAGAACTGACCTGTAAAATTTACAATTCGTACCGATTTTTCTAGTTATACTTGCAAGAACTGTACTTGAATATTTCAATGTCAATAACACAATACATAACGAAGACCCTTGAAAATTTTAAACGGAATTTGTAATGCTATTACCAGATTACTTAGTCCTAATGAAATAGATTAAGGTATTTCTTCATTTTAAGAAAAGTGAGTAAATGTACAGTTCAGGCCATAGTTAAAAGAGGAAGTGTATCGAATAAAAAACAAGAAAATATACTGTCTATGTAAAATGGACAATTTTACAAAAGACGTTGTTACTAGAGCCATTTACGATGGATATTCACAAAATATTGTTCATACAATAAAATCACTCGGGCAAACACTAAACAATGAAATTGAATTCCCATACAGTGATACTTCATTACTAATATGCTTAAAGACGATGGGGTTCACTTATAAAATGTTAGATAATAGGAAGCATTATGGAAGACCCGCGAATTGTAAAAATGAGAACAGAATATGTATGAAAAGTTGTGGAGTATCGAAGACCTGCTTTTAACAAAAAAGATTCTCTATTATACTTAACATTAAATATATAAAAAATAATGTGTTCACGTGAAAAATTATCAGCAAATAGAGTAATACGGCCCACGAGTATCAGCATCCAGTGAAACAGTTTGTTAGTGATCGTCCTTGTTAGGCATTTTTACTAGAAGAATATTTCCACAATAAGTACTTCTCAGGTTAATTCTCTATATAGTCATTGTGTAAACGGTTATGAACCGAAAGAGTTTGTAAGTAAAACATATTGTCTATTGCTATAAATTCACCATAAGCGGTTTTTGCTATTGTAGTCAAATTTATTAACTTGGCTTATACTATACCGAATCGGTGCGCAGTGCGCATTGCGCAAATAACTCGTTCACTGCTGTTTTTGTTAACTGAACGAATCTTTCGTCTTTCATTTGAATCACCCGTATGATTGGTTCATTTTGAACGAATCGTTCGCGAACGACCTATCCCTAGTTGGACTGTTCCTTTCCCGTGGTGAATGTGACGGTGGTTAACAGTGATCTAAAGAGGAAGAACCACTCTTGTAGTGCGTTAAAGTGCAACGTAGGGATCCCTAGCGTGTGTATATAAGCCACGCTCGATCTCGCCTGACGATAAGAAGCTGGACTACTTCGGCATGGGGCGAGTAACTACTTAGCTTAGCTCAGAACTATTAGCAGTCATCTAGAAGTCATGTGGATCAATATTGTGATTTTATCAATCTATATGTACACTTAGAAACGCGAGATCCTTACCGGGAGACTGTTTAACTCTACCTAAACATAACAAAAGTTCTTTGTGGAAGTCTCTCCGTAATGGTTTCGTCATAGACTCGAGCGTAGAACAAACATAGTCCATTTATTATTATGGAAGTGACCGTTGTCGTACGAAATTATTATTATAGTCTACTAGAGCTTAGCTTACAGATATCTGATACTTTGTAACTAAGTCTTAAGTCGTAGATAGACTACCGTATTGTGTAGCACGCCAAAACCCAAAGGATTGTATCAAAACGATTAAACAACCCCAATTACTCCTAGCAAAAATAATAGAAATTAAATATTAAATATTTGTCACTGTTTGCTGCACATGTTCAAGCTAATTTTCAGAGACTTGATTTGCCGTATTTTCTTGTAGAACTTTTTGAGCATTATCACTTGTATTTATTATTTGCTTTAGCAACTTCATCATCGTTGAAAATTCGGGACTATTTTGAATCTTGCTAATACAAAAGTAGAAGATTCTAATAATACACTAATTTTACATATGAAAACTGCTAACGGGATTACCTTTTCTAGTAATTTTATGCTCATAATAGAAATTTTAGCTTTCATTCAAAAAATGATAGTTCAGTATGACAAGGATATACTGTACTTATATAATCCGAACTATACAACATTACAGACATTTCAACTCATATGTCATCTGTCAAAAATGGTCCAATATATTTTGAGGATTTAAAATTATTCACCAATTGAAAAGAATTATTTTGATATTTTTAACTTGTGATTTCATAGACATTTTTTTCGATAATTTTCACTAGTGATCCTGCCGACAATTTTAAACAATTGAATTGTTACACAAAGAAAGAATATATTTGTATTCGTTGAATTGTCCTTCGAATGTCATTCGTGTAACAAGTTATGTAGACAATTTTTGGGGCTGCATCCCTAATGGTTATTACGCTTGAAAATATCAATACCCATTCGCGATACAGCAACAAAAATTGTCGACCTAACTTGCAACATTAATGTTATTATATATGACTGTTTCCCGCATATAAAATAAACCAATCATTTAGTTCAATTTCGTCACTTTTGACCAATCAAAAAAAAAAAAAAAATGCCCATTACATATCCATAACCATGACTGTCATGTGTTAAAAAAAAAAGATAGCTTATTGTATTTTTGTTTACAATTTATAAAAAATTGTAGTTTTTTTGTGTTAGCTTATTTGGGAAATAGTCTGAAGAATTTATATTTCGATGCCATTATTTTGCAGGTAAAACTTATACTCAAGATTTGTGCTTTTAGGTAACATTCCTTCAAAAATGGAATGACAAAATCTTTCTCCTTCGCAACCATCTTTTGAAATACAAATTTTTCCCGAAAAATAGAAAACGTAATGTACAAACTAGAATAACTTTTCCAGTAATCCTATACTGACCACTGAAAGTATTCGAACATAATATACTTACAGCATTTTTTCGCATAAGCATTGACTGGTTATTTTAATTTTAGGGATGCTTAATCGTTTTTTAATGATCATTTGGGTTTTGGTGTGCAACACTATAGACACCAAAGTGTCAACAGTGAAACTAGATTAGTGTACGTCGCAACTTTACAAAGAATTTTGAATTCTTTAAATGTGTATTCAATGAAAACCCCTCTCTAGAAAGATAGTCTAGGTCTAGAGGAGGGTCCTACATATGATTATAGTACTTAAACTGTAGATTTAGTAAGTAGATAGGTACTAAATTGTGTGAGTGTCGTGTGAGTGGTATAATGAATAAGTACTAATAGCGGCAAAATGATAGCAACAGTCGCAGAACTAACTGTCCTAGACGCGTAGACTAGTCTTACTTCTTACTAATATAACCATCATGTGTTGTGCCTAGTCCAGTCGTAGTTCTAGGCAAGGGAACTGCACACTATGTGCAGTCCCCTTGCGCTTAGTGCAGCTAGTGCAGTGTTTAGAACATTAACTTATTTATTACTTATCTGTGTTAGTTCGTCTTGGGACTGCTCCATGAGGATTTCTAAGTAACTGTTCACTGTTTTAAGCGTATACTAGTACGATCTTATGGAGCAGTGTCAAAGCCCCGTCGACTGGAGCGCAGCGGGAGAATTGCGCAGAAGTCCACCTCACTTGTCGCGGTCGGAAATCGCCTCGCGTTTTGATGGATGGTTCGCGGTAATGTCCTACAAACATCCATCATACCTCGACGGTTCGAAGTATCGGATGTACGCCTTTGAATTTTTATTACTGCCTTTGTATTCCATAGTGTTACGTTCTAATTTCCTTTTGGTTTGGTTGAGTACTGGGTGAGGATAGTTGCAAGGATTAGTTTAGATTCATCATCAATTCGAAGGATTTTATGCAAGTCTTTCCACTCACTGAAATGTAATAATACTGGGACACCAACTGATGTTGAAAATGCGAGCTGAGAGAGACAGCCAATAATTGGGCCATCTATATTTGTTATTTAGTCCGTTTAGGAGGAGAGGAATTGCGAAGTTCGGAATTTTATAGTCCAGAAAAAAATATTTTGCTAGCGAGATCTGTGACAAACAACAACGTCTACCTACCGGGTCCGCTAGTATTTAATATAAAACTTAAATAATGCATTAATATAAATGAGTTCAATTAACTATTAATTAATTTTCAAATAATGGACTTTTGTAAAAGATTGTGCAACATGTTTTTGCAACCGTTCTACAAAAAAGGTTGACCACGACATCTGTCTCAGACTCGTTTCTCGCTTTCATGGGGCATATTCTGTAACTTACCTATTAATTTGTAACAACCCGTTAAAAATTGTAACCAATAAAAATACATATTTCATTTGCTCTTTACAATTTTTATTAAATACCGTCTGTTATCATTGGTTAAAATTTTTAACAAGCTATTAAAAATTAACATGTAAGATACAGAATACGACTTATAAGAGCCTTCTGGTCAGTGTTCCAGTATTACTAGATTTTAGTGTTCCCACTATATGATTCCAGTCGCAAATGAATTGGACCAAAGAGACATTCAATTAATTTTTCTTAGTAAAAAATTATTAATTAGGCATTAATTTTAGAGTGATGAGTTAGTGTATTAGTTTTAACAATTATTCTACATTTTTTTATGCATATTCAATTTACAATCATTATTTTTAAAAATAGAATATTATACCTGGTACACGTATATCAATTGGACCAGAAATCGAACACAGAAATAAATGTTTAATTCTTGATCAAAACATCTTCCATTTTTTAAATTATATTTCTAAGGATTAAATAAAATAACTGATATCTCCAGCATATAACTTACCACCTAACAGCTTTAAAGTGGTACAAAAAGAAAAATTTTTGAAATAAAATTTGTAGCTAATATAAATTAATTACTGAGATATGCTCAAAATATCTTATAGGCCTTCAAGTAAACCATCACTTCTAGTTGATAACTTGCAACAAAAATCAACTTGAAATGTAAACTTAAGTTCTAAATATGAAATTTGAAAATTGGTTCCATTATAATCTGACGTAACTTATATTTTTTAATAAGAAAATCTACTCTAACTCATTTATTTGTTGAGATATGCCCATAAAACCTGATAGGCCTTCAAATAAACTACCACTTTCGGCTAATGGTTTACTCCCAAAATCTAATCAGCTCGCAATATGAATACTCAAAATTTAAATTTACAATCTGTTGATGTCAAAATAGTATGCAGGAAATCTTGATCCTCTGACAAACGAAATTCTATAGTATCTGCAAGTCAAAATGGGGTTTCTGGGTATCAATTTGCAAAGAATTTAAGTATTTCTCAAAGAAGGATAAGAAACATACACTTATTCGTCATTCTATGAATAGTTTGTATTTATTACTTTTAACAAAAATTATAATTACTTAATTGAATGTAGCTTTGGTCCAAATCATGTTCGATTGCGTTCATAGATCAGCACCTCTTTCACAATTTGAATACAATAATGACAATCTAATAAAATTGGAGATATGTACCGATTTGTACAAAAGTCCTTCCCCATCATTTGTTATGATTATTATTGAACTACTAAATCTTAGTGAGTAGATAGTACCTCAGTTGAAAATGATGTGTATAAATTCCTCTATTTAGATAGCAGCTATCTTCAGAACTAGTATTTCTTTTTAGTTAACTCTGTAGAACTTAACCGTAGTGGCTTCTCCCGCTGCTGGAACAGTACCGACGTTATTGACCAAATGTCTCGTCTATAATGATGTATTGTGATATGTGTTGCTCAAAACTAATACTGTGTCGTTTCTGTGTTTCTAGTGGACTTAACCAATGGACAACTGACTCCTAACAATAACACTCCACTGTTGACTCAGGCCTTATCAGGTAAAATATCACATTGTAAATATGGAAATGGTTATGCCTTGAAATATGCATGGTACTAATAGATCCTTAGTCTTCCTATGACTACTTCTTGGCCTCATTACCTTGTAAGCGATCTCTCTCGTTTGCAAGGGTTGACACTGAAATATAATAATACTGGAACGCCAATTAAGGTTGGAAATGCGAGCTGAGAAAGACAACCAATCGTTATGTCACCCGTCTTTGTTGTTGATAAGAAAATATAACGAAATTAACATACAATTATTTTCATATAATGGAAATAAGTTTAATTAATTATTTTGCACGAAAGCTAATCAAGAAGTTCCAGCAAAAATTATTTTTATTGGACATTGTCCCCTTCAAAGTAATTTTCATTAGGAAGCTATACGTTTTTCCTACCGCTGTTTTCACTACTAGAAAAACCCTGAAAATTCATCGCCTAGAATACTGTTCAGCTCCTATAGCTATTTTTGTTTAATTTCGACAATTTCACGGTTAGTTATTCGATGGTTTCATCGAACACTCGAACACCCTGGCAACATGATCGTCATCAGTCGAAATTGATAGGCGTTCTGAGCGAGGATTGTCTTCTGACCGTGTCCTACATCTTGAACCACTCATGACATCATGATAGTCTCAGACTTTTATCTCCAGAAACCTTACTAAATTTCTGTTATAGTTTTACCCATTTTCACACAAAAATTGACACAAATGGGTATCATTTCTTTTTATTCAATTGACTAAAGATAAAAAAATCGCCCTCAAGAAAAACTTTTTCACAAAAACGCCAACAAATGTTAGAATATACAATCAACCTTGCGATGTACTATACCACCTCCAATATGGATGATTCCTTTTGAATTCTGTCCTATTTTACTGGCAATTAAAGGGAAGAATAATATTACGTGGCGGTTTGACAAGGATGACCTCAAAAATAATATAATTATACGAGTATAATTATTCTTATTACAAAACCAGAACCAAAACGAAAACTTACATTGAATTTTTAGAAAGAAACGTAATAAAAACAAATATTGTTTTCAAGGTAGTCTTAATATGAACCAACTTAAAGTGCATCGCTCGGGAACAGAAAGTAGTACACCAGGATAAGTGTCCAACCGCTACTCAATATTTTTCCCTTTAGTTGAGAACAAAATAGGATACCTATCAAAAGGAATCATCCATTTTAGAGGTGAGTTAGGAAGAGTTACAACAACTCATGCTGCAACCGTAGCTTTCTCGGAATTTTTTGATTGTCCCTCGTATGTAAATATAACAAAGAAGGTTGTCCGTGTGCCATGCACCTGTATTACTATATGAACGTGACGTTGATGAGGCTGCAGAAGTAGTGTGATGTGGTGTTTGTGGTCGTGAGTTGTGCGAATGGCTGCTGAGTGTAATCCGCTCGTTCCGAAGGCTCTCCGGCAGGCAGCTGGGCGGCCCCGGCCTCGGGCGCCGACGCGTCAACCCCGCACCAACGCCACTTCTCCGTTTCATTTGCAGTGATGAACAACTACCAGGCGGCGGCGGCCGCCGCGCAGGGCTTCGGGCCGCCGGCGTCGCCGCACGCGGCCGCCAGCACGCGCGCCGGCTTCCCGGCCGCCAACTCGCCCGGGCCCACCATCGACATGTACAGCTCCAGCGCCGCCGACACCGTGGCCGGCTACGTGCAGGCCGCCAGCCCGCAGCCCTCCGGCTTCCCCGCCATCGCCGTCAGTCGCGCCCCTCTCAACTACAGCCCTGTAAGTATGCCACTCTACCTTACACAGTCCATGTATCATCACACATCCTAAACTGACGCAGAATGGGGGAACAACAAAAAGGACCTAGTATGTTTCCTCCATAGGTATGATGATATTGTATTTCATTTACCGGACAGATTTCACTGTTAAACCCATTTGGAATACTTTCCTTTCAAACAAAAAATTATACTTGACCAACCAACACACACACAAATATCTTAAAGAATGTTTAAAATTATAAGAACAAAATTAATCAAATGTTTCCTGGTAATGAGCTGGGTATAGGACATCTACAGGCAGATTCACTAAAGGTATTAACGCTAACCCTATTATTTTGTTTCTAAATTAATTAAATTAACTAAATGTGCTAACTTTTATACTATCCAATCTTAACTATAACCTTAGTTAAAATAAATATGTTCTGAGAATGAAATTACAACTATTAATGAAAATGGAGTTAGCGCTAATCCCTTTTGTGAACCTACTTGTAAATTACAATGGGTTAATAAAATTTTCAAATGGTAATTCTTTTGAAATCAAATTGAATCTCTTGGTACAGATCTGACCAAATATTGTATATTGCCTAACCGTACCAGTCGTGAGATTTTGCTTGACTGGTTCTCAATCAAATCTCATAGTGGCCAATCCAAATTAATTTGTTTTCAACTCAGGCATTTTCTGGAGAAGATTTAGGATTATTACCACAAAAATCCTGGAATATTTTTGGGGTCAAAATTTCTCTTATTTCGCAGTGGGTACAATAACACCTTTGGGGCCTATAAGTTATCGCTATGGCTCTCGAAATAAAGCGGGAAGTAATTGTATTCGAATAAAAAACACACTCATAGGTACACTTCTAAAAATGTTTTAGGAATATGAACAATATTTATAATTTGCTTTCTGGTATTGAAGTGAATATAGTACGCGAAAGTAATATGGAAAATCCAACTGGATTGCAACCAAATTTCAAATTCTACATCCGTTGGACATCAGGTTGAATCTCTTGTCTGAAATTTGGTCAAATATCGCCTATCCCCTATTGCAGAAATTATACCCATCGCGGGTTTTTTCTTTCAAATCCTTTAGTGTCCTACTATACATATGCACCGATTAGTTAACTACACACTCACAACGTGGAGAAGGTTTACGATTATATGAACAAAATTAATAAATTGCTCCGCGGCATTGAGCTGGATATAGTACACGAAAGTATTATGGAAAGTGGATTTGAATTGATCAAATTTTCAAATACTAAATTCGTTTGGCATCAGGTTGAATCTCTTGGCATACATTTGATTAAAATTCGCCTATCGTCTATTTTGTACCCATCGCGGGTTTTCCCTTTTATATCGACTAGTGTCCTACTCTACATATTCACTCGATTAGTTGACTACACACTCACATCGTGGAGATGGTTTAGGATGATACAAACACCTTTGTTCCAATTAAATTTGAACAACCAACACACACATATTCTGGAGAAAATTTAAGATTATGTCAACAAAAGTCTTTCGAACCAACATTTCACTTATTTAGAATTGGGTAGAGTAACACCTTTGGAGCCTATAAGTTGGCTTTCGAAGCAAAGCGGGAGGTAATTACGTTTGAAAAACAAACACACACATACATATCTTATAGAAGGTTTTAGGAATATACGGTATGATTTCTAGTATTGAGCTGGATATAGAACACGAAAGGAAACTAAATGGAATCAAAATTTCAAATTTTACATTGGTTTGACATCAGATTAAATCTCTTGTCATAGATTTATTATCCCCTATCGCAGAAATTGTACCCATCGCGGGTTTTTTCTTTTATATCGTCTAGAGTGTCCTATTCGATTATTTGACTACACACTAACATCTTGGAGAAGGTTTAGGATGATGTTTGGGACGTATGAGTAGTGTGGAATATTGGGTGAGGCTGCTAAAGGCACAATGGGTGCGGATGTGCTTGCAGGGCCCCCTGATCCCAGCGGCATTCACCAACGGCTACCACTGAAGAGGCAGAGGCCGGCCCCCCGACGGCGGACGATCGCAGCGCGGACGTAGTGTGTGTGTCCGGCATGTACTCGTACGTACCTTACTTCTAACTTCATACTACATTGTCAGTGTGTTCCGTTAACATGTATCACACGCGGCAGGCAGCCCGTCTCCAGCTACTGTGATTTCACTTCACATCAAACCCTGCACTGTATATTCACGTCATGTAAACTATTATTATTATTACTGATTCATTTACCGATTAATTAATCAATTAATCAATTACCTAATTGTATATTATATAAATTAATACATATATAGGCATATACCTACTACCTAATAAGCTATGATGATGATATATGATATCTACTATACATGATACCTATTTACATGTAAAATAGGTCCGTATACCTGCAGTACATTCGCGGTTTATCCGCGCACTTGTTGTTGTTGTTGTATAATGTTCGATGTTTGGCCCGCGACGTTCGCCCAGAGTTCGTTCGTCGCCGTCGCCTCTTCTGTAGCGCCCTCCTCCCGCTCTTCTCTCAACTATCATTCCCTTTAGACTTCCTTCTGTTACTCTCTGTCACTCCCTATACCCATACCCATTCCCCTATATCAAGTCACTGATCACATCAGAGCAGGCACCGCTAGTTCCATTACGTTAACAATATGAATAAAGCATAAATAATTATAATATTATATAGCTCAACTGTTGACTATATAATATTATAGATATACCTGCGTTCTTACATTTTAATTACATATGATGTATTACAGGGTATCTTATTCGTAATGGGATACATTATCCTCTTTCAATAATCGCGTATAATTAATTATTATTGTATATTAAGGACCAATGCGGCAATGGCATGGAGATGCTGTAGGTAGATCGAAGCAAAGACAGGCGCATCGCATTGCCATCGGTGACGTTGTTTTTACAATTCGTTTCGCTGTATTTTATTTGTCGATATAGTGTTGTTTTTATATTAAATTTTATTTTAGCAAATTCTAGGATATTATTTATATACGATAAGTGCATTGTGAATATAATTATTATATTGTATTACTTGTGAGAACCAAATGTTTGAAAAAGAGCACAGGGATCTGCACCGAGTCTCAAACCGCCAATCGCTCCCCACCACAACTACCCCCCATTCCCCACCAATCTGTAAATACGAACCTCCAGTACTTGTATGTGTAACAAAACACCGAGTATCGCACGAGCCCACTCGATTTGTGTGTAACAAATGAACGACGACGGCGCCATGTTTGTTTGTTTGTTTGTTGGTTGGTTGCTTGTAACCCCACCCCTTGGAAACATCCCCTCCAAGGCGCCGATCGACCCCTGTGTAAATCTCTTGTCATCATTGTTTAGGTGTACCTAGTAGAGACAAAATGATCAATCTAAAGTACTATATTATATAGGTTATAATTATAATATATATTATGATATTGAATAATAACTATATCAATGTTTCCTGTTATTAAGTGAAAATAATTCTATGGGCTCCGTCAAAAGGACTTGGTCGAATCGTCTCACTTAAGGCAGCACCGTTTTTGTTAATTCGAGATGTAAAGTTGTTGACGAAACAACCATTCTTCTGAAGGCATATACCGTCAGTATTTCGTCAGCGTACTAGCTAACTCCAATGTTTTCGTTTTAGTATAATCTGCGAATTTTACATCTCACTTGTTACTTTTATAATTGTTATTATTTTAGGAAAGGGCCGGGGGGTGTTAGCGAAGGGGTATCGTGTCTGGAGCAGCTATTTCGAATAATAATTGTGATAACGTTTCTAAACGAGAAATTTCGAACGGATAGAGTTCTCATTCGATTTCGACAACCTTTTGACTGCGAGCCGAGCGTGAGACCTTATTATATTAAACAAAAGTAATAAAGAAACAAAATCACATGGTTAGTTACATGTATATTACTATAATTTTATTGTATTTTTACGTTATGAATTAATTAATTAATTAATATTAGATTCTGCCAAATGGGCTTGTTAAATTATGATTGTTGCCTGACTGGTTGCAACTGCTTGTCTCCTCAGTACAAATGTTTACCACACACAAAATAAAATTACTTATTCGTATTTAGTAGGAGTTTGACAGGATGCCTGAAGGAATGACGCCCAGGTCGGCGTTGCACGTAGAATGCATGTGCGAATGGATGGTCAAGTTTCGTTTCACTCTATTCTGATAATCGTAGCGGTTTGTCCAATGTTCTTGTCACCGACTGGAGTATATAAAACTAAACACATCAAAACAGTACACACTATTTTAATTATATTTTTGGTATTTTACTTGAGAGCGTGGGTGACAGGATTGTTGGAAACACTTCGTAGAAACATATACGTATAAATTGTGTGGAAGCGCGAATGTCAAAGTCGAACGTCAAAGTGTCAAAATCGTGCGATTTATATGTGAAACATTGTCAATATACTAATGTCAATACAGTGGCTTTACGTTCATGCGTTTGCGTTGTCGCCCACAAATGAGTCAATCCAGAGCAATACGATGATAAAATGAATGCACCGGGGATTATGTAAGGATAGCAGCCTCGGGGCCTTCTTTTTTTATATATTTTGATATCAGAACTATGTTAAAATTATACTGAACGCATGTATATTAAAAGATAGGGATATATTGATGAAATCTACTAATGATTGTGTATAAATATTATTAGCGTATTTAAAAAAGACACCAGCAAGTATAAAAAGCTTTAATCACCCTTCATGATTGATATTTCGTTGTTGTACGCAGCACGCCCTTTTGTGCATTTATCCGTTTTATCCCAGTAATACGATGTTAGGACTACTGCTTGTCCGCTGCTCTCACATCGCAAGAGGAACGAATGCTTAGTAGTCCCTCCCTTTGCGGTGTTGGCGCATCGGTTAGTTAGTGTCGCATTGCTAGCAGGCTAGAGCTACGTCCCTCCCTAACATAAGTGTCGTGTTGACTGAACCGCAGAGCAATAAGCGTCGGTCGGGCCTAGTCCCGGCCCGATTCGGACGAGCATGTCTTCCTGGTTTCCTAATGCCCGATCCTTTCCACGCCTGAAGCCTGGCCCGCCGGACATGACGGTTTTCTTCTTTTTCTAACTGTAGGATTATCACTGCTCTTTTCTAAATTCGTAGCGCTGTTAGTTTCGGTTCGTTTCATATCCTCACTGAGCACTATTTTCAAGGACTTTTCAAGAATACCCGCTGGATAAGATGATAGGCTACTGGTCATGGTCCAATGATGGCCTACTCTCCCACCCTTGTCTGTTTCTGCCTGATTTGTGCTCGATGTGTATAAGTAAGTGTAACATTATTCGTACGTCGGTGGAGTACCTACCAACCCATATCCGTTATCGGTATTAGTACCTCCCAGTTACTATACTCTTTTTTGTAATAGGAGTTTTCATAGTGGAAAATAAACTATATTATATACACATATGGATATGCATAGCATATATACGTACATTAATTCGTTACTAAGGATGCTTCATCATTTCTATGATACGCAATTGTATGTTGATGTATATACCGCTCACAATGTATGGATTTGTTTCGCAGGGCTGGGACTGTTACTCAATGTATAATTTAAATGTGATACCTACTCTATATGTTTATATGTGCTTGACCAGCTCTGGTTGATGTCTTTGCCTTAACTGTCCCTACGGGCCAAAAATCATTCACCCTCAACATTCTTCTATCTTACAACGAATTTTGTCAACAGGTACCGAATCGTATACGTACGTAAACAATAATACTCCTTTAGGTTGCTAGATAGAATATTTTTGGCCCGTGCTGTTCTTCGTTAAATTGCTCCAGCAATGTTATCAACCTTGCAGTGTTGTCACAGCCTCGTCCGCTACAATCTCCAACAAAATTTCTGAAAGATATATGCGAAAACATATCAACGAGGTGTTACAACACTGCAAGCGCGGTTACTTTGTGGAAGCCATAGATGTCTCCCTTTCGTCTGTTGTGTAGCGGTGTTACAAAATTAAGGCGCCAGTATTTGATAGGCCATTTCTTTGTCTAGATGTGCGCTGTAGGAGTTTTTATGAGATCTTTGTTTATCAAAATAAAAATATTTAAAATATAAAAACAAAAAAAATTCTAAACGGAAGATTTATCACGACAATATTAAATATATTTTCAGTTGTATAATTCAAACTTTATATCGTGGGCCTTAATATACACTGAAAATTAAACACGTGCTGTCCAAATTGTATTATGATTATTATGGTTGTTTTCTATCACTGTATGTTTGGTTTTCCCTGTACGGAATGTATGTACGATTTGCGTGAGAGCTCAGAACTGTTTCCACCGTTAGTTACAACCCAGTTACAGTCCCTCGACGACTAACTCTGCTGTTTAGTAGCATGCAGTTCTTTGCGCCGTCCTTTCTAGTTCAGTTTAGTGCAGCAAAATGATAAATTGGTAGACCCCCCCAATGGTTCTGAGCAGTACCACACGCGCTGTCCGTAGGATCCGTGCGAATGCGCATGGCGTAGGTTCCCGACATATTAGACTATCTACCTGACTTGGTCGTACACTCCGCGAACTGATTCCCCAGTCGTGATATAGGAATAGATTCGCTAAGCAATTTATTGTGGATGGTTTGGATGGGGTGCGTTCAGTTCCCGGAGTGTACGGTCTGGTGATGGGTACAGATACAGACATGCGTATTCGTTCCCCGTGCATTTTACTTACTTGAGTGGCCGTGCAGTAGACGACATGTCGTCCCTATCTTGATACTACGTAATAAAGATTTTGTTACTTTCGTAAATACGTATACATTATTATAATTATAAGGTTTCATTTTAAGTGAATTTAAACAAAATGAGTGTACACAATGCTGTATATATTATATAATATACATTATACATATTAACGATATTCTATTTATAGTGAGGAAGTTATTCGGTGGTCCGATGACCCATACCAAATATGTATTAAGCATCCCCGCATTTTTTCCTTCCACCCATGTCCTGTTAGTGGCAGTCCGTGTTCCTTGTATGAGACTAAGTCTCCAGTCATCGCTCTATGATATAAACTGCATACGTGTGTATATGTCGAATATTTCATTTTATTTTGGACTTGGTGGGTGCCAGATTATGCTACGTTTCCTTGATAATGTAGCATACTCTATTGAAGAAAATATTGTGTTGTTATACATGGTATTTAGGACGTAGAAGTAGTTGACAATTTCTTCATCAAAAGGAGAAATTGTTAGGAACCATGTTGTACACTTAAGCAAGGTTTTTTATAATCTCCACCATCAAGTGATGAAGAACATCGTTTAGTATAATGATGGGACGATTGTAAGAAACAGTGTTTAATTGCATAAAGCTGGATTCGAAGATTGCATAGCAAAACATATCATTGGAATACATACAAACAGAATCGATTAGCTGTCACTTTTGTTAATGAAAGATTTAGATTAGTGCATGTATACAATGGACAGAAAATCACTAAAAAATAAAAAGAGAATTAAAATTTTCAAAAATTCACATTTTAATTTGATACTGACAATGACTGCGCAGACGCGGCGGTGTTGTTAACAACGAATACTCATCAAGTTTTGCTGTGCTATGCTATGCTGTTTACCATGCAATCTCTGAATCCAGATTAAGAGTGTTAGGCACCAACCAAGTAGATTTCGTCATTGTAGTAATCCAAGATCCTCCGCACATCCAACCTACCTATGTACTAAGCTCCACCGATACATATAGTACTTTATATGGCCAACCATTTGATGGCTTTTTGCAATAAATAAGCAATAACCATATTCCTTCTGTGGATGCTTTCAATTTGACATTAAGAGAATATTCAATTATTATTATTATTATAAAGAAGAAAAAAAAAAGAAAAAATACAATTTACTGTAAGTACGTACATTAATGATCAAGATTTTACACTAATGATAATAAAGATGGCGATGGTAAATTGCTGCTAATATTGAAGATTGTACAGATAGAGTTTGTAACATATAAGAACAATATACTTATAATCTTGTTTATGATGTAATGGTGTATACCCAGTCTACTGGGGATGTGTTGCGAGCGGCCCGGGCGCGGCATCGGGTCGCCGCTGTCCGTATGTATGTATACACGTTCTATACAATGTACATATAATTATTACAATGGTAAGACAAGGTTCACGACGTGCCGTGTGTATGTGGGAATAAATAATATGGACATTGTTCAAAACATAACGAGATGTTTTATTTCATTGCCTTGTTTGCATCCTGGATGACTCCCGCTTCGTCCGTGCTGTTTACTGCTCGCCAAGGTAAGTAATCACACTCTTTATTACCGCATTAATTTCTTACTGTGCATTTGTTGTCCTGGGTTTAATAAACAGATATGTTTTATAGGTGACACTCAAACATGTGTTGTTTACAAATTGATAGGCGAAGTTTGTTAAACAAATTATGCACTTCTAAATTTATTGGCAATTACTACTATATTTCAGAGTTATTTTAGATACTAGCCTAAATAGAATACTCCTTAATTCTAATCTAGCGCAATTTTCTTAACCAATAATTTAAGAATGTTTTCAAAGGAAAATTTTGTTTAGTCAAAGCCTATATTTGGTAATCTACCATTCACTCAATATAATTGGTATTCTTGAAGAAAAATATTGTATCTAGTCGTATGTTTGGCTACAAGCTTGGGCTGCTAGCCAAAATAGTTAGTTAGTCCTATGCAGAAGCCTATATTATCCTCTACATAGTACTTGTCTTTACTATAAAAACTATGTACAATTTTTCAGCTGTAAAACTGTAGTTACCAAGACAGTTCTTTTATAAGTTAGCCTTAGTTATCCTGTACTATCCCTAACATTCTATTAGTTTTAAGTTTTGGTTGTAGTTTTGATAAATACCTCAAAAACTATTTACACGTTTAGCATAAATATGTGGTAGTAAAACTGTAGTTACTTTGGTAGTTCTTCTAGTAGTTATCTTTAATTATTATCCTATATTCTCTCTATCACAATAGTTAGTTAGTCGTATGCAGGAGCCTATACAGTACTAGTCTTTACTATAAAAACTACGTACAAGTTTCGTACAATTTTTCAACTGTAAATCTGTAGTTACCCAGGTAATTCTTTTAGAAGTTAGTTATTATCCAATGCTATTCCTAACATTCTACTAGTGTTAATTTTGGTTGTAGTTTTCCTAAATACCTCAAAAACTATTTACAATTATTTGGTTGTAAATCTGTAGTTACCTTGGTAGTCCTTTTAGTAGTTAATTTTAGTTACGATATTATCCTATACTATCTCACTTATTTTAAAAGGGTATGGGCGGATAAGCATACAAAATCTTCACCTAGTGATTTTAAAAATCCATATGGCTGATTGATTTCTAATTAAAAATTAAAATTTTCTTGAAAATTTCAGCTTTTAAATCCAAGGAGTAACGACATAATTACAGAAAACGTGTTTTTTATTATTTATTTTATTGTAACTATTCTACTGAATATTTTAACAAGATTTTCTTGTGGTTTTTATCCATCCTTCTTTTTTTTTTAGTTTTTATCTATCCAATATGGTCCCTAATATTTTAGAAATTTTAAGTTTTGGTTGGTACTGTTCCAAATACCTCAAAAATTATTTACAAGTTTAGCACAATAATTGAATTGTAAGACTATAGTGAGATAGCTACTTCTTTTAGTAGTTATTCGTAGTTAGGATCATATATCGTCCCCAATAAGGTTCGTGCAGTTACGTCACCAAAATGGCTACTGGCAGCTGTTTGGTTGGCAAACAAAGTGAATTCTGCTATTGAATGCATCGGCTTGTTTTCGATTTACTACTGTTTATGTGGTGTTTACTAAATTTTATGTTTGTCTTCGTATAGTGATTATTTTTTTACTCTGGAGAAGAATGTCCGGTTAGGTATTTAGAGAAAATATCATTAAGACAATGTAGAACCCCATCAAATAGATAAGAAAAGTGTACAGACTGACATTAAAAATTTTCCCAAAGTGACGTTTATAGACATTACTAATTATTTATGTTTATTATACGCAAAAAAAGATTACACACAGGGAGAATTGCGAGCATAAATAAAAGTCTAGATGCGTATAAATTTTATAAGTGTGGTTAGGTTAATAAAATCCAGGCAATGACATATGGAACCATTCCAATGTATTTTTAAATAGTAGCCATGATATGTAGTTAGTTAGAGTAACTAAAATTTTAAATAAATTAATAACAGTCAATATTACTTGATATTTATTTACCAAGCATTTCAAATAATTGTATAATTTTATTTTCCTAGTGTTAATCACTGCATTATTACATTCTATAATTAATACATTACTGCATTAATGCATAAGCTTGGTTCTTGCATTTTTTCATTTCATTTTCTTTTTTTATTGATATCTGTAACATTTGGTATTCTAAAAAACGACACATTGTCTCTATTTGATCTACTACTGCATCCAACTACGCAGTAAGTTACTAGCATTTCTACTGCAAAGTAATAAATAATTATATACATAAGTAGTATTTCATAGGTACCTTCATTTTTACGTGTAAAAAAATATTCACAAAATTATTATTTTTAATCTAATTCTCTAAATATAAAAATTCGCTTCTGGATGTAAATCACTGCCTGCCTACCAAACAACTGACAGTAGCCATGTTGTGACGTCATCTGCACGAACCTTATATCCTACTAGTTGTACAAGATTTAAATTTGGTTAAATACTTCAAAAACTATCAACAAACTTCATACAATTATTTGGCTGTAAAACTATAGTCCTCCAACTACTTTCTATTAGTAGTTGGGCTTAGTTATAAGCATAGTTTATCCCAGCAACCATTCTGTATAATGTTGTAGTTTCTATGTCTCTAAAAAAACGTGCATAAATTCCGATCAATCTTCCCCAATGATTATTTTCAGGTATGGTAAGTCCAACGTTAACACAGGTCCCACATCTGTCAATCTGTCGAGCCTAACTTCATTAGAACGGTAAGTCCCGATCATTTAATTCATTAAACGTGACGTTTCGCATCTCTTTGTGACGGGGGATAACCGCTTCTCACGGCCGACCGGTTCGCCGATACCGCTTCTGCTTTACCGCTTCAATACGAATCGGACAGTGTTCATGTTTTACTGGGGAAATTCACTGCGATTCAAACGGAAAGAATAGTTTGATCTTTGATATTTAACCGGAAAAGGTTTAAAAACAGTTAGCAGTTAATTTAGTTGCATTTTTATAGATTTTTGTTAAGGCCTTACGAATAGACCATAGCATTTTAGTCGGAAAACTTAATTTTCTAACTTTCAAAATCATCATGTATTCGTGTATTCTTCAAGTTTTTTTACCAAATCCGCAGTTCCGCAAGGCTCTAACTTTGGTCCTTTGCTGTTACTCATTTTTATAAATGACATCACACTGCGATAAATTATTTATTATTCGCCAATAATGCAACTGGTATATTTCCTAGCACACTGCTCTCTGCTACAAGATGATTTGAATAGTCGATTTAATTGGTGTTCTGTTAAAAATCCTCATTTTATTTATTGTAATGTCCTTCACTAGAAATCAGACTTCAATAATATATTATTATTCCAAACAGCTGAAGATCTCGGTGTTAAATTCTAAACTAAAAATTTTGATATTTTGTATCCCCCTTTGAAAGAGCTGCTTAGTTTTTGGTGATAATCCAATAACCGGACAAGACAGTTTGTTTAAAGCCCTATCAAGTTATTGTAAAATATCTCAGTAAATTATAGTAAAATGACAATTTTTGTTATTAGAATAAGATTTCAAATATTATTATTTACAATTATTGTTTGAAACATTTTTCTGTCACTGTCTCCATTAAGGAATTAGAACATGGCAAAGAAAAATTATATTTCTATAACACTGTTTTGGAAACTACGCATTCCACTACTAAAAAATGTATTGGAATAACTATAATTCTATACGCCGCGTATGGAATAAATTTGACGAATCAGAACCGCATATTAGCGCGATATATGAAGTATCTTGATTCAGTTACTATGATTTCGTCTGTTTGTTTTAATTTTATTTATTTGAGTTTGACGTTTTCAACAGTTTTGTATTTGTATTGGCATATCCCACACTCGCAAACCGTAATAAAATTTTTTGCTCGTGTGGAATATGTGCCATTCCATTACTTGTAGAATGCACTATTTCACATTTTCGTTTAAACATGTTAATCTGTGCTTAAAAAAAAAACACTGATGGGAGAATATCATTTTTTGACATGTGTCATAATTGAAGGGTAATTTTTTTTAAGGGATAAGCCTTTCTTGATAGTGGTTGTCCGTGTTCTTGGGTTGTTTGATATTAAATCTATGGCGGGAGGTATTGTGGTGTCCATTTTTTTTATATTTATTATAATTTTTGTATAATTTAAAAATGGTTAGTCGAAAACTATTAAAGTTTTGAATATGGGACTGCTCTAACATCAAGTTTTTTATTTTTCGCATATTTCAAAAACGGTTCGTCGTATAATTTAGAATTTATTTATGTGGGACTCATACAATATCTAATTGTGCATTTCTCTTTTGATTGCAATCGACTGAATACGCGTACAAAACAGTCCACATCAGTTTTTTATGTTTGTCTGGAAGGATGATTTAATTAAAATAATTAAATGCATTATGAGCGTATATTCTGGTGTGACCCCTGTAAACTGATCACCGCTAAACAATGCAGTGATGCAACTGCGCCATTAACACCAGAGGATCATAATAATTTCCTAATATTGTAAATTTTCACCCTGCTGCATGCAGCAGATAACGCATCTACCCTACCATTGAATCGATATGAACTTATCTGGTATTTCCGAGCGAGCGGACACGTGGTAGTGACACGTGTGTCCTCTCCCACCCCTAGTGTTGATAACAACAACATCCGCATGGAGCTGATACCTGACGTCACATCCTGCGATATCTGCTCGTTGGGTATCAGGATGATTTACAAAGTATGCATTGGTGATTTGTGTTTATTGATTGCCCAAATTTTTTAAATATGATTGAAAAAATTGGATGTTTACATGGCTTTATCTCGAGAACTAGCAAAGGTAATTGAAATCGGATGGAAATTTTAAATTCCTCGTAGCTTTCCTGATGTAGCAGTGTATATTTAATAAATATTCGTAGACTTCTTCAAGAGCTCTTTATGTTTGTCAAATTTATTTCATGGTAACTTTATGTTTGAACGCATGTATCTTTCAAATAAAAAGATATAATTGAAATAGAATTTTCCTTTTGGCTTTCTTGATATACTAGTACAGTAAAGCGACAATAATCCAGACGTCTGAAATCATGACGACTTACTGTGCAATACAGTATATTTTCTTTAAATAAAGCATGTAAAATTGTATTAATAATGAATAGTTTCATTTATCCGCTCCTCTTCTCTAAAAATTATAGTGATTTATGACCAATTGCAGCTAATATTTTGCGTTGAAGATACCTAAAAAGTATTGGTTCATTACAAAAATCTGAACATGTCAAAAATCCGGATGGTGTCCGGTCCCAATTAATCTGGATTATTCTACTGTATATATTTTATAAACATACTTATATTAAACCGCCTGCTCCACAATCTCGGAACTCTTTCAAGAGCTCTTTATGTTTAAGTCTCTGTATCTTTAAAACGAACAATGAATGAAATCGGATTGCAATTTTAGATTCCTCGTCGCCTTCCTAATACATAAGTGTATATTTTGTTAACTTACTTGTTCTTCTTCCTATACAAAGTCGTAAACTCTTCTATATCTGAATTATTTCGAGATATTTTTATGTTTTAACGCATATATCTTTAAAACCAAAAGAGGTTATTGAAATCTGATTGAAATCCTGAATTCCTCGTGGCTTACTTGATGTGCTAGTACATATTTCATAAACATATTTGCAGTTCTTCTTATACAAAATAGTCTATTCCTTCATCTTTGACTTATTAGAAGATATCTGTTTGTTTTTATCTTTAAGACTAAAGAAGAGCACTGAAATCGGATTTAAAGTCTAGATTCCTCGTGGTTTTATTTTTCTTAAATCCTCCATTTCAAGCATCGGCGGCTTTTCCCCGCAGAAACTGTAAAAACTTGAATAAAACACTTATAATTTATTGTATTTTCTTAGGGCGGGCTGCAATATCTTTTATTTTCATTATTATTATTATTATTCTTTAATTGCTTTATAATAATGACGAAAATCAGACTGACAGATATTTTCGGAATTACTACATTGCGTAAAGAAGTCGATGCACTTATTCTACCCCGTGGAAAGACAGAAAATAAAAAACAAAATATTGTAGTTTCTTTGTAGAGAATACTCAGTAGTTATATAAGTGCATGGCAAATACCTGAATATTTTTTTGTATTTGCTATGTACGAGGGATATATTAGACGAATATTTCTCGAAAAAATTGGAGTCATTATTTTAAATTATTAAACATAGATTTATTTTAATCTGTCACATAAACCTCAGACTTTGATAAATGTCATTTGTCAAATTACGCTAAAAATGAGTCATCAGCGTTTTGAAAGTAATTATTTTGAAGAAATTGATTAAAAATTTGAAGATATTATCCCTTTTTGTCCTTTTAAAACGAAGAAATTAAATTATTCCTCATTGTGTTTACAATTATTATATATATTCGGGTATCGCACTTGTGCAAATACTCGATATGCAAAATATTCACTGATATTCGATTGTCATTGGTCCATATTCAAAAAATACTGTCAGGTGAATGGTTGAAAATTTTCGAGGAAAATATTCAGTAACACATTACATTGATTTTTTGGAAAAATTTTGCATGCTTTTCTTACAATTGTAGTCGATTTTTTAATTTTACGGGTATTTCTTAAAAGTGTGTTTTTAAATAATTCGATGTTGTTCATAAAAAAACATGAATCTATTAGTACAAAGAGTAAAGAAATAAAAAAGTATTTATTTCATCGATGAAAAAAAGTTAGGGTAATATTTAAACTCTACTTGGCGCGTGTAATGGAGGGTTAAAAAACCCTACAGAAATAATTGACATCGACGTGAAAATTTGTATTCTTCGAGGCATTTTGGATGGTACAAATATTCTATTGTAGTGGTCATATTTATTCCCTCATTTAAACTTTGGTGGAGACAGACACATCAGTAACAGGAAGGGATAGTCGCTCCCTCTGTTGTGGGAAGTCAACCGGAAATGGAGATTAGCGCACTAACGTGAATAAATTGTTGGTTCTATCAGCCCCTCCCTGAAGTTGAACGGATGTTACTGTTAATATCGCTATTACTTTCATTTAATTCAAAGTTTGTTATTTCTTTGACCATTGCTATATTTATTGTTGACCTCATCCGAAAACATATTATTCATCTCCACGTTTGAAAATGAATTCTGCAAACCGCAGGTCTGCCAGACGTTCCTTCTCGCAAGAGGGCTGAGGCCACTTGAACTCTTTCCCGCTGATGACGCGCCGGCGTCGCAACGCTGCAGCCTCTTCACGGCGACGCTAAATGCGTCTCCACTTCTAAATCGGATTTCAATCTCTTTGTCTCACGTCACGCGCTGCAGCGGACCCTTGACGTCGTGACGCCTGCAGAGACGGATTCAGGACTTTATTACTCACTCCCAATTATAGATATTGTGCAGCGAGACCATTATGCTACAACTACTATAGTTTACTAGTACCTTTCTAGCTCGTCTAGCTAATAATTCAACTGGTACAATTTAACATAACTCCAAAAATTAATTGGAGTAAGCGGGCGAAATTTAGCACAGAATGATTTTTGCCCTAACGTTAATATAAAATTATTATAATGGAATGAGGGGCAGAGTTCCAAAACTCGCTTTATCCAAGATAAGTGATTTTGAGTAATTCGCAAAAACCTATTACTGCTATACTATATGAGCAAGACTGTAATTGCATACTACAATACAAAGAAAATAGTGTTCTTATTACAACGTGAAAAGGAAAAAAAAACATGGAGCGATTTTGGAAATATTAGATAAATAAAATTGAATAAGTCTAGTTTTGTTGCAAAACAATGTTTTGGAAATAAACTCAGTGGATATGGAAATAAACATAGTGGTTAGTGAATAAGGAAATATATGGAACCAAATTCAAAATTATTTACTATTACAACAATTTAATTTTTTTAATTTTTTAAAGAGATACATGATGGAAATATGAAATATCAAAAATAGTAGAGAAATTAGATCTTAAAAAACTTAGTTATTCAATTCCTTAGACTTGTTTATGATTACCCTGACGTTTCTTTGGCAAAGTCATTGGCTTATATCTAAAGCTACAATAAACACAATTTTGCTCAATAGATTTTGGTAACTACAGCTTTCAATTAAGGTTAGAATCTTAATATTAAACAATAAGCTGATTATACTCAAACAGATAAATATTTTGAAATTAAAAATCACTTTCGGATAAGGTCAATTTTGAAACAAAACTATGTGAATCACAGCATGTGAAACAGGGACAAGGCACGTTTTGGTCACAATAATAAATTTAAGGATTTGGCGAGCTGTGCTACCAAAGAGGGTATGAATAAGACAAGTTTTGGAAACAAATCAACTTTTGCACAGTCAAAATATCGGGTTTGTTGCTAATTTTGACGCAAACTAATTTCGGAAACGAAGCAGTAGTACAAACTGAACAATATAGAATATTTAACTCATATATTTTTTTTTAATATGGATAAGGCAAGTTTTGGAACGCAGCCCTTCAATTATATAAAGGCGAACTACACCGAAACAAATCATCTACTGATCTTACAATTTATGTAATGGAGATAGTATTAAGCTGTAAGCATCTATGTCCGCCTCTGCAGCTTCAAATCTGCATTGCCAGTATAATTATGTTGTAGTGTAATACGTTCGTCTCAAGTAGGCACGTTAAATTTTGACACGCATTAGCGTTTCGTTCTCGAGTGCGCTACCAAGATCTTGACGAAATTACGAAAATGTTAGTCATGAAGGACACTCGTGTTTTCTTCCAGTATTTTCGTCAGGAACTCGCCTCTCTCCTGCATGTTATTCCTTATTCCATCATTGTGTGGCTGTCCTTGTAAAAATGAAAGTCCGAGTAAAGTTCCGCAGTAGTTTCTTAGCGTACAGTGTCGAGCGAGCGTTGAAATTAATTTATGGAATCCTCGTGACAAAGATTGCAACTCACGCCATTGCTGAGTCAGCGCCCCACTTTCAACGGAGTTACGGCCTCGTAAAGTGTCGCTCTACCCTCGGCCAGGGGTGGTTTTACAGCGAGGGTTATTGTTACAAGCTTTATTAAATAGTTGCTCGAATAAGGTGTCCATCAAATATTTACAAAGAATTTTATACTTGCATCTGGATTCATAATTCACATTTCAATCACGAAATGCTGTAATTTGCAATGAATACCATTAGTAGTATATTTAACCTGGTAACTGGTGAACAAAGGAATTGAATTATTTTGGTAAGATAATTTGTTTGTCAATGTAAGGAAGATAAATTCAATAGGAGTACCAGAATTATTCTACATAATTCTTTATCAAGTAAGGAAATGAATTAAATAAACAAATAAATAGAAACAGTAGAGGCAACGGCCATGGCAGGTAGCCATGTATTAAGTGTACAAAATTTGGTTGAAAATATACCTTAGTTTCCTAATGTAGTTGGAAATAAATATTTGAGGTTCAACTAAACTAGAAATAGTTCAGCTTCTTTCCGCATAAATTTTCGGCGCTATGATTGGACAAGTTTTTGGACACACGCTTCTCAAAAGAATGGTGGAGCAAGGGGATTCAATATTCTCTTGACTACTATGTTGGTAGTGTAGCATGACAAATACAAATATAAAAAATATAATGTGGCCAGCACATAACCTCCCGCCCAATAGAACTGTTAAACGGTACAAAATAGTATTTGATGATACAGAAACATACCTTCTTATTTGTTTATTTTCTATTTATATTTTAGAATTTTAATGTTCTTTTTTTTGACATATATTTCACTAAGAAAACAGCTTCACAATCGCAATGACATGTGTCGCATTTCGTAAAAAATTGAAAATTTATAAATGTTTCCATGGTGTACATAGAATGCAAGATTAATGAAATTTAATTTCTTTATATTTTATTATCTCCAAAACTAATGAAAATTAATAAAATTAATTTAATCAAAACATATGTAAAATTAAATATTCTCCAACTTTCAAAATAACGTAAAATGTTGAAAAATTAAATATAAGTGTTCTTTTCACGGAAAACTCTTAAGGGCTTTTAGTAAACTGCTACTTTCGGTTGGCCAATTTTATCCAAAATCTAATCAGCGAAAATGCACAATATTGTATTTTTTTGAATTATATATTTTTTTGAGTTTTGCGAGGCGATAAAATCGCCACTAACATCATCGGAAAAATAGTAAAATCATATTGTAGGGATCCTAAAACGTGCTTATTCATTGAAAACTCACTACCCTATTTTTTTTTTACCAAAAATAATACCTCTCTTACCTAGAGGTAGGCGAGTAAATACCCACTAAATATTTTCTAATTTTCTACTAGAGCGCACCTATAACCTAGAAGTTTACTACTATAAACTTCATATATAGTGCTGATGTCTAAAATTCGTTAGTAGTAAACTTTCAAAAATTGTCACTGCACTTTGAGAGTGTTACTTTCAAAACGCACCCCTAATAGTAGTGCAACATTGCTTAAAGTAGAAATGTTTATTTTTACAGACAGTTAATGAAACTCAACAATGGTTTGATGAAGTGGGCAATGGTTGAATAGGCAAAAATGATCTTTGAACGCGTTCTTCCGCGAAAACTAGTTACAAAGGTATATTTGTCAACCTTGACACATCGATCACGCTGTCAAATCACCCAACTTTGAAAATTATTACCCACATTCTCAAAACTAAAAGTACAATCTCAAACCCATTTGCACAACGTAAGTAGCAACTTTTGAAGTTCAATGGCGCGTTAAGGCAAGTGAATTATTGACATGTGAAATACAAAAGCGATTGCCAAGTTCTTTTCAAAAAACATTATTGGATTTAAAAGACACATAAGTGTCACGGAACGCAGGCATTATGATGAGGTGCGGTGGACAAAAAGAAATCTGGAAACTTCAGTTCAACCTACCGCTGATTTATACGAACGGGAAGTTTGTCCCGCAAAAAACAGAGGCGGGGATGAAGAGGATATACGGCCGATACCTACATACCTCCACAGGGAACATATAAACTATTCTTTACTTTGATTTCTACATACAGCGAGTTAAAAAAGGTTAAAAGAATTTCAAGATATATACATTTTGATGTGCTGATTCATAATCAAAAAGAATTTTTTCAATATTCGCAAAAATATGGACATACTTCTACAACTGGTGCAACTGGTCGACACGTAATTTTTAATAAAAATAATAACGGATTCTTTAACCACTTAACTGGTATTGAATTACAAATGAATTTATTTTATTCTGACGTTTTGTATTTCATAACAGTAACAACAAGAAATGAGTACGGGAATTCAACAATAGTTATTTACTTTACAAGTGGGCAAAGTAAGGAATTACCCTCGACAGAAATTTTAGTACACGAAGCGGAAGGCTAAGTGTGATAATTTTAGCGAGTGGGTAATTCCACTTTACCTACGTGTGAAGTATAACGTTTTATCCAACAACTCTTAATAAATGCAAAATTTATTAAAGATATATTATTTGACACTGACATATGCTTTAAATTTTTGAAATTAAAATGTCAATCGAAGTGGTTATTATTGTTATGAATAAAAAAAATACTCACTAGTGGATTTTCTCAAATTTTTATCC
Source organism: Poecilus cupreus (assembly GCA_963942605.1). Taxonomy (NCBI): domain Eukaryota; kingdom Metazoa; phylum Arthropoda; class Insecta; order Coleoptera; family Carabidae; genus Poecilus; species Poecilus cupreus. Next base: position 16,853,216 of record OZ012728.1, read on the forward strand.
ACTAGTGGGTAATCTGTTACTTTCCTTGTTTAAAATCGCCATAGTTATAGAGAATTTATTGAGAAGTGTTGGATAAAATTTATTAAAGAAATATTATTATTTTTATTATTATTTCGATTATTGGATTATCACCAAAAACTAATCAGCTCTTCTTAAGGGGATTCAATTACTATAGGTATACAATAGTTAGGTATTTACTTTATAAGTGTGCAAAGTAAGCAATTACCCACGAGAAATTTTAACACACGAAGCCGACGGTTGAGTGTGATAATTTTATCGAGTGGGTAATTCCACTTTGCCCACGTGTGAAGTATAACGTTTTATCCAACATCTAATAAATGCAAAATTTATTAAAGAAGTATTATTTGACAGCGACATATGATTTGAATTTTCTAAATTAAAATGTCAATCGAAGTAGTTGCGAAGATGTTGTGTGTTATTATTGTCATAAATAAGAAATTACTCACTAGTGACTTTTCTCAAAAATATACCCACTAGTAGGTAATCTTTGACTTTCCTTGTTTGAAATCGCCATAGTTATAGACCATTTATTTAAAGGTGTATAATAATTATTTACTTTACAAGTGGGCAAAGTAATGAATTACCCACGAGAGAAATTTTATCGAGTGGGTAATTCATTTTGTAGGAAAACGTGTTTTGCTTATCCTATTGGGCAAAACAACTGGTCTTATTAAAGTGTCTCTTATTCAATATTACATCTTCAGTAAAACTGGCCTCATTGGAAAAAGAATATTCGAAATGATTTTGGATTATCGGCATTCTGGTGCAAAATCCACAGGATTGTATCGGACAAACTTTTATTTAGTAAGTAGATTATTTGGTACGAATTGAAGAGAGAAGAATGGACATGTGTGTCAGTAACCATGTTTGGGTGGAAGAAATATAAATCTGTCCCGATGAATTTAGATGGGTTAGCACGAAACCTTAAACACAATCAATATCCTTCAAACATTAACACTTTCGCCTCATCCACATTCATAGTGCGCTTTTTATATGCCCTTCTATTCGTCAGGCTAATTCATCATTCGTTCAATAAACCATCAATCATATCTAACCTCAGATGCTCAAGCAATTGTTCACCCTCAAACTCATCCGTATTATATAAGTTGATTTAAAGTTTCTGATTCCTTGGATGTTTTTCACATTTTGTCTCATGTATTTTTACTTCCTTATACAAAGTGGAATCACAAAAAAAATCACTGACGAGATTTTTGAGGAAATACATATTTTGACGTCCGCAGAATCCGATAAGACCAATTTATCAATGATGTCTGTGTGTGAGGATGGATGGATGAATGTCCATGTGCGCAATATCTCATGAACGAGACAAGATATGTAAACGAAACTTGAAATTTATAAGTTTCATGAAAAAATGAAGAGCTGAGTTGATTTTGAATGAAATTGAAAAACCGAAAGAGGAAGTTTACTGGATACAAAACAATGAATTCCATTTTTTTCAAAAATAGAATCAGCTCTGAGAAAATAGTGTCAAATGAAAGATGTCAGCAAAAATATTTGGAATGTAAAATGTTACTTGCACTTTCCATGCACATGCTTGTAATTTTGAGAAAAACTAAATTATATATTTAAGAATATATTTCAATAATCTTAGATGCAATGGGAAGAAAAACTAAAGCATTTTTAATATCGTCAAACGTGTCAAATAATTGTGAAGTATCAAAAATATGTGTCTTGTGAAATATTATAAAAGTAATATTTGTATTATTAGTTATAGAAAGTTTTGAAGACTAGATAGTAATTGAATTCTATTTTAAAATAAATTTATAGTTACAACGAGAACAAGAAATTAAACAGGTTTATTTGTATAAGAAAGTAGTGTGGTGCCCATACCAGATTTTTCTCATTGGAATCTAGTTCATATGTTCCTTTCCCTTTCCAGTAACAGAGCCGTGTATTTTATGTTATTTGTAATAAAGGTTCTCCCTAGTAGTTGCCTTCTCCTCTCCGCGGAATTCTTAGCGCAGCGAAGCGTCAGGTGATCGGGCTTGACGAAGGATCGAAGGATCCTTCCCGCACGCTATAACGCCCGATTACGCACACTCACGGCTCACGCACGGGTTCATTATTTATGCGTACGTCGGCTTCTTCGCACGCAGCGAAGATTGATCTGATAACGAAGCCGGAAGACCATCAACTCGGATGACAGCAGGTAGGTTGAAGCCTTGCTCTGGTTATAAATAAAACAGACTTGTACGGAGGGAATACGTATTTATTTGTTACAATTTCTTATTAGAGCTAAGTTGTTTAAAACTAACAATGAAGGCGTGTTGTTGTATTGGCAGATTAGCTACAAGTCCTTTAAGTTCTGTAAAGTTTATATTGAAGATTAAAAGCTCTACATACTAAATTACGCGATTAATTTTTTGCTACACGACATGTGATCTCCTATCGGCAGTTAACAATCAATCAAGATTAAGGAGTGTTAACTATGTTTGGTATTAAATATTTACAAGGCGAGAAGGATTAGTAAATTAATAGGTACATGGACGATTACTTTAAAAAGGCTTTCGCAAGTTTTATGCTTATATTGCTTTAATCAATTACTATTTGCAACATGTAATACAAAAACAGTGTATTTTTAAAATATAAAAGATATTTGAATTAAGTTTTCCTAATATATTTTATACAACGTTTCGTTTATGCCTATTTATTTTCCTCGTGAAGAATTATGTAGAATAATTTGAAACGTTGTTTTGAAATAAAATATTTTAATAGAACTAACTTTTATATTTCTACTATGAATTCTGAAAACTTTTTTGAATTATTATAATTTCCTAAATTACTTACATACATAAATCGTGCTATATCCCACACAGTAGCGTAGCACAAACCTTAAAGGACAGTCAATCTCCTCTAAACATTCCTATCCTGGCACACCACTTTGGCCTTATCCCTATTCATACATATTTGTCTATTCATTACACGAGGAATCATTTGTCACGACACTAACTATCATTGCCATCTAACCACTTTATAACAAGGAGATTAGTCAGGATAATATTTATTTTTTCTTACTGTGAATACGACTAGTAATATTGCGTTGCTGAAATAACGTAGAAATCTCAATTTATTCCCATTTGAAACATTATAGAACAATTAAAAAAAATTGCTGGGACAATCGAAGAATTGCGACACGGACTGCTGGAAATTTGGAATTCTTTCTAACTGTCAAAGGCTTTTGGATACTAAGGAATGTTAAAAAGTAAAGATGGAATTACATAGTGATAAAGTAGGTAATATTAGATTGAGCAAACTTGCTTTATACAACAACAAAAAATTGGAAGCTACTCGTATTATTTAAGTTTTATTTACTATTACATGTAGGTACTTAAAAATTTGAGAAATAAATTGTACAATGAATTTGGGCTCGCAGAGTCTGAATTACTGGAACATTAACTTGTAGGCTTTTATGAAAGCGAAAAACGGGCCTGAAACAGATAGGTGTTGTAAGGCCACCCTTCTTTGTCTTACACTTGTTTATAGAGCGTCTACTATTTACAGTCTTGTCCAAAGTGATAAACACAAACATGTTTAAAATTCCTTTAAATTCACAGACGTAATATTTAATTTTATATCATAAATTTTGATTGAAAATTATTAAATACTAATTTTTTTTCTACGACTACTTAGAAATCTTCTCATTGTATATTTGTTGTTGTTTGGGAAATGAGGTACATTGCAAGCTTCGTGCGAAATGAATTTGTTATGTATTTCAATACAGCTCATGTCATTTCAGTATAGGTACCATTTCCAGGATACTTAATTAAAATTGTCGATATTGGAATGATGAAAGCGCGACAAATTTATTATTAAAATATAAATTAATTAGTAAATAAGATCGTGGTCCTGGAAAAAGTATAGTGCACAACTCGTATGAAATGTCCATTTCATACTCATGTGATTTGCAGCATGCTCGTAGGAAATGAGTAACATTCCAAACTTGTTATACAATATACTGTTATATTTTTTCTAAACTTTCTAAGCGAACAGTACTACAAAGACATATGGCCCAACAATTAACTGTCTCCTACAGCTCGAATTTTCAACGTTTCAGTATTATTATATTTCAGTGCTTATAGATATTAGATTTCAAAGGAATCTGAAATAGTCAATCATTATTGAACTCAATCTTTTTGAATATTCATTAGCAAACAATTATTGGCGCGCTACAGAAATATCTTTGATGGATTGGATCATTATCGAACGGACTATAATTACAAAGCAATGGAAGTGAATTCGCTATAAAGAAATATGGACTATAATACTATAGTTATTTGTATCACAAGGTTGGAAACTGCTATTTTGAGAGTGCGAGTTTATTTTGATAGGACGAGCCGTAGGCGAGTCCTACAAATACGAGCACTCGCAAAATAGTTTCCAACCGAGGGATACACAAGATTTTTCGCGCCAACATTTATGTAAATTTAATGAATAAATTTAATTTATTACTCATTTTCTTAATTACAGAGAATTTTTTTATGTTGCTAACTTCACAATATTCGAATGTCAATTATGTTTATTTTCCAATATCATAACCAAAAATATCTACATATTTTTATTTGGATTTTACACTGCAAATTCAATTATAATTACTTACAAATATGTTTAAAATCCCTAAATATTCTGTTTTCTTGTATTGCAAATACTCAATTGTAGATATATTGCCATAATATTTTCAAGTCAATGTAACACTTTGACATTTCTAGCGTCAGAAGTTAGCTAAAATTAGTGAAGTGATGCCAACATATAAGCATAAAAAGTTAGCAATTTTTGTCGAACTAGTTCGACAAAAACATGATTTCCGACCGCTTTAGAGATATGTAATTGTGTCAATGTCGGACGGCGGCGCGAAAAATAAACTAACTACTTACAATAGAATACGATACATTGCGGTAGGATTGTAAACCCAGTCCATATATTTGAATCGTTTCTGCACCCTTGGATGTTGGTTGAGGCGGGCTACAGCTATATATTTATAAATTCTCCCGCCGTAAATATAATGTCAGCTTTCTGAGCCCCTCGCGGCATCTCAGCCGTCGGCGTTGGCGTCGGCGTCTCCTCAGCCTTCTAGATTACAATTCCGCTGTCAGGTTCCCGCGTTTCCGATTTTACTGGCAGTACTTTTTACACCAGTTTTATTTAGTCAATCGAATCCAGCGATACCATCTGAAACATTGCACAAAGAACTCCACCAGCAGCGTTACTTCCAGACGGTTAATTTCCTGTAGTATATACTTGATTGCCGTCACGTTCGATTCGATGACGAAACGCGAATATTTCCAGGAAATATTAAGGAGCTTAGCTAGTTTATTTTATAAAAGGACTCTAAGGAAATGTGTTTAAGTAAATCCCACGGTTTTCTATAATGAGATTCAATATCTTTTCGCCGGAATTCCGATGCGCTTACTGGGATATTGTAAATTTTAACAGTTTTGCAGATAGTTTGGTAATCGGAATAGACGAGAGGGTCGGAGCCTATACCACATAATTGCGCGACAATTGGGCCTATTCTCTAAAAAGTTGCTACTATAACAACTTGATAATTACGACAAAAATAAAATAATGAAATATTCTCAGTAGTTATACAACAAGAGGTTCGAATATTCAACACATCGAGTCCGCAACTGTATATTCGGATAATTTTCGAAGCTCGAGTTATATATGTTAAGACTATACAACAAATCAACTAATTGTGTTATACAAACTATTTATTTATGTCAAAAATATTAATAATAATAATCTTTATTACTCGACAGGACAAATCCCAATTACAGAGTAAGTAAATACAAAAAATACATATGTAAGTGAGATAAATAGACAAAAATATAAATATGCATAAGATATAAAATTATTACAAAATACATAAAAAATAAAGGTTTGATACGACATCATGCAATAAATCAAGAGATACTTTAAAATAATCTATCGAGTCTGTTCTTAAACTCGCTAAATCTTAAACTAAAATCCAATTCAGAACAAACTGAGTTGTATGAGCGACAAATTGTGTTTTTCTACAATCGTTGCACAATATCGACATTGTTATTCCATTTTTGGTTAGGAAATGTTCAAAATTGTCGCTCTAGGGCGACAAAGTGACATATTGTCGCACTAGCGCGACAAAAACAAAACAAAAATAAATTAGGTAAAATAAGTAAATGAGGCATTGGATTTTTCTGGTAATAACCTTGCTATTGCAAATACAGTTGGCATATACGTACATACACTTCAACTTAATCACCATAAACTTATTCACTCTGTAGACTTTATGTCAAATGTACTCCATATGTCAAATGTACTCCATGTGTCAAATTACGATTTCTTTGAAAATTTTTATTTTGTTCATAAATGTTGTCATGATTACGGTGACATGGGTAACTACAATTTTACTGAATTGTTATAGGCGTGACCAAAGATAATTTTGAAAATTATTTTTTTTCTACAGCTTGACATTGTTCAACGATTGTAGAAAAAATATTGTGTGTATCTCGTCGGATAGAGCTTGTTCGGTGCACTTGTCGAGTTGTTGATCTTGGCTTCGCCTCGATCAACAATTTCTCGCCGCGTGCAACAAACAATGCTCTATCCGCCCTTGATACACAAATAACTATTATTGGAGAATTATAATAATAATTAGTGCGGGAAGACTTGCAGAAAAATGTGTAGTCACATGTAGTGTTACATTTGTTGATATAAAAATTCAATTGATACAGTAATTCGATATTATCCACATAATTATTAATAATTTTGTATACAAAGATGATTTGCTGTTTCTTACGCCTGTTCTCTGAGGTTCCAAGTTAAAATTATTCAACAATAATGAGTAATCAGATGACGGCCAAAAGTGTAACAGTCTGTAACAAATCGTTTTAAATAATATTTGTTTATATTCATGGATTATAAGATTCATTTGTTTGGGACCGAAACACAACTTAGCAACGAAAATAGCCGATATTATACAGCGTAACTAAGAAAAATTCGTGTTCTCCTATTTTTATCCAACACCTCTCAATAAATGCTCTATAACTATGGCGATTTTAAACAAGCAAAGTAACAAATTACCCACTAGTAGGTATAATTTTGAGGAAAATCACTAGTGAGGATTTTTTTTATTTATAATAATAAAAACACACCACACCCTGGTAACTACTTCGATTGACATTTTAATTTAAAAATTTTAAGCATATGTCACTGTCAAATAATATTTCTTTAATAAATTTTTCATTTATGTTGAATAAAATGTTATACTTCCCACGTGGGCAAAGTGGAATTACCCACTCGATAAAATCATCACACTCAGCCTTCGGCTTCGTGTGCGAAAATTTTTCTCGTGGGTAATTCTTTACTTTGCCCACTTGTAAAGTAAATAACTATTATCATGATCCTGGTTACCTTGTTTTCATTTAATTTCAGTCCTATTTTTTTTTTTCGTCTGTTACAATTTCATTTAAAATATTTTCTATTATGTTTCTTCTTTTTGCTAAATAATAAACGGTATAGTATTGTTTCAAAATTCTGCTAAGTTAGGGATAGTGTATTGTAGTATTTTGGTTTTTTGGTTATATTTTGTTTATATCTTCTTCTTCTAATAACTAGCGAAAACTGTAAGAGTCCGAGATGGCGGGTTTACTTGGCTGCATAAATAAATTAATAAGTATATATAATAAGAATGATCTGAAAGAAAATGCGCGTAGAGGCTTGGGGTAAATTTTAATAAAATCAATCCGTTTAAAATCAATGGTAGGGAGAGTTCATTCGTTCATTGTCAGCACATCTGGCGAGAAAAGTTAGATGGAAAGGAAAGCAAGCCACTTTCGTAAGGTCCAAATTCCCAAATCGAAGGCAGCGCGGCATTCTTGAACGTAACATTTTTATTGTAGATCCGTGACGCTGGGAATAAAGACGAATATGGATGGCTGGAGGACAAGCTTCTCTTCTTGCGATTTTCGACGTGATATACGCACAAACCTACAACCCGGAGGGGTTGGGGGGGGGGGGGGTATACTTCACGCTGGGAATTTATCATAAACTTACTTTTTATGAATTTATTTATTCGTTATAAATATTCCCAATAATACACAAGATACTCACAGCTTTTGCATCCCTTGATTGATTGATCTCTTGATTTCGAGATGTTCTGATAAAGGCAACTTTTAAAGAGCGATCATCAAAAACGCGCTCGATAAATAGTGCGCTATTTAATAGAGTGATTAGATTATAGTCAAGTAGGTTGTGGTATTGGCAGTAATATGCATTTAAGAAATGTATGTCAGAGGTAGAAGGTTAAATTGTTTGCAAAGTTTGAAAACTAACTATTTCTAATATTTTTAAAACAGTTTTTCCCCACTTGCACAACAAAGATTGTACATATACTGTGAGTTTCATCCCAGATGTAACATTGGATATCAATGTTAAAAGAAATTTTCATACATAATCTATTAAGTGCTAGTTTGATTTCCGGAAATTTACCGCCTGGACTATTGAGTTCTTATTGCTAACAAAATTATTTTCAAGTAGAAATTAAAATGAAATATTCCAGAAGGTTTTGCTCAGGAAATCAAATCTAGTACGAAAAAGATTCAGCTAAAAAATCGTATTTTATGTTTTAACTGACAACTATTTTAAAAATAAAATTTATTTACTTGTAACTACGACAACAAAATAGAATGTAAATAAACAACGATAGGATTTGAAATGGTTACAAATTTAAAACGAAATATTAACTAATATATTATTCTCGTTTCTCTGAAAAGTGCATTTAAGAAATCGACCAAGCACTTGAAGGTACTCCCAAAATACTCGGAAGCGTACGTGTGGAAACAATTCCGAGAATTTCAGGTTAGAATTCTATAACAATCAGAATTGTGTATTTAATTGTTGTTCCATTAATAATTATATTTCTAAATTCTTACCCATTACCTACATCTAGTCCAAGTGATTTCCTAAAATTATGCACGGTGTATTTGAACCAATGAGAAATGAGAATTTTTGACGTATCTACCAATCAAATTTTAATTATACTGGAAATATGATTCGTAGATACATCAAAAATTCTGACTTCTGATTGGTTAAAAAAGGTAAAATACGATTTTCATATGTAATACCATTAGTGTTACGAATTATGTCGACGATTTTTGTTGCTGTATCACGAATGGGTATTATGCTTGATTTTTAAAAACACCAGTGTACAGCACGAGTGATATTTTCAAGCGTAATAACCATGAGTGATACATCCCCAAAAATTGTCGACATAACTTGTAACCCAAATGGTATTCGGAGGACAATTCAACGAGTCAAAATGTATTCTTCTTTTAAGCTGACTTGCAAATAGATATACTTCCACAGCAACAATGTAACAATTCAATTGTTTAAAATATCGGTGGGATCACTAGTAAAAATTGTCGAAAAAATGGCTTAAGGTTTGTTCCAAGTGGTCATTTCTGACAAGTTTGTGACATGTTTGTGACAAATTTCAGTGCGCCTGCGAAAAATGTAAACAAGTTAAGTTTGAAACATAGACTGGAACGGCGAATGGAATGAAGCGCATGTGCATGCTGATATTTTGTTTTGACAGCTAACCTTAAATATAAATATAAATATAAATATAAATAAAGAAATTTATACATTCTTCGTCACAAAAAAGAAATGTTTCAAAGTTAACTTGTTTACATTTTTCGCAGGCGTACTGAAATTTGTCACAAACATGTCACAAACTTGTCAGAAATGACCACTTGGAACAAATCTATTATAATTTTTTTTTAATTGGAGGAAAATTTTAAATCCTGAAAATCTATTGGACCAATTTTGAGAGATGACACATGTCATCATAATTTGAAGATGTTTACTAATAAAGAAAAAGTTGGAAGGGTTATTTGGTACAATTCTGATTACAGTATAAGAAATGCAAGTGATTTTTTTAAGCGGTCTTAATTACCGCCTCGGTACCTCGTTTTTGGTGATAGGACAACGGCAAGCAGTGTTTTCTGGTATGGGTTTTCACAAAACGGTCACCTTTGGCTATCCTGTATAACCCTTCACTTAATACAATTCCCCGTAATTTGGCAAAAACTAAAGTCCGATTGAATTAGCTCAGCGCATTCAAACGTAATGTAACGTTAAACGTAGCGCAAATCAGCACGAGTGAATTGACATTGACGGACCGGCTTCGTTCGTGTCCGCGACAGAGGCTCACAAACCGCGTGTACCAAATTCGATTTATCCGTTTTATAAACTTGTTGTTTGCAACAATTTACTGTAATCCCAGCTGTTTATCGTTTGCTGTTTGTTTTTATTTTTCGAAACAAAACAATATTTGACTAAACAAATCCGTTCTTCCTACGGGTGGGATTTTTAATTCAAATTTTTAATGGAATGTTTGCATGCGTGACCCTCTAAACTGATCACGGGACACGTGACGTCATTGCGTCGATCGCACACCGCTTTTGGGATTGTGTTTGTCTATTGGACGGCTTGCGTGCGGAAAATGGATTCTGGGATGGACTAGATAATGGAAAGATGGGTTTATTCTTTTTATGGATGAACATACATACATACGTAACATCATGCTTTATCCCAATCAGTGGGGTAGCAAGAACCCAGAAACACAGTCAACCAATAATCAGTCTCCTCCAAATATTCCACCACTTTTACCTCGTCCACATTCATGTTCGTTTATTCTTCACACTCGGAATCATTCGTTCACGCAAGAAACCATCAATCATACCCAACCATTTATTCCTCAGACGCCCACGCAATCGTTCACCTTCAATCTCACCCACATAATATTAGTTTCACCAACCTTTGTCTCTCACACTCACCATACACCAATGTATTCCGTATACGATCACGTCTCATATCGGGAGTTTTTTTTATCAGTATACATAGGGAGGCGTCATTACCATAGTTACAGTCAAAATGATTGACAGCAATGTATTAAAGCGTTTTTTTTTATGAGTGCAAATAGGGATAACTTACAGGTATTAAAAATAATAGTTGCTATCAATTCAATGTTATTTATTAAGTACTAAAGCAATTAAAACAAATTTATTATTTGTTTAAACTTGCATTGTTTGTTTCAATATGATTAACTATTATTAATAATCAATGTAAATTATCCCTATGTTCACTCTTTAAAAAAACGCGGTAATACATTGCTGTCAATCACTTTAACTGTAACTATGGTAATGATACATCCCTATGTATACTGATAAAAAAAACTCCCGGTATACCCACACACTTCTTTCAAATACCTCATTTCTACAGCAATTATACGTCGTTCATGCTGCTTCATCCATATCCAACATTCAGAACCATATGTCAATGTAGGCACTAACACACCATTATAAAGACTTAATCGAGCATTTCTAGATACATCCTCATTTCGAGCAAATGTACCCAGAGCACCGAATACCTTGCACCCTGCAGACACTCGCCTTTCAATCTCCCGGTCAATACGTCCATCCTTCGAGAACATACTACACAAATATACAAATTCATTCCCTTGTTCCAGTCTCACACCATTCCCTGAAATATTAGAATCTGTCACCAAATCATGAATGAAAAAAATTTAACTGGTTTAAATTCTATACGGGTATGTCAAAATAGGAGTACAGTCATACGCAAGGAACAAGTTATACATATTTAGTTGGTATTATGTATATAAGAAAGTAGTGTGTTGGACACAACCAGATTTTTATAATATAATTTACAATTTAAAATAATAAATATATCCCTTATGCCTTAAAGTAATACAGAAATGATTAAAATACATATATTTAAGCTTTACAAACTGTAATCTTGATTTTTTTTTGCTTTTCTACTGACGATAATGATAACTTAATTATCTGAAACTGTTTTATGAAATGTCAAATATTTTACGTTTTTGTTTAATTTTCCATGGCCATGTTACAATTTTTCTAATAAATATTAGTATTAATTTGCATAATACATCGTGAAATATTATTTAGGTGCCTAATCAAATTGGCCTTATTGCATGCATTTTTAAATTCAGATTAACTTTTATATTTCAACTGTCCTTGTAAAGTGGATAGGTAAAAAAATACGGCAATATAAAAAAATTATTAAAACCCCTATACTCTATATCAGGGGTGGGCAACCTTTTGTATAACAGGGGCCAGAATAAGATTTACGTCTCGTACGCGGGCCGAAGTTGTTAATTGACACATTTTTGTTACTTATATTTTTTTTCTGAAAATATAAAAAAACAATAATAAAACAAAATTAACTAAGTACTACATTTATTTCTTAATTTAAACTAGACGAATTATATCGAAATTTAAAATTTTTGTTTTTGAAAATATTTATTTATTGTTTCTTCCAAAGATCTCGCGGGCCGGATTGGAACTTTACGCGGGCCGGATCTGGCCCGCGGGCCGGAGGTTGCCCACCCCTGCTCTATATTCCTATTCAACAACCTGTATAATAACTTTATAAATAATTAGCATGTTTTCAAATAAATTTTATTCTTTGCAATGTATTTGAAAAGTACATTGTAGCTCTTCAAGTAGGCAAAGGCTGTTTTTAATTTAATTATTTTTAATTGTTCGGCAACTGTCGACTGCATATATTTTCATCTTTACTAGTACTATTATATTCAACAATATGTATATGATTATTTCAGTTAGAAAGTCTACATTTCAATATAATTAATTTTAATAAATACATATGTAATAAATGAAAGGAAGAACCTGACAAATTATTTGAAATTTCATACAATATAAATATTTACATTTGAACTACAAATATTATTTTTATTTTATCCTATCTACGTTAAAATCGGAATAGCAAATTCGTGATAATCAAATTAAATATAGCAGCAGAGCAAATCTGTCTCATTAAGTATCATTAGTGTTCAAATTAATTGTAATCATGCGTGACTAGCTACGCTGTACGTTTACTGGTGTTCTTTTGCATTGTAAGTATAGGTTTGATTTGTGGGACGTACGTCGCAGCGTAGTTGACATAGCGCAGCAGTTAATATTTTTACGTCATCTTCAGTCAGTTTGCCGCCATCGTTCCGACGTGCGGATGTGCTCGTATATTTTCTCTGTCCGCACTAGGTGGGCCATCATAAGTTAATTTCGGTGCTTTCGTTTCATGGGGGTATATATCGCGAATCCGTGCGAAGCGCTGTCCACCTGGACCAACGTAGGGCGCACCAAGGCGGCCAATTCTTTAGCGCTTATTCGCGATGGAGAACCGGGTCTCGGGCCCCATTGGGGAAGCGAATCCGTGTTAGCGTGTAGGCCTTCACTTTTTGGGGGATCGGTGGGGTCCCCACCAATTGTGGGTCCTGGAGTCCAGGGGAGGCCTGATCCCTTCGTCAACCTGACGGGTAGGCGTGAAACCTTCGGATTTCGCTCGCGTAACTAGGAGCTCCCGGAGTGGGTCGTCGACACGGCATATGTCGAACGTTTTTGCTAACTTGACAACAACAACACCGGTTGTTTGTCATTAGAGTCATTGCGCCTTAGTTTGTAAGTTAACTACATTTAGACAACCACTTAGGTAAGGTAACAGGCAAGAAAGAAATCAAGAAAAGAAACCATCATTGAAACCAACATTGAAGCCAGCAATGGGGGGTGTGCTGTGGAATGAATGGTGTGCTGTGTGAATGATTACCATAACTTGTAATATTGAACCATTTTACTGCCTTGTATTTTGAGTTTATGTTTCAGATTTCATTAGACATCAACAAATATTTCCTCCTAACCATGCAATGTATGTTTTTTTCAGGTTAACAATTATTCTTTTATCTAATACATTGTTTTTATGTTTATAGCGACTCGTGGACAACTTCACCGGAGCCTTCATCATCTCATCCGCGCCTAGCTTTACATTAGTGAAGCAGGTCAAAGGTACCCAGCGCTGCTGTGGTAGTGTGATATATAAAGCGAAAATTATAATAATATTAATAATTAAACATGTACCATTCAACAGCAAAAATAAATTGTCATCGCAATGTACTTAGTATTTTTTGTACAGCACCTTTTCTACAAATATTGCCTAGCCGGAACATGTATGTTTATTTTTTCAGAATCAGAGTTATTCTTTTATCTAATACTTTGTTTTTATGTTAATAGCGACTCGCGGACAACGTCTCCGGAGCCTTGATCACCTTCAACAGTGTCTTCAGAGCCAATATCAGCTTTAAAGTAAATTATCTTCTAGGAAATCGTAAGTAAATTAATTTTACAGTTATAAAATTATATTAATATGTGATTTGTATGTTTATATAGGACTTCCATGGACCCGGAAACATCTTCTGCTGCTGCATCATCATCGTGGAGCTGCTGGTATTCCGACCAGTCTCTTCGGACCATGCATCTTCGTGGACAGCTTCACCAGAGCGCTCTGGACCGACGTCCGCTACCAGCAACATCAATGTAGTAGTTTGTATTTTACATATATGTTATTTGTAACTAGAAGCCTGTACATAACATAAATTAATATCTTGTGATAATAAACGAAATATAATAACATGTATTTATCCATAGATATAATAAAGAAATTGTAACAGAAACAATTTGTGTTTTATTTACTTTAAAATAACCAATAAAATAGTTTAAAATTAATATTGTCATTTAATACCGTTTCCGAGATACGTTTTAAAGATTTCAAAATAGTTTCCCTTAAAAATTACCCTTATTATTAACTTCAAAGGGCTAAAAGTGACTGTATATCCCTTATTTGAGTGTACTGAACACGATTTCACAAACCATTTTGCGTTAGGATTTATAGTTTCATAATTAGAGCAGTATTTACATCTCTTTGTCTGAGACTGCACCCCTAATTTCACGAATTAGTATTTTTAAAGGGTAATATTAACCCTAGGACATTTTAAATCTCACATTCGGAATCTACGGCATTTAATGAAGGGTATGGCAGTCTCAAAAATTGCAGCTCACCCTTAAATTTTGTGTAATTGCTAATTGATCTACTTAATTTTTAAAGGGCTGTAACTCTTAAACGGTAAGAGATATCGAAAATTAGAGAAAATCTTCCCGAGATATTACCTAGCACATTCTAATTAAAGAGAGAAAACAACCAAAAACTTGATAATAGGGTGGATATGTGAGTGCTCTATTTAATTTTTTAAGGGTTGTATCTTTGAAACGGTAACAGATATTGCAAATCTGAAAAAATTGGTCCGAGATATTACCCTGTTCTATCTGATCAGCGAGAAAAAACACCCAAAATGTTTATAATAGGGTGGATATCTTAGGGGATGCGTTTAAAATCTTTAAACCCTCATATCTCGGAAACGGTAAGAGATATCGCAAAAATAATGAAATTGGGGGCCCCCCTACGAGCATATACCCCTGCTTGTAGCGTCGCTCTTTATAACATACTAGAAGGACAAGGGCGTAAGGCATACCCTTATCAATTAGTGATTTGTTAATTGAATACTTCACTTCATAATGGTTCACAAATGTACTAAGAGATGGCAGAACTATCGGATGTGAAAAAATCAATTAGTGATTTTGTTGTTTTTCAAATGTGAACAAATCGACTAATTGATTTTTTCACATCCGATAGTGCTGCCATCTCTTAGTACATTTGTGAACCATGATGAAATCAATTAGTGATTTGTTTTTTCAAATGTGAACAAATCCACTAATTGATTTTTTCACATCCGATAGTTGCGCCATCTCTTAGTACATTTGTGAACCATGATGAAATCAATTAGTGATTTGTTTTTTCAAATGTGAACAAATCCACTAATTGATTTTTTCACATCCGATAGTTGCGCCATCTCTTAGTACATTTGTGAACCATGATGAAATCAATTAGTGATTTTGATGTTTTTCAAATGTGAACAAATCCACTAATTGATTTTTTCACATCCGATAGTGGCGCCATCTCTTAGTACATTTGTGAACCATGATGAAATCAATTAGTGATTTTGTTGTTTTTCAAATGTGAACAAATCCACTAATTGATTTTTTCACATCCGATAGTTGCGCCATCTCTTAGTACATTTGTGAACCATGATGAAATCAATTAGTGATTTTGTTGTTTTTCAAATGTGAACAAATCCACTAATTGATTTTTTCACATCCGATAGTGCTGCCATCTCTTAGTACATTTGTGAACCATGATGAAATCAATTAGTGATTTGTTTTTTCAAATGTGAACAAATCCACTAATTGATTTTTTCACATCCGATAGTTGCGCCATCTCTTAGCACACTTGTGAACCATGATGAAATCAATTAGTGATTTTGTTGTTTTTCAAATGTGATTAAATCCACTAATTGATTTTTTCACATCCGATAGTTGCGCCATCTCTTAGTACATTTGTGAACCATGATGAAATCTATTAGTGATTAAGTTAGTTAAGCGAAACAAAGAAGGGAAAGTATAAATATAATAAACTCAAGTATAATTTTAATTATTTATTGCAATAAACACCAATTTTTACACAAAATATACAAATAAATAGTAATTATCAAAACAATTTAAAATGTTCGACATGAATGTTTTTAATTTATTAATATCTTATTAAATAACAATAATATATATGAACATATGTCACATATTCCATCATTACAATTAATCAAAAGATGATAATTTAAGATTATCAAATTTTAGCTAAAATATAAGAATAAACAACAATATAAAAATATCCGCCATGATGAATAGATGAACATTTTTACATCGCTTGTATCTTCTTAATTAACAATAATCAATTAACATATGTGACATATCTTGTTATTACAATTTATCTAGAGATAAAAATCTAAGAGTAGAAAATATTAGCTCAAATATTATAAGAATAATCTACAATAGAAAAATGTCCGCCACGATGGACACATGCTTGTTTTTATATTATCAGTATCTTCTTCATTTACAATAATAAATTGACAAATGTAACATCTTCTAACTCTACAATTAATCTAGAGTTCATAATTTGTGACATGAACATTCTGACTCAAAGAGATTTTATGAAATTAAACAAATTATAATTTTAAAATGGCGTCATACCAAACAATTTTATTTCGATAATAAGTCAATAGTGTTTTGCAAAATTTTAACAAATCAAATCATTCTTAATACTAGATACTGTGTTCCATCCATAATTGTCAGAATTGAAGCCATAACATTAATTGTTTTTAAGATATTAACAAAATAAAATCTCAGTACGACGCCATATTGTTCATTTTTATTTCGTTCATTTGTTAAGTAGGTATTTTTTACACAATATTAGTTAATCTAACAATTATTACTGTTATTATTCTCAAGGAATCTATATTTTCAATCATTGATATGATAACTTAAATAGTTTATGAGAAATCAAACAAATTGAACGTTCTTCCAGATGAGCAGACGTTGATTCTTGAAGACGCTGTAGCTGTTTATCTCGAGGTTGATCGGCTGGGTCGTTGTATCACCAGAACTCAGCAGAATCCCGAAGAACCCAGCGAGCAATATTATCATGATTTCACCCTGAAAAGTATAAATCAAATGTAAATAAATAATTTTATAAACAAATATATAGTTGAAAATAGTATTCAAATTAATTACCTGTTAATATATATTGGAATAAGTAATTTAGAACATTTTGAAGTATGAAGAAGCTTCAGAACAATTTTTAAATTTGATAATTTCTGCAGAGGAGCATTCCGGTCTGTTCTAGAACTATCATTGCAGCCATAGAAGATCTTCCAGATGGTTCCATTTCTCAGAAGAAATTGTAATTGTAACCTACAAAACAGAATATAAAATTAGTTTGTGTTTATATCAATAAATAGGTTAAATGTTTATTTTGTTTTATTTACCTACGTCCTTTTGCCATTTGGCAGACAGTCAAGCAATGTTTTGACTTCTCAATTCTTCTGGATTTTATACCAGTTATAAAATCATTCTTGTACATCATCCCACACACTCTAATTTTACAGCTGGTAGCAGAAGATCATGCTAGAAGATGTTGCTGGTTGATATTTTGAGAAATAAAACAATTGTACGTTCTTCTAGATGGGCCGACATTGATTCTTTATGAAGATGTTGTAGCTGTTTACCTCGGGGATGATCGACTGGTTCGTTGTATCACCAGAACTCAGCAGAATCCCGAAGAAACCAGCCTGCAATACCAGCATCATTGCAACCTGAAAAGTATAAATCAAATGTAAATTAACAATTTTATAAGTAAATATACAGATTAAAACAATATTCAAATTAATTATTTATTAATGTATCTTGGAATATTAGTTATTTACTTTACAAGTGGGCAAAGTAAAGAATTACACACGAAAGAAATTTTATCGTGTGGGTAATTCCACTTTGCCCACGTGTGAAGTATAACGTTTTATCAAACACTTCTTAATAAATGAAAAAATTATTAAAGAAATATTATTTGACAGTGACATATGTTTTAAATTAAAATGTCAATCGAAGTAGTTACCAAGGTGTTGTGTGTTATTATTGTTATACATAAAAAAAATACTCACTAGTGACTTCCCTCAAAATTATACCCACTAGTGGGTAATCTGTTACTTTCCTTGTTTAAAATCGCCATAGTTATAGAGCATTTATTGAGAGGTGTTGGATAAATAATTTATTACATTTTAAAGAATGAAGAAGCTCCAGAACAATCTTCAAATGTGACAGATTCTGCAGAGAAGCATTCCAAGTTGTTTTAAAACTATTACTACAACCATAGAAGATCTTCCAGATGGTTCCATTTCTCAGCAGTAATTGTAATTGTAATCTGCAAAACAGAACATAAAATTAGTTTGTGTTTACATCAACAAATAGGTTAAGTGTTTATTTGTTTCATTTACCTACGTCCTTTTGCTATTTGATAGACAGTCAAGCAATATTTGGAATGTTTAATTCCTCTGGATTTAAAACCAGTTATTAAATCATTCTTGCACCTCATACCGTAGACTATGATTTGTTAGCTGGTAGCTAAAGATCATGTTAGAAGATGTTGCTGGTTGAGATCTTTATTTGTATACTTGCAACATTAACATTGTACTGAATTACGTGATGATATATTTATTTGACAGTTGGACTACTGTGCTAAAAGTACCCTAAAATCAAAAGAATTGCCTATTATAATGTTTAATACCATTCTGCAGCAATAAGTAGAAACAAAATGACATAACAATAACAGTTATAAACAATAGTTACCGTTTATGGAAATATTAGGATGTCCACTCTTTTTCTTAGTACTGCTGGAGGTCCTAGAACAATATTAAAATACAATTTTAATGTTAAACTTATAGAAATACAACTAAATTGCTTAATATGTTATCAAACTGCAACGTAATTAATAAACATGACAGCCATTTGCAATGAAATGCCATTGCTAATTAGTAATAATAGTTAATCCAACAGATGACGCTAGGGTATTTAAAACAAGAAGGAAAATAATTTATTTCAACAAATTTGCAAAATAAACACAACAAAAACATTATTTTGCAACTGAATTCGCTCTGAATCACACTCTGCTCTACTTTATGGAGATTTCAACGCCTGTTCGGAGTACGAATACATTACAGGCTGTGTTTAAAGCTGTTATTGTTATTAATAATTTTAAAAATATTTGAATATATTTATTTATAGTTAATTCAAAACAATTATTGACAAACTCGTTTTGTCTTACACAAGTCTAACAACACTTTTAAATGTGTGATGTGAAATGAATGATTTTAAATCATATCGATCTAAATTTCAAATTAGAACGCATTGCGCCGAATCCAAGTTATTGATTTTTCGAGAGAGTGTTTCTCAATGAACATGATCGCACAAAACTACTGTGGAATTTGAAGTATGCGGAAGTAGATCACAGAGTATAGTTTACAAATTTGGCAGAAGATGGCAGAAGGAATCTCGTCCTAAGATCGACTAAAAAGTTTTTGGCGATTTTTTGATAAAGGGTTGACTTTACAAAAAAAATTGTAATGAAAGAAAATACTCGCTAATTTTTTTTTTCTATCGATTTTATTTGAAGAATTTTTTTGAAATGTTAAAATTATTCTAAATCAATTCTAGAAATATAAATATAATGCAGATATTAGCTGATATATAGCAAAATTTAGTACTTTTTAAAACAGTTAATAACAATATTTTGGAGTTTATTGTAATACTAGTTTCACCGCAAAAGTTCAGCTAAAAATACCAGAGAGTCAGCGCGTAGATCGCTGGCATTTGGTAGTCGGAATGTGCGGACTCAAGATACTACGGATATTTTAAGTATTTCTATTCGCATATAAAAGATTTATTTAAAATATATCAATCTACTTGAGTGGAAGTGTATTAGGGGTCGAATAAAATCAGGTTTAATTGTTTTGTGTATTAAAAACAATTTATATTCTGCATCAAAAGATATTTTTATAATTCATAATGTATGTTTATTAAAAATATATTAAATATAGAAATTATAAATGATAAAATTGACGATGAGAAATTTTTTAAAACTTAATAACATATATTAGGTAATTTTAAAAATTTATTTCTCTATTTTGCAATCTAAATATATTTCTGGGTAAAAAGGGATTATTATAAATTAAAATACATACTTATTAGTTGGAGTACTTTGTTGACGTCGTTGTTGATTGGTAAATTGATTTATTTTGTTGCCTATGGGTACATGTTTGTAGGTTGGTAGTTTGTTTCATTGTGTTGACGATGTTTGTATTTTAAGTATATACAATTTAATTATTTGTATATACAACATTTCAATTTGTCTCCTGCGTTCTCAAGAGAGAGAAGTCTGACCTCACCCCCGGAAATTCCTCCTTTAGCCCTCCAGGAGAACTCTCAGCAAAACCTGGAGTAGGAATGCGGTTTCATCGCTGCTGCAACTGTATCTGTAAACACACAAAAGAAAATAGTTTAAACTATGTTTTTTTAAAAAATAAGCAGACCTTAAATATTAAATAAAAATTCTGATTATTTCTTTTATGAATATAATTTATTTTCTTACATCGTAGTTATTGACAGCGGGCGTCAGTCCTGATGAATCTGTTGCCAGAGGGTTTTTGAGGCCTTCAGGTGTAGCTGTAGGTGTTGATGACCTTTTCCAAGATGATGAAGGCTTAGGTGATGATGTCCAAGTTTATGTAGGTTTCTGTGACGATGTTCAAAATGTTGAAGGCTTCGGTGTCGATGTCCAAATTTATGTAGGCTTCTGTGATGATGTTCAAGATGTGAAAGCTTCGATGATGATGTTCAAGATGATGCAGGCTTCGGTGACGATTATATAGACACCAGCTACTCCAAAATTATGCTGAGAGTGCAGGAGATGATTCCAAGTCCGGTGGATGTGCTGTAATAATAAAAAACAATGTATTAGTAAAAAAAGAATTGTTAGAAAAGTTAAGAAACATACATAATTTTAATAACTATCACAATAAATTTTTAATCAGTGAGTTTTAATTAGCTTTGAACAGTGTTATAGTAATTACAAAACTTTACTGTTTTTCAAAATTAGACAATAAACATTTTGTAATTAAATTTTAATAAGAATTTCAATTCTTATTAAGAAGCAATAAGCATTTACTGCAGTTCTACCATTTCTTCGAAGATGAAGACTTTTTTAATAACTGTGGTCATTTTTGCCGCTTACGGATTGGGTAAGTATATTTGCTTCTAAGTTACTAAAAGTTACTAAATTTTTAATTTTAGCTCTTGATGACTTCCATGATGAAGACAAATCTTCATATCAACCCCAACGGAAGTAAAAATCATTTTGTTATTTCATCATCATTGAATTCATGTTTAACAAAATCATTATTTTATTTAGGTTCTTGGGTTTACTTGGCTCAATGGATAAGTTACTTAATTCTGCTCATGGCGGTCTTAGAGGAGAGCTAACAGGCAAATTAAAAGCAGACATTTCTTTCGGTAAGAAACCAAAGGGCGCTGCAGCTCCTGATGAGTATGGTCCTCAGGATCCTCCGGCTCCTCAGGATCCTCCAGCTCCTCCGGCTCCTTCAGCTCCTCCGCCCCCTCCGCCTCCTCCACCTCCTTCGCATCCTCCACCTCCTCCACCACCTCCACCTCCTCAGTATTCTCAACCTCCTCCACCTCCTCCATATTCTCCATATCCTCCACCTCCTCCTTATTCTCCATATCCTCCACCTCCTAGGTATCCTCCATATTTTCCGTATCCTCCCCCGCCTGTTCATTCATGCCCGCCATTTTGCGGAGGGAGTGTAGCGTTTGCGTCGGCATCAGCATCAGCAGGTACAATTTAATTAGGAAATAAATCATTTGAAAATTTTTAATTTACAATAATATTTGTTGCTTTGGCAGGAAGACGGAAACATCATCTTTCACATCATTAAAATGTATGAGATGTGGGCAGCGATTTTATCCTAACCAAAATCTTAACCCTCTATTGCATATTGTTCCCGATCGGGAACATAATATTTTAAATTCTTCTTTTCTTTACTTTATGCAGTTTACATTCATGGCAATCATGTTGTAACCACTTGGGAACATTATATACACTTTGTCAATTGCCAATTTGGTCATTCCTCCCAATGTGACCAACATAAAAAAAGTTGAAGTGGAAAAAGGATAATTACATAAACTGAGATAGAAAATGTAAAATTTGAATGAAGCAGCTTATTACCTGCTGATATATTTCAGCTAAAAACACCTTTACAAAATTTCCAAAAATTTTTTTTATCTGATGTTTTCCTAGAAGAGGTTGTTTATCAAACAATTTTGAATAGTACACAAAGACGACCCAATAGACCAAAGTTCTATTGTAAGTTGAATTTGTTCATAATGTTCCCAATAGTGAACAAAACTTAAAAAAAAATATTTTTATTTTAAGAAAAAAATTTATGTAACACACTTATTTTAAATATATGAATATTTCTTTTGTAAAAAATAATTTATTTGATCCCATGTTTAAAAAAAAAATTCATGCAATAGAGGGTTAACATAAGTGTTTTATGTTAACTGTAGGATGAAGAATAAATAAATGCATCAACGGAACATCAACTCTTGTTATTTTGCCCCAAACATTTTTTTTTCACTAAGACTTAGTAATAATTAACTTGATCACTTGGTTTGCAACAACGGACGAGGTTAATAATATATTATTATTGACCTGCAAAACATCGCATTTATTTTAAATATTTTGGCACTTCAAAATACAAGTACCATAAATTATTTCCTTTTTTTAATAATTAGTTGATTTCAACTTTCATATTAGACAACATTATTAAAACAAGCATATTCTTTGAAAGAATGATTATACTGCTTTCAACAAAAAAAATTTGCTCGAAGTAGGTATGGAAATACCCTGTATCAAAACGAAATGTCAGATAATAAAAACAATATTAAAAATTAAGAAATTAATTCTAGGTTTAATTTTTAGAAATTCAAAAGGATACTTTTCAATTTTACACACTCCTCTGAAATACTTCATTTCCACGGCAACATCCTTCCTGTTTCTTCATCCACACCCAATATTCAGAACCATACATTAATGCATCTTTGGATACATTCAACTTTCAAGCAAATGTACCCAGAGCAACCTTCAGACACCGACTTTTCAATTTCCTGGGCAATACGCCTACTTCTCGAAAGCTACTCACATATGCAAATTTATTTTGTTGTCCCAATAAAAATGTATTTTTAATTATTTTTCAATTTAAGTATTACGTATATTAGTTTCGATTAACGAAACAATGAAAAACTTTATAGTTACTTATAATTTGACAATAAACTTTCTGTAATTAAATTTGATGCATATATTGTAGGTTGGAATAATTAATTGATTATTTCAGCACGATATGAATAAAATACATATAAATTTTACTTGAGCTATTTTCAGTTATTTTGTTATTGTTATTGTTATTATATCGTTTGTATATTGTAGATTTTTGTTTGATACTCACAAGATATTTACATACACATACATACATAACATCACGCTATGTCCCACTTAGTGGGGTAGCACGAACCCAGAAACACATTCAACCAACAATCAATCTCCTCCAAACATTCCACCATTTTCGCCTCGTCCACATTCATAGTGCGATTCATACATGCTCGTTTATTCTTCTCACTCGGAATCATTCGTTCACGCAACAAACCATCAATCATACCCAACCAGTTATTCCTCGGACGCCCACGCAATCGTTCACCTTCAATCTTACCCACATATATTAGTTCCATCAACCTTTCATTTCGACAAGACATTTGATATGCTAAAATGTGGAAACACCTTTAAATATCTGGTTAGAAGCACAAGAAGCATGTCTGAATTGAATTCCGAAGAATTCCAGAGGCATATGTAACAAAGAATTTAGTGAATTGAATCAGTAATTATTTTATTCGTTTTATATTATTCCCTCACTGAGCGAGGAATGTTGAACATTATTTATTTCAAATAACCATAGTTACAGCTTTATTATGAGTCGGTATTGGATAAAAGCAGATAAAAGTTTATTCACTTGCAAACAGTTCTCTTTCTTGTATATCCGGTGTCAAACTGACAATTTGACGTTTCTATATGTAGTTTTTATATTTGAAGTGAACTATGAACTATAAATTACAGTTTAATTTAAATGGCTACTTGGATACATGTGTATAACTTAAGTATGCCATGGATCGCTTTCTTATTGTTGGATGGGCCTTGTGTCAAGTTACGTTGCGGTACGCTATGTCAACGTCCGATGTATACAACGTTCAACAACGGCAGCGCAACATTAATTAAGTTATAAACAGAACGCGGAAAAGTAATCGAGTTTCTTTCAAACTTAAATTGGTTTATTCGCAATTCGTTATTGCCGCCGCGTTCCTAAATCAACAACATTTCTATATAGAATTTTTCTTTCTTTATTCTCAAATCTTCGATTAATAAATTTGTTGCCCAACTTTGTACATTGTTTTGTCCCCAAATTTAAATTAGCTCGTAGAAGCTATTTCATGTGTACAATAATTTTTAATAAATTTTTGATTACTTTCTTTCTTAATTTTATACAATTATTCGCCGTTCCAAAGTTTTCAAACAGTTCATTATTAAAAATTTAAATTTACTGCCTAACGGAAACACTGGGGCCATGGTTACAACCAAAATCACAACAGCAATGCTTAAACCAAATAATTATCAAGACTAGAATGGAAAAATTCTCTCTGATTTGTATAATAATGTAATAAATAAAATAGAACAGATTGTCAACTTTCCGATATACTACTTCACCGTCGATTTGAATATGATTCATTTTGATTTGTATCATATTTTATTCCCTATTAAAGAAGAAAAAAAATACGCATATACCGGTCGGACTGGGATGACCTTGAAAACACAGTTTAATGGGTCATTTTATTTGTTCAAAGTGGAAGCGAGCTTATCTTCAAATAAAATCCATTAAAATTGTGTATTGTGATTCGAGTTTGTCGGGCGTGAGTTGTGTAGTCTTAGGGTTTGTTTGTGAAAAGTACGAGCAAAGCGATTTTACCTACAGATAAATTCCACATCAACAAAATTTGTACGGTTGGCAGAACAGGTCTTTATGCTGACACATATATAATGCAGTTTTTCTCAAAATTGGAAGCAAATTCAAGAAAATTGGAAATAATATTTCTGATACATTAGAAATAATAGTATATTATTATATGAAGGATTATTATAGTCATTATTCACGAAGATGAAGTTGAAATCATCCGAATGAATAATGACCATAATCCCAAATATAATACTGTACTTTTTCTACTCCTGTAAATTCGGAAATAACTTTTGAAAATGATCGAAATCGGTGGAAAACTCATGTTGAAAAACGACACATCAAAATACACAATGACAAGTGACTACATGTCAACTGTCAGACGGACGTTGCTTGGTGATCCACATCACGGCTTTAAAATAAACAGGAATAATTGATTTCTGGTTCTGTGATTGGTCGAGGAGAGTGAATTATGAATCCATAATTCACTGTCGTGAATTAGAACTACTATTAATCGAAAAATTAGAAATAATGGGCATATATTTACACAGGAGCAGAAAAAATTTATTTTTCAAGTTTTGTATAAGTATATACCCAATATTTCAATTTTTTTCGATGAATTATAGTACCCATAATTCACTCTTCTCGACCAACCACAGAGGCAGAAATCCATAATTCACTGTTATTTTAAAGACGTGATGTGGATCACCAAGTAACGGCCGTCTGACAGTTGACATGTAGTCAGTTGTCATTGTGTATTTTGATGTTGTTTGTCAATGAATTTCTGTAATATTCAAAAGTGATTTCCGAATTTACAGGAGTAGAATAAGTATAGTAATATAATCGGGATTATGGTCATTGTTCACTCGGATGATTTACAAACTTCATTTTCGTGAATAATGACTATCATAATCCCTCATATAATAATACACAATTATTGGTTGAATGTCAGTCAGTGTACGTATGAGACGTAATAAATAAATATATACAGAACAACCAACTTTATTGTTTGTTCTTGAAATCTCTGGGTAAAATAAATATTTAGTCAATTAAGAAAAATCTCGCAACAAAGAGGAATCTTCGCGCCGCTTGCAGAATTTTCAATTCAAAACGAATCTGTGCGAAGAGGAAGTAAATGAATATTAAAACATGCCACTAATTACGCGAACCATTTGTTAACTTTATCACAATTTAATTTCAGATTCTAGTTCGGAGTGGTGGTGAATTCGAAATTTCCATTTAGGAAGATTTTAGGAGTTTATAGACAGTTCACTTTTCGTTCATGATAACTCAAAAACTAATAAAGGTGTCATTCTTAAATTTCATATTGAGAATAAACGTATATTGGTTACATGCTATTTGAATTTTGGTGGTAATTCTTCTACCAAAAATGGTAGTTTACTTGAATGTTTTTTTGGGAATATTGCAGTAAATAATTGATTTAGGGTAAAAACTTTTATAAAAAAAAGATAGCTAAAATTTTTGAAATATATTTTTCTGACTACCACTACGAACATACATAAATTCACACGCTAAACTATTACTGAAAGTTGGTCATTTCATATCACTAGCAATGCTGTGTGATATGAAAGCTCGTTAGCAAATCAGAGGCGTTCGAAACTGTGTCACATGATATTATCACACGCTGCGATAACTAACCTAAAAAATATTTAAAAGTTTGACAGTTGCAGATAATTTGCTGAATTTACACGTATTAAAAACGTTAGACCCTGATCTATCAGATTTTAACATAATTTTTGGTGCATTCTAATAGCAATGATGATAACAAAATTTGTTTTAATATTTTTATGTAAATTTTATATATATTTACTTAATTGTGGTCATCGGAAAAGTATCGTATACAATACGTGCTGAAACAGTATTTCACACTCGTGTAAAATATCCAAATTTCAGCACTAGTTATACAATATACTATTTCCGACGACCAGTACATAATTTCACACGCTTAACTATTACTGAAAGTTGGTCATTTCATATCACTAGCAATGCTGTGTGATATGAAAGCTCGTTAACCAATCAGGTGCTTCCGCAACTGTGTGATATGATTTTATCACACGCTGCGATAACTGAGCGAACTAACCTAAAAATTTGTATTTAAAAGTTTGACAGTTACAGATAATTTGCTGTATTTACACGGATTAAGAAGGTTGACCCTGATCTATCAGATTTGAACATAATTTTTTGCGAATTCTGATAGCAATGATCTTAATATAATCTATTTCAATATTTTTACATAATTTTTATATTATTTTTCTTTTTACTTAATTGTGGTCGTCGGAAAAGTATCGTGTACAATACGTGTTGAAAATTGGATAGATTAAAATATTTAAAACAAATTGCAGGCACGATACGTCAGTAGCAATGAAAAGTGTAGGCGAAAAATTAGGAATTATTATTATTAATTTCATTAAATTGAGGTATCAAAATAAAGTAATCTGTATTAAATAAGATGCAGGGATATTGGCAGTATTGTGAAATAAAATTTGGATGCATAATTTTTTGCCGGGCACTTTTTATTTACAAAAAACTGATTTTACATGTTACCTGTTTACGCCAACATTTACGTGGGACACACGGTATAATCTTTTACATGTAAAAAAAACATGTAAATTATATAACAAATTTATATTTATTTATTACAGTGCTGTATTATTTTCGGTAGAAATGTCGTGTGTAAACGAAGAGACAAAAATAATTATGAAATAAATTACAAAAAAAAACAATTTGCAACATGCCCTTCAATTTTAATCACCACTTAAAGGTTTCAGACTCAAATATTTCTTATTTGTGGAATGAATGTAAAACGTGACTTTTCAGCAATTTCTCCCGCTATCTGTAATAAATTAAAATTTCCAATGAAACACATTGAATACGCAAAAATATCTCCAGTATTCTTCCCACTCCTACAACTGATATATTTTTATCTCTGAGAATATTTAAATTAATTAAAATTGCACTGAAGGTAATAAATGTGTTACTAATGAAAGGAAACAATTAACATATTCATTTAAATAATAATGTACTGCAGGCACTTTAAAAATCACTTAATTTTTTAATGAATATATTTCGTGACAATATCTAAATTATAGTATGAATTTTAAAACAGCGTTGCTGAGCCAAAACACGTAGTTAAATTCAGGATTTTTTTATCCTCGGCGCAATTTACGCATGTACGTTAACCGCAAAATAGAATAGTGTGAAGAGCATGGGCGTGCGAGAATTTATTTAAGGAGGGTTGCGTTAGGTAAATTGAATGGAATATAATTAAATGCGAACAGGAAATTTATTTGTAACATACAAATTACTGTAAGTATGTCATTACAAAACAAACTACAATCAATGTAAGTGCGTTGTTACGCATAGTGTTACGTAATGAAAATTCATTACGAAACACTGTTACGTAATGAAGATGACATTTAAGTTGTCACTACTGACTGTCACACTAGAAAAATGATTAAAATTTGATACATCAAATTTTAGATTTAAATGTTGTGGATTCAAATTTGACTAAATTTTTTAACTAAATTCATATTTTGTTGGATTATTTTAAATTATAACAGCAATAAATATTTGAATAAAATATTTAGAGAGAACTATGGTTTCATCATGTATCCCTACGCGCAATTGTCGTTTATTTTTATAAACAAAAACAAAGCTTTTTTGATATTCAGGAAATATTTCATAGTTTCCCATCTATAGTATATATTTATAATCTGTATTTTATAGTAAGGTAAATAAATACCTACTAAATATTATTATTCTTTAATATATTTTTTAATATTTTAGCTAAGAAATGCCAAGCGACAGTGATATTTCAATTAAAACACCACTGGAGATACAATTTAAAGCTAAAAGTGCAACAATTAATCGTTTTCGGACTAAATCTCGAGAAAGATACGAATTTGTGTACCAAAATTTCATGGAGTGGAGATTAAATACATAATGAAATAACTATTTGAATTTAGTTTTTAATTTAGAAATACTATTGAGTGGTCGATAAATAAAATAAATAAATATATCATCACGCCTTTTACCCATTATGGATGTGGCACTCTGCTTACGCAGATCTCGGTAAGTGATATATTTTTGCGTATGAAGTGCAGTTACCAGCCGTCAAATCATAGCCCCCAAAGATGTTAGTGGAGGGGGAACCACAGGGGTAAATTTAAATTTGTAACTGTCGGCAGTGGGATTCGAACTGAGGATCATGTTACCACGGAGCTATTTACCCCATCGATGGTCGATGGTCGTAGAAAAAGTATAGTACATAATTCGAGCACTAAAGCAATTACGCTTCCGTGAAATTACAAGCTCGTGAATCAAATTTTTCACTCGTGCGTAATTTGCTTCTTACATCTCTCATTACGTAATATACTATTATGTTATATTTGTTTAATTACATGTTAAATTGTTCTAAATCTTTATATTATAGTGTGTTCTATTTTTATTAGTAGTTAAATTATTATAATACATCATATGGTAATTTTTTTTTTCATTATTTTGATCATGTTTCATTTAGTACAAAACCTTTTACCTCTTTCTCTCCTAATGCTTTCTCTCTCTACACACGACACCAGCGGGAACTGTCAGGTAAGACTTGTAGGACCGTACCCTTAATTTTTTGTGCAATAATTTTGAAACACACACACATAGACAACTTATTTCATATTTTTTTATACATTTCGCATAATGCTGATGCAAAGATAAAATAATTTCAGAAAACTTTTTCTTGTTTTTTCAGTAAATAAAACACTCGCTACAGAAGCCAGGATTCAAACCTGGATTCTATCAATTTATACCCAAATATATTTGTATCCAAGTGATTTGGATTCTACTAAAAGTAACAGCTATACTTAGGAGTAATCTGTGTTTCTGGGTTCGTGCTACCCTACTAAGTGGGACATAGCGTGATGTTATGTATGTACAATATAAAATAAATGCCCCGTCGTCTCCGGTGTATTCTACGGCCCTGGCGGGTGCACAGCACATTTCCATGCCTTACAAATTCTCGCATTCAGCAGTGAAAACGCTCGCTCATCACAACGTAGTGCGGTTGCTGGTTGCACAGTCTATTCCATTTGTTACATCGCATTGACATAATTAAACGTTATTATTATATTTAACAAGAGTGGCAGGCGGCCGTGGTTACTTCCCCCCACGTCCCGGGAACCCTTTACCGCAGGGATGATTTGTCCCTTGCTGGTTTGTCCGCCATGGATCTTGTGACATATTATTTACATTTATTTATTTATTTAGAATAATAGGGAGGAAAAATTTTTGAGAGAGTTTTAAACGAGAACTGAATTCGTTAATGAAGAGACTTAAGGCATGTAACGAAAAAGACATGCTATTAAGTGCAAAAATCCAAGATTGCTGTTTTCAATAAAGAAAGAGGCAGAGAAGCAAAAGAAACATGGTTATGGGAAGGAAAATATATAGATAAAGTGCAAACATGTTACAGAAATGGAGATTAGTATGAACATATTAAGCAAATAACGAAGACAGCTATTATATCTCTCCCACAAATTTGGGGTATAGGACAAAGATAATTTAACACAACTTTAAATTAAGACTATTATTTTTAAACGAATTGATCGCTATTCGCTTGCATTATGATGTATGGAGTCGAAAGACAAAGTAAAAAGAACCAATCAAAATATATTAGATGGATACTTAGGTTAGACAAACAAACACCGATATATTTATTAGAAGAAGGAATGAAACGGTACAAAGTGGAGACAGAAGCACGTAAGAGAGCAATTAAGAGAAAGAGAAGAGAGAAACTATGAATAATACCATGGATTTTTTGATAGAAATATCAAGAAAAAAGTAAAGGAAGCAGGAAAAGAAATGAGAAGTAGAAATGAAAAAATTTTATGAAAAAACGGACATTGAACGAAAGACGGAAAAAATCTAGGACAGAATAAGGTAGACGAAATTATACGGAGAGAACTAAATTAGGGCTGCTAATTATCCGAGTTTCCGAAAATCTGTACATTTATGTATCCAAATCCCGATTTTTAATTATATTTGAAGAGAGTGCATATAAGATTTTCTAAAACCATTTTTATACAAATAATATCAAGGAAAAAATAATCAACGCAAAAATAGAAATTTGCAACGATAGGAATTATGCACTAAATTATTAAAATTAACAGATATCAGATTTTGTTTTTCATAGCATACTGAAAAATAACTTTAAAAATAAAATTTATTTAAATTTCAATCGCATTTTTCTCAATATTTTTATTATGTAAGGGTATAAAACGAATACATGGTTGAATTCAGAAATAAATACTCCATCGAATGGGCCTAAAGGATATATAGCATCTCATTTGAAAAAATATAACTTTGTGTTGTAGCTTGAGAAACACTGGTTTAAAAATAGTATTTTGTACAACGAGCATGGAATGGTACTCATTTCCTACGAGTGTGAAATTTTGTAGCATGAGCCGAAGGCGAATGCTGCAAATTATACGAGTAAGAAATGGCCATTCCATGCGAGTTGTACACTATATTTTTTCTACGACCACGATATTATTTCCAAATTAATTTAATTTTAATAATAAATTTGTCCCGCTTTCACCCTTCCAATATTTGACAATTCTAAATAAGTATCCTAGCAATGGCATCTGCACTTAAATGAGCTGATCTGTATTGAAATACTCACAAAACAAATTCATTTCGCACGATGCTTGCAATGTACCTCATATCCCTAGCAACAACAAACATACAATGAGCAGATTTCTAAGTGGTCGTAGAAAAACTAAATTCTGTCCTCCTTCGTCCTGTATAAGATTGTCTTGAAGTATTTTATTATATCTTTAATAACATAGAAGTTATTCGAAGTAGCTCGTTTAGCTATTACGCACCCTGTATATGACGAAAGAAAATGAATATCTGAAAATAGGCAACGAAAAAAAAATTACTGGACAAGACACGATGACAGACAATGCAGAATATATGGGAGAGACTTTAAGACAATAAATCACTTAAGAATAAACTAAATACACTGTACATCCAACATACAGAACCTTACATCAACGTAGGCACTGACACAGCATTATAAACACTCAATCGAGCATCTCTAGATACATACACGTATCAAATAAATACTTGCTACTATGTAAGATTCCCATATTTCAGCAATGACCACCCCAGCCCAACGTTCTTCAGGAGCGCCCTGTACCATTCTTCTTCGTAACTCTACCAGTTCACGTCCCCATCTCACTTACGTTTAGAGCGACGTTAAGCCCTAAATTCCTGGGTCCGCTAGCGTGGGTCACGTCGCCGCTACACTTGTCTCCCGCGCCGCACGCCGCCGCGACGCCGCCTCTCCCGACATGATTTATACTTGGTCTAATTGTGGAACCCGCCAGGACCTACGGTGAGCCCGTGGGATGGGTGAGGGAGCACCAGCAACGGGGAGTGGGGAGTAAATGAGATGTTGAGACTCGATGATAGGAGATGAGGAATTGGCGTATTGCTGAATTGGAAGATGTTGTTGTTGTGGGACTTGACGGCTGGTAACCGCACACTACATTACATTACAAGCAAGGTAAAACAGTTACCTTGCGTGTATTGTTCAACATTTTACTTGTTACTCATTTGTAAATCAAATTAAAATTATAACCAAGTCCTGTCAGTTACACACAACTGTTCTATCAAAAATTATTTTAAATGATTTCGCATAAGCCTTGTAAGCATTACTGTGGCAACGTGCATTGTTTACCTTGTTTACTTACTTGTAAAATTTTACAACGCAACTGTCAATTAGTAACTTGTAAAGATTCATTTTCAAAGGCAATAGAGGGCTTGGGTAAATGGTGTTTACAATTGAGTAACAAGTAATAGTATATTACGTACCGTGAACTGTAAGTGATAGTTTTTAGGTCGAGAATGTAGTTTGGGATGTCGAGACCCGTAGGGTCGAGATTTTCTAAACATTCGAGACCTAATAAATCACTTACAGTTCGAGGTTAGTAAGATATTTTTTGCAATACCTGCGTAAATATAAGAACAGGAAAAATAGGTATCAAAATTAACAGCTGACAGATTGAGGTTAGAAATAAAATTTGAATGATATATATTTACTTACCGTCTACCTTGAACGGTAAGTTTCACTTGCCATCCACCGTGGACGATAAGTAAATGATGTAACCATGGAAACCAATTGTGCAATAAAAGTTCCACTTACTGTGTTTAAATTTTGTTATTAATGGGTAACTTACAGTACAGGTATTGCAAAAAAATATATATCACTGAGGTATACGAAAGGAATTAGAAATACCAGGAAATTTTTGACCTGTCGTTATAATGACAATGAAGACAGCTATAGTCAGGAGAAACAGGGCCATTCGAGATAAATAAAGGAATACAACAAGAAGATTCACCGTCAGCAACTTGGTGCAATTTGACTTTAGCATACGTAATGAGGAAAATAGAAGAATAAAAGATCAAAACTTAGACAAATAATAGCATCACAAAAACGGAAAGATAATAGCAGAATTGTTACAGGAAATAGCAATAGAAGGAATCGAAATGGAATTAAAATAAATTATTTTCTACGATCACTGCTTAAAAGTATACACTCCACACTAAACAAAGCTTGAAAATTGTAAATGTCGCACCATCGTGTGAAATAGCATTGGCAATTATTGCACACGCCAGTCAGACAAACTTACTAATAATACAGGTTGTCCCATAACTTTTCAAAATTCCTACAATTAAGGATAGTTCACTTAAGAAGAACATTTTTGTACCCCTGGATATTTGTAACAATTATCAGAAGAGCAATATCAAAACTGTTATAAGAAACACAATTTATGTGGCCGGCTACTAGAAATCTAATGAAATGATTGTATTATGCAAACATTTCTTATTAATTAAATATAATACAACGTAATATTTAATATTAAAACTACCTATTCAACCAGTGTCCCAAAACTGTTTCCTTCAAAAACCTGAAAAACTAATTTTTGAATTTTGAAAAAATTCTTTTTGTTCCGTAATCAGGACATTAAGAACTATATGCCCTTCTAATATGTACCTGATGTTATGGGACACGCTGTATAATAACTGTATGATATTAATATGTCAAGTATAATTACATTTATTTATCATAAAATAATTAATAATTATTTCAGAGTTTATATAAATAATGCCATTCGAAGTAAAATATTTTCTTAAATATCTTGTAATTGATACCAAACATCTGGCGAAGAAAACTCATCACTTCGTTCCTCGCTTCCAGTTCAATACATTGGCGAAGCAAGCTCGTCACTTCGTTCCTCGCTTCCATTCTTTTCACGTAACAAATATATATTCTGAATATAACTCAAATCTGATCATAATGTTAATGTCCCAATTTACCCCCTTAGGGATGAAATTTCAAAAAATCCTTTCTTAGCGGTTATCCATGTCATTATAGGGATTTACTTTCAATATTTCAGCCCTTTACGTCCAGCGGTTTGGTTTGTGCATTGTCTGTCAATCAGCTATGGAACTGTTTTATATACACATATAATAATTACACCCTTAACTAATAATTTTTTTTATAAAAACGGAAATACGTGTTTCATTATTTTTATTAAAGAGTATGCGCATTCAATTACAGGTCAATAAACATTTTATGTTTGCTTAAATGTAAGACAATAATCAAACAAAAATTCTTTTCATCAGACAAACTTTCAGCCCCTATTTTATACTCTTAACTGATGAATTTTGATAAATGCTGATACACGTGTTTCATTATTTTTATTAAAGAGTTTAAATACAAAATTTCAAGCCAAAAGACACTCATCTCATTCAAAATTTCAACTCCTATTTTATACCCTTAAAGGTTGAATTTCCCAAAATTATTGCTTGCCTAGGCCACAAAAGGAATCTACTGTCCAAATTTAGTAGTGCTAGGTTCAGTAGTTTCGTCTGTGCGTTGCGCCAAAAAGAACTTCCTCTTTATAATATTAAAATAGATAAATGTTGATATAAACATTAGGATGAATAGAAAAAGAATTCAGCACATTTCTACAATTAGTAACGCTGAAAGAATCAACGAATTTTGCAGAATTTAATCTCTTGCGGTTCTCGTAATTTACCCCTTTACCACCCCGACAAGACGCGAATAAATCACAAGTTTAAATTATCTAAAATTCTTCCCTATTACGGCCAAGTCGGCCAAAACTTACATTTTAATTCTGGATGAAAAAGAACCACTCATTATGATAATTAAAAAAAGCGCTGTATCGTGCACAGGAAGTTATTTAAAAACACATTTCCGTCACGCTAATCAGGTTAAGATAAGTAAGTTTCAGAGCCACGCTGGAGGGGGCGGGGATGCCACGCCGACTTGACTGCCGACACCGGGAGGGATGTTGATGATATCTGATCTGCTGAGGAAAAGAGGAACGGGGACTCGGGACTGAATTGGACTGTTGTCATTGTGTCAATTTTAATTTGTACACAGCGTACAGTAGCACAAATATTATTCAGGACAATAAGAAATATACCGGGGTTCAAAATATTATTGGCTTAAAAAGGAAATGTGTTTCAGTTTAGAGGCCCACCATGTGAATCTTGAAAGATATAAGAGCTGCTAATTCGGTTAAATTAGACAAAAGTGCCGTTCTTATAGTAGGCAAATTTAATGTTTTTAATTTTCCGAACAAATTCTGTAGACGTTTTACTAATGTTACATGTACTATTAAGTGAGCTATGAATCATATGTATTCAAGATTTTATTTAAAAATGTAGTTGATTACCTATTCCATGCTCGTGTGAATTCAGCACTCGACTACGTCTCGTGCTAAAACTCTCACGACTCGTGTGAAGTAGATAACTTTCTGCACTTGTGGCATAATATAATATAACATTTCAGAAAACAGATTCAGATTTAGTTATTATAGTGTTGTATTATTTTTTGTACAAATTTCGTAGACTGTAATGATATAATTGCGAATTCGAGAGTTCATTTCTTTCTGTTAATTAAATAAATCTAAATCTATTTTATGAAATGTCTCTTCTTGACTGGCAGGTGTATGGAAAATAAAACGTTTTTCGGAATTCAGTCAAATTATTATTTTAGGAGACGAAAAGACTAAACTTATTTAAAAAAGTATTATGTTTAATACTTGCTAGAATTCATGACGATGCATCTTTATGTATTATTTTATTTTGTTTGTTTTTACTTTCTTATACAAAGTATAAGGAAGTATTGGAATCATGAAAAAAAATCGTTGACGAGATTTTTGCGGAAATATATATTTTGACGTCCACTGAATCCGTTAAGACCAATTTCTCAATGATGTCTGTGTGTGAGGATGGATGTCCGCGTGCGTAATATCTCATGAACGAGACAAGATATGTAAACAAAAATTGGAATTTATAAGTTTCATGAAAATATGCAGAGCTTAGTTAATTTTGAATAAAATTTAAAAACCGAAAAAGGAAGTTTAGTCAACACTAAAAAATTAATTCCATTTATTTGAAAAATACAATCAACTGTGAAAAAAAGTTTCAAATAAAATATGTTATTCAAAATATTTGGAATATAAAACGATATTTGTACTTTTCTTGTACATACTTCTTATTTTGAGGAAAACTAAATTATGTATTTAAAAATAGATTTTAATAATCTTAGTTACAATAGGAACAAAAACTAAAACATTTTTAACAAAAATATATGTATCGTTTGAAATATTATAAAAACAATAGTTGTATTATCAGTTATAAAGTTTTAAAGACTAGTTGTTAATTAATACCTATTATAAAATAAAATTACAGTTACGAGAAGAAAAAAATTGATCAGGTTTATCGTCTATAATAATTATCAAAATTAAGTCATACGCAAGGAACAAATCATAAGTGTTCAGTTGGTTTTATATGTATAAGAAAGTAGTCTGGTGCCCACACCAGATTTTTTTTTAATATGGAGCAATTGTTAATTTAATTTAATTTTTATCTTTGGGCGGGCGTAAATAAAATACACGTATGATAATGCATTATTAATATATTTACGTGATTACACATGCGTATCTTAATAATGCTCTTATCCTTTTATCGTAAATATCTATTATAATATCGGATATAAGCATTTTAAAAAGTCGTGATTTCCTATACAAACTAAGCATGCCAGGATCCATGTTTACCACACTGCTATTCACCCATAAAAGAATTGTTAGAAAGTCACGAGTTGAGAGCCAGTAACCAGCGCCACTCCTCATATGACACCAGCCCCTAAAACCCCAGGGTGATGAACAGCCCTCGTTCAGGGCTGCAGGTGACGTCTGAGCACCCTGCCCTTGTTTTATCACTACTATTTATGATTGCAATAATTCCACGAACGTTTACCGCCCCCATAACCTGCGCCCTGCACCCACCCCTGGCTTAGGGGGGTGTGGGCAGCGGCCGCAAGCCGACGCGTTGAGATTGGAGGGAATATGAAGGCGAAATTAATTGTTTAGATTGGGATTTATACATTATTTAGCAATTTGATTTTACTGAGATATATTTAATGTATGAATAACAGGAAAGCATTTAAAATTTACATTGTAACAATGTATTTCATCTACAGCTACGAGATTTGTAAGTGGCCTATAACATTTGCTTATAATTTTTTCTTGACGAAGCAATTTAGTTATTTATATTGCAAGCAAACTTACGAAATGAGGAATAACTAGAAAAGCGTATTATGAAAGAAATGGATTTTCAGACTTAGAAATAGAGAGAAAGCGACAAAATGAAGAATTAATAATAGAAACATTGAAAAACAGAGACAGAGACATACAAAAACGAGTACAATTCAACAAATTTCAAGAAACGCAGATTATTACAGTCGTCCAAGAATATCTCACGTTTCCTACTAGATATATAATATACTATTAGCTTCTGCATTATCTACTTATTTCATAAGGAAAATTATGGATCGAAAACACTTTGTATGTTGAGATAGTAGTACTATTTAGAATTTGAAGGGTTAATTTATGAGTTTTTAAATCAATTCAAGTGGTAGTTTCCTTGAAGGTCAGTTAGGGTTTTTAAGCACATCTCTGTAAACAACTGACTCATATTAAATTTTGTTATAATAAAAAAAGATTTAGAATAATATTGGATATTTTTTTTATCTGAAACTATTGTAACTATTTTATACTTTTAAATAGTATATTGTACAACGAGCGTGGAATGATACTCATTTCTCACAAGTATGAAAGTTTGTAGCATGAGCCAAAGACGATACTTCAAATCATACTAGTATGAAATGGACATTTCATGCGAGTTGTACACTATACTTTTTCTGCGACCACGATATTATTTCCTAATTGATTTAATTTTAATAATGTCCCACTTTCACCATTCCAATATTTTGAAATTCTAAATAAGTATCCTAGCAATGGTACCTGTACTGAAATTAAATGACCTGTATTGAAATACTCACAAAATAAATTCATTTCGCACGATGCTTGCAATATACCTCATATCCTTAACAACAACAAACATATATAATGAGCAGATTTCTAAATGGTCGTAGAAAATAGTATATTGTATAACGAGCATAGAATGATACTCATTTCCTAGGAGTATGAAAGTTGTACACTTTACTTTTTCTAATTAATTTAAATTTTAATAATAAATTTGTGCCGCTTTCACCATTGCACCATTTCAATATTTGACATTTCTAAATAAGTATCTTAGTAATAGCATCTGTACTGAAAAGAACTGACCTGTATTGAAATACTCACAAAACAAATTCATTTCGCACGATGCTTGCAATGTACCTCATATTCTTAGCAACAACAAACATACAATGAGCAGATTTCAAAATGGTCGTAGAAAAGATATTTTCCCGCATCCAAAACATACCAGTTACTGAGATCTACAACAGCAGAGCTCTAACCCCAAATGGACAAATGCGGGTGTTACTACTCTCATTACAAAATCAAGTGGCAC
Source organism: Poecilus cupreus (assembly GCA_963942605.1). Lineage (NCBI taxonomy): Eukaryota > Metazoa > Arthropoda > Insecta > Coleoptera > Carabidae > Poecilus > Poecilus cupreus. The sequence goes on from OZ012728.1 coordinate 16,892,655, forward strand.
ACCGTGGAAAAATACCTCAGCGTTGAAAATAAAGTAAGAGACATAATCTATGGCCAATACAATCATCTGCGGCCATCATCTCTACCATTCCCCAAAATCCAATTTGACAGAAGGCTGAATTAAAAATGGAGGCGGCATTTCGCAGGTGCGCATAACGTGAGGGCCGCGCGTTATAAAATGATACATTATTCACGTTTCAATAACCACAACAACGCGGGTACAGTTAAAACAAATCCTGTGTGGGCCGTTGTTCGCTGGCCGGAGCACTCGGACGCCAACTCTGCCCCAATTCTGAATCGATAGCCGGGATCGCAGGTGGGTCTACCCTACGATGTATGGTAGTATCTTTGATGCAGTTTAGAGGATGCATCAATTAATTTGTGGGTGAGATTTGAACTAGAGTTTGTTGGTATTCTTTAAAAGTGAAGCAATAGAATGCAACGATAGAACTGTGTTTAATACCAATGCATATTTCGGTGGCAGTTGCCTGAATACAAAATAATAATTTTTGTTCATTTTGCTTTCGTGATAATTGGCAAATGGCAACAAGTTTGAGAAAGATACTGGAGAATTATTTTCTAATTTATCAAACTATCGAGTTATATTTATTTAGATTATTTATAATGAAACGATAGAACCGTGTAATTTTAATACCATTGCACATTTTGGTGGCAGTTGCCTGGACACAAAATAATAATTTTTGTTCATTTCGCAGCTCTGAAAAAGTTTCAGTAATAATATAACTAGAGAGTGAGAATAAATTAAAATAATTTGACAACCCTACGGGCTTTCGTGGCAATTGGCAAATGGCAACAAGTTTGAGAAAGATACTGGAGAAATATTTTCTAATTTATCGAACTGTCGAGTTATATTTTTTTAGATTATTTATAATGCAACGATAGAACTGTGTAAGTTTAGTACCCATGCATATTTTGGAGGCAGTTGCCTGGACACAAAATAATAATTTTTGTTTATTTCGCAGCTATGAAAAAGTTTCAGTAATATTATAACAAGAGCGTGAGAATACATTGAAAATAATTTGACAGCCCTACGGGCTTTCGTGGCAATTGGCAAATGGCAACAAGTTTGAGAAAGATACTGGAGAATTATTTTCTAATTTATCGAACTATCGAGATAATATAAATAGAATAAATATATTTAGATTATTTTTTTTTATCATCAGGTACGCCACTAAATCTATCTTTTTGTTCATTTTACTTGTGTTGATGATAACTATCTGACAACTGACATTTGTCAACAAAAACAAAAATTACCCTGGAATAATCACTAAAGCTTTATTCTCAGAATAATTAGGACAGAATTGGTTAGTATAAGGATAGGTACGTGACATACAATGAAGCATTTCGTTGGTTTTAAGAAACGTCAAAAAATAATTATATTATAATATTACAACCAGTATTCTTAAAAATTTACATAATTATTCGAATAAAATATTTAACTATATTTATTTATCTTATGACTATTCTGTACATTTTAACATTTTGACTCAGATTTTTTCTACGTGTTTTTTAATATGTTTGTATGTGTACATGTTATTTAATTGTTTTTTGACTTCAACTTGTAATTTTATATTTCTATATGTATGTTTTATTATTAAGTTCACTGTGTCACATTTACAGAGCCCTGAATATGACAGCCGTTGCTGTCGAATCGTCGGCATAGTTTTTAATAAATTATTTGACTGCTAGTCCGTTTTTTTGATTTACCAAATTTAAGACATATTATGTATATTGAAGTAAGTTTACTTAAATAGTTTAACATTGTTATATATTATTATTTGCTGCATTGATGTTCCAACATCTTTTATCAATTTATTTTTATACTCCTGTATAAATATATCCCCATTACTTAAATTTTTTCAATGAATTAATAATTCTCTATTCTCGACCAATCCCAGAGCCAGAAATCTATAGTTCACGGTTATTTTAAAGACGTGATGTGGATTACCAAGCAACGGCCGTTTGACAATTGACATGTTGTCATTGTGTATTTTTTGTTGACGTTTTTCAACGTGTGTTTTCAACTAATTTAGATCATTTTCAAAAGCTATTTCGTAATTTACAGGAGTAAAAAAAGTATACTATTATATTCGGGATTGGTCATTATTCCCTCGAATGATTTTCTATAAGATTATTTATTAATAAAAGTTTTAATACTATTTGTACTGATCAATTTAAGACTATATTGGTTAAAAAAGAAATAAAAGGTCTCGGTAGAAAAACTAATACTGCAAATATATGAGCTTTTGAATTTAAAATAAACTCTATTTGAAAAAGTTTTTGAAGTGGTAGTTGACATGAAGTCCTGTTATAGTTTTTTGGATTTATATTAGTAAATAACCTATTTAGAGTAATTTCATTATACTCTTTATCTATATTTTGTACCATTCAATAATTGAAATTCGCGAGAGGTTATGTGCTGTACACATCAACCAAAGTGGATTGTTAAATTCTTAAGTATTTCAGTGTCCAAATCCCAGCATATCTAGTAGGGATCGGAACGCAATTCTAAGCAATTCAATCAGCGATTAGAAATCAAGAACTCTGGAGTCTGATTGGCTGCGGCAGAGGCGATGAGGGCCTTATGTCTCGTCCTCGGTCGCTGTTACATGCACCAGTCAAGTGTTAATTTCCGCGTAGCCACAGCGCACCCATTGCTAATGAAGCTAAGCAGATCAGGCTGCGTGAAATTATACCATACCTTGGCACAGCATACGCGAAAGGAGATATCAAATATATTTTTTCTTCAAACGTCATAAAAGTACGTTGTTATGTATTTGTATTCAACAAGTAGAAGTTTAATATTGTCGCCGCCGGCGTAAAAGTGTCCTTGGCAGCACATTTACGCCGGCGGCGGACAAAGTAAAATATTATGAAAAATAGTTAGGTTGTAATTCAATAATTTGACAGTTAAAAATGAAACAAATAAACAAAAATAACAAAACAGCATATTCTACGGCAACTTGAAATGCTAGATAAGACAGAATATTTTTTGAAGTTTTGAGCATTTTATAATATTTATAATTTTATTTTGTTTGAAGAAAAAATAGCATGTGTTATTCGGAGTAAATGTGTCTTTGTATGCTTCGCATGTAATTGTTCGACTCGCTTCGCTCGTCGTTCAAACTTACATGCTCAGCACACAAAGTATCACATTTACTCCTAATGACACAATATACTATTATTTAGGTAAGTTTACATAAAGTCCTCATAAGTAATCATGATTTAATAGTTATTTGTGTATCTAGAGCAGAAAGTACTCTATTGCCGCTTGCGCATAGACATGCATAAGCGGAAAGGACACTTTCTGTTCGAGAAACACACACTATTTTTTCTACGACCGATTCAATAATGATAAAAAGCTGGATGAAAATATTATATTTGCCATTTTCTGTTTGAACTTTTATTCCGATCCATTTTACAGTAAGCCATGTTAAACCGTTTCCAAGGTGATGGGTACTGTTTCTTCTATTATTTGTTTGAATCGCATGACAGATATTTAATTTTTCAATTCAATTATGACGTTAAAATTTTGTGAAACATCATAAAATGATGGATAGTGACGAATATGAAATGGAATGTACTCTACCACACATCAAAGAAGCTGCGAAGAATGTAATATTAAATCTATTACCTGAAAAGTCGAAGAATAGGTATGAGAAGGAATATGCCTTGTTCAAACTAACTTGTCATAAAAATGTAAACTTGCTGTTATAAGATACTATTGTTAAATATTACCTACTATTATCAATTAAAATTTTTCATAACAACTGTCCATTTTTCTATTCTACATGAGAAATTTATTTTGCCACTCGCCGAGCGGCAAAAATCTTATTACCGCTTGGCAAGCGGCAAACGTCAATTTTCTGCTTTCATCTGAGAGTTGGAAATGTATAATATCTGCTCGGTCGTAGAAAATAGTTATTTACGATACAAGTACGTAAAGCTAGTCTTTAGTCATGAATGGGTCAATTAAAACACGAGCATAGCGAGTGTTTTAAGACCCCTGAGTGACTAAAGACGCTTTACGTATATGTATCGTACAATATTTTATCTACGATATAATGGAAACCCCAAAAAATATTTAAAAAATATTTTTATTTATGAAGTAGGATCACAATATTAAATGAGAAGTTTGCCATGATAACAAAATTTTTGCAAATTTGGCGTGTTTAAAAATTTTAATCACTTGTTGCTTGGCAACCCGTGACTGCCCGTGACTAATGGGATCGTGTTACTAAACAACCGTTTAACAAACTTGAAACTAACAGTTAAACATCAATTTTACACACTATCGTAGATAAAATATATTTATTACTATAATACTCGTATACTATGTAAGGAAGATATTTCGATCAAGGCAAGCACGTTTTAGTGTTTCAATACAATGACGTTTGTATGTGTGTGTAACAATATCATTTTTAAATTTCATATTTAGAATTTGAAGGGTCATGTTACCAGCTGATTAAATATTGGCGCCAATTCATCAACCGGAAGTGGTAGTTTACTTGAAGACCTATCAGGTTTTTTGGACATATCTCAGTAAACACAAAATATTGGCTATATTTTTGGTTTTAACTTTGTCTCTATTTAATTAAATTCTTAAGGCGAGAGATCCCGTACTGCCATGCTGGCCACATTTGATGCTTCAGGTAATACGTCAGAATGATCAAAGATTTACATTTCGACATAATAAAATTATATTTTTAATATTTTCCTACCTTTCATATGGATGTATGCATCTTCCAGGTCTGGCTGTAATAGTGAAATACTCGTCTCATTGAAGATTCAAATCCCGGAAACAGCAGATGACCGGAACTTGGAGCATCCTTCACATCACCGGAAGGGGAAGTCCAATGAACCTAGCAATTCCCAAACGGTTAAAAAATGTCTTGATTTGATACACAACGATACTTATTAATTAATTAATTTTTAATTACCTCTTGTACTTTTTGAAATACAGGTATTTATTTTATTTGTTATGCTTATTTAAAATGTAAAATTTTCAGATTAACGTGCCTTAAAAGGAATAAAATTTTGAATCCACAAATTAATTATATTACCTTCTTTCATAAAAACTCGCTTTGAAGTAAAATTTTGTATATTTATATACTCTAAATAATTTATTAAAATTATTATGTTCAGTTCTTTGATGTTTTTAATTCATTCATATAAAAAGATTTACTTATATCCCTATATTAAAATTTTAATAAACAAAAACTTTGCTCCTAATCCAGGAAGTCAATTTAAATATACCTTTTTATTGCTGTTATAAATTTTACAGATTTTAGAATTATTTAGGATAATAGAAACCATAAATTTTGTATTAAAAGGTTGTTGTATTTAGGTTACTTATGAAAAAGTACAAATATTTTCATGGTTTACGCCACACAAGGTATTTTTTTCTACGACCACTTAGAAATCTGCGCATTGTATTTTTGTTGTTGCTAAAGAAATTGAATATAATCAAGCATCGTGCGAAATGAATTTGTTTTGTGAGTATTTCAATACAGGTAATTTAATTTCAGTACAGGTGTCATTGCTAGGATACTTATTTAGAATTGTCAAATATTGGAATGATGAAAACGGTACAAATTAAAATTAAATACTTAACAATATAGTGTACAATTCGCATGGAATGTCCATTTCATACTCGTATGATTTGCCTTCAGTTCATGCTACAAACTTTCATACTCATAGGAAATTAGTACCAACCCATGCTTGTTGTACAATATGCTATCGTTTCTCATTAGTTTGCTTTGATTACGTCATACTACAAACATAATTTGTATATCAGAATCTAGCATAAATCTTCCTCTTTTCAGTTTGTTATGTTTAGTGCACCCAGAGTTGGGTTATCATTGCTTAAGTGATGGTATGTTTGAACACAGAATCTGATGGTGTTATCCATCAAATTTCGACTTCCAACAGAAATTTCTTCAGGGATCACAGATCTGAACCGTTTTAGATATGTAGATGCTGTTACTAACCTCGAACATTGAAATTATCGTAAACAACACTCAAAATTATGTGTTTTGCCCACAATTTCTTCATCGGAATTAACCAGTTAATTCCTTCTGCACACATTGTTTCATTTAACTTATAAATTTACTACTGTAGATCGATTCACATGAAATGAATCATACTTCATTGAACAGAGAAAGCATCCATGTATATAACAGTTAATTTCAGTACTTTTTAAAGGCCTCTAGTCTTGTAATATTATTTAAAATAAATAATGTTTGCTTACCATTTGGTCAAATATGACTCTACCTTCACTCACTGTGTAAACACTACTACTGACTAGAATCAATTGAAAATATATAAGTCCATCGCTACGAACAATCCTGAACGTGTTAATTAACTATTAATTATATTCTCAATGACGTCGGACGTTGCGGATGTTTAAAGTATGAATAATAAATTTTATCAATCCGATTTAAATTGTCTGAATGGGTTATGGAGATATACGCTCCAACAGTTTTAGCTTTTAATTTGACTGAGTATCAAGAATATTTGAAATAAAGTTACAACCACAAAATAATAAATAAAGTATGCTGATTACGCTCCTTGTAACAGATAAATATCACTTTTAGTTTTAAAAATACAGACCTATGAACTTTCTTAAGAATTTTTCTACTAAAAAAAATTCAGGTTTTATTGACTAATGTCTGAAAGATCGAATTGTTCTATCTCAAACCAACTATACTTAAGTGAACATAATTAATATATCAGATAATCCACTTCATACATAAAAACTCCTAATAGAAACGTCAAATTGTCAGTTTGATATCGGATAAACAAGGAAGAGAACTGTTTGTAAGTAAATAAAGTTTTATTTACCTTCATTACTGTGACAACAGCATTTCTTCTAAAAACATTAACTGGCATTTTGCTAACGATGACAAGTTTTGTAAACAAATTTCAAATTTTTGCATTTTTTAATGTCAAAGATCAAATCTGAAATCAAAACTTTGTTTTGGAAGTGCATCAGCACAAACAATAAAGTCTGCAATGATTAATAGTACTCCAAAAAATACAGTGAAGACAAAAAAAATCAATTTGGAAACAGTTCTAACAGTTTTGTCTATAAAAATTATAGTTTTAATAATTGTGCATTTAATTAATACTTATTTGCAATTTTGTACAATGTGTCTAATTGTTTTAATAAATGAACTATATTCAGTAAATTATCTTACCAAATACCACTCCAGGTTTAGGTTTTATATGGCCAAGCTTTTATTTCTTCACTCAAACGTGGTTGCTTTAAGGGAAAACGACTCGAGCAATTTGACATTAGACAAAATCGCTCCACCTACTGTATCGCGTTTTTTTTTTTTTCATGTCAAATTGCTCTCGTCAGTTGTTACCAAGCAACCAAGTTTTCGTAAATAAAAGCTTATCCGATAAAACTTGAACCTTTTGTGGTATTACCCTCAAATCTTTCATCTTTTCATAGATATAAAATTTATTTAATTTATTCTTCGCAAAGTTTTTGCTAAATAAGTAAAAGTATGAAAATGGTACTCTCCGAATAATAAATCAGGAAATAATACAATTCCTCTCTTATTCTTAACAACATAAATACCGTAATAGTACATCGCTTAATTAACAAACCTTCAAATATCCTCATCCACTGTACCACAACTGCCCTCGTATTTCCTACTAGTTCTTCTCGTACATAAACGCGATATTATAGCTGTTTTATCTCCAGTTCGTTAGCGATGATTAAATACATAAGCTCTTGGCTCCGGTCACCGGATCAGCGTAACGGGTTGAACTCCGGAGTCAAACCGGACTTCAGCTCCGGTGATAGTGTATTTGTTGTGTGGGGGACGGCGGAAAACAGCGGAAGATTGGCGAAAGAAATGGAAATAAAATTAACGGTGGTGGATAATTCTAAACGGGACACATTTTAATATTTATTATTTTTAATTGCGATCTCTCCTAGAGGTGCTTTATAGGACTCTACTATCACACATTTAATTCTATTTTTATTGTTAATTTTCTGAGCTAGAAGGAAAAACTTTTCAAGTACCTTAAAGTTGCGATATATTGAGGACGATGGAAAAAATGAAGACACTAATTTGCTGCTGTATAGGATGAACGATACTTAGAAATACGTAATTTGAGAACTTCTAAATCCGTTTTGTCCATTTTCTCGCGAATGATATGCCAAAACAATAAATTCAATTTGCTGGGATGAGGATTGAACTGTAGGTTACTATTGAAAAAGTACATATATGTTCATGCTGGTTTTTTTTTCTACGACCACTTAGAATTCTGCTCATTGTATTTTTGTTGTTGCTAGGGAAATGAGGTACATTGCAAGCATTGTGCGAAATGAATTTGTTTTGTGAGTATTTCAATGCAGGGCATTTAATTTCAGTACAGGTACCATTGCTAGGATACATATTCAGAATAGTCAAAAATGGGAATGATGAAAGCGGGACAAATTTATGATTAAAATTAAATTAATTAGGAAATAATATCGTGGTCGTAGAAAAAGTATAGTGTACAACTCGCATGGAATGTCCATTTCATACTCGTGTGATTTGCAGCATGAGCCGAAGGAAATGAGTACTATTCCATGCTTGTTATACAATATACTATTGTTTCTCATTCATTTACTATGATTACGACATATTACAAACATAATTTGTATATCAGAATCTAGCAGAAAACTTCCTCTTTTTAGCGATATTAAGTTTGTTAAATTTAGAACACCCAGAGTTGGGTTCTCATTGCTCCAATGATAGTATGCTTGTGCTTATTTTTATTTATATGTTATTAAAATTTAAATTAATTAGGAAATAATATCGTGGTCGCAGAAAAAGTAAAGTGTACAACATATGAAATGTCCATGTCATACATCTGTAGGGTTGTAGGTTTATGATTTTGTAAACCTACTTGTTAATCTTGAAGTTCGTTGGAATAAATATGAAGTAAAATGTTGCAAAGCGTACAAAAACAAAATGCCAGTGAGTTAAAAACAAGTAACAGAATCTGAACGAATGCAAACATGGCTATTTTAATTTGAAACATGCAACCAGCGTCCAAAACCAGTTAGGTATTTCGCTCACTAATGAATGCAAATATTTAAAAATGGAATTATTTTCAAATCCGCTCAGTTTATTTTAAGCTAGCCGGCGATTTCATACACAAGCGTAGCTAATTCTTCTGCTCTCTCATGCATTGACGCATACAGCAGTAATCTGCGTTCTAATGAACTTGCGCGAGTAAAGTGGCGAGGCAAAACAATAAACGTAGCGAAAAACAAACACAGTCGCTTCAAGTAACTTAATCAAACACTTTATAAAAAACCCACGCTGCAAATAAAGCACGCAGGCAGGTAACCTGGTTAATACGCTGCGATAAACGGTGACGGTAATGGTTGCCGCCGGACGTTACCTACATTACCGACAGACAAACGTGGACGATTGTGTTAGCTTCTACTTTATATGCAGCCAGATAAAAACGCCCAGCAGCTTATGAAAAACAAATAAATATCAACACTTCTCTTCTCGCATTTTAAAGAATAATTTTTTAACGGTCTTACTAGTTCCTTTCAAATCTTCTACTTCCTGTAGATAGCCTGATCTAAGTCTGCCTCAACTTCTTCTTCTTCCTTGACTCCAATCTACCTTCATCTTTTTCTTCTACTCTCTATAATATGTCCACGCCATCTGACTCTAAGTTGTTTTATCTTTTTCACCATATCTTCTCCTTACAACTATTGTTCTATTAATCTATTTCAGAGTTCATTCTTATTCTGTTGGTATTCGTTTTCTGATAACTCTATTACTCAATTTTTTATTATTACTTTTTCTTCCATTATTCTCAAATCTTCTTCATTGTTTTTTGGCAATAGAGAATTGAAATGAACTAAGAAATACAACAAGAATTGGAAGGAGAAGACATAAAGAATAGGATCAAGCAGCAAGAGTGCTTCTATATTTAATTAGAATTAATTGTTTTGTTTGTCCTCCACTTTTGCATTGTCACCAAACTCATGATGTTCATTACTCTATTTCTTCTCGTCATTTAAAATCCAAAAGACCTAATACAAGTATTCCTCGAAATATACTATATGTATAAAAGTAAAAAAAAAAACTATTTATTGATATATGTTTAATATAGTTCTAATACAATACTTTTTTTTGTAATAATTCTATTCTCTGACATTAACAATAAATGCCAAGAATGAAAATGAAGCCCGACTCAACTGAAAACCAACCGAAATATAAAGATTATTAAACAATATCATATGTAACATTCTTAAGAAATCCTACCGCAGCAAAACTCTCCATACATAACACCATGAATCCACCAACAGTTAGCTCAATCTTACGTTGAGACTGTGACATAATCATGATCAAGCCCATACGAATTTTACGATCATGGACTTTTGTCCAGTCACAGTCATACGCAGCACGACCCAAATTCGTTGCCTGCAAATATATAAACACAATCACGCTTGTCTTTTTTTTTTGTTCTTGAGCTTTAGCAGATTACCATCCGTCAAATGCGGGTTCCAAAAACCCACTATAAAATTAGATACTTAAAATAGAAAATTGTTTGCTATAGTCCGTTCAGTAATGAACTGGAACAATGAATCAAAATAAAACCAGAATAGTGTGGGTTATTATCAGGGATGTAGTAATATTAGATATAATATTACTGTGGTGGCCATAGATGCAGCTTATTTTATACCTAGAATAATACCTAATGCCTCAACAATATGAAAACCGCAATAAATGTTTAGCAGATAATACGTTCTGAAGGGTTCCATAGACGGCTCTGGGAGTATTTAATTACTTCTCAGTTCCATTTTCCAATCTGGTGGGATCTTAGATCTCGCTAAGCCAGTCATTCGGTACCACTGCCTCACAGCAGCTGGTGAGTTCACTACACTGATGAGCTCCTATAAGAGCGAAACGCGACTGTAGTTCCCGATTCATTGGCTTGGCAGGTCTCAATGAATTAATAACTTAGTTATTAATCTGAGGCTGTTTTTTATGAAACAATTGACAATTTTTATTGTCTTTATATTTTTTAAAACATAGACATAGGAGTTTTCAGAATCGAGTCTCCCTTATCAAATATTTTTTGATGCGATACTGTACTCCCTGTAAAGGATTGATTTATTACTCCAGCTCATAGTCGAATAGACTATATACATTGGGATACAGTGGAATTCGAACTGAAGATCCAATAATATTTCAAATGTGAGGTTTCAACAGAAGCACAAATCCATAAACACAGACATCTTTCAGAGAATGGTTCAAATTAATTCAAAGGACTTAATAAAAATTGGTTCAATTTCAAAATGAGGGCTATAGGGGGGGGATTAATTTGACGACTGGTAACTATAAGAAACTTACGGCGTCTTGTACAATTTGTCCTGCAGTACAATACGCCAATACTTGGCTCATTACTGTTATGTATACACACACAAACATCATTTTATCAGAGCTGAAAATTTAATAATCTTGTTATATTTATTGAGAATATTAATATTTGAAATATTTACATGGCATCTTCGGTTATAAAGCCCCACATATTGATGGTAGCTATCACAATATTTGAAGCTACTGTTGGTAGGAATAATCTGGAATATACTGACTCAAATCCCGCTACGAATCTAAAACAATTCACGAAGATTTATTTAGAGTTTTGACAATATTTTTCGGATGGTAGTACATGATATTTGCTCGTCATACAATGTTACGTTAGATTTACAGCAGAATTTAGTAACATATCATTGCTCAGTGATCAAATCATGAGTTAATATAAATAAGACGGCGCATGATGGCATATGTTATGAAGCAGACACTTCCTGAAGTGGATTAAGGGGAATGCAGCCTGGATGCCTTGTGTGTTACGCGCACTACACTTTTACACTGATATTGAATAATGAAGTAGACAATACGCATTTTAACTAGGCTTGACGAACCGTTCTCCGCCTCGTCCCTACTCAACGAAGTGCCTGCTTCAAAACAATGTCTGCATGCGACGTTCCGACAGCGAAGTGCTTCCTTTATCAGGTTGTGTAGTCAAAACTATATTTTTACAAATCGAAATCGTAGTTCAGTAGCTACAGATTCATCGGGTTGGTTTACTCAAATATATCGTTCGTGTTCTTTAAATGTACACTTTAGCACACTGACACGAAATCTTACAAATTCTAGAACAATGTAGAGGAAATATAAACTGCCAAAAAGATCACAAATTTTTTAATTTGATTTATATGACGTTTGTTTATCAAATTTATTTAAAAACTTATATTTCCGAGAATGAAGTTTCATCGCTCTAGATGTGTAATATACTCACTTCAAAACTAAATTATGGTGGATAACACTGTCCCTCAGCAGCGTATAATTCTCCTCGTTTGTCTCCTTGGTCCCAATGGCCGAAATCTTCATGTTAATCAACTTAAACTGCACGAAAACCAAAGCAATCATAACTATAAACAATTTGTCCAACTGGGCTACTCCTATATACACCCCAAGAGTAATAACAATAATTTCCACAACAATCAAAATTTGATAATACGGAGTCACCAACAACACTTCCTTGTTTGGAATCCATATTTCCATGACTAGGCCTTTGTCAGAGAAGAATACTGTTTGGAAAATTATGGAATAAACAGCAGCCATTGCTCCAGAACTGTATACGAACGTCAGAATGTTGATTTTGCGGTAAAGATCTAATATGGAGTCTCTAGTTTCTTTGTCGATGGAATCCAAGCCCCAAAAGTTATCCCAGGTTGTACGAACCATTGTTTTTAAGGTGGCTTTTTGTTGAATCGCAGTGTATTGTTTTACAGTAATCTGAAATTCATATATTAATATTTCGAAGCAAGCCTTAATACCAACAAATCTTTCTTCATCAAGCTATTTGCTTTTGCAAATCTCCTGATATATTTTTGCGCGTACAATTCCGTTAAGTCGCGACCCCCAAAGATGGTATCACATAATTTTCACTAAACCTATAATTTAGTGTTCCTCAAAATAGTACATAATATTTTTAATTCAAAATATTATTTAAAACTGATTCCACATTCAAAATAAATTGCATTATGTAATTGCTTGATCAAAATAGACTTTTCTTCGTTCATTAGTTATTGAAGATACGTGCACACATCCATACATCCAGTCATAAGATATTTCCAGAAGAAGCAGCGAAAGAGCAAAGATAGGAATTTAGAATTGAGTACCGTGAAAATCAATAATGGACTTATGAAGTTCAAAGGTTTATACTTCAATATGTAAGCTTCTTGACTGGAATTTTTATTTAAATTAAAAAAAAAAAACATTCAGGAAGTCAGTCAGTTTTATAAAAAAAATATTTCGTCCTCAATTGGTCTTTACCCTACATGGGTCTTCATAATTAATTTAAGAAAAAAAAACTTTGTATTGCAGTTCTGGACCCATGTGGGGGTAGAAACAGGTTGAGGATGAAATATTTTTATTAATTGACTGTAATCCTAAATTGATTTAATGGTTAATATCATATATGTGTCGCATTTATGGATGAAAGTTAGCTTTTTCTTCTTTTCTTAATAACAATAAGGTTGTTTTGGTCTTAATAAAAATAAAAGAAATAATGATAATAATGAATCAATTTTGTTTTTCTTCAAACGTCATAAAAGTACGATGTTATGTATATTCTGTGGAAACTAGAAATGCTGGATAAAACAGAATATTTCCCTAGAAAAATTTCAACCAATCACGCTGCAGTATTTTCTGAATTTCGACCAATGAAAATCGAATACTGTGAATATTTTGCATATCGAGTATTTGCACAAGTGCGATACCAGAATATTTATAATAATTGTAAACACAATGAGGAATAGTTTCATTTCTTCGTTTTAAAAGGACGAAAGGGGTAATATCTTCAAATTTTCAATCAATTTCTTGAAAACGCTGATGACTCATTTTTATCGTAATTTGACTGAAGTCTTTCTCGCGAAATATTCGTCTAATATATCCCTTGTGCACGGCAAATACCTGAATATTTTTTCGAGTGCACGAACGTGTAAGCGAGAAAATATTCTGATCGTATAACTATTGAATATTTTTTGAAGTTTTGGGAATATTGTAATGATTTATAATTTAATTTTATATGTCATTGCCCGACTCGCTTCGCTATTCGTTCAAGCTCACATGCTCAGCACACAAAGTATCACATTTACACAATATACTATTTGTTGACATTTATAACATTTTTTTTAATAAATGCGAAAAGTAATATTGTTAATCAAATTCTATTAAAATATTGCTTAACAATGATACAGTACCGTGGAAAATATTAATCCGGCAAAGTCTCATTTACCGGACTGAAAACATGCAAATGTGATAAATACATATAGGATATGTATTCTATAAATCAAATGGTATTTTGCCAGGTAACATTTAGAAGAATGACTGATTTACAGGTAATTCCAAACCTGAAGGAATCCAATGAGGATGATCAAATCTTTAACAATATCTCCGACATGTTCATGAGGGGTCACCATAAAGTTCACCGCCATTAAGACCACAACAGTGAAGGTCACTACCACGTATAAGTAACCCAGAAACCAACTGAATTTTGTGTTGCTCATTGGATTTGTCCCTGCTAGAGACATTAGGTTTATGATTTCTTCTGTCATTTCTCTTGAAGATACCTGTTGGAAGATCAGTATTTTGTTTTCATAGCGTTCTAGAGAAAAGTGTTTGAGATAAATTGTCTTCGTTCTTTACTTGAAGAATTTTACTGTAAAGTTATTTAGGAATTAGAAAGTATACCTGTTTCTTCTTTTTCTCCAACATTATAACTGTCGAAGCGACTCTTTCAAAATCAACTGATTATTATTTTAGTGTCCAGGTGTATTAAATATCTATACGAAATAAAAATGCATTCTACCACCTGTCAATTCATTTTGATTTATGTCAAAGTTATCCTAAACTAATAGTTTAGTAATGCTAAAAGTTCTCGAAAATTAATTGATACATATTTTATCAGGCAGTGAAAATATTCATGTACAATTTTATATTTTTAAATATGCTGGTTAATATTTAAACGTGTTCATTTTTTATTAAAGCATGACGTTAAAACAGGACCATTTTTAATATGAAAGGGTAATTTAATTATGTTACTAATTATTCCGTATGCATGCCAGTGTATTTAAATATGTTTTACGTGGTATTTTTGAAACAATTTGTTGAATAATTATTTAAATACAAATTTTGACTTCATTTTCTATGGTTATTTAATTTATATATGAATACAAAACGTATTAAATAAAATAAATGATTTAAGTATTGGTGGACGTATTGTGTGTGAGTTACATTTTGTGGATGATGTTCTGTTGGGTGAAACTGAGGAGCAATTGAGAAGAATTCTAGTGAGCATAAATGAAGTAGGGAAAGATTTAAATCTATTTTTGAATGATGTATGTTTTCGAGAGACGAACGTATTGGACAAGAGATTTAAAGGCGGTTGTTTTCTGGGTGAAAGGTATTGGGTGCAATAAGTACATTTGCTCGAAACCTGAATATATCTAGAGATGCTCAAATGAATGTTTATAATGGTGTGTTAGTGTCAGATTTATCTATGGTTCCAAATATTGGATGTGGATGAAAGAACATAATTTGAGAAGAGTGTATTTACAATTGCACTAAATGGGATTAAATTTATTCATATAATACATTCATGAGATAGATGCAAAATAAGTTTTTTTTCGATCGGTCGAAAACTGTCTCATTTCCAGTGTTTTCGAACCGCAAAGTACATTAATCTGGTACTTTAGTGTCGTTGCTAGGTAACGGTAAATAACAGTAGAGGAATATATTTTCTATAACACTGTTTTGGAAACTAGGCATTCCACTACTATAAATTGTTATGGAATCACTAACATTCCATACGCTGCGTATGGAATATTTTCGACGAATTAGAACCGCTTATTAGAGCGACATATGAAGTATCTTGATTCAGTTACTATGGTTACGTCTGTTTGTTTTAATTTGATTTATTTGAGTTTGACGTTTTCAACAGTTTTATATTTGAATTTTTTGTATAATTTAATAAATGTAACGGAATGGCCTATCCCACGCTCGCAAACCGTAGCCCTCGCCTTTGGCTCGGGCTACAAACTTTTTGCTCGCGTGGAATATGTGCCATTCCATTACTTGTTGTAGAATATACTATTCTATAACACAGTTTTAGAAACTACGCATTCCACAACGTAAAATTGTATTGGAACAACTATTATTCCACACGCCGCGTTTGGAATAAATTCAACGAATCAGAGTCGCATATTAGCGGGATATATGAAGTTTCTTAGTTCGGTTGTTGTAGTTACGTTTCTTTGTTTTAATTTTATTTAATTGAGTTTGACGTTGTCAACAGTTCTGTATTTGTATTTTTTGTTGTATAATTTCCAAAATCATGTTATGGAATAGTATATTCTACAAGCAAATCATAGACCTCGGCTTCGGCTCGGTGTACAAACTTTTGCTCGCGTGGAATATGTGCCATTCCATTACATGTTGCAGTCTATACTTTCTATTTAGTGCAGTATATCAGGATCGTCCTATTCCTTTAAGTGGAAATATTAACTGATATATAGAATTGTTTAATAAAACAGGAAGTGCGGTTTCACTTTGTAAGAAATGTCAACTATTAAATTCAAACAATATAACTGTTCCAATATTTAAAAATAAATTTTATTTTGCGACTATCTTATTTATACTATACACTTTTTGTTTCTGAAGATTTTTTTTTATTTACATTCATGTTATAACATTTATAGCGAACTAACTATAAAATAAATTTAAAATTGTGTTTTCTATGTCCTATAAAATAGTAGATACTCGATATGTATCATCACATTGTTAATCTTTCCGAGTTTTTATCGGATATGAGAGGGATTGAGTGGTGAGGGTAGCATTCGAATTTAATAGTGATTAATATCTCCATTCCATTTCTTAAGCAAACATCAGAAACTTGAGAAAATTTTTCAGTCGTAACAAGGTCCAACTTTCCAGATTTCCATTAAAATACGCGCTCAGCGTTTTCTAAAAATGTTGAGCGCACACCTGTCGTCCAAACTTCTTCCTCCAGAGCCGGCGAGGAAACTTTCCTGTCGCCTTGGAACTTGTTCTAAACTGGAGCTAATAGTTTAATCATTCGGGCAGAGGTTAAACCGAAACGTCATTAAAACGCTCCGAACTGACTGAATTATTAATTGCGAAAAATTTAAATTGGAAACGCTGTTTCCCTGTTTTGACCATGATTTTGCCGACTGTATTGACGTTTGAAATTTAGTGCGATCGGCCAGGAGAACCGGCTCTTTATATTACGCCTACAGGATTTTAGAATCGTTTTTGACTAAAATGACTTTGCTTTTAAATTTACTTCTTTCCTAGGTCTACTAGAACGATATTCTCGCAAGCTTATTGATGCTAGAATAAGCTTTATTCAATTCTCAAACAGTTTATAGTGGATGGTACAACTGTACAGTTTCTTATTCATCATTAACCTTCATGCATCCTCCAATGTAACTTTTCTCTTCTTCAGTCTTGTTGATGATGATATACCAGGTGTCTTTCGGTGTACCACGATCCCTCTTTTCCTTCCCGTTTATCAACAAAATTTGCAGATTCATTCATTTTATTCTAAGGCCTCATAGTACTAGTTGTATGTAGACTCTAAAGTCTACTGCAATTGTTCTCTTTTTATTTTGTTTTTTATTCTGTCTAAATTTACTACTCCTTTTACTTTTCTTAGATATTAAATTTTCAGAGGCTGAATTTTGCTTTTCGTTTTTTGAGGCAATTCCCAACCATATTTCAATATAGATCTTTGCTCTTAATTTTACCTCTTTCGTGGGTCTACTAGAACGATATTTTCGCTACAATGCTATGTCGCGAGTACGTTATATATACATAACATGGATAGACCTATGCCCGCAACACGGTCTATGAGACATGACATCCCATGTATGTAG
Organism: Poecilus cupreus; assembly: GCA_963942605.1. Taxonomy (NCBI): domain Eukaryota; kingdom Metazoa; phylum Arthropoda; class Insecta; order Coleoptera; family Carabidae; genus Poecilus; species Poecilus cupreus. The sequence continues at coordinate 16,910,670 of OZ012728.1, forward strand.
ACATGGTAACGTTAATTGGTATAAATAACTTTGAATATACGAATGGAATAGTTGTTTTTGTATATTTTTGAGTCAGATCTCTTTGAAAATGTTTATTTATTTATAAATTAACAATTTCCTTTACATAAATTACGATACGAAAATATATAACCACTTAGCACAATTAAATTATTTAGCTATATTTTTATATAAAATATATAAAACTTTCTAATTAACTGTAAATATGTTATAAGAACGGTAACATAATATATACATGTTGTAGGTATGTACCATGTCCAAGACCAATGTGACATACCAATAATATAATTTTACGCTCTCTCAAGAGATGTCCGACATGGTATAATGTATATTACGTTATTAGTACGTATATAAATGATGTACTACTTAGGTTTCAGATATTACACACCAGGTACATCAATGTTACAACTGCGTTTGCTGGGTACATATTTCAAGAATTTACGTTGCACAGATTCAATTATTTCTATATATTTGTTGTAAAAAGGAATACAAATTATACTGCAGTACTCCAGCTTGGATCTAAAGAATCTAACGAATTTCAAAATCTTCTTAGAATTGATTAAAAACCAAAGTATGTATATCCCCCTAATGTTGTTGCGTAGAAATAGAGACATTCAAATATAAAAATCCTTTGCACAGACGGTCTAAACATCTCACTGAAATACCGCGAAAAGAGATACTGCTATAGGACGATATTTGATGCGGTAAATCTAAGTCTTCGAGCCTGAAATTGCAAAATAGCTTGACATTTCCCGCTTAGGAGGACCGCTGACATTTCTCGGAGCGGCCGTCGGCATTGGGCCCCTTCGCCCGCCCTACTTCTACGCCCATGCCACTAGAGATATATTGACATTTAAATTGTTGTAGCAACGTTGCTCTCATAACATATTTTCTGGAAACAGCGCGAATTAAAGAAAGAAATAATAACAGAAGTATCACGAACTCCTGCTTGAAGGTTTCAAATAAAAGAAAAAGTTTCAAATCTAAATTGTATCATCTTTTTTATTATAAATATACTTATATCATTACCATAGAAACATGTATTCTCACAATATATTCATAGATGCAAATAATTTTGGTTACCATGGAATTTAAAAAGATTAAGTTGTTATCAATACGAAATAAAATTATCTAATTAAAACACTGATTTATCTACAAGACATTTAAATTTAAAAATCTATCCGCATCATTGGTTGGCTGTAAGTAAACTATTATTTCTTTATCTACGATATGAACGTCTTAACAATTCCCGCAAAATTCGAATCTGTAACTTGCGCAGTCTGTACTATTAATTAGCAATTGTTTTAAAATATAAAATCCAGTGCCAGGCGATTGTTTGGAATGTTTGAGAATCATGATAAACTGGACAATTCCTGAAGAGTTGTAAGTTTATTTTTAGATTCTGCTGTTTGCAGTATAATCCGCGTCTTTGGTTTATACTTGTAATGAAGAGTTTTGATTTATAATGTAAATGAAATATTATTCGCGAGGTTTTACTACTAGTTTCAACAAAATTGTCTTTAAAAAAACTACTACTTATCTCAAAAACATACGTATACTATGATTCCTAAAATGCACTATTGAACATATAATGCAGTTTTACTCAAAATTGGAAGCAGATACAAGAAATTTGTAAATGACATGTTTTATTCCAAATATTATTGCATTTATTTGAAACTATTTTTGTAGCTCATTGCACATTCGAAATAAATTAAATTAATTGTAGTGTGTGTCTATAAAATTTGTAATTATAATTTGCTATTTGATCCGGGAATTTATATTATTATAGACATGTACACAATTTTTTTGCTATGAGAACAAACATATAACCGAAAAATATATTCCATACAGGGTGATTCATAATGTACGGAATAGATTTTAGGTGTAGCTAAGGAGGCCCACAATAACGAACAAATTAAATCATTTATTTATAAATCATTATATTTTTATTTCTATAGAAATATGTATCTTTCAAATCTGACAAATTTCTGTTATTTTAATGTTAAATTATGTATCCAACAAAAAATAATGGCAAAAGCAATGACTTATCCTATAAACCTACATATTCCTTGTTACTGACAAATTTTGCACACACTTTGACGTTTAATGAATTGAAATTTAAAAAATAGGAAAGAATTCCGGAAGTAGATTGAGAACCCGACACCTTAGGGTATAAGGGAAAGGAAGAGAAGAAGAAGAATTTAAATGTATTTCAATAGCAATTTGTTTCTAGTGCTATTTTTATTTTTAAATGGCTCTCAAGCATGTGGACAGCAATTTTTGATCAACAAAAGAAAAATTTAAATACAGGACAGTAACCAAATATGAAATAGGATCCTAATATGGAATACCGCCCTTTATTTTATTGTTATTTAGACTTTCATATAATTTTTATATTATTAATTAATTTTTAAATCATAGGATTGTTACTAAGTTAATGAAAATGTATGACTGATTATGATTACTAATAAACGTCTGTAATTTGTGCAATGTTGAAATGCGGTATACCATATTAAGATCCCATTCCATATTTGGTTACTTTCTTCAACTAATTTTAAAGTATTTCCATTTTTTTGTTATATAGTTATTTGCCGAGGAAAATAAACCATGTGAGTGATAAAAAGGAACTTCAGTGCCGCGGTACATATTAAATTTTATTTGAAATCTAAAATTAGGAAAAAAACTGTAAAAAAATATTATATAGCTTAAGTTTGTATATTTGTTAGTTATCAATTGAAAGTGACACTCAGTGTTGCCAATCTCGAACATTGAAGTTATCGTAAATAACACTCAAAATTATGTGTTTTGTCCTCAATTTCTTCATCGGAATTAATTAGTTAATTATTCGTGCATATATTGTTTCATTTTGTGTATAAATTTACTAAAATACTTCATATATCTGTCAAAATTATCCTACTTGTACTATAATTATTTTACGATTGCTAGCACTGCGTTGCTCAAATGGGTTACTTTAGTAACGATTTCGGAGCTTTTAATGACAATTTTGAGCACTTTAGTGCCGATTTCAAATAAAATATAAATAACTGCTGTAGTTTAAATGACTGCTTATTAATTGATTCAACTTATATTTACTGTAACTCTTATGTTAATGAGTTTTTGTCGAAAGATTATTAAAAGACATTATTATTATGAAGTGCGATTACCAGTCAACACACTAAAGGTGTTAGTAGATGGGAAACCAAAGGAATAAATTAAAAATGGGATTCGTCGGTTATAGCTTTCGCACTGAGATCTCACGGTTCACATTACTACAGATCTATTTACCCCATTCTATTTTCTATAGTCTATATTTATTATTTTATATATAAGAAAGTCGCGTGGTGTCCACAGCAGATTTGTTTAAATAGTAAAGTTAGCGAAGGTCCTCGGTCTCCTATTAGAGTTGCTGCGGCCCGCATCTGCGCAGCGGTGTTCGATGTTGTGTTGTTGCAGCATCCGGACTGCTCATTGGCGGGCGGCGTGATATATTTGTCTGCGTCGTATCGGTCGCCGCGTCCCGTATTATAAAAGTTATTGGCGTACGTGAAATATTGTGGCGCACAGCAGCAGGCTTGGGACTCGGAATTCAAACAGGTTTATGTTCCCACACAAATCGCGGTTCCGCCGAACTCGGCCGAGGATCGAGATGCAGGAATGGAAAGTTCACGGGAACTGGAGAACTTGGCCACTTCGCCTGATTAACTTGTCACGGGGGAGAGAACGAACAAGCGCTGCCCAAATTATCATTTTTTTCCTCCCGCACTGTAACTGGTCGAACAAGAGCTTTTTATTTTACCGGATACATTTTTGTGTGTTACGAAACCACAATAGGTGGAGTGATTTTATTTTTTAAATAGTTTTCGAGTCAAATTGCTGTCAGGTGACAAGGTTGAGTTGTCAAACTGAAATTTATTCGAAGAAAATAAAATGCTTGAGTGTAATTCGACGAGATAATTTAACGACATTATTTATGAAAAGGTTTATTTAAATATATCTGTTTTTGATAAATAATGCGAATGACATGTAGATAGGATTTTGATCAGGTTGCTAGGAGAAAGATAAATAATATTTTATCACTTACAAAAAGTTACCTTCCTATTTATCCGCTGTCAAAACGATAATAGTTATTTACTTTACAAGTGGGTAATTCCATTTTGCCCACGTATGAAGTATACCGTTTTATCCAACACCTCTTAATAAATGAAAAATTTATTAAAGAAATATTATTTGACAGTGACATATGCTTTAAATTTTTTAATTAAAATGTCAATCTAAGTAGTTACCAAGGAGTTGTGTGTTATTATTATTATTATAAATAAAAAAATACCCACTAGTGGCTTTCCTCAAAGTTATACCCACTAGTGGATAATCTGTTACTTTGCTTGTTTAAAATCGCCATAGTTATAGAGCATTTATTGAGAGGTATTGGATAAAATTGTTTTTTCTTTATGGCTTACTTTATATTGGAGTTAAATTATCAGTAATAATATAACAAAGAAGTGAAAATAACTTGAAAATAATCTGACAGGTTTTTCGAAACTATATTGCTATTGCCAAATGACAACAAGTTTGAGAAAGAAACAAGAGGATTATTTTCTAATTCATCGAACTCTCTAAGTATATTTAATTAGATGAAACGGCGGGATAGTGCAATGGAAAGGAAGCTTGCCCCTGGATGCAGAAGTCGTGGGTTCGAATCCAGTTCATGTCAAAAATAAATTTCATGATCTCACTCCCGTTACTGTTCCAAGTAGGAAAATACAAATCTATCGGTCATCGGCTAGTATTTGTAACAAGGGCTTGCATCGATTTGGTATCGATGTAATCAATGTAATCAATGTAAAATTAATTAATCGTGTGTTGGTGTGGACATAATCCGTAAAATTTCACAATCCCGAAAGGAACTAAATTATACTATATTTAATTAGATTATTATTTGATTCACAAATCCATAAAAAATTTGGTAAAACACTTCTCTTCCTTCCTTTCATCTATCCATCCCTCCATCCATCACTCCATCCATGCCTGCAGCCATCCAAACATCCACACAGACGTCATTGCTTACACGGTTAAAACGAAATCAAGGGACATAAAAACATGTATTTTCACACCACTAACATTTTTGGGGTTATGCATAAACGGCTGGTAAGCGCAAAACACACCCAAAGATTTATCGCTTATCAAGCTTTGCAAAATCAAAGTGCCACACCCGAAATTAACAATTTGCCTATAAAAAGAATTGAAAGTAGTCAAGTTCAAGTAAGACTACTGACAATCAAAAGATACAGCAGCACCTGAGTGATTTGATAAACTATAAACTATAATTTATGGATTTCTGTATCGGAGTATCAAGTAAATAAATGTTTGAATTACAATTGAATCTGTTGTCCTCAAAGGGAAAATTCTGTGACGCCACTGGTCGGCAAGGGTTGGAAGGGTCAGAAGGGAGGTATCTGCTTCGATACATCATGCAGGAATTCCAATTATTGCACTGTGACATTTTAATTAATCGACAAAATCGTTTTTCGAAATGAAACTGCAAACTGAAATTGTGCATACTGGAGACACTAGCGATGTTCAGGTGCTGTTGGTTTACGCAGTACACCGACCATTGTGGTGACGTTGAATGTTGTTCTAGAAAATTATACTTATCTATATGATGTTCTTAAATTTTTTTCTTCGCCCTTACTTCATTTACTTCTTACAGAAACTTTGCTCCTGCAATTATTAAACATTTTCATCTTTTTTGGGTTTGTATTTTTAGGACAAGCCCTTCTCCTTTTAAGGTATCATTTACCTTTCATTATTTTTAGCGGTATGCTTTCCTAATTCATTCTTGTCATATGTCCCAATCATCTAATTTATTTCTTCAATTAAATCATCAGGTTCGTAGTTATTTCTAATTCTCTAGCTTTCTAACTCTTTTATGTATCCAAAGATTTTCATCGCTTTCTCTCTCGGCCCGCATTTACACCGCTAGTGCGCGTTCCAGTATTACTATATTTCTGTAGCACGGCGGACGTTTCTGAAACTTAAGGGTTGTCAAACAAAACAGAAACACTATCTAAAAGTGATAAAAAATAATATTTAATAAAGTAGTAAACCGATGAATAGAACAATATAGAAACAAATACAAATATTAAAAACGACGACAACGTATGAATATGTTAACTTAGTTGCAGTTACCAAAACATATTTAACAAACAAATTTTACTTAAATTTCTACATTTTTGTAGAGCACTGCAGACGTAAAAAAACGTCTGCTCTGTTCAAAAACCAAAAAGAACTCCCTTCTTGTGCTAGCTAAACACACGCATCTACTCCATAAGCGGGTACGTGGGGGCAGAGGGAGGGAAAACGTTTCCCACAGAACTAGCACAAAAATTGCATAAAAACTAAAACCTAATCTAGGGTTACCAGACCTCTTCGTAAATCTGTCAACCCCAGATGGCATCTCAAGCTGATATTTCAGAATATTTGCCGCGATAAACTCAAAAAACTATTTATGAAAACTAAAATTCTAACACACATGTGTAGCAATAAATTAAACTCAAGAAAGCAAGAACTCCTGTCAAGACGATTTTCGATGCGTTCAAGTCCCAACGCAGTTTGAAACTTGATATTTTAAAATCATTTTGACAGTAAAAACAATAAATCGAATTCTGAATGTTCGCCTTGTTACATTTCAGTGTATGTATTGAGTAGCTGTGACAATTTGAATAAGTCAATTATTCAAACCCCATTAATTGTAATGCATTACTCTCACACATGTATTTATTTATGCGTGAACCAAGCTCAAAACCCTATATACCTCTGTATTAATTCTACATTGTACTGTATGAGTTAACCTAGTCCGTTATTGGGTCCATGAAATTGACTACTTGACAAAAGCTGGAACATTCCTATAAACAATGGATTTAGGGTAAATTTTGTTGTGAGCAAAAAGAAGTAGAATAATTTTTGCTACAATATTTGTTTGAAACCTTTGTCTGTAGTTTGTACCATTTAAAGTTGTTTGTTGTTTCGTTCAAAGTCAATGTTATATATCTGTGAGCAGTCTCGCCTGCTGCATATCCATCTAGTAAGCTGCGACTGACGGCCCGCTTGTAGCTTGTTTATAGGTAAATTATTAGCGGAATAATTATACGCAGGACACGGCCTACTACTGCGCGTAATTCGGTGCGTAACTCGAAAAAGTGTTGCAGATTTATTGCGAGCGAGTTTTTAACGCTGATTTGCATAGTAATGGGGTTAGCTTTGAGGGGTAATTCTGATATATTATTTAGATCCTTGCCGTCAGCTTACAGCAGTAACTTTTACACGTTTTATTATGACAGCGTTTAGTAGATCATACACCATCCTACCCCAGCAAAGACAAAATCTAGATTTATATTTATTATTCATAATTGTTTGAAGTAACTAGCAGCCTTTTTTTTATATAAAAATGCCACCCCCATTTTATTATTTCAAGTATTTTAAATGGAACAAGTGAATGAATTTGTATGTTTGGGTAGTATGTTCTCGAGGGATGGACGTATTGACCGGGAGATTTAAAGGCGGGTATCTGCAGGGTGCAAGGTAGCTCTGGGTACATTTGCTCGAAACCTGAATGTATCTAGAGATGCTCGATTGAGTGTTTATAATGGTGTGGATGAACAAGCATGAACGACGTATAACTGCTGTAGAAATGACATATTTGTGAGGAGTATGTGGGTATACGAGACGTGATCGTATACGAAATACATTGAGTATAATGAGTGTGAGATTGAGAAGAATGTTGTTACGAAAGTGGGAGTGAGTCAGTTGAAGTGGTTTGGACATGTTGAGCGAATGTCGAATGAAAGGTTGGTGAAACTAATATATGTGGGTGAGATTGAAGGTGAACGATTGCGTGGGCGTCCGAGGAATAACTGGTTGGGTATGATTGATGGTTTGTTGTGTGAACGAATGATTCCGAGTGTGAAGAATAAACGAGCATGTATGAATCGCACTATGAATGTGGACGAGGCGAAAGTGGTGTGTCAGGATAGGAATGTTTGGAAGAGATTATTTGTTGGTTGGCTGTGTTTCTAGGTTTGTGCTACCCCACTAAGTGTGATATCGTGATGTTATGTATGTACTTTTTCTACTCCTTTAAATTCGTATATGTATGTACTCGTATGTCCTATCAGGACTGTGAAACCTTACGGTTTATATTCCTAGGATACACCAAAACATACGACATCCTAATTTTTACTTTAAATTGTCACTTATTTTATGAGGATGTATTGACAAATAGTGAGCCTTGGAATTTTCCCATAAACAAAACCAAAAGCGGTCTGATAAAAATTACAATTTTGATAAAATTCAGTAGTGGAATATATAATATGTATAAAGATTCGAGAATATTTGGGGAAATTAGAAGTCCCAATTATTATTCTTAAGAACTGCGATACAACAAAAATGGCATGATGCACATATTTTATTTTTCTTTCCTTTCCAATTATTTGACATTAAATAAAATAGCCAATTTCTCTCTTCGAAGAGCGGTAACAATAATTGCACGTGTGATGAAACCAGGCCACGTGCAAAACTCGCACGGGCCCCCAGCCAACACGTGGGGACGACACGTGGCAGATAAATTGCCCACGTGACATTATACGTACATTGTATGCGTTGATGAAATGTACCTATTCATAACAAGAAAACAATTTGGTTAATTAGGAAAAGCTGTTTATGTTCTATACCGCTAAATTAAAACGTTCTGAACGTTGGAAGAATATCTAGAATATTTCATAGTTTCAGGCTATGGCCTATTAAATATTATGTGTACTTAATTCAAGCTATTTAGGGAGTAATCTCAAAGTAGAACTTGTTGGGTTAAATAGCTTTTGTATACAAAAATGATTTTGAAAAGTCTTAACTACGTATAAAGCTTTAGGAACAATTTACATAATATTAACTACTCCTTTGGGTTAATAAAACAATTATGAAAATGAGGAACACTATTTTTACATTCATTAAAAAGGATTGTTAACTTTTTTTACGTCCCGCCCACATACTCGTAATTAAGAAAATTATTGGTGATGAGGTGATGGGTAAATATTTTCACGATGGAGTCTATGTGTGACGATATCGTTTATAAAGTTCACATTTGGATTTTGAAGTGTTAAATAACAAGCTGATTAGATTACAGGAGTTGTAGTGTACTTAGTTTTTTTTAGCACGTCTCAGTAAATAATTGACTAGAACATTATTATACAGGGTGAGTTTTTTTTTTTTTAATCAACCAATCAGTTTTATTGGATAACTAATAACTTTAGAGAAGAAATAAATACACAGGCTTATACAGCAAGGATGGGGACATAATTGTATGATGGGTAAATTAAAATTATTAGAGGGATGTGGTGGGGGAAAGAAAGTTAGATTGTCTTAAATGGAAAGGGGTACTTTTTATTGGCATGGATAGCCCGAAGTAATCCCTTTTCATAGATGTAACATGTTCGTATACCTAAAATTAAAATTAGGACCACAAAGTTAAAAAAAATATTAACATCTTTAATTTGGAAAATAAAACTTAAGGTAGGTTGTTAAACAATAGTTATTTACTTTACAAGTGGGCAAAGTAAGGAATTACCCACAAGAGAAATTTTAGCACACGAAGCCAAGGCTGTGTGTGATAATTTTATCGAGAGGTTAATTCCACGTTGCCCACGTATGAAGTAAAACGTTTTATCCAACACCTCTTAATAAATGCAAAATTTATTAAAGAAATGTTATTTGACAGTGATATATGTTTTAAATTTTGTTGTGTGTGTATTATTATTATTGTTCTAAATAAAAAATTACTAATGAGTGATTTTGCTCAAAATTATACCCACTAGTGGGTAATCTGTTACTTTCCTTGTTTAAAATTGCCATAGTTAAAGAGCATTTATTGAGAGGTGTAGAAACAATGGGTTTACATTGACAACAATCGTTGACATCTTGATGACAGGAGCATCAATAATAAAAACAATAACTTGTTCTGTTCAACGGCCTAAACTATATGTTCCGTATTAAATATGATGCTTTTTGATGATGTATTTTTGAAATTTGCAGCATCCACCTAATAATTTTATTTTACCAACAACTGTACAATTATATCCCTCTCCTTGCTGAATAAACCTGTGTATTTATTTTTTCTCTAAAGTTATTACTTAGCCGGCAAAACTGATTGGTTGCTTTAAAAAACTAACCCTGTGTATAATAACTTAACACACCTATGAGTAACGCCGGTTCTTATGAAGATCTCTTGATCCTTTTCTTGTAGTGGAGCAATCTTTTTCTTTCCTTTTCAATTCTTGTAGTTAAGTTTCTACAAATCTTTGTATCTTCAATTTATTTTGCCAATTTTTAATTCCTGCTGATCTGGGTTTGCTTCGTCTTTGTATTCCTGTTGGTCCCCATTCTTCAATTGATGTAATTGAATCCTTTTCTTCTGCTCTACATATATGCTCAGTCATGTAACTCTATGTTTCTTGATCTTTTTGTCTATGCCTTGTTCTTCCAACTCTTGTTCCCATTTCATGTTCAATTATTGTTTTATATTCGTTTTCTGATTTCTTTATTGGTTTCAATATTGTTCTTATTAGGAATAAGGAAAAGAACATTATATTAGCTATACATTTTATTTGAATCTTTTTTCTCTATTTTGTATCGTTAGAAAGTTGTACAATACCTCAGGAAACCTACATTTTTAGAATATCTTGATACCCACCATATTATCAAGGCCGCCTAAGGTATTATTACAACCATAATGATATCAAATATTTGACAGAGTAGTAATGAAATTTCTAACTCAAATATAGATAAAAAAAATTAAAATGTCATTTTGCGGTTACCGACTGTCAATTCGCCTCCCCAAAGATAAAGTGGCAATTGTCGGCTGTGCGATTCAAACTGAGGATCAAACCACTGCGTTATTTACCCCACTATTTCCAATGTTTCTATTTCAATTACATAGAAAAGAGAAATAGCTTCCCGATTGAGATAAATTCATTGCTTTCATTGCTATTACGTCCCAACCACATAGTTTAATTATTCTGGGCCGGTATTTCACTACCTACCTGTGCTAAAATATCAAATAGCTGTAATTAATCAAATTGCAATTAAAACCGCAGCTTCATACGGAGTCCCCGGTTCAAATACCTGTTGGAATACTTATTCCCTTTGCTATCAAGGATAGAATCGCTCATTGTCTTTCACAGCTGGTGACGATGAAGAGTAGTAACTAATTCTTGTAAGGTATCTCAGAATTATAGTTTTGATTGCATTTATTAATTTTATATTCCAGTTCTCTGCTATATGAAAATATTTAAATAAATGATATCTTAATAGGTTTTTAAATTTGATTAATAAATAGAGATTTATTATAAAAGACAAATAAAATATGTTTTACATTTTTTACCGACGAAAGGAAGAAAGAGATTTTCAATTCGACACATATATATTTTTGTATGTATGACAAGGCATAACTTTTTGCAGAGTAGTTCGATTTTGATGATTCTTTTTTATTGGATAGGGTATACCTCGAAGTTGATCCCATTAAATTTTAAATAATGTCAACCCTCTAAAGAGTAAATGATTGTTCTCCTACTGAATTGTTACCTGTTAACCGATTCTATCAAGCATAACTTTGTAACGGGTTACCCGATTTCGATGATTCGTTTTTTATTAAATAGGGTATGCTTCGAAGTTAGTTCCATTCAAATTTTTAAAAATAATCCCACCCCTAAGGGTAGAAAGATAGGTAGCCATAAAAATATGGTATTGTTCACTTTCGACAAATGTATTTTCGAGATTTGTAACATTCGACATTTGTAATATTCGAGAAATATATTTTTGAGGTTATCCAAGCAATTCGACAAATGTATTTTCGAGATTTGTATGATACATCATTTGTAATATTTCCTACATTCGTCAATTGTATTTTAGATAAATGTACAAACTTTGAATTTAATTTTCTACATTTGTATATTCGAGAAATGTATTTCTATAACACTGTTTTGGAAACTAGGCATTCCACAACTAAAAATTGTTATGGAATCACTAATATTCCATACGCTGTGTATGGAATATTTTCGACGAATCAGAGCCGCATATTAGCGCGATATATGAAGTATCTTGTTTCAGTTACTATGGTTACGTCTGTTTATTTTAAATTGATTTATTTGAGTTTGACGGTTACAACAGTTTTATATTTGTATTTTTTGTATATTTCCAAAATCTTGTTATAGAAAGTATAGTCTAAAACATGTAACGGAATGGCTTCAAACTTTTTGCTCGTGTGGAATATGTGCCATTCCATTACTTGTAGAATATACTATTTCGTGCTTCACCCCACAAACTTTCCAGCTCGCCCGTAAAGTTTAATTTACTATGCTCGCCACGTAAATAACTATTACAGAATTTGCTGGTGTTTAAACGATCGATTAAGTTAGACCGTTTAAATCTGGAACACTCTGTAAATTTGAAAATGCACATTGTCAAGAATTTTATAATAACAAAATTTTGCTACTCAATTATTTAATATACGCACACAAATTCATCTATACACACAGACGTCATCGAGGAAATGGTAAAATCAGATTAAAGACTACATCAAAACATATATTTCCGTGAAATCTCGTCATCGTAACATCTTGTAATAAAAGAATCGTGGTCCAGCGTTGCAGCAAAGAAACAGCCAAGAAAAATCGTTATTCAATTGTGTTGCATGTCACGGCGAACATGATGTTTTCAATGATAACCGATAGGGCGTCCGACTTCGCTTGTTACGGAAGGAGATAGAGTAGAGAGGAGACTGCATTTTTACAGACATTGTACAATGTAGTTTACACTGTACAAGCTTCTCTATAGCTTTGAGAGATTACTCAGTACCTTTGAAAACTCCTTCAAAAATTTGTTTATTTATTATATTTGAAATAAATTGTTTTGTATGTTGTTAACTTCCAACAAAATGCAAGTCGGCGTGATACTCATAATGGGGTCTGCGACATAATTTTTTTATATACCTGGTGCAGAATTAAAATGTGAAATATAGAATAATACTGTTGTACATTTTTAACAATCACTTTACAGTAAAAGTGTAAACACAAAAATTGTTCAGAATTTACTAATCATTACTTTCCAAATAGATACAATTGATATATACAAAATATTAAAATTTTCAGTTTAGTAGTTTTTGAAAAACCATAACTCCAGAGATCCACACACACCCAGACAGACTGACTAACACTAATTGTATTCTAGTGACCCTAAAACGTGCTCATCCACTGAAAACTCACTACCGAATTTTTAGCATGCTTCTTATACCTATCTTGCAGGTATGTGGTGGAAGGTAAAAACAATTGACGATCGTCTAAAATTACTTTTTGATACTTCTCCGTGAAACCTTTAATTTGGTACCAAACACGGTAGGATTTAAATAACATTTATAAGTAACTTGATAGTATTTTAAATCTGAAACAAAATCTAATTTATATATATATATATATATATATATATATATATATATATATATATATATATATATATATATATATATAACTTGATAGTACGTCAAGTAAATATAAAAATTTTCAGTTTAGTAGTTTTTGAGTAAACCGTAACTTCAGAAATCTACAGAAACTGACAGACTGACAGGCAAACAGACGCATACACAAACATCATCGCGAAACTATTAAAATCGTATTCTATCTACTAAAAACACACTCCCGAATTTTAGCATGATTCCTATACCTCCTTTACAGGATGTGGTATGAGGTAAAAAGATACAGCAATATTAAATACAATAGCATTGGAAACCCTATATTCCACATTTAATTTCTACATCTTGATAAAAAATGTCTTTGAAAACAGATCTTTGTGGTCATCTTCTGTTAGGGAATCGTCGAATATATTCACGACAAGCACCATTCATATTACCATCACAAAAACCATGGGTAAACATTTCGTTCTATTATCTGAAGTTAATTTTTGTATTGAAATTAAGTAGTAATCAAATCATTTTTAATTTTACCAATTATTTAACATCTCGTTATGGAGTTCATTTTGTAAAGTAGCGCTGCTCCAATACCAAAAACATGAATATCTAGGGAATAAAGCATTTACGAATATTGACTCAAATGATCTTGTCATCTTATTTTTAGATGGTTATAATACCATGGAATAAGATTGGACGTTTAAATATGACCTGTAGAAAGAACGAATTATATATTTCATGATCCACTGTCCGATGAGTTTCCACGAAGCAACCAAATAACAGGCACTAAATATAGAATATACGTCTTAGTTCCATTAATTTTGCTAGAAAATAAATAATAAAATAAGTCCACGTCTCAGTTTCCGAACGATGGTTCAAATAACGAAAATATCAATACATATAACGCAGCAAAAACAGTTGGCTGTGCAGTGTCATATCAATTTTTCCAGCATTTAAAATAACAGTTGAATGTCAGTAGACAATAAAACAACTGCTTCCTGACGTCCGATATTTCGGGACCCCCTTCAGAACTGTCAAACGAAGGAAACAAGAATGCGCGACTCTTTTTAAATCTGTCTCTGTTATCAGCAACGCAGAAAGAGTGTTCTTTCTCTCTTCGTGACATTGTCAAACTTATATCAGTATCTGCTGGAAATACAGAGTGTTCCTGAATTATTTATTATTAAAGAAGAGGTATCAAAATATTTGGGTTCCTCAATATTTTAGTGATTTGATTTCCTCTATTTAGGCATGATAATAATTTTTGAGCGTTTGTTGTTTAGGGTAGGGAAGTTGTATGGAAAAATCTTAAATTATTAGGAGGTTTCTGTGGTTGTCTGGATCAATTGTTTTCTGTACGTATGATGATTGAGAAGTTACTTGATAAGTACACGAAGGTGTTCTGTAGCTTTTCGTTCTAAAGAAAGCGTATGACAGGGTTTTTTGAGAAACTGTACTTGTAGAACAAGGTTGTGAAATGTCTCCTTAGTTATTTAATTTGTATATAGATATGTTATTACGAAAGGCATTGAATGCAACGGATGGTGTATTGGTGATCGTATAGTGCCTACGTTAGAGTATACGGATGAAGTAGTGTTGGGTGAAACTGGGGAGCAATTGAAAATAACGATAGTGAGCATACATAAAGCAGACAAAGGTTTTTTAAATCAGTTATCGAATTATTGTATTTTTTTAGTTCTTTACGTATGGGTGGACGTATAGTGCCTGTGTTAGCTTATGCGGATGATGTTGTTGTGTTGGGTGAAACTGAGGAGCAATTGAGAAGAATGATTGTGAGCATAAATGAAGTAGTGAAAAGTTTAAATCTGCTTTTGAATGTCGATAAATGTAATGTGTTGGTGTTTGAGAAGAATGCTTTGGTGACTGATTGTAATGTTTCAGAGATTGGTGTTAGATAGAATAAGGGAATTAATTTGTATATTTGGATAGTATGTTTTTAAGGGATGGACGTATTAACCGGGAGATTGAAAGGCGGGTGTCTGCAGAGTGCAAGGTATTGGGTGCTATGGGTACATTTTCTCGAAACGCGAATGTATCTAGAGATGCTTGATTTAGTGTATATAATAGTGTGTAAAAGCCTACATTGATATATGATTCTGAATGGTGGGTGTGGATGAAGAAGCATGAACAACACAAATAAATAAAATAATAGTAGTTTATATAACAAGGGGCCTAAGTTGCATGATTTAATCCTGAGGGAAATAATCACCTGAGAGATGAAAGGCACTTCGGTCCTGTGGTATGTACACTATTTTTTGCACTTCCAACCCTCGTTTCAGCAAACATTAAAAAATAATGATTAATTTTAAAGAATTTAAAATACATACTCGTATTTTGAAAATAGATGGCTTTGATAACAACGATAGTGCTATTCAGATTTTGTAGGTTGACTAGATATCATAAACAAAGTGAAAATTTGTGTTATTTTGATTGACGTTACATTATGGATAATTGGAAGAAACCACAGTGGAAATACTGCCGATAAAATCCAGGAAAATATATAAAAACAATTTGAAGCTTTCAGCGCGTGGTGTGACAATAAAGAAGTTAAAAAATACAGGGAAACTGTACTGCTAGTATATTTTTATGAACGATAAAAAATTGTGCAAACTATCATTTTGGCGATATTAGATGTTGAAGGGAATGTTGGTGGTTAGAAATAATACTCATATTAGCAAGTTCCCGAAATTAGTTATTTTCTTTAAAAGAAGAAATGGCTACAAACCTAAAATTTTTAATGGTCAAAGTAAGTTATTTGATCAAAAACCTTTGAATATACTCTGTAGTTATCAAATGTATAAAAAACTATTAAAAAGGATATTTAATTATAAACATTTTGCATATAAGCTGAAGCAGTATTTATTAAGATAGAGTAATTAAGAAATATTTATCTATTATTTTGTTAATACATACAGTTTGTTATTGATGTATAGGTATAGTTATTAATAATATTTACATTGTATTTTTTATTATACCTGCATCATAATCGGTGTTTAAAACACGCTACAGCGTTCATAACTGCAAGATTAAAACACGCCGTGCTTTAAAGGTTGCTAAGCAACAACAAAAATAATTACTATTAATATATGTCAAAACTGTTAACGTAAACAACAAATGCTAACCAGTCTCTATGTAAACGATATACGCCAAACGTCACACGAGCAAAATTATGAAATGAATCAAAATCAAAATATTGCTTTCCAGTTTTTTTCCAGAGTATGATGCAGGTATAATAAAAAATAGCGTATGACACACGTGTATAAGTGCTTTTAAAGCACTAGCGACGTTAAAAGCACTCCGCTTCGCGTCGTGCTCTTAATCTCGTCGTACGTGCTTTAAAAGCTTACTTATACACTTGTATCATAATATACTATTATTTTGTATATGGTTATCCTTCAGGTATTCATTAAATATTATTATTATAAATGTAATTTATATAATAGTTATTTACTTTACAAGTGGGCAAAGTAAGGAATTACCCACGAGAGAAATTTTAGCTCACGAAGCTGAAGGCTGAGTGAGATAATTTTATCGAGTGGGTAATTCCACTTTGCCCACGTGTGAAGTATAACGTTTTATCCAACACTTCTTAATAAATAAAAAATTTATTAAAGAAATATTATTTGACAGTGACATATGCTTTAAATATTTTAATTAAAATGTCAATCGAAGTAGTTACCAAGGTGTTGTGTGTTATTATTATTGTTATAAATAAAAAAATACTCACTAGTGGCTTTCCTCAAAATTATACCCACTAGTGGATAATCTGTTACTTTGCTTGTTTAAAATCGCCATAGTTATAGAGCATTTATTGAGAGGTGTTGGATAAAATAATTTAGATAAATATTTTAGTTGTTGCTGTGGTTACTTGTTTACTTGTCAATTTAATCCCTCCGAGAATAAAACTGACGCTGCAGTTAAACGGTAAGGAAGAATAAATTAGGGCATTTTAACCCGGAAGTGTAAAAATAAATATATTTATCATTATAAAACTTACCAATTCGAATGGGTTTAAATAGTCACCATCCAGCTCTTGGTTGTGCTGTAGCTGTCACCGCAGTGCGTCTACATTTCCGTGATGGTATCTGTAAAAAAGGAAGAGTATTTAATATAGTTCCCGTTTGCGACAGCAGGAGGCAGTGCTTCGCGAGTTTCCGCGAAGCGATAATAATTTTCTTGGAGGCCACATCATTTCACATTTCTGCCTGGAGACCCGGACCCACAGATAAGAAATTATAAATACTATAGTGTCATGTATACGAAACACTTCCCAATGGAATTAATTTATGGCGACGGAGAGGTCCTACATCGTGGTTATACGGAGGAAAACCTTTGGAAGAGGTTAGTTCTTTCTCATCTAGCGAGATTGCATAGCTGGGGAATATCTTTTCGGTCGATTATTAAATACACTAGAACTTTGAACAGTTATCTGCATTGGTCAAACACAATGATTAATGCCCAAGTAAGCAATGATGTTCGTGTTGGCAAAGTAAACACAACTGTTTGAATTTTCGACATCAGAAGTGCACTAAACTCCTCGTGGATAAGGTTAGCATATATAATACCAAAGATGATTCTCATCCCGAAATTGTGTATTTAAAATATAAAATACATATATAATCGTATGCTTTTGGCTTTCATTATATAAGGTATTTATAAAATTAGTTACTTTTAAATGAAATTGCTCTACGTAATGCGAGTCATACGTTCTTTAATGATCGTCCGGAAACATATTACTCGTACCATAAAAATTAATTTACTGAACTTATAACATTACTAAAATTAAAATACGATGTTTTGAATTACTGTACATAATTTTTCGTCAGGAAAACAAGTGAATAATATAAATAAGTAAACATAAACAGTAACTAAGTATAGGGTAAATAGTTTCGTGGTAACTTATCGGACTGTGGATCATGAAATCCTCGGTTCGAGTCTCACAGCCGACAAATTTTCGTTATTAATAGTTGGATTCTGAACATTATTTTACAAATGTATAACTTTTAAGATCTATAGTTTAAGAGAAATCTATAAGTCGAAGGCGAATAGATTTTCATAAATCGATATTCCACTTAAGATATCTTAAAATCAAGACTGCCACCCTTTGAAATATAAAACATCTACATTAAATACTTATAAAATAAGGGTAATATTTTATTTACTGCTATATTACTTAACTATATTTTGTATTAAAAACTAATTGATACTATTAAAACAAATAAATATTCTTCCATTCTTCCAATCAATCTTCTTCAAAGTTCTTTTTGTGGCAAATGTTGATAGCTCTGTTCAAAAACACTTCATGGACGATGATGTGAAGAGAATTGGTTAGATATGTGTAGGTTTTTATAAACTGAAAGATCATGCTTTCGTCAGTTATTCTATTCAAAAAAAGGACTAAGAAAAATTTAAAATTAAATTTGTTTTTAGTTATAACGATAATTCTCTTCATATATAAAAACTCTTTATAGAAACGTCATATTGTGAGTTTGGCATCGGATATTCAAGGAAGACAATTGTTTGCAAGTGAATAAACCAAGGAAGATATATCTTCCTTGGAATGAACTTTTGTTCTTCATTACTGTGATAGCATGGTAAATTTTGTAAACAAACGTCAATCTTTTGTAAATTTTAATTGTCAAAGATCAAATATGAATACAAAACTTTGTTTTGGAAGTGCATCAACACAAACAATAAATTCTGCAGTGATTAATAGTAAAAAAACACAGTGAATACAAAAAATCAATTTGGCGACAATTCGAGCAGTTTTGTTTATGAAAATTGTAGTTTTAATAATTGTACATTGAATTAATACTTATTTACAATTTTGTAATACGTGTCTAATAGTTTTAATAAATAAATGAACTACATTCAGTAAATTATCTTACCAAATACCACTCGAGGTTTAGGTTTTATCTGGTCAAACGTTTATTTCTTCACTCAACGTAGTTGCTTTAAGGTAAAACGATTCGAGAAATTTGACATTAGACAAAATCGCTCCACCTCGTCAGTTGTTAGCAAGCAACCACATTTTCGTAAATAAAAGTTTATCCGATAAACCTAAACTTCTTGAGGTATTACCCTCGATAAAATCTATATACTTATTTCGACAACTAATTATTTGTCATCATCAGAGAACAAAAAGTGGGATACAACATACAACCAAGATTATACAACTTGTAAAGACTTAGCAAATAATTTTAATTTAAGCCTGTACAAATTGTTTTGAAGAATGATTGTTGCAACATTCATTTAAACCTCTTTGTATACTGCTACGAATGACAGTTTTCTTCAGTATGGATCAATTCAAATAATGTAAGCATAGACATTTTTATCCCCCACATGATATGGCTCTGCTCTACACTACAGGCAGGCTCTCCGCAAAATTAGTTCCTTTCACCGTTCGTGCACAATACCGCTGTTTGCGTTCCACACTTGAGACTGAAACCTTGAAATCTTCAAACCTCGCGACGTAGCAATGTGGGCGCTGCAGGCCCACGCAAAGTAGTAGCGAGGGCCCCCTTCGCGCCCGTGCTGAGTTGTCGCTCTGTCAAGTGGAGCGCTATTCACACCGAACAATGGGGCTGCGAACAGCGAGGCAGCGAATATCGCGATATTAATTAATGAAGGTTTCTTTACACCGCGTTATTTTTAACTTTTATATCTGCTAAATATCCCGAAGATGTCAAACAGTACAGGTAAGCCACACGTTGAGAAGATAATATCTTTCAAGAAAAACATTAAGTTACTAAGAGTTTTAGAACTTGTAGTAAATAAATATTAGAATTTTGTTTTAAGTTATACTGTTAAGATATCTAGCAAGAGAAATCTGTTGTGGTTAGTCATGCCGTTGAATAAATTGAAGAAATAAAAATTATAGCAAGATCTAAATGTACCAATGGGGGATAAAAAAAGCTATAGAAATCTGCAAACAGAATAATCTCTCTGTTTATAAATCTTAATTTGTTGTTACTAAGTTTTCTTGAGGATAAATTACGTGCAGAATTTCAAAACGTAAAATTTTTATAATAGTTATTTAGTTATGAGTCCGGTAAATGAGTTTTTGTATACACGAATAAGATGTTTCTGGACGAGTCGACTAAAGAGCAGAGTCAGGAATTTCGAAATAAGTAATGTGAAAATCATTACCGTACGTATGATTTATTTTATACCCGTATATTTTTAGAGGATAGTTTGCTTACTTGCTTCCTTTCTTTCTTTCTTAAAAACTATCAAGTCGTCTTGATCTTAATAAAAATAAAAATAAATATATAGTGGGGAAAACTAAATCAGTGCGAAATCAGTAACAGTATGTATATGCTTAACACTATTATAGATCTATATTGACATACGATTACGAGTAATGGGTGCTGTCTTAAAGAATGAAAAGCTAAATTCCGGCACTGGAAATGAAATAGCTAAGAAAACTACAAGGAGTAACAATGTTAGACAGAATAAAAAACGAAATAATAAAAGAACAATTGCAATAGATTTCATAGAAACAAAGCAACTACTACAATGGGGCCACAGGATAAAAATAAATGAACGAATAAATTTGGAGACAACCATGAAGGAAAAGAGGGATCGAGGGAGACTAAAAGATACTTAGGATACCATCATCAACTAGAACTAGACTCTTTCTAAAGCAGAGGAACATTACACTGTAGAATGCATTAAGGATGGCGATGAATAAGAAACAATGGGCAAAATTTCTGTTTATATGATAGCAACCAATTTTGATTTGTTGCTATTTTTACTTTCTTATACAAAGTATGAGGAAGTATTGGCTGACAAGATTTTTGCGGAAATACATATTTTGCCATCCACTGAATCCGTTAAAACCTATTTCTTAATTATGCCCTGGTGTGAAGATGGATAGATGGATGTTATTTACTATTTACAAAATATAGTTACAATCAATGAAACCTTGATTCTTTGGCTACAAAATTAAAAGTTTCTAAAACAGTAACATCAAACATGCAGTAGATAATACGCTTATTCTAATCCCCAGATAACTAGATTTAGAGTACTCGTAGGTAAACGAAACGGACGATAAACCTCCAGAACTAAATAAGCTGTTACTCTAGTTCGCGTTCAGCTATTTGAAGTCTAAGTTCATGAGAGAAACACCGGCAGACTGAACAGGGAACAGTATCGTCATCATATTAACTGCACTGCTATGGTGCATGTTATTACTACCTGACTTATATAAACAATATAGGATCGGAATAGTTGAACAGCGAAATAGTCTTAAGGGGATGCGAAATGCTTGTGGGTATTTAATACGAGCCGAGAAGTTTACAAGAGCTCATCAATGCATGCTCTTATTAACACGATAGGTAGAAATGGAAGCGTGCGCGAAAGAATACATCTAAAATAAATCTGAAATGAGGAACAGTCGGCTAGCTTTTTTGTTAGCACCACAAACCTAGAATTATAAAAATTAAAACCAAGCATGAACTGCAAGCGAAATATTGGGGATTAGGTAATAATTTGTAAGCGAGCACACAATAAAACATTTTTATCGTATTTTTACCACTTTCATCACGTGGATAATGTGTTGGTTAAAACGGTGAAATTACTAAGTAGATTCTATCAAAGTTTATTTCCAATGTTAAGCGCAGTTTCACACGAACCTTTGCGTCGTAATTTCATACTTCAATTCGTGGTTTTGATTCAGATAATATAACATTTAACGCTGTACTTGCTTTAAAGCTATTTGGTATAGAGCAAAGGGTAGATTCACCTTTAACATTGTTTCATAACAATATGCATTTTGGTGGAAGTTCTCTGGACATACAAAACAATAACTTCAATTGATTTCAAATATAAAAACAGCTACAAAAAATGTTTCAAATGGAAGTTATTAAGGATTATATGGTAAAAATTTTATGTGGCCAGCATATAACTTTCCGGGTAAACAATTTTCAAGAGATACAAAATTCAATGAAAGTTTCAAATAAAAATAGTAGCTAATACTAGTTTAATCTTCTTATTAATAACTCATATATTTACTGAAATATGCTCAAAAAATCTGATTAGGCTTTCAGGTAAACTATCACTTCCGGTTGATGGTCATCTCTCAAAATCTCCGCCTAATTAACATCGTAGAGTCCACCAAAACTACGTCACGTCCATGGGCGACTTATACTATAATATTATATGTGGTTATCATGTTTATTATTATGAAATAAAATTATGGTTAATTTATTTATTAATAATTTTTTGTGTAGGAAGTAATAGTATATAATACAATAAGGGAGAGAATAGTATGATTTTTTCCCACGAAGCCGTAGGCGAGGGCTACAATACGACGAGGGAAAATTACAGTTCTCTACTGCGGTGTATATACTATTATTTTCAGGATCGCAATATTTTTAATGGTTATTATTAAAAAATATTTAAAATTATTAAAAATAAATATAGCATCACGTCTTTTACCCATTATGGGTGTGGCACTCTGCTTACGCAGATTTCGGTAATTGAAATATTTTGCGTATGAAATACGGTTACCAGCCGTCAAGTCATAGTCCCCAAAGTTGTTAGTGGATAAGGAACCACAGGGGTAAATTTAAATTGGCAACTGCCGGTAGTAGGATTCGAACTGCGGATCTCACGATCCACAGTCCGATGCG
Source organism: Poecilus cupreus (assembly GCA_963942605.1). Classification (NCBI taxonomy): domain Eukaryota; kingdom Metazoa; phylum Arthropoda; class Insecta; order Coleoptera; family Carabidae; genus Poecilus; species Poecilus cupreus. The sequence continues at coordinate 16,933,848 of OZ012728.1, forward strand.
TTACCACGGAGCTATTTACCCCATTTTTTGAATTTCAATACAATTTGTGATAGTTATTTCTTTTATTTTCTTAATTTTTCACAACAAATGCCATTATTTGAATACTTTTTCTTCCCTCCCGATAGGAGAGATAGAAACCTAGTTTCTCTCCCGATTGTATCCTAGTTGCTGTAAGAATATCTATTGTGTATGTCAAATATGTGTCAACAATTTTAATAATCTTTTAATAATATATTTTGTGAGAAGATATGGAGGAACGTTTTTCCAATTCTAATTATCTCATTATTTCGTGCTGGGCAACTTTCGCCAATTAATCCCCGATATAAAGTATCCAATCTACAATTTCTCAATTCCTCAATCTTCCATAAACTTGGTAAAGTCCGCATTTCCAAATACATCACAGTGGTGGAGTAGAGCAGTGCCGTGCGCCGCTAGAGAACTCGTCAAGCACCACAGGGAATATTGATAAGCTGTTTCGCAGCGCTCATCACCGACCACGCTGGAGGGAGATCGATAGATAGGGCCCTGTGAAGAGGGACTGAGATGGAAGGGTGGATCAGGGTGTCGCTTCAAGTGTTTTATGCGACTCGTTGCCGCCCCTCCCGGATTTAGACGCTCTCATTTCAATCAGATCCTGCAGATTGTTGTTTAAGGTTTATTGCGCAAAATGGACCAAATAGAAGCCGACTTTAACTAATGTCCCGAGGAGAATCCTCGGTGGAAAGAATGCCGAGTAATTGCCCTCGTATATTTAAATCTTTTTCTTTCGTCTTCACATTCTCGATTAATTAAATTAAATAAAACCCAATGATTTTGCAAACCAACATATATTTACTAAATGTGACATTACCATACTCTTTTTGTAGTGGAAATACTACAAAAACAGCATTTCTTAAAAACCCAGAGTTCCATATGTGTATCAAGGTCTACTGAGGTGTTCATTTTGTGTCCATTTTTTTGAAAATAACTTCAATGTAATAACAATATAGTTTATTTTAATAAAAGACTGTCGACCAAATGGGTGGACATTCGAAAATTTCGGGCTGTAGAAAGTAATCGTACAAATTTGATAGGACCTCTGGCGAAGCCAATGCAAGGCTATTCCAATATCTTGGTAGTAGTTGACTGTTTTAACAAATTCTTCTTATGTTTTCCTCTTGGGCAAGCTATTGCTTATTAAACATTTGGAAAATGATATGATTTTAATGGTCGGAGTCCCACGAAGAGTCATATCAGAAAATAGTGTTCAGTATCGCTCCCGAGAATTATCTTATAGTGTAAAACATTCGTTCACTTCATCAATAAAACTTTTCTTACACTTCCACTTTTTTACATAGAATGTTCTGTATTTATACATGAAACAAAATACAGTAAAGTTTACCAAACTGAGGATATAAGAAACGTTTTCTGAAAATATTATAACAATTAAGAAACTAAATACGATTTTAAAATACAGTACTTAGTTACCATGTATTGATAAGCGAATATACCCATGACGACATGGTATAATCGTTTTTGTATTATTGCTTGGTCTCATCGTCACAGTAACCACAAGTAACTAGTATATTGTACAACGAGCATGGAATGGTACTAATTTCCTACGAGTATGAAAGAAAATCATACGAGTATGAAATGGACATTCCATGCGAGTTGTACATTATACTTTTTCTACGACCACGATATTATTTCAAAATTAATTTAATTTTAATAATAAATTTGTCCCGCTTTCATCATTCCAATATTTGACACATTTAAATAAGTATCCTAGCAATGGCACCTGTACTTAAATGAACTGATCTGTATTGAAATACTCACAAAACAAATTCATTTCGCACGATGCTTGCAATGTACCTCATATCCCTAACAACAACAAACATACAATGAGCAGATTTCTCAGTGGTCGTAGAAAAAATAACTTGTTACTTGTGCATTAATCCGGTATTTTAGTGTCATTGTTAGGTTACGATAAATAATATCTTTGATATATTCGACGTGGTATATTCACTTTGGTGTTTCGCTGGGTCTCATCGTCATAGTAACCACAAGTAACATTTTGTTTTATTTATCACAAATTTCAAATTGTTTTTATCTGCTGTCATCAATTTTATTCATTATGTAATCATAACGAATATTACTCATGTGTTCAGTATCATCAGATATATTGTGTTGATACACTCAACATATTATTTTAGAATGCCACTCCTCCTTTGGGGTCGCGGTATTCCAAAAAAATACGTTTCGTGGCAACAACAAAATATATTTGATAATACCTAAAGACATGTGTGGTATTATATATGATTATTTACAATTAGAAGTATTTACATTTCAGTTTTCAGTCCTAAATTACGAGTTATATTGTCGCTCCTCACAGAACACAACCAGCTATGTCGACAACACATTATCACTACAATTATTTAGTACTATTTAAAATAATTGAAATAAAGAAATTGGGGTGGCAATTTTATATATGATAGGTTAGAATCGGCACTGATCTTGATCATAACAAGATGATTTGCAGAACTAGTTTCTATTTTGGCTAGAAATTCTTTAAGGGTTTTTGATGGCATTACGAATTAGTGTAAGATTGAGGGTACAGGAAAACCAAACGAGTATGTATGAATGTGGACGAAACGAAAGTGGGAAGTGTTGAAATATTTAGAGGAAATTGATAGTGTTTCAGGATTCATACTACCTCACTTTGTAAGCTATAGTGTGATGTTATGTACGTATGGCCTCATGATGTTCCATGTGTATCTATTTTATCTGCACACAGCATTCCATTGTCTCTTCCTCCAGCAAAAATCCATAACCCGTAATGCGTTTCATATTAGCGGGTGATTTCCGCGGACCGACGGCAGCAGCCACACTGCTGAATATTTAAAATGGTATTCACAAACCCGGCAGACAAGCAGGACCGCGTGGAAGTATTTTTTAGTATCCGCTTAACTTTTTAGTTATTTATTGTCATGAGGTATTATCACCATCGTCGGTTCTTCCTGACAGGACTGTACTCCTGCATTTTCAAATTGAGGTTTTGTTACTAATATTGGGAATTTGTTAGTGGATCAATTTCATTGCTTCTTCTACAGTGGAACTTATATTATAATAAGGGAACTTTGTGTTTTGTTGTTTTTAACTTCTTCTTTATTCCCACACTTTTCCATTTCGCGGAGCAGTCCTGAATAGCTTCATTTGAAATGGTCTTTAAGATATGTGATCCATATGTGTTGATGTCATCAATTTTAATCTGAAATGGCGTCCTTTCAGCACAGATTTTAATTTTGGAATTAGTACAAAATTGCAATGAGACAGGTCTGGCGAGAAAGGGGGCTGAAGGAGAACAATCATCTGATTTTTTATGCAAAACTGACGAATTGACAAAGTGAATATTCAGGCGCATTGTCTATGAGTTGTCTCCCCGCAACTCTTGTCTCTTTTTGTGTTCCTGTGAAAGTTTTCCCCAGTTTCCCAAATATTTTATGTTACTTCGTGGCTCCAGAAACTCGCACGTTCAAAAATCACTACTAACACTTAAACACGTTGCACTTAAATAACACTATCATAAAAACGAGATATCAATCCACGAATATGTGCTTACGGAGGAGGTTATGCGCAACGCAGTTCTGCCAACTTCATGTGACTAAATGTCTCCGATCGCGCGTAATTCAAAATGTCAGGTTATTTCCTAAAAGACCTCGTACAACATCAAATACTATGCGAATCTAAAAAAATTGACAACAGAAATGCTTCAAATCTTGAAGCAAAGATATTCAATTATTCATATGTAATACAGCCATTGGTGGTCAAGAGGCTAAGAGCGCTCAGGTTTACAGTCTGTAATCTGACGGTCGGGGTTCGCGTCCCGCACGATACATCTCGAATTATAAAAAATAATTATAATTCGTAGCTCTGACAAGTGACCACAGATGAGTCTGAGTGATTCGGAGGTCACTATAAGCCGGCGGTCCCTTGCAGTTGTCTGTTGACTGGCCATCAGCAACATCGTTAATGCAAGTAAAACATTCGGCCATTGAAACCGGTGGAATTTCGGCCCTATGCTCCCATGAGGAGATACAGGAACACATTATTATATTATATGTAATACAATTAGTGTTACAAGCCAAGTCGACAGTTTTTGTTTCTGTATCATGAATGGGTATGACGTTTGATTTTAAATAACACGATAGCGCAGCAGAAGTGATATTTTCAAACATAATAACAATTAGTAATGCAGCCCCAAAAATTTACTATATAACTAGTAACACGAATGGTATTCGACAATTCAACGAGTCAAAATGTATTCTTTCTTTAAACTGAGTTGCAAATATAGATTCACTTATACAGCAACAGTGTAACAATTCAATTGTTTAAAATTGTCGATGGGATCACTAGTGAAAATTGTCGAAAAAATGTCGATGATATCACTAGTTAAAAATGTGAGTAAAATTCTTTTCTACTGACGGAAAATTAAACCCATCTTTGACAGATGACACCACTTTAGTTTATTGATAATATCACCATAAACTAATCAATTTTTTCCAAGGGGATACAGTTTATTTATATAAAATATCAGAATTTTCAGTTTGGTGGTTTTTAAATTACTCATAACTCCAGTGCTCCAGACAACACACAAACAGACAGGCAAAACTCCTATTCTAGGGAACCTAAAACGTGTTCATTCACTGGAAACTCACTACCTTTTTTTAGTAGGAATCCTATACCTCCCTTACAGGTTTGTGGCGAGAGGTAAAAATAGAGTAGTTTTGCTCTTTTCAAGGGTAGAGTTGATATACAAAATATCAGAATTTTCAGTTTGGTAGTTTTTTAGTAATTGTAACTCCAGAGATCCACACACACACACACACACAGAAATAGACAGACAAAACTGCTATTTTAGGGACCAAAAACGTGCTCATTAACTAGAAACTCACTACCTAATTTTTAGTACGAATCCTGTACCTCCATAACAGGTTTGTTTCGAAAGGTAAGAATAGAGTAGTTTAGGACGGATACATATTATAACTGCATCGTCTGTAACCTAGCATAATTATAAGTAAATTCTGACTGTAGAGAGTGTCAAATAGTAAATAAATAAACATACCCCCCTCCCCCCCTTAGTGGGCGCCTGTAAACGTACCCCCCACCACCAAGCAATTCTCCCAGCCCTGGCAATGCGGCGGGTAACTACCTTGTTGTCATCACATTTATAAAATAATTTACGGGTTTCCGTAAAGCGGATTTTATTATAAACTCTGCGCTCGGCCGAGCTGTATAATCTACCGGGTGTGTCACAAGCTAATCTACTCGTTTTTCATGAAACGCCGCCCGGCCTGATAATATATTTCATTTGTTGTTTTGTTGTCTCATTCAATTGTAGAAACTGCAAAAATTGCGCTGGGTACGATGTGAATGTTTTATAAACGTGCCGAAAAGAGAGGGAAATATTAACTGACAATTAATTGTTTAATTTGTATTGGTGGATGTATAGTGCATCCGTTAGCATATGCATATGGATGATGTTGTTGTGTTGGACGAAACTGAAGAGTAATTAAGAAGAATGGTTATAAGTATAAATGAAGTAGGGAAAGGTTTAAATCTGTTTTTGAATGTCGATGAAAGTAAAGAGTTGGTGTTTAAAATGCAGATAATTTAGTAACTGATTGTAATGTTTATATATTTGGGTAGCAAGTTTTCGATGGATTGACGTATTGACCAAGAGTTTGAAAGGCGGGTGTCTACAAGGTACAAGGCTCTTTGTACATTATCTAGAAATATGAATGTATCTAGAGGAGCACAATTGAGTAGTTCAGAGTAGTGTGTACCTAGGGGGTGTTGGATATCGATGAAGCAGCATGAACTGCTTTGGATATTAGGTATTTGAAAGGAGTGTGTGTGGAAATGAGACGAGATCGTGTAAGATTAAAAAGGATATCAGCTCTTTATATGCTCATGAAATTTATAAATTCCAAGTTTCGTTTACATATCTTGTCTTGTTCATGAGATATTATTCATGCAAACATCCATCCATCCATCCATCCATCCTCATAAACAGATAACATTGAGGAATTGGTCTTAACGGATTCAGTGGACGGCAAAATATGTATTTCCGCAAAATTCTCGTCAACGATTTTTTTCATTATTCCAATATTTCCTTATACTTTGTATAAAAAAGAAGAAATTGAAAAGAATAGTCTTAAGAAAGTGGGTATGCAGGTATGGTATAGGATGTGAATGAAGAAGCATGAACGACATATAACTGCTGTGGAAATAAGATATTTGAGAAGCGAGTGATCGTGTCCGAAATACGTTGGTGTTCGATGAGTGTGAGATTGAGAAGAATATTATTTAAAAAGTGTTAAGTGGTTTCGTCAACTCGGAGGGTTGTTAAAACTAATATAATATGCGAGTATGATTGAGGGTGAACGATTGCGTGGACGTCCGAGGAATAAGTGGTTAGGTGTGATTGATTATTTGTTGCGTGAAGGAATAATGTTGAACGTGAAGAATAGACAAGCATGTATGAATTGCACTATGAATGTTGACTAGGCGAAATTGCTGTTTCCCGATAGGAATTGATTGATGGATCGTCAATTGTTTTTCTAAAGTATCTAAAACTTTTCGATTTTAATATCAAATTAAAGTATCAGAAAGAGAGTTAAATTAAAATATCAAACAGCCTGTTTAGGTTTTGTAAATACAAAAACGTACTTTTAAACGATCGTCAATTGTTTTTATTATAGTTATTTGAATACTTTCGAGTTTAGTGTCATGTTGAATAATTATCTATTTTGAATTTCACGGTATATATAAATATTTTTAAAGATATTTACATAAATATACAGGTATAATATCTATATGTCAAATAATTGCCCCAATAGTTTACGCAAAGAACAAGTCATACATGTTCAGTTGGTTTTATTTGTATAAGAAAGTAGTGTGGTGCCCACACCAGATTTTTATATTTTAATAATAATATTTACTATGATAATAAACACATAACTAAAACATTTATTTCATATTTATGTGTATAAGATAAGTAGTCGTGTGTTGGACACACCCGATTTTATTTAGTTGTTTTTTTTTTTTTAGGAAGTAATTGAAAACGTTGAATTTAAATACAAAACTAAAATTTTTTAATTTATTACCATCAATTTATTCAAGCCTAATTAAATATTCAAACACAGGTTCATTATAAGAAAATTGTGTGGTTCCTCAACCAAATGTCTTCTACACTTCCTTCATCCTGCCTTTTGCTAGGAAAATTTTCTCCTCCACATATTCTCAAAATATCTTCTGGTCGGCCGCGTGCAATAATGAGGACAAGAATGAATTCCCCACGGGAATTATTTATAAGGCGAAACCAATAAATGAAACGTGTCCTCTGTTGATAAACCGTGCTAAGGTCCCCAGCAGCGGAAATAGCAGCGCTAAATAAACGCTATACGATGACCCTAATAAAAAATAAGAGTCGCTAAAACGTCGCATCATAACGGACAGGAATTTCGAATTCGGACTTTGTGACGGTGTCACTGGACCAAAGAAAGAGAAGGGTAATCTCATTAAATATCCTTCTCTGAGTTTAAGATTTGCAGAGCTTCTGGCCGTCACCTACAGCGCTGTTTCCAGGAGCTCAGTTCGGCACGTGGTTCATATATTGAAAGCATCGCCATGTGTGAGTGACGTTCGGCGAAATTGCCGATGGAGCACCATATGTGTGCCCTATAATATTATACATTGTTGACAGACGTGCATCTATATGTCCTGGCCAAGGACATGGAGGTATAGCCCAAGGATTACCCAAGGAAATCACATTAGAACCATATCTCATACTTGCGAATTTAATTCTTTATCAAACACCTCCCAATAAATGCTCTGTAACTATGGCGATTTTCAACAAGGAAAGTATCAGATTATTCACTAGTGGGTATAGTTTTAAGCAGTCATTAGTGAGTAATTATTTATTTATAATAGTATTAATAATACACAACACCTTGGTAACTACTACAATTGGCATTTTAATTTAGAAAATTTAAAGCGTATGCTACTGTCAAATATTATTTTGCATTTATTGAGAGATGTTGGATAAAACGTTATACTTCACACGTGGGCAAAGTGAAATTACCCACTCGATAAAATTTTCACAGTCAGCCTTCGGTTTCGTGTGCTAAAATTTCTCTCGCGGGTAATTCCTTACTTTGCCCCCTTGTAAAGTAAATAACTATTTACAATACCTCCCAATAAATGCTCTGTAACTATGGCGATTTTAAACAAGAAAAGTAACAAATTACTCACTAGTGGGTATAATTTTGAGCAGTCATTAATGAATAATTTTTTATTTATAATAATATTAATAATACACAACATCTTGGTAACTACTAAAATTGACATTTTAAATTAGAAAATTTAAAGCGTGTCACATTCAAATAATATTTATTTAATAATTATTGCGTTCTTGAAATTTTTTCAATAATTGATTAGATTTTGGTAGCAATCCATCAAACGTAAGTGGTTGTTTACTTACTTACTTATCAGGTATTTTGGGTACAGCCATAATTGATTAAGAGTAAAATTTGCTATATTGAAAAAGATACAATTTATATTTCATTTTTTTTTTCTAATTTGTACAGTTTAAAGTTGTTCAGGCAGATGGTTATGCCCACAAATTTTGAAATATGTTTAATACAGAGTAGACATTTAGCTGTATGTTGAGTGGAATTAGAAACAACTCCATGAATGTCAATTAAATGGAGTATATTGGAAATTTGTTGCTAACGACTTTTAATTTAGTAAATTATATGAAACCAATTGATTATATATTAATAATTCGACAAATGCAATCAATATATCACCTGAACGCAAATATTAATTGATAGATTACAGTTTGCATGGAATACAAATTTTATGGCTCTAATGAAAATTCATTGCATTACATTGAAACTCTATTTAATTTATTAACAATTGCTCAATTAAAACGGGAGCACTTATTTATTGCATTGAATTTGTTGCGTGATGTTTGCTTTACGAGCCACGATAATCGTCAAAACAGTAACTGATTTACAACCATATTGCAAGATATTTATTCTCCACCAACAGTGTTCAACTGTAATTACACAAGAGATTTTTATTTTATCAGATAAATTTTTGTTTGTTACGAATCCTTGTTACCTAGCAATGTAACAAGAAAACTGTTTTAATTTTATTTTTTAAACAGTTTTCGAGACAAATTGCTCTCAGGTGACAAAATTGAGTTGTCAAACTGAAATTTATCCGAAAAAAATAAAATGCCCGAGTGTAATTCGGATAAGATAATTTAACGACATTATTTATGAACATTTAAAAGTGCAATTGGTGAAAATACAATTACTATGTATCATATTTTTGACACATAATGCAAATGACATTAATGTCGTTAGTATTTTGATCTGGTTGCCAGAAGAAAGGTAAATAACGTTTTACCAAGGGTAACATCACAAGACCTTCTGATTTTATCGATAAACGTTTATTTTTGTACAAATTTTTTTTTCTTTGCTTAGCAACAATCACGAAAGCAAACTGCATGGTAAATCCCGACTCCGAAGGAGGAGGGGTTTTACCTAATGTCAGTTTGCTTGTGGTTTTGCTTAAAAGCAAAGAAAATGAGTGCTTAAAAATAATCATTTATATGAAAAAATCAGAAAGGTCGCGTGGTATTTGATGAGATAAATTCCAAAGACAAAGCAAAATGTAACTTGAAACATTAATTAACTGTCACGCTGACAGCGATTGACAGTAACAATTATTTGTTTCCTTGGTAGCGGGAGTTTTATTGCTGTAAACCTAACAACGGGGTTTTACCGCGGTAAAACTCCCGTTATCCGGGCAACGGGGTTTTATCAGTATAAAACTGTTCCTATTTGTAGAATTTTCAAGTGTTTTGCATTATGATTGGTTAAAAACTAGTCGTGGGAGTTTACCGCGGTAAAACTCCCTTTACCCGGGCAATGGGGTTTTATCAGTATAAAACTGTTCCTATTTGTAGAATTTTCAAGTGTTTTGCATTATGATTGGTTAAAAACTAGTCGTGGAAATTTACCGCGGTAAAACTCCCGTTACCCGGGCAACGGGGTTTTATCAGTATAAAACTGTTCCCATTGGTTGAATTTTCAAGTGTTTTACATTATGAAAGTTAAAAACTAGTCGTGGTATTTTATAACTTGCAAAGAGTTACCTTCCTATTTATCCACTGTCAAAACGATATTTCTTTATTGCTTACTTTATATTGAAGTTAAATTATCTAAAATATATATTGTTGTGAATATAAAATTTTGTATACATTTCGCTTATGGCGCTCTGCTCTTGCAGATCTTCCAGCAACATTTCCATGCAATGAAATTTATAATTATGTAGGAAAAGAAAGTAAATATTACGAATACTTGAAGTGGCATTTTGTTTCGAAAAGATATCTATAAGTGTAATTTTCAATTTCTGCCCAAATTTCTGTGGTCCATATATCACACAAGCGAGTCACAAAACCAAAAAACCTGAGCATCTACTACATTACACCACTGAACTTCACAATGTGCAGAACCAAGAAGTATTTGAACCAGAAGCAGCGAAAATCGACAGGAGGAAATAAACCAAAATACAAAGATAACTTTTTCGATCTGTACGTTCTAGGTAGTACATACATACATCAGTTTCAGTGCAATATATGGCTTGACTTTACAAAAAGTGTCCACTTATGTTCGCCAATAGCCCAGCAAATGCAGAAGATGACCGGACATAAATCCATCGAGTCATACACACACTCACATAGACGGTGTAGCGTGTTTTTCTCCTTTTGCTATTGGGAATAACCTATATTATGGATACGTTTGATATGCTACTGGAATAATCGATATGGAACAGTTCTGACGTAAGAATTATCTGAACCTTGCTCTTATAAGAAATAAACATGTTGTTTGAGATTTTTAAATTGTTTTAGAGACATTTTACAAAACAAAATCAACTCTGCAAGTTTTCAATAATAATCCGATTCAATATTGACCACTAGCTCGGGTAACGAGTTTTTTAATTTTGATTGATTCCTATTAGTTCTGCTGAGGTTCTGAAAATGCGTATTTAGGTTTTTCTGTTTATATTTTATTAAATTCTTATACAGGGTGATTTATAACGTACGGAAAAGATTGAAAGTGTAGCTAGGTGTTTCCAAAATAATGCCCGTTTCCTTAATAAGCTTTTGACAAGAAACCAATAACCAAAAAGTAACAGCAAATTAAAATTGAATTAATTAATGAACTTTTGTTACAAACTACAGCAGTATTTTATGTTCTAAATATAAATTGGGAATATTTTAAAGTTAGTTGAACAAGGTTTTGTAAAAAAATTAATAGTACCTAAAGTATTTTCATAAACGTTACGGATATTTAAACTTTTCTATTTTGCTCAAAAATTTATGTCTACATGTTTTAAAGCCACTTAAAAAAAACACTACTACAAATCATATTACCGATAAAATTAATTTAAATGTCAATTCATTAAACGTCAAAGTATGTGCAAACTGCAATATGTAGATATTGCCATTATTTCTTGTTGGGTGCAACAAATTGTTAGATTTATTAGGAATATGTTTCTATGAAAACGAGAAACTAATGATGTTTATAATTCTTTCCAATTTTTTTCAGCGGTATTTAATAAGTGGACGCTAATTTAAAAGGACTTCAATTTGCAGTGACTTTTTGTTTATTAAGTTTTTGTCAAAAGTTTATTACGAAAAAAATCGTATATTATTATATGATGGATTATGATAGTCATTATTCACGAAGATGAAGTTTGCATATCATCCGAATGAATAATGACCATAATCCCGAATATAAAACTATACTTTTTCTACTCCTGTAAATTTGGAAATCACTTTTGAAAATAATTGAAATTCGGTGAAAACGTCAACATAAAAGTACACAATGACAACTGACTACATGTCAATTGTCAGACGGCCATTACTTGGTGATCCACATCACGTCTTTGAAATAACAGTGAATTATGGATTTCTGGCTCTGTGATTAGTCGAGAAGAGTGAATTATGGGTACTATAATTTATCGAAAAAATTTAAATAAAGGGAATATATTTATATAGAAGTAGAAAAACATTATTTTGGGTCTTTCTAATTATATTTTCAATTTTCTCCGTACCTTATGAATCAACTTGTATGTAAACATGCATAAGAAAGTTGTGTAGTGTCCAGAGCATATTGGTTTTAATTTATTATGATACCTTGAAGTATTGTTATTTAATTTATAAGTCGTGAACGAATGAATCGAGTTTAAAATATACGTAGGGTAAAATCAATATTTGTTTTATAATAATTTTCAAATAGAAAAACTTTGGAAGGAAGAAGATTATGCAGGATGCCTTTCTAATATCTTGTAAAAGTGCTGCTTCTCCATTTTTCTAAGTTTAAGACGCAAGCAGCTGTCCAAAGTAAAAGTCTCTTTGAAGTTAGGCAGCTTATTTTCTTTTAAGATTTATGGCATATAGCTACTTAAAAATTAATATTTTCGGTATATCGAAAAATCCTTTCCTGTAATATTTAGTATCCATTGCAAGTTTTGCTTCATTTTCTTTGAAATTTTAATTAAAAACTCTTACAGGAATCTGCTCATTTATAAATCGAGCCAAGATTGCAGTCATCGTTCGCAAATTTAATTTATTTGTTTATATACAAGAATTTTTCTGCAGTGTTATTGTTAGTAATTAAATAAATGTCAATTTTTAATTAAAATTATTTAATTAAAAATAATAAAACACTGTTTTAGTAATTAAAAGTCACTGAATATAATAAAAACATGTCATTATATCTCCACAGGTAATACCATGCGATCAATTTAATTATTCATTCCAACAAAATTAAACAATAAAATCATAAAACCCAGTAATATTTCATTATGAATTAATGATACAGACTCCGTCATTAAAATAACATTATTAAAAAATGTTCTTCCAAAACAAACATAATTATATTAATACAATACACAAGCCATACACTGTTGCAGTTTTTAAATTCTAAAATAATAGTTAACGAATACTAATCAATATAAAATCTAGTGCGATCACCACGCAACCTTTTACCTCCCGCCACATCCTGTAAGGGAGGCATAGGAATCATGCTAAAAATATTTTTTACTGGTACATGTCATTTTTCCAAAGTATGTTATTAATAAATAATTTAATTAATAAATAATAATTATTTTAGTTTTATGTATTTGTTGCGCTAGGGCGACAATATAGTACTTTGTCGCCCTAGGGCGAAAAATGGAATTACAATGACGATATTGTGCAACGATTGTAGAAAAATAATATTTTATGTTGAGTTATAATAATATAACAAGAGAGTGAGAATAAATTGAAAATAATTTGACAGATCTTTCGATAACTTAATGCCAAATGGCAACAAGTTTGATAAAGATACTGGAGAATTATTTTCATATTTATCGAACTCTCGAGTTATATTTAATTGGATTATTTTTTATTTTATCTTCAGGCACGCCACTAAATCTATCTTTTTTGCTCATTTTTACTTTTGTTGATGATAACTATCTGAGATCTGATATTTGTCAATAAAACAAAATGCTATAGTGGTTTATTTCTGGGTATAATCAACAGAGCTTTATTCTCAGTAATAATATAACAAGAGAGTGAGAATAAATTAAAAATAATTTGACAGATCTTTCGAAAGCAATAACCACGAAAGCCCGTAGGGCTTGAGTGGCTATTACTAAATGGCGACAAGTTTGAGAAAGATACTGGAGAATTTTTTTCTAATTTATCGAACTCTCCAGTTATATTTAATTTGATTATTTTTTGATTTCATCATCAGGCACCGCACTAAATCTATATTTTTTGCTCATTTTTACTTGTATTGATGATACCTATCTGACATCTGACATCTGTCAACAAAAACAAAAAAGCTACAGAGAATATTGCCGGGAATAATAACAAGAACATTATTCTCAGTATAATAATGACAGGATTGGTTAAAACGCAGACACGTGGCATACAATAAAGCATTTCACTGGTTTAAAGAAACGTCAAAAAATAATCAGTATAATAATTACAGAATTGGTTAAAACGCAGACACGTGACACAATGACGCATTTCATTGGTTTTAAGAAACGTCAAAAAAAAATCAAAAGAATATTATTATTTGCATAAAAAGAGTTTTCGAAAATCTTACATGCACTCCCTTCAAAAATATTTAAAAATCGAGATCCGGATCTTAAAATTATCCGGATACCCAAATATATGGAACTGAGATCCGTATATCTGGTTATCTCGGATAATCGGATACTCGGATAATTGGCAGCTTTATCAGGATAGATTTTTGAAGTTTCCTAAGTATAGTATTAATCAGTGTAGGAATCTTGAGAAAAATTGTTATATATGTTTTGTAGCTCCATTGACAATGAGTATTTTGGTGGCAGTTGCCAGGACACAAGTTACAATTATTTGAAATATGGAAATAGTTGCGAAAAAAGTTTCAGATGAAAGTTGTTAACAATAATATTTGTAATAAAAACTTAATTATATTGTAACGAACGCGGCAGCGACAAGTCGAAGCTTGCTGGCCTACGCCGCCACGCCGCGCCGCCACGCCGCGTCGCCGAGTGCATGACTCAACGTTTGCGGGTTCGAACAAGTCGTTTGCTCCACAATAGGGAATATTCCAGAACCTTCCAGAAACAATGAACGTGCCGTATATAAAAGGAATCGCCGGCAGCCGTCAGGCAGTCTCTTAGATGACTCCCGAGCGGTCAGTCAGTCTTTCAGATGACTCCCGAGCAGTGAGTGAGACTCAGTCAGTCTTTCAGATGACTCCCGAGCAGTGAGTGAGACTCAGTCAGTCTTTTAGATGACTCCCGAGCAGTGAGTCTTTTAGATGACTCCCGAGCAGTCAGTCGTTTAATTGACTCGGACTCAGTTAGTCGAGTTGAGTCAGTGAGTCAGTTAGTTGACTCAGAGTCAGTAAGTCAGATGACTTAGTCGACTCCGAAGCTTGTATGAAGAACTTGTGAATATAAATATACCGCTCGGTCTGAATATAAATGTATCGTCATAAATAAATATCGCTCGGCTAGTTAATATAAATAATTGTGTATAAGTTTTTGTATTTGTTATTTTATTGTTATACACCTAGTGTTAATTAATTTTTACTATATATTATAATTATTATTCATTATTTGTTATTAATAATAGTTTTATTATTGTTAAATAAAAACGTTTTAAAACCCACGAACGTTACAATATGTACAATAATATATTAGAGAACAAACCAATAATTGAAACATCTATTTTCTACATTAAACGTGTTTCAAGTGTAATTATTTTATTATTTTTGAAATGTTAAAGAAACTGCTGCGAAATCTGGCGTAAAATGTAGAGTAATCTAATTATTTATTTATTTATTTATTTATTTATTTATTTATAATACCATGTCCAAACAGGCGAACCCAATTATTTGGACAGGAATAAATAACACAAGTAATAGAAAAAGAGTACATGTGTATAAACAAACATATATAAAAAAATAACAATATAGATATAAACAATATGTCAATATGTAAGTACATATGTATACAATAAAAATATAAATGAAAGGTATATAATTCAAAATCAGCTTGTATTTGTACCGCGCAAAAAAGACTTAAATTTAATAAGTGATACTTGAAAAATATCAATTCTAGACTCAATGTTTTTATGAAGGGTATACATATGGTAGAGAGGCGAATGTAGGAGGATATTTTTACGAGCACGTGGAGGTAAAAAGGAATTCTGGTTTCTGGAATTGAATGCTGGAACACGAAAATTTATTAAATTTAAAGTTAAAGGATCATCTATTAAATTGTTAAGGAGCTTAAATAAATGTATTAATTGACAATTATCTCTACGGTCTGAAAGTTTAACAAAATTAAAGTATCTTAATAAATGTTCATATGAAATGTTGTTATCAGGGTACACATAATTCTTTTTAAAGTATAAATAGCGCAAAAATTTCTTCTGAATTGATTCTAATAAGTTAATGTTTGTAGCATACAAAGGATTCCAAACAATTGAGCAATACTCAAGTTTGGAACGTACGAAAGCATAATAAAGTGTGAGTATTGGATCAATGGTAGTAAAATTTTTCGAGTTTCGTATAATAAATCCAAGCATTTTGTAAGCACTGGAAGTAATATATTTTATGTGAGCATTGAAACTTAATTTTGTGTCGAATATTATACCTAAATCTTTAAATTCAAGGCAACGAGCCAGCGAAATACCTGTAACCTTATAGGTATAATTAATTGTTACGAATTTTCTTGTAAAAGACATTGTTTTACATTTTGCAATATTTAGTTGCAATTTATTTTTATCACACCATTCAAGTAGTTTATCGAGATCGTTTTGAAGTAAATCACAGTCTGCGGTATTTGAAATAGAGCGAAATATTTTGAGATCGTCTGCATACAAAAGTGTGTGATTTAAAATATTAGCTGGTAAATCATTAATAAACAGAAGAAAAAGTAGTGGGCCTAGATTAGAGCCCTGTGGTACTCCTGAAGTAGCAATAAAAGGTAATGAATCATAACCGAGATAGTGAACGAAGAGACGGCGATTACTTAGATATGACGACATTAAATTAATTAGCGAGTAAGATAAACCAAATGTATGCAGTTTCTGTAAAATAATATTGTGATCAATTCGATCAAATGCTTTTGTAAAGTCGGTGTAAATAACATCGACTTGTAAATTTTTATCTAGGGATTCGGAAATAAACTGTGTTAAATAACATAAGTTTGTAGCAGCTGATCGACGTTCAACAAAACCGTGCTGAGAAAATGATAAATTATTATGAACTTGTTTATATATTGTACGATAAATAATATTCTCATAAACTTTACTGAAATGTGATAAAATTGCAATTGGCCTATAATTAGTTATTTCGGAAATATTTCCAGACTTATGTATAGGAACAATTCTAGATTGTTTCCAAATTTCGGGGAAAGTGTTAGTTTTTAAAGATATATTTATTATTTTAGAAAGACCTACTTTACATGATTCCGCACAATCCTTTATGATTAAAGAAGGAATCATGTCTGGACCAGAGGAAAGCGTTTCTTTAAGAGCTTTTATAGCAGTTAATACGTCATCTTCGGAGACATTATTAAGAAATATGCACTGATTTTGTGTACTTATTTGATCAAAATTGTTATTATTAATATTGCATGATATAAATGTACTTTGAAAATAAGTTGCGAATCCATTGGATATACTATGTGGATTATTTAACTTAATATCATTGTATGTCATATTATTATATTAAATTAAATTAAATTAAATAAAATCTAATAAACTATTTTTTCTAAGACTCTTTTCGTAGTCTAACTTTTATACATCCTATTAAATTAGTTAATCTATTAAAACACCGACATTAATCAGTTAGAAAAGGTGTTCGCTTGACTGAGAATAAAAATACTTCAAAGGCCTTTCAGTATTTTTAATTAAAAAAGTTGTAACGTGCCTTTTTTCATTTAAATCGTGTGGTGAACTTTCAGACTGCCTTATATTAAATTATATGCACCAGCTAATATACAGACAGGCTAAGGGAGCTTTAACGAGGCGAGCAGAATAAGAAAACTTCATTTTGTAATGGCATCAACATTCAAAATGTAACTATATATTTATTTGTAGTAAATTGCACAAAATAGAGAAACAAGTTTTATATGAAAACTATAGCCAATATTATTCTACCGTGTGTCCCACGTAAATGTTGGCATTGGTAGTTAATATGTAAAATCAGTTGCTTGTAAGTAAAAAGTGTCCGGCAAATAATTATGCATCCAAATTTTATATCACAATACTGCCAATATCCCTGCATCTTATTTAATACATATTACTTTATTTTGATACCGCAATTTAATGAAATTCATAATAATAATTCCCAATTTTCCGCCTACTCTTTTCATTGCTGACGTATAGTGCCTGCAATTTGTTTTAAATATTTTCATGTCACTGTCAATTTCTGGCGATGGAAACCATTCAGCGTTCATTCCTGTGATGTATTCAGATATTTGTCTTGCACTGCGCCCCCATAATACATTCTAATATTATTTACACGGTTCTCGACATTTAATGTATTCTTGATGACAGTGACAGATTAAAATATTTAAAACAAATTGCAAGCACTATACGTCAGTAACAATAAAAAGGGTAGGCGGAAAATTAGGAATTATTATTATTAATTATAGTAAATTGCAGTATCAAAATAAAATAATCTGCAATAAATAAGGTGTAGGGATATTGGCAGCATTGTGATATAAAATTTGGATGCATAATTTTTTGCCGGACACTTTTTATTTACAAAAGCTGATTTTACATGTTAATTGCCTATGCCAACATTTACGTGGGACACACGGTATATCTTTTTATATACATATAAGCGATAGTTCTTTCCCTATGAATTATAAAACAAAACTGCCAATACAAAATATGTTCAGAATTAAAAACTGCACGAAATGAACCTAAATTTATTGATGTGATACATTTCTGTCATGAGATAGACGTAAAATAAAATATATAATTTTTAGCTAATTCCAGGGTGCCATGGTAAACAAAACATAGAAACAGTCGTATTGTTTACTTTTGATAGATGACATTTGGCATAGTTTTAATGATTGTTGACTTGTTCAAATTATTTCTAAATGGTAATTGTGTCCATGATTAATACACACAAATCAATAATCATTAAAACTATGCTAAATATCATCTGTCAAACTCAAATAATTCAACTGTTTGAATGTTTTGTTTACTATGGCACTGTGGAATTAGCTAAAAATTTTATTTTACGTCTATCTCCTGACAGAAATGTATTACATCAATTAATTTAGGCTCATTTGGTGCAGTTTTTAATGCTAAACATTTTTGAATCACTTTTGTTCTAAAATTCATAGGGGACGAACTATCGCATAATAAATTTTTTTTATTATACCTGTATCATAATCCGTGTTTAAAACACGCTACAGTGTTCGTAAACGCAAGATTAAAACACGCCGTGCTTTAAAGGTTACTAAGTAACAACAAAAATATTTACTATTAATATCTGTCAAAACTGTAAACGTAAACAACAAATGCTAACCAGTCTCCATGTAAACGATATACGTCAAACGTCACACGCGCAAAATTATGAAATGAATCAAAATCAAAATGTTGCTTTCCAGTTTTTTTCCAGAGTTTGATGCAGGTATAGAAAAAAATAGCGTATGACACACGAATATAAGTGCTTTTAAAGCACTAGCGATGTTAAAAGCACTCCGCTTCGCATCGTGCTCTTAAACTCGTTGTACGTGCTTTCAAAAGCTTACTTATACACTTGTATCATAATATACTATTAATATGATATTTATTATGTCCTATAAAACAAATAGACACCCGGTATAACAAAATATCACATAATTCAATTGTTTATTGAGATACCTATATTCAATAAACTTGATAGGCCTTCAAGTAAACTGTCACATCTGATTGAAGGATTTCCTTCAAAGTCTAATAATTTATAAATTGTCTCTCCAAATCTAAATATAAAATTTTTGACCTGTATGAGGAATGTAAAAATATATTTATCACTTTAATTCAAACGAATGAAAATGTTGGCGAACGAATTAATTTCCCTATTGAAACCCCGATTTTGCCGATTCATATGCAAATAGATAACCTGCGATTAAAATGCACAAAATATTCATAAAAGTGTCATTATTAGTCATTACAGGCGTTTAAAAATCAGCTCGCCTGTAAGCTACGCGGAAAAAAGCATTCCATTTGATTTATCCAACACAGTAGAGCTAATTGAATAATAAATACAATCATCCCGGGGTGAAATATTCCATCAGTTCAACTATGG
Source organism: Poecilus cupreus (assembly GCA_963942605.1). Lineage (NCBI taxonomy): Eukaryota > Metazoa > Arthropoda > Insecta > Coleoptera > Carabidae > Poecilus > Poecilus cupreus. The sequence goes on from OZ012728.1 coordinate 16,953,761, forward strand.
AGCTGTAGTAATTGAAAGATACTTCCTATGGTGGAAAATATCAAAATATATGTAAACAAGAAGCTTTCTACCGTAAGAAGTTTCTTAATCGTGCACTAATTGTTTCTTATTCATTGCTATCCTTCATGCATGCTGCAGTGTAGCATTCCTCTTTTTCAGAATCTTGATGATGGTATCCCAGGTGTACTTTGGTCTTTCACGATTCCTCTTTTCCTTCACGTACACACATACATACATACATACATACATACATACATACATAACGTCAGGCTATGTCCCACTTAGTGGGGTAGCACGAACCCAGAAACACAGTCAACCAACAATCAATCTCCTCCAAACATTCCACCACTTTCGCCTCCTCCACATTCATAGTGCGATTCATACATGCTCGTTTATTCTTCACACTCGGAATCATTCGTTCACGCAACAAACCATCAATCATACCCAACCAGTTATTCCTCGGACGCCCACGCAATCCTTCACCTTCAATCTCACCCACATATATTAGTTTCACCAACCTTTCATTCGACATTCGCTCCTTCACGTTTGTCATCCAAATGGGGTCATACACTTTTTAAAAAAAGTTGTGTTTTTTTACAAATCATAAAAATTTAAATCATTTCAGTCATTATTCAATATATCTTATAATTTTTCAACTTTTCATTCATAATTTCCTTTCTGAAATTTCGCGGTTGCAAAATTGTGATGTCATCCTGTAATAATGTAAAGCATGGCAAGGCGAAAGAGGTGTTGATAACAAATAAAAACTTGCTTTTCAGTGTTGTAATAATTACTTATTATTATTAAAATGAGTCTCATTATCACACCTGTCATCTCAAGTCATATGTTGCAGTTAACAACGATTTTCAAATTAAACTTATGTTTAGTATATTTATTATATTATTTTGCCCAGGTAATGTGAATAAACTATAATTGTAAAAACCTCTCAGTAAATAACAATGACTGATAACAGTCAATTTGATAGTTGGTGTAGTTCTTCGCTCTCCGCAAGAGCGTGTTTCGTAGAATGAAAAGATGACGCAGGTGCTGACGTCACAAACGAAAAATTTGAAATAGGATGCCAATTTAAAAAATCGTATCTTAATAACTAAATGCCTTTTAATATTAAAATTAGTATCTATATAAATTATAATTTTACTCAAACTTACAGAAAAAAAAAAATAAAATGAAAAAAGGTTTATGACCCCATTGTTACATCGGTCTCGAGTCATTCATCTTTTCATATGGCCCCACCATGCTATCATAGATAGTTGTCTTGTTTCTATGTTAAAAACTAGTCGTGGGAATTTATCAACTATAATATCCCTCAGTTACCGAAAGAACGTTGCTTGTTAACCTTTGTCATTTTAGTATTAATTCTCATATCGTATTTTTCACTCGCTGTATATTCGAAAAATAAATAAATAAATGATTGCAACACTGGGTCGAATCAAAGAAAAGCGGGCGATATTTTAATAATTAAAGTAAACCCATTACAAAGAACGGCAACGGAGCCGTTTTTGCTCGCATGAAAAAGTCTACGACGATTAAAATCTTTCTGGAAAAAATGTAGAATTAAATAAATAAACCAGCTGCCGTCTTTCCGTTTTCCGCCCTATTAGCTTCGAGTTTCTTGGCGATAATTTCTTTCTAGCGATGTGCACGGGCTGCAATTTTAATTTCCCGGATCCCACATTTAAAGCGGAGGGGAATTTGCATAAAAACCGGGCTTGCGTCAAACGGTGAGCTCAGAAGTCGTTACATCTGCCAAGGAAATTGTATCTGAATGAAATTTCAGCGATGTTCATTTAATGTTGACTTGTATTGTTCTGAAGTTGCAAATCAAACTGATAGAATTTTAAAAGAACAATGTTGCCCTTTAATGACTGTAGATTGTAAAAAGGCATATCAGATTTTGAGCAACCATAGCTGAAAGTGCTACAAGCAATGTATTACAATATAATGAAATCTTTAATAATATCTGAACGTTGATGTAGGCATGGTTCTGGATGTTGGATGTGGATGAAGAAGCATGAACTGCATATAACTGCAGTGAAAATGAGGTATTTGAGAAGAGAGTTATCGTGTTCCTTATACATTGATGTTCGGTGAGTGTGAAATTGAGAAGAATATTATTAAAAAAGTGTGAGATGGTTTGATTATCTCAAATGATTGAAACCAATATATCCGGTTGAGATTGAGAGAACGATTGCCTAGGCGTCCGAAGAATAAGTGGTTAGGTATGATTGATGGTTTGTTGTATGAAGGAAAGATGAATATGGACGAGGCAAAAGTAGTAGGAATATTTAGAAGAGATTGGTTGTTGGTTGATTGGTATTTCAAGGTTCCTGCTACCCCAATAAGCGTGATTATCAAATTTTTTTTTTCTACAATCGTTGCACAATATCGACATTGTTATTCCATTTTTGGTTAGGAAATGTTCAAAATTTACGCTCTAGGGCGACAAAGTGACATATTATCGCACTAGCACGACAAAAACAAAACAAAAATAAATTAGGTAAAAGAAGTAAATGATGCATTGGATTTTTCTGGTAATAACCTTGCTATTGCAAATACAGTTGGCATATACGTACATACACTTCAACTTAATTACCATAAACGTATTCACTCTGTAGACTTCATGTCAAATGTACTCCATATGTCAAATGTACTCCATGTGTCAAATTATGATTTCTTTGAAAATTTTTATTTTGTTCATAAACGTTGTCATGATGACGGTGACATGGGTAACTACAATTTTACTGAATTGTTATAGGCGTGACCAAAGATAATTTTGAAAATTAATTTTTTTCTACAGCTTGACATTGTTCAACGATTGTAGAAAAAATATTGTGTGTATCTCGTCGGATAGAGCTTGTTCGGTGCACTTGTCGAGTTGTTGATCTCGGCTTCGCCTCGATCAACAATTTCTCGCCGCGTGCAACAAACAATGCTCTATCCGCACTTGATACACAAATAACTAATTTGATTTTGAGTTATCGTTGACAAAAAATTGTCTCACTCAGATGTCATCGTAAGGACAGTGAAATCGTATTCTAGGAACCTTAAAACTTGCATATATCGAAAATCTTGACCCATATAAAAAAATCCCTTACATTTATGTGCGGAAAATAAAATTTTATTTTTACTACAACATAAATTGCGATCGTTTTATAATTTATGTTTAATAATATATTTCGTATCTCATCTATTATATTTGTCAAACATATTGTGTCATTAAACAATTAATTTCACATGAAACAAAATTTTGCTAGTTTGTCTTTCCTTCTGCGTCGTTCATTATTGGAAGGACTTACAGACGTCATCGAGGATGTTCCTATTTGAGTACCTGTATTCATCCACGTGTCACATATGGCACGTGACGTCACGTGAAGCGAACCTACAGGATTCTATCAGCTTAATTCAAATCCTTCCATTTGACCGGTCCGGTTCGAGAGTCACTCGTCATTTACAACACTAAAATACATTCTCATTTAAATCGCATTCACTAGCCAATGTACGTTCATGAATATGGATTTTGGATGGGTTAGAGTTAGAAGCATTGCGCTGGACTTCCAGAGGCGTAGGCGGGAACATTTAGATAAGTTGCACGTTTGTAGATATTGGCTTCGCTCTAATAGCGTGCAGTATGCCTTTCTTGATCGTTGCTCTTTAAAAGTCGCCTTTATCATAAGATTCCAATGGGGGATTCCAACGTTTTCTGTTTAAATTTGTTTCATTAGTTTGGGTCACTATTATTATTATTATTGTCTATTAACTTTATTACACAGACTGTTTATAGGGCATCTATTGATACATATAATACGTTTTACTAGTAATACAAATATGAAATTCTAAATGAAAAAAATTATCATTAAGTGTGATATGATTTTGTAAAAGATTTCATCAAATTTTAAAGAATCAGATGGTGACGTCGAACGCCTACAGCTAACTTCAGGATAAACAAGCCCGTGCTCATGGTAATCATGTTGTCATGTCAACCTGTTAGTGTCTCACCAGTGTGTTCCCAGTTTTTGACTAATAAGTATCAAGTATTTGAAGAAAATTGGTCATAACAACACATACCTGGAATCGGAGTATCAGAATGGTTAAAATAATATTTAAATATGCGCAATACCAAACTTAAAGTGAGCGGTAGGCGTTATGACGTCACAATTTTCAGGATTTTCAGAATAATATAGAATTATGTGTATACTTGTTCTTAAGCATGTTTCATTGTATTATCACAAAATTTTTGATGTAAACTATACAAAAAAAGTGATTACTTTGGATAAATTCAATTATACTGGAATACCCTATTGTTATTTAACAAAATAGGATTGAACAATAAAATTTAAAAAAAAAACTTTCAAAACTCATGTTAACCAAATGATGATGTACTCTTTTTTTCAAATAATTTAATATCAATAAGACATTTATAATTATTATACACATTGGGGTATTCCCTTTATTTCTTTTTTGCTAGTTGAGGTCACTAAAAATATAAATATGAAATTTTAAATAACAAATAAATTATTAAGTGAAATATGACTTTTGTTTAAATTTTTGTATTACTCCTCGACTTCCAATGGGGTCTTTCACTATTTTTTTAAATTTTTTTTATGAAACTTTATCTAACTTGAAGACTATCCTCACTTTTAAAAAGTCTTAATTGTTATTCAGTAAGCCACAATGATTTTTTTTAATGTTGTGACGTCATTGAGAGGTGTTGCTGGATCTTAAACAGTGCAGATTGTAAATAATTGTAGTCATATATTTTTTTTTACTTATTTTATTATTATGATTACAATAAAATAGAACATTTATGTGACAAAAATTATTTAAATCTCTACTGTTTGAGATTCACCAACACCTCAATAATGACGTCACAACATTTAAAAAAATCATTGTGGTTTAATGAATAACAATTGAGACATTTTAAAAGTGTAGATAGTCTTCAAGTTAGATAATGTTTCATAAAAAAAATAAAAATAAAAAATGGTGAAAGACCCCATTAAAGAGGTTGTCATCCAGAAACTTCCAAACGAACATGCATAGTCCCCAAGAAATAACTTAACAATGAATTTATAGCATTACTTGAATTTTCATTTGTTTATGTTATTCCTTTGTTTTTTCATATGAAAAATTATGTAGAATACTTCAAAACGTTAAACTGAATTCAAATATTATCGCAACTTAATCCAATATTCTTTCAAAATGTTATAGATCCAAGTGCCCCCAGCGTGACGCACGCCTCTGGATGGGCCACGCGTGCGCACCTTCCAGGTTTTGTATCACAGTAGCATTGTTCTCATTAACGGACATTTAACACAATGGAACTTCGCGGTGTAACCGTTTAGAAATGTGACCTGTCACCACCACTCGCATATCATATCGTTCTGGAGTTTCTCCTCTCCTCTTGGGTGTAATTAGCACCCTTCTTCTTCTCCTTCCCTCTGTAGGTAGCACCGAGATTCTCGTTCAACGCATCCAAAGGAGGTAACGGTGTAGGAGTTTTTGTTTTAGTTATATCGAAAGGGTAAGTTTGATTCTTATTTCCTGCTCCTGCTGTTTGGAAAATAACCGAACATTTTGAATTACGCGCCAACGTGTCAACGGAGATATTTAGTAATATGCGGTTGGCAGTATTGAGTTGCGCATAACCTGCTCTGTAAACACATGGGCGCGTTCAGTTGCATTCAGCAACTAAGTAAGCAACTCAGCAATAGCAAGTAAGCATTTTAACATAGTGTTGAACGACATGTTGAGTCAGTGATAGAAAATTTAACCTGTCAACTGTCAATATTAGACATACAATGGTTAGGATGGTAAATTACTTTGTATTTCATTTATATTTTCTATATTTATTTTTGGTTTGAGTATTAGAAATCAAGGAAAATTTAAACTTAATTGTAAATTATATATAATATGTAAAGTAACACGTTATACGCCCTTTTGTACATATGGGACTTGTATTTCTGGCATGATTACAAGAGTGTGAAAAATCTTCAAATTATCAAGATGAAAGTAATTTAATAAGTACTAATGTTCAAAAAATAATTTACTACACACTTACCAATTTAGTATACGAGAAACAACAACGAAACAACTTCATTGTCAGTAAAATATGTATTGGCAAATTGTGGATCTAGTATATAAATAGAAACAAAGTAAAATATGAACATATTCATTCATATTATTTATTATTATAAAACACATCGTTTTCTATTCCATGACTGGCATGTAATCTATATAATTTCCATTCAAATTCATGTAAAGTATTATTCAATTTCATTTTTGACATCTAACCTACTACTCTACTAAAAATCATCACTTGCTGACACAAATCAGCGCGTTTTAAATGCGCTGAATTATTGACTCAGCTGATGACAGTAATCATAAACTCAGAAAATCGTTCAGTTGACTTTAGCAACATAGCAACTCAGTTGCTGAGTGCTACTGAACGCGCCCATTATTTAGTAATATGCGGTTGGCAGTATTGAGTTGCGCATAACCTGCTCTGTAAACAGATGTTCTTGGATTGTTGATACCTTGTTCAGTTTTCGTGATTATTTGAGTGCAACGTGTATGTGATTAATAGTGATTTTTGAAATGTGCGATTTTCTGGAGCAACGAAGCAACATAAAATTTTGGGTGAAACTGAGGAAAACACAGAAACCTTTTAAGTTTTGAAACAAGCTTTGGGTCGTACGTAGTGTTGCAAATGGTTTACACGATTTAAAACTGGTTGATCAGGAAGGCTTTCGACTTCAACTGATAACACCCACATTCAGAAAATTAACGATTTGTACATCAAGGCACTTCATGATAGATATGTAAAAAAAATTCGTAAAAGGAGACCAGAAAACCTATGGTTCTTGCACAACGACATTGCACCCGCCCAATGCAAAAAATCTGTTTCTTTACTCGGAAGACCTAGCTCCTTGCGATTTTGTCAAATTTCCGAAATTAAAATCAGTGCTCATAGAACATCGTCGATGACATCAAAGCAAATACGTCAAAGACCTTGAAGGCCATTTCAAATGAAGCTATCAGGGACTGTTTCGCAAAATAGTAAAGGAGTACTTTGAAGGAGACAAGGACCAATTCGCTGTAAAATTACTAATAAAGTTTTAAATATAGAGTTCTGTTATTTTCTGCGCAGACCTCGTATTCTGTTCACTCCTCTGCACATTGTTCGCTTGTCTTCGTGCAGCTGGATGACTAGATGACGCTGACGGTTCCTCTATTCACCTACCGTGTTCTCAATGTTACACTGGTTGATATTCCCGCTCCGTGTCGACAGTTCGTCATTCTAGTTCAGTTAGTTGCTGGCACTTACCACAGACCTTGCAATCGTGGAGGGCAGATTGTCGAACAACATAACATCACTTGAGTAAGGATTACTCAATGTTGAGGACAATGAAACAAATGGATTTGATATCGCTGGAAAGAGGATGTCCAAGGAATAGTATGATGTATAAATTATGGTCGTAATGTGCTTTGAAGAAATGAAAATGAATACTTTCACTTCCTTAATGATAAATTAATTTTGGGAACTTTAAATCAAACGAACTTTATATCGCTGAAAAGAGGAAGGTATAGGGCATACTCTAATGCACAAATTATGTTGCTAGTACAGCGTTATCTTATCTGAAGCATTTATAATTTCGAGGCACATTGTGTGATAAACACCATGCTTACTTCATGGAAATATAACTCTAAGAAAACAAAACAAATAAAATAAAATTGGTGTGATTACCATACTACTTTCTTACACATACACAAGTAAATTTATGTACAATGTACATAACTTCAGGCAGCGTTAAAGCAGGATCATTCGATAACGCAAGTTAAGCAATGCTGCCCGCGGTTAGTAGTTGGATGGGTGACCGCTCTGCGAAAACCCATACCAGCGAATACTGCGTGCCGTTTTTACACCATCCACCGAAAACGAAGTTACGAGGCGGCATATAACCTCAGTAGTTAAGACTGCTTAATAAAAAAATAATAATTTCTTGTTCGTAAGCTTCTATTGATACCAGACTAATAAAGAATTTTAATTACTAGTACAAAACAAATGACGATCGCTCATAAAGAATTTTTCAAATTTTAATTTAACTCTCAACCAACCAAATTTGGTAGATTAAAACAACTTGTATATAAAACAATTGACGATTGTCCAAAATTAATTTTTGACATGTAAGATCTATAGTCTTCTCTCCGTAATCTTCAATTTGTTTTTTTTTTTAACATTTTATATTTATAATAATATTACTATCACCTTTTATTGCAAACTATTTTTTTTTATTGTATTTATCATTTTGCGTGTCAAGTTAATTACCACTTCAGGTTTTGTAATTGTTTCCATAAAAATTTTCTCGTTTTTGAGTAATAGAACATGTGAACACACCTCCATCCATCCATCTACACACACGTCAAGGAATGGAATCGATTGTTTCATGTTTGCTGTACTTCCTTAAACGTATAAGAAAGTAAAACGCTTTAAATTATTGAAAAGAGTAAGGCTCAGGGTACATTTTGGTATACAGCTTATGTTCCTAATATGCCTTCATCTTGTATTAAAAAGGGGAAAAATAGTTGAATAATACACTGTTAAATATTATTTATCACTTTTGAACAAGACTAGGCTACATGTTTTTTTCACAGAAACCGCTCAAGAAATGCATAAGCAAGCAACCGTGGTAAACAAGAAAAGATGGCCTCATGATATTTATCTGACTTCGTTTTCATAAAAACCTAAAAGTTACCTTTCCAGTTATGTTATGTTTCATTCTGAATGCAACAATTTTTATATAGGAATATAGTACACAAATTTAGTTGGTTTCAAATATGGAACATGGTGTTGTTCAAAGATCCTCTAGAATTATGTGTAATTAGAACTTGTCTCACCACCAGATATAATGCAAATAGTTGAATAGAGGTCCAACGAACATATCTAAATGATTCTATCGCCTTACGCGCTAAAAACAGTTATCTGAAGTTTCACGAGATGCGTTGTTGTTTAGTGTGATCGTATCCCTCATGTACCATACGAGAAAATAAAGATATTACGTTGCTTCCTGATGCACGAAAACTTTACAGAGTATTAAAATTTTTAAAGATATTCACGTGACCAAGTAACGTGATTGTTTCTCCTGCTTCAGTTTCGCAAGCAGTGTGGCCTCATCCTGTGACGTCATTGCTCCTGCGGGTGATAAATGCGTCGCCGTCACGAGCGTCTACATTCAGAGCCACGCGGCGGCCGTGGCGGCGGCGGCACCTTGGCGGCGCACGGCCGTGTGTACACCGAATGAAATCAGAGCGGCGTAATCAAGTTATTTGTGACTTGCCTTCAACACGCGTGAAGCCTGCAATCCAGCGGTGGCCGTGCGGGGAATTTCAATGGGGAGGTGTAAATATCCCTGTTTTTGAGACACTGAGGATTAATTGGGTGACAGGTTGTTTTTGATAGGAGGGAATTTATTCCGGTGACCTATAAGCGTACAATCGGAAGCTGGATTATATATTCCATGGGTTCCGAAAGTTTTGCAAAAATAAATACTTTCATGTAAACCATTCATGTGCTATTATATTTTTCTGTTTCGCCGAAAATAAGCTTCATTCTTAAACGATTACTTATACAAATCTGAATTTGAAAGTCTGTTTAAATGAATTAACTGAAATAGGGGCCTATTTTGTAACTTACCTACCTGTTAATGTAAAACGTCCTGTTAAAAATTTTAACCAATGATAACAGACGTCATTGAATAAAAATTTAAAACTTAATTTGACACATATATTTTTATTGGTTAAAATTTTTAACAAGCCATTAAAAATGAACAGATAAGTTACAGAATAGACCCCCTAGAATGTTTATAATTAGAGTTGTGTAACAACTTATTCAAATAAGTTGTTAAATATATTTATAATACGGCGTAGAAGCAGTTTCAAGAAATTTACAAAAAAAAATTGTTTATAATATTATTGTCAACATTATTAATTTGAATTTTTTGTAATTGATTATATATTTCAAATAAATAAAGGCATTCAATAAATCTTTATTATTATGAAAATTTATTGTTTTGTGTCCACTGCCGAGTCAACTGCCACCAAAATTCGCATTATCAAAAAACTTAAGAATTAAGAAGCTCCTCCCTATATCTTTTTTCGTAAAAAAATTACATGATATTAGTCTGTATTTTCCCTAGTATAAACGAACGTATTGACGACATACAGCATATTATCACAGAAAAGTTGGAAGAATATAAAAAACATGAGAAATTGTAATTGCTGGGACAATGAATGTAGAGTTAAAATAAAGTTAATACGAATCTTACAAAAAAAATGAGAAACAGCAGAGTAAGATAAGAAGACTTTCTAAGAGAGCGAAAAGGGTATAGAAAATTATGTAAAACAAAAAAGAAACTGAGAAGGACACCTTAGAAAAGTCCGACATATAATTGTTGGGTAGAAGTATGAAGTATTAAGAAAAGAAGAAAACAGGAAACAACCAATGGGAAGTAAAAAGTGCAAAATTTTATTAAAGAATCGGACATTTATTCAAAGACGGATATAGAAAGACAAAAAAATCTTGGTTTGAGTACGATAGATGAAATTGTACGGCGGGATCTGGACACACAGACTAAGTTAAGAGAAGAATAGTATATTCTACAACAAGTAATGGAATGGCACATATTCCACACGAGCAAATTACGTTACCTGTTGTAGACTATACTTTCCATAACAAAATTTTGGAAATTATACAAAAAATACAAATACACAACAGTAGAAAACGTCAAATCCATAGTAACTGAATCAAGATACTTCATCTCAAACAGTAGAGATTTAAATAATTTTACTCACATAAATGTTCTATATTATTCTAATAATAATAATAAAATAAGTAAAAAAATATATGACTACAATTATTTACAATCTGCACTGTTTAAGATCCAGCAACACCCCTACAACGACGCCACAACATTTTTAAAAAATCATTGTGGTTTAATGAATAACAATTAAGACTTGTTAAAAGTGTAGATAGTCTTCAATTTAAATAAAGTTTCATAAAAATAATTTTTTATTGGCATTTGTAGAATTGTAATTGTATTTTTACCTTCCGTCAAAAAATTGGGTAGTGAGTTTTCAATGAATAAGCACGTTTTAGGATCCCTTCAATACGATTTTACTAGTTTCGCCATGATGTCTGTATGAATGTATGTATGTATGTGTGTGTGTAGTCCAAACCAAAAAATACTATTTTGTGAATTTTTGCTTCTTTTAATTAAATGAAGAGCTAATTAGATTTTGGATAAAATTGGTCAACCGGAAGTAGCAATTTACTTTAAGCCCTTAACAGTTTTTCGTGAAAACTACGGTTAAATTTCCTTTTTCAACAATTTATGTTATTTTGAAAGTTGTAGAATATTTAATTTTACATCTGTTTTAATTACATTAATTTTATTAATTTTCATTGGATTTAGAGATAATAAAATATAAAGAAATTAGATTTCATAAGTCTTGCACTCCTTGTACACCATGGAAACACTTAAAAATTTTAGTTTTTTATGAAATGTGTTACATGTCATTTTGATTGTGAAGCTGTTTTCTTATTGAAATATATGTCAAAAAATTAAATAAAAATACGAAATAAAATTAATTTTATGAAATATAAATAGAAAACAAAGAAGGTATGTTTCTGTATCATCAAATACTATTTTGTATTGTTTAAGAGTAGTATTGGGCGGGAGGTTATGTGCTGCCACATCAGATTTATTTTTAATAATTAGCCCACGGCTATCTAAAATAAACAATTATTAATCATTAATATTTAATAGTAGTGTACTCATGTATCCGAATTTTAATATACCCTTTCAGTAAGTCTTCTAGTGAGTATTTCAGTTAAAAAGTCCAAGAAAAACTGGGGCTGAAGTCTTGCCGGGACGCTATCATCATTAACCGACATAGACAAATGCTGTAAATGATCCGTAGGGGTTCGTATTAATAAAGATGAAGTATCCCAGTGGCCGTGGTCGGGGCGCACTGGATATCACCAAGTGACTAATAGACGTGTCCGTTGCGTGGCCGGCGCAGGCGACTTGATTTAATTTTCCCCGCAACGAACTACATTTTAAACTAGTGATAGATCGTTAGTCTCGTGGTGCGACGCCCGTAACGAGTTGGATTCGAACGAAATGCCGGAACGCAGGTGCTGCGGATGTATCGCAAAGTGTTTCGGGGTAATTTACTCACAATGCAATAACCAAAGACTAATTTACCAACCGTAATTGTAATTTGGCCAGTGCTGTTTGTACAATAGAAACGAGGAAGCGCCGCGGAATTCTTTATTACAATTATTCAGTGCTTGCAGCTTAATAACTACAAGTGAGATATATTCTCGAGTTCTCACCGCTTTGCACTTAATGAGGGGTCAATTTAAACAAAGATTCAGCCCGAAGCCTAAATCCACTGCTGCTAAATGGATCAAGTCCACTTAATTCTCCACTAAGTGAGCCACCCGACTCATATTTCATTTTACTCTGGACTTGCTCGATTAGCTACCGCATAAACACGTAACGCAAACATATGTGATACAGAATCTACCGGCGAATATGTTAACATCTAATAGACGGGCATACATGGATGTGAACGAGGCGAAAGTGGTGCGCCAGAAAAATCAAATTATCTAATACCTTGTGGTGTAATAATTTTAAACTAGAGGAATATGGAAAACACGCTGTTTAGGTGCCTATCCTGTAAGGGAGGTATAGGAATCATGCAAAAAATTCAGAAGTAAGTTTTCAGGGAATGAGCACATTTTAGAATATGATTTTATTAGTTTCGCAGTGATGTCTGTGTGTGTGTGTGTGTGTGGTTGTGTGTGTGTGTGTGTGTGTGTGTGTGTGTGTGTGTGTGTGTGTGTGTGTGTGTGTGTGTGTGTGCGCGCGCGTGTGTGTGTGTGTGTGTGTGTGTGTGTGTTTTTGTGGATCCCTGGAATTAGTTAATAGAAATTAATTAATATCTAGTCTTCAAAACTTTCTAACTAATAATACAAATATTACTTTTAAAATATTTCACAAGACACATATTTTTGACACTTCAAAATTATTTGACACGTTTGACACATCTTGACATAGATATTTAAAATGATTTAGTTTTTGTTTCCATTGTAACTAATATTATAAAAATATATTCTTAAATATATTTCTATAATCTTGTTTTAAAGACTAGATATTAATTAATTTCTATTTTAAAATAAATTCATAGTTACAATGAGAACAAAAATTAAACAGGTTTAACATCTATATATCAAATAATTTTCAAAATAAAGTCATAAGCAAGGAACAAGTCATACGTATTCAGTTGGTTTTATTTGTATAAGAAAGTAGTGTGGTGCCCACACCAGATTTTTTGTTGTTGCAGAGATATTCGCTGTATTCGTTGTTGTTTTATCGAATAGCTCTTTGATGATCTCTGATGCTCTTCGACCAGTGTGCATTACATAGGTCATCCTCAGAAGTGAAGCGTCAATGGAAAATAAAAATAATGTTTAATATATAGTTGTGAAAAAAATATTTTGACATGTTTTTTTATTATATTTTTGACAACTAATAACATTTTAAACATTACATTGTATTTTATATTGATGCTTCACTCCTGAGGATAACTTATCTGTAGATCAGTAAATTGTTACATTATCTGGAACTACACAATATGGCCCAATTATTTAAACGAGGATTGTGGTTATTATTTGAAAAATGTTTATAATATCTGTAGAAGTAAGAAAATTTAATACAAGTTCATTTACCATTGACAACAAATACATGTTAAGAAAGTTCTGCACAATTTCAGATTTCACGAAATATCACTAAAAATTGGATATACTTTTATTGTATTTCTATATAATATAAACCCTAAGAAACTCAATGCTGTAGAGCGCATCGTCATATCTCTTAAATTTATAGAGATATGGCAATTTTCGATGTTTTTCAAAATGCTACTTTGAGTGGCTGCAACTCAAAATCTATTAAAGATATTGAAAAATAGACTCAGTTCTGTGCGTTTCATGCATTTTATTACAAATTAGCAAATTTTGAAAATTTTAAAATTTTTCGATATTTTCCCCCAAATTTCGATAGGCGATAACTCGAAAAATATAAAAGATACAAACTCGCAGACTGGACCATTCGATTCAGCCCATCAAAATACATAAGTATGTAGAATTTCATTAAAAATGCTTTACGCGTTATAGAGTTAGAGCAAAAAGTGTATAAATGACGTTTTTGGCGAAAAACGTCAAAGGGTTACCCTTGACGTTTGGCATGAAAAAGGCCATTTTCAAACTTTTTGCTCTAATATTTCAACCCACAATCCGAATGTTCTGAATTTTTTAGGGTTTATGTATTTCGATGAGCTGAATCCAATGGTTTAGTCTGCAAGTTCGTATCTCGTTTATTATTTGAGATATCGCTGATCGAAATTTTGAAAAAAATATTCAAAACTTTTCAATTTTTATAAAATTTGTTATTGTGCTATAATATGCACGAATAACACAAAACTGAAGAGTATTTTTCGATATCTTGCGTATTTTTTGAGTTGCAGTTCCTCAAAGTTGCACTTCGAAAAACATCAAAAACCGTCATATCTCGAAAAATTTAAGAGATATGATGATGCGCTCTGCACCAGTGAGTTTTTTAGCGTTTATATTATATAGAAATACAATAAAAGTATATGCCAATTTTTAGTGATATTTCGTGAAATTGAAGTACAACTGTGTTTAAATGAGTAAGAATGAGTTACGGACGCATTAATTAATATAATAATATTAGTTTATGTAACAAGTACATAATTTAGGTCTCTATTGGACGAACAGAATTTTATAGCAGAGCGAGCGAGGCTAATAAATAAGGCGAGTCTATAAAGTCCGATTATGTGCAACTGCATGGAAAATATTTTCTCTTAAAATATGATTATGTCAATACCTATATTTAAAACATTTAATTGCATCTCAAAGTGTGCTTTGTTGTTATGCATTTGTTTAAAAAAGTTATTTATCAAATTGTCAAAGTGAAATAAGTGTTGAGATGGATGAAGACATTGAAGACGTTCCAAAAGAAATAATAGATCTTGCATGTAATGCAAGAGAATGTCGTATGACTTGTTCCTTGCGTATGTAACTAAGATTATAAAAATATATTCTTAAATATATAATTTAGTTTTCTCAAAATTAGAAGCATGTACAAGAAAAGTGAAATTAACATTTTATATTCCAAATATTTTTGCTAACATCTTTCATTTGAAACTATTTCTCACAGCTGATTCTATTTTTGAAATAAATGGAATTTATTGTTTTGTGTGTCTAGTAAACTTCCTTTTCCGGTTTTTCAATTTCATTCAAAATCAAATCAACTCTTCATTTTTTCATGAAACTTATAAATTCCAAGTTCCGTTTACATATCTTGTATTGTTCATGAGATATTGCGCACACGGACATCCATCCATCCATCCTGACACACAGACATCATTGAGAAATTGGTACGGATTCAGTGTATTTGCGCAAAAATCTCGTCAGCGATTTTTTTCGTGATTCCAATACTTCCTTATACTTTGTATAAGAAAGTAATAATTCAAAACATTTCAACATAGATCATAAGATTCTCCGTTCGAATCCCAGAGTCGACAATGTCTTTAACTTTACCTCTGTGATTTCTTCTCTACTAAAACCTTTGGGGGTTTGTATCTTGACGGAACTGTACCGAGTTTTCATTCACATGTTTTAAAATATGGATAACAATCTTTTTACACTTTCGTGGCTCATCCTCCTCTTCTAAGGGAGTTATTAGACAGCTAGTAACTGGACCTTACGGTCTATTAAAATTAAATAGGAAAATGTAATCCTGAAGATGACTTAGCTTGTTCTGTTGATAGAAAAAATAAAGACAGTCGTAAAGCCTTTCCAAGACGATTTCAGGAGACCGCACACGCGCAGCAATACAAATCTGGCAGGAAAGTTTCCCTGGAACGCATTTCCCATTATTTATTTAGTCGCACCTGCCACCTGCCAGCTGCCAGCGAACAGTTGACGGCTGAGAGACAACAAAGAATCAGTCTCGCACGCACTTAACTCTCGATAAATCCCTACGCTTTTTCTCCCCGGTAGTTCTTGTCTTCCTAATGCTGCGCTGTCCCCAAAGTGAGAATTTGTCGCAGCTACCCAGAGATTTACCGAAATTGCACTAGGTTCAAATACTTTAATATTTTATGATTTCAAAGCTTGTTGGACAAAATTTCAAGTAAAATCCAGGAAGAAAATAGTTTTTAAAAAGTTGCACAACACGACTTATTCTAGCATGAGTTCGAATGAACGAATACTTTCTGTAATAACTATTACGTACTATTTTCTATGATTCGACATCCAGTTTTACCTCCCACATGTGTAAGATGCAACATTTACATTTCTGTCATTAATGTATTACAATGATAAATTCATACGACTAGTTTTTAACCATCATGATGCAAAACACTTTAAAATTCCCCAATGGGATCAGTATTATACTGATTATTTTTTGACGTTTCTTTAAACCAGTGAAATGCTTTATTGTATGTCACGTGTCTGCGTTTTAACCAATCCTGTCATTATTATACTGAGAATAATGCTCTTGTGATTATTCCCGGCAATATTCTCTGTAGTTTTTTTGTTTTTGTTGATAGATGTCAAATGTCAGATAGTTATCATCAACACAAGTAAAAATGAGCAAAAAAGATAAATTTAGTGGCGAGCCTGATGATGAAATCAAAAAATAATCTAATTAAATATAACTCGAGAGTTCGATAAATTAGAAAATAATTCTCCAGTGTCTTTCTCAAACTTGTCGCCATTTGGCAATAGCCACGAAAGCCCTACGGGCTTTCGTGGCTATTGCCTGGCAACAAGTTTTCGAAAGATCTGTCAAATTATTTTCAATTTATTCTCACTCTCTTGTTATATTATTACTGAAAATTTTTTGGTAAAAAAATATCGAATCAAATCCTTATATTTCTGATCACGTATACAAAAGGAACCAATTTCCCCGGGAAATTATCCCTTGTTGCTAAATATAACAGTTGTTGACAGCCGATTGACAATTAATTCAATATTTAATTTGTCTATTTCAAAATGTCATTTTTATGGAATTGTAAATGAAAATAACAATAATTATTACAAAAAATGGATTCGTAAACATTTGTAGATAATCACAATTTCTTTCAATTCTATTAAGAAAAATGGACATAAATAACTTATTTGTTTAGTTTTCCGTGGCCGTGTTACAAGTTTCCTAATAAATAATTATTTTAATTTGATTGATATATCGTGAAATACTAACATTTTGGTAACCAAATGGGCCTTATTGCATGCATTTTAAAATTCTGAACAACTTTTGTATTAAACTTTTGCTGTAAAGTGAATAGGTAAAAGTTTACAGCAATATCAAAAAAGTAGCATTGAAATACCTATATTTCACATTTCAATTAAAATTTGCAAGATTAAACTATAGTTTATAAGGGTACAGCTACAATTAAGTTTAATTAAAAAATCAATTATTTTAAAGTAATAAAACCAACCTAATTAATAATGTATTTAGGTAATACAATGGATTAATTCTTCTTTCATTTAACTTTTATAATTGAATCATTATATAGTAGTTTATTTATTCATTTTAATTACAATTTGGCATTGTACAAACTTTATTGGTTTCAGTAAATAACAAATTAAATATTTCAATTTGGTTTATACAATATTTTTAGTATAAAAATAGAGTCCTCAACAACCTTAGAGAGCAGTTTCAGAAACATCTGAAACATGAAGACCTTCCTAATATCATTGGTGATTGATGTCATCAACGGATTTGGTGAGTACTTGAACAATTGTTTGTGAATGTAGTTACTCCTTCAATTTTTTTTTACTTGAATTTAATTTACGAAAACCTGTCGTCCGAAGGCAAGTTTCTTTATTGTTATTTTTATTTAACTTAATAGTTAAATCGACGATCCTTACTGCCTGTCCTTATTTAATATAAATATTCCAAAAACCACTACAAGATCTAGATCCAGCATCTGTTTGTACCTTTCTAGTGCTTCATCTAATATACTTCTTATATAGGCTTCGACTCGTGGTAATTTTCGTAGCAATAAAAACTCAATAGTCCAAACAGTAAATTTCCGGAAATCAAACTAGCACTTAATAGATTATGTATGAAAATATTTGTCATCAAATTCAATGATTGATTATTTGTGATATACCTAGAAGAAAACTTAATTTCTAACCATCCAAGAAAGACAAGATACATCTTTTAGGTACTGAAAATTTCTATAATTTTTTTGCGAAAAATAAATATTAATCCATTAATTTTAATTAATTGTGACCGTATTTTTTCGATATTTTGTTGCCTGAACATTATCGAGTCATGCATTGACGATTCGAGTAACGTATGTTTGTTTTTGCGGAATCCTCTTTAATACTTCAACAATCAAAGAAAGATATGAAGATCTATAAACACTTCGTCACTGTTCTTCAAGTTGATCAACACCTTTCAGTTTCTCTGGTTTGCTTTGCCCCATCAACATAACTGCAATAATTTCTTCTATGAACTGTCGAATAAAAAATTAAAATATGTCGCCAAATATTTCTAAATTTGAATAAAAATATGTGAAGTATTTTTTTAAGACTACCTAATAATTACACAAGTACTCACCGATCCCATTGAGACAACAATTACCAATAATATAAGGAACTTGTTCATCTTGAAAAAGTTTCTGGAACTGTGATTTTGGACAAATTATTAATTAGTTTACTACCTGCTTTGAAGTTTAAAAGATAATTGATAATTTATTAACTCAAAACTAATTGCGTGAGTTTGTGTTTCATATAAAAAATTTCAATGTTTAAGTTGCAGTAAATTTTGTCATATTCCAAGAGATGCGAAATTGGATAAAATTTAATTAAAGCTTTTTTATATTTTGCACCGTTTAACAGAATTGATATTTTCGGGAAATAATTTGGTGGCCACTTCAGATTCTAATGCAATATCTTTTTCAAATTTCATAATATGTAGTATGTCCTTGGATGTTCACATTATAAGTTAAATAGATTTTTGTTCCAATCATTGAATCGGAAGTTATAGTTTACTTGAAGGTCTATAAATCATTTTAGGAATACAGGATGATTCAAAACTTACGGAAAATATTTAAAGCACAGGCTAGGGGGGCCAAAATATTGTCTTTTCCTTAATAAAGTTTTGACAAAAACTTAATAACAAAAAAAGTACAGCACATTAAAGTAGAATTATTTAATTAGTACATATAAAAAATTACGACAGTTTTGTTTCAAATAGTAACTGGGAATACTTTAAATTTAGCTAAACAATGTTTACTTTAAAAAAATAATAGCATTGTATTATTATAAAAGTTACGGCTATTTAAATTTTTATTTTATTATTCAAAATTTGTTGTCCACATGGTTGAGAGCCACTTAAAAACAAAAATAAATAAATAAATAAATTCATCATCACGCCCTTTACCTATTACAGGTGTGGCACTCTGCTTACGCAGACAACTGAAAAACTAGTTGCTGTTGAAATTCATTTTAATGTCTATTCTTGAAACGTCAAAGTATAATAAAATATATCTGGTTAAGTGCAAAATTGTCCATACCATAATATATAGACATAATTATGGTTTATGAAATAAGTTCATTAATTCAAAAAAAAAAAAAAACCTATAATTCACTGCTTTTGGCATTATTTTTGTTGGGTGCATAATCTTAAATTAAAATGACAGCAAGTTGTCATATTTGAAAGAATAGTTATTTACTTTACAAGTGAGCAAAGTAAGGAATTACCCACGAGAGAAATTTTAGCACAGGAAACCGAAGACCAAGTGTGATAATTTTATCGAGTGGGTAATTCCACTTTGCCTACGTGTGAAGTATAACATTTTATCCAACATCTCTTAATAATGAAAAATTTATTAAAGAAATATTATTTCACAGTGACATGTTTTAAATTTTCTACATTAAAATGTCAAGTAGTTACCAAGGTGTTGTGTGTTATTATTATTGTTATAAATAGAAACGTAATAATTAGTGACTTTTCTAAAAATTATACCCATTAGTAGGTAATACTTTCCTTGTTTATAATCCCAATAGTTATAGAACATTTATTAAGAGGTGTTGGATAAATATATTTCTTTGGTGAGCGTGAATTAAAAAGAACATTTGCTATAACATTTTGGTTATTGAGTTTTGTCAAAAGTTTATTTAAAAAAAAAGCATTATTTTGAGCCCCCTAGATACCCTTTAAATCTATTCCGTATATTATGAATGACACTGTATCTCAACAAATAATTAAGTAAAGAGTCATGATCAAAAAGATTTAGAATTGTTTACATGTTTTATTTGTAACATATATTATAGTTTGTACCATTTAAAAGTTATGTAAGCGGAAGGGGGTATTTTGGTCTCTCCTACTGATCATCTAGTAGAAATAAATATTTCACTTTAATTGACAGTTCATACTGGAAGCTATTGCATTTTATAATTAGGTTTGAAAATATCCAAGAGCAGGAAAACAAAGACATACCGGCGATATTTCCGTATCCCATCGGAGGTAAGAAAAATTTCACAAATTTCACAAATCCTTCAGCTCCTCAAAAATTCTACTCCTCATATAATTACAACAACCAATGAATATATCTGTTAGATTTATTGGCCAATTCGGTGACCCTCCCGACTCCTTGACCAGCGCAGTAGAAGTTGGAGGAATGCATGGTGAAGGAAGCGTCGGAATACTGGGAGGAATACAGAAGAAATCGGTATATTATTAACATTAAACTGAATATATACTCAATGTGTGAAAATCGACTTCTTTTATGTCAGGTGGGGTGTCTCTCCTGGATGCAATGGACGTGTACAGAAACCTAAACGGGAGTTTGAAAGATGCACGGATAATCAATTTATTATTGAGGTTGACAATTGCTTTAGAGTAAATAAGAAATAATATCAAAAACCATAGGCAAAGTAGAAACAAAAATTGTACTGCATTTAGCATAGAAGGCACATTTCACAAATGTCCACTTATTAAGGATTAAAAAAAAAATCATCGCCTATCGCCTCCCACCAGACCTACTCCCCCTCAGCTTATAGCTTTTTTCTCCTAATTCTTAATAAAGGGAGAGGCAAAAGGCGGTAATTAAACAGATGAAAAATTATTTTTGTTCAATCCTGCTATTGAAACTTGTTGTTTCTTACTTGGATACAGAGCTAGAAACCTTCTGTTATGTCCACTCAACTCATTCCTGTGGCAACGTGATGGGTAATGGCAGGTGAGTGGGTGAAAGTTCTTTCGCTCACTACTTTCGCCCACTCATCTGTCATGACCAAATTAACTGATTCGTAACATTGAGTATGAGGACCACAAGGATGGCAGCGCGTACTTACAATAGCAGAATTGAACAAAACGCTATACAACACTCGTGAAAAAAAGGATTCGCTCACTTATGCGTGAGCGAAATTATCAGTTTCTTCACTTGTATTGTAATATACTATTTTTAATGTTGATGATATAATTATAGCTAGTTGATGACATACCTCTATTACTCTTATAATTAAACATTACGATGTCAAGTATCTTTTTAATTTCAAAGTAGTGAATTAATTAATACTTTGTCCAAAAGCACAGTTCCAGAAACTTTTTCAAAGTGAACACGTTTCTTATATTATTGGCAATTATTTTCTCAACGGGCTCGGTGCTTACTTGTATAATTATTAGATAGTCTTAAACAATTACTTCACATATTTTATTCACATTTAGAGGTATTTGGCGACATATTTTAATTCTTTAATCGACAGTTCATAGAAGAAATTATTGCAGTTTATGTTGATGGAGCAAAGCAAACCTGAGAAACTGAAAGGTGTTGATCAACCTGAGCGACGGTTAAGAAATGTTACCATTCTCCATATATTTCTTTACATTAGAAAGCCCAGAATGTCTGTGACTAAGAACATTTTTAATTGTATAAACGGTCATTTTGACCTGTCCGAGCATTCTAATGTTAACGAAATTTTCATTTTGTAATGTTAGAATCTAGTAAGCTTAATACGAACTGTCAAGATGATTTGTTTATTTTTTGTGACATTTCAAACGTTCGGAAAATTCATTAATGTATCTAGAAGGATTACCAAGTAATAAATTTGTAGTAATATTATTTAGTAATATTAGCAATCACAGAAACACGATTCTAGTATTCTAACATTTTTTGGTTAAACGAAATCGTTCAAAAAATTATGAAAATGTTGAGCCAGTTCATATATTATTCTTGGACGATTATTTATAAATCGAATATCTTCCATATCACCATCGTCATAATCTATATCATAATAATTTAACATTCTTCCTTACAACAAATACAAATATTTGACAGTTCCTTTGTTAAGTAGACGTTAAGTGGCCAATGTCGGACACTTAATTTAAGAATTCCTTAAGTCAATTTAACCCTCTATTGCATGAATTTTTTTTTTTAATAAGGCCCAAGAAAATTTTTTTTACAAAAGAAATATTCATATATTTAAAATAAGTGTGTACACATAAATTTTTTTCTTAAAATAAAAAAAACATTTTTTTTTAAGTTTTGTTCACTATTGGGAATATTATGAACATATTCAACTTACAATAGAACTTTGGTCTATTGGGTCGTCTTTGCGTACTATACAAAATTGTTTGATAAACAACCTCTTCTAGGAAAACATCAGATAAAAAAATTTTTGGTAATTTTGTAAAGATGTATTTAGCTGTAATATATCAGCAGGTAATAAGCTGGCTTCCTTCAAATTTTACTTTTTCTGTCTCAGTTTCTGTAATTATCCTTTTTCCACTTCAACTTTTATTTTATGTTGGTCTAATTGGGAGGAATGACCTAATTGGCAATTGACAAAGTGTATATAATGTTCCCAAATGGTTACAACATGAATGTAAACTGAAGAAGAAAAGAAGAATATTAAATTTTAAGGGTTAAGTGTTGAAATTTGGCTGGTGCAACAAAATTTTTATATTTAAGGATTACTTAAAATTTTAAGGAACTCTTATCGTTTAGGTGAGAGGGGTGCAACTGGGTATAAGTACAAAATATCATGTTTTCACTCATCCCATACACAATTTCAACCTTTATTTTACACCCTTAAAGGTTGAATTTCCCAAAATCCTTTCTTATTGCTTTCCTAAGCCATAAGAGGAGCCTACCGTCCAAATTTCGTAGTTCTAGGTTCGATAGTTTCAGCTCTGCGTTGATGAGTCAGTCACGCGAAAAATTCTTTCCTCTTTATAATAAATATTAGTATAGATTATATTATTTTTAAATAGTAGGGACCCTCTTTTCCCAAAAAATATTAAAACATTTTCAAACAATAATACTTTTTCTAATTTTGAGTGTCACTTTTCAAAATTGATTGACGTTGCAAAACGTCATATTTTTCATAACTAGTGATGAAATGAAAAATATTTCACAACTGGTGATGAAATGAATGAAGCATAAACAAAATTTCAAACAAACAAGCGAAATCCGCGTAGCTACTTGATGTCAATAAAAGTTAAGAAATTAATAATTTAATAATTAAAAAAAAAACTGTTATAATCAAAAATAGAAAAAATCTTGTATGAAACACTCGTCCCGCAAACATCCCACTCGTTACACAAAATGATGCATTTCCTAACTGGTTACATAAATAGCTATTATCAATTAAAATAACGTTTTCTCAAAGAAACGAACACCCAAATTTATTTACGCAAATTGGAATACAGTTCAAAATTTGATATTGTGCCCAATCGACTGCAAATATATTTTATTTTTTGTTCTTAGAGTTTTGGAAAATATACATGTTTGGGAATATAGATTGAGAAACCCCTTTAGGTACCCCCTTCCAATCCGTTACTAAAAACGGTGAAGATGTACATCATACGTTTTTGCAAGTGCAGTTCCGTCAAATAGCAATCCCCAAAACGATAGCACAGGATAATTTTGATGCGAATTGAGGACCAGATGATCTTTACGCCAATGCGTTGTACGAAGCTATTTACTGCAAATCAACGAAGAATATCTTCGAGCATTTATCTCGCGGAGTTCTTGTACAACAGGAACGGCGGTCGGTCGATTAAACTACATCACTTTCCAGTAAAACTGAAAGACAGACGCCCTCACTTATTATCCACTGACTCCACGTTCGTTCGCTAATAATTATAAAGCGCAACAACGGCGCGGCTCAGAGTCTGTGGATTTTAATGATTAATTGAACGAAAGCATTTGATTATGAAATTAGAAGTGAACATTTTGGCTTCCAAGTTAATCAAATTTGCCGGGGTAAAGTTTACTTTAGTGTAATCGGTTTTAGTTTTTGGGGGCTGTTCAATAAATTATGAACTTGTTTGATATAATGGAATGGAAAACAGAATGTGATTTGATTTAATTCGTTTCGCCTAATTCCAAACTTGCACATTAGAATAATGTTTATTTAGCGCAAACCATTGAAAGATCATAATTTGCTCAAAATAAATTATTACTGATATAATGAATGAAATTATGTATTCTACAAATTTTTATAGAAAATCTTGGTGACATTCAATTAACGTTTATAAAAAAAACAATTGACGATAGTACAAAATGTTGTTTTAACATTTCTGTTCAAGCCTTCTTCCTGAGATCTGTACTTTCATTCTCAACTCAATTGTGTTTATTAAATATACAGGGTGTCCCAGATTTAAACGGCCTTACTTAAAATTAAGATTAAACACCTAAAAATAGGGTGACAAGTTCATTTGAGCAAATGTCCGCAAATACTTTATTCCAGAGATATTCATGTTTTTCTTATTGAGTAGCGCTACTTTAAAAAATCAACTTCATAACAAAATATCCAGTATTATCTTATTGAGGTGAGACATAATAATTGAATTAAATTAATAATAAATTGGTTATTACCTAATTTTAATACAAAATTTAGTTTACTTGCACTAAATGTCAAAAAAAATGAGAAACTATTAATGAATTTAAAGAAATTTTTTCAAGGTGCCATAAAAGAAAAAGTCTATGAAGAACCGATAAATAATTTAGACTCACTACCGTAGAAAAATTATTCAAGTTTGCGAAACCATACCTTCTGAGCAATGTCACGCAGCAACCAATGCAGTGGCAGAGCATTGTCGTGCCTGTTTACTGCAGGTGAACATTTTGAACAAAAATTATTTTAACAAAATAGTTTATGAAGTTATGTTATTACTTTCTTATTTTAAACAATAAATTTCTTCAAATTCATTAATAGTTTCTCATTTTTTTCAGACATCAGTGCAAGCAAACTAAATTTTGTATTGAAATTAAGTGATAAACAATTTATTATTAATTTAAATTATTTATTATGTAACACCGCAATACGATAATATTAGATATTTCATTATAAAGTTGATTTTTTAAAGTAGCGCTACTCAATAAGAAAAACATGAATATCTCTGGAATAAAGCATTTACGGACATTTGCTCAAATGAACTTGTCATCTTATTTTTAGGTGTTTAATCGTAATTTAAAGTTAGGCCGTTTAAATCTGGGACACCTTGTATATTAAATATCGTTTTTCAAAATATATTATTAAGCATATAATTTATTTTTCCAAAATCGATACTAAAGTACACGATATCGATACGCGATGTTATCCAAAAGATGTCAAAATTTTACTTTACAAACTCTTATAATAAACTTGAATTACAAACCTAAAATAACTATTTGTGAATTTATTTATTATTTGCCTTTGATGATAATTTATAGCACAGATCACATACAGACTACGTCTTATAGAACATATAAAATATAATGAAAATTATAACAAAATTTGATACTTCGACAATATTTTTGTTTTCACGGTCCCCGTCGCAACAGCTAGCTAACGTTTGACAAATATTTATTGTTATTTATTTATATTTTTAATTAATAATGTAACGATTTCGGAAAAAATATAATGTATACCTCGGCACTGAAATATTTTTTATTACTCACATGGTTTATTCCCCTCGACTATAATAAATAATAATTAATTCTATATTCGTAACAAAAAAATTATACTTTAGTGCCTAGATATAAAAATAACTATTTTCTCTGATCGGACTAAAAGTGACACATTTCCGTTTTGTTTTCGAACCACAAAATACATGATTACTGTATTTTTGTCGTTACCAGGCAACCTGCGATGACAGTCTGAGAATAACATTCCCGGCCTGGGACGGAAATGATATATCTATACGGTTGCGTATTTATTGCAAAAACACATCATTTGTTAAAATTCTGAACACAATTGTGTATAACACGTTTTCTACTAGATATACAACATATTAAATTTGTTATTTTGTATTAAACATGTGTATCTTTTTCAGATAAAACACCAATTGAAATAAAAATATCATCACGTCAATTACCCAATTCTAAGTGGATAACCAGCTGTCAAACACGCCCCCCCCCCCCCCAAGGATGGTAGATGAGCAGGAGCTACTATAAGTCACAAAAGTTCAAACTAAAATCAGTCAAGATGGTCTTAAGTTAATAAATTCATCAAGGAATTAAACCGTAGAATTTTTCCAACAGTGTGACAAGTGAA
The DNA here is from genome assembly GCA_963942605.1 of Poecilus cupreus. Classification (NCBI taxonomy): domain Eukaryota; kingdom Metazoa; phylum Arthropoda; class Insecta; order Coleoptera; family Carabidae; genus Poecilus; species Poecilus cupreus. The sequence continues at coordinate 16,980,423 of OZ012728.1, forward strand.
ACAAACAAAAGAAATCATTAATTTATTCCATTACTCTCTGCACGTCAATAATCATAAAAAACTGCATCCACCGAGGGAAATTAAATAATTTTATGTCGCGAGATTCCGCCAGGTCACACGACAACATTGCCAACCGTACCTGTCTTTCTCCAACGCCGTGTTTCTTTCACGCGTTCTGTTATATTCGTTACATAATATGTATTCTTGTTTGGGTAGTGGGCAGTTTATTGTATGTACTTTCAACTCGGTTTTATGATCTTTTATGAGCAGACGAGGAGGTCAGCTGGACACTAGTATAGTTTGCTCAAGAAATGTTGGTTTGTGAACGCGGCAACTCCACCAAAAAGCGCAGTATTATTATGTATCATTTTGGTGAATATTATCGCAGCTAATTTCAACAACTTATGTTCAAAATAAATCTACATATTAGGGGTGGGTTCTGGTATGCCCGATTGAACGAAGAGAACCAAATAAATAATTATTTTTTGTTTGAAACTTGCTCAATGTTTATACAAATTGTTAATTGGTACCAGGAACCCTGTTTCAAGGTGTTTAAAAAAAGGGTAATAGCCTCAGTTTTAGCGTTGAACAAGGTTCTAATAATTTTATTTGAAAAATGCTTCAAATGGAAATTACAGAGAAATATATTATTTCCCACTTTTATTTAAAGTATTTTTTTATAATATATACTTATGTAGCAAGTATATAATTAAGGGTTTTATAAACGAGGAAGTCAACAAAACTCTATTATATACATGTTACATATACTATTTTATGTTTGACTTCATTGAAACGTTCACATGAAAAAGTTTGATAATTTTAAAAGAGCCATTTTACGGACATTAATATTATATTATTATATGAGGGATTATGCTAGTCATTATTCACGAAGATGAATCAATTCATCTGAGTGAATAATGACCATAATCCCAAATATAATACAATAATTTTTCTACTCCTATAAATTCGAAAATCACTTTTGAAGATGATCGAAACTCGTTGAAAACACACGTTGAAAAACGTCAACATAAAAATACACAATGACAACTGACTACATGTCAACTGCCAGACGGCCGTTGCTTGGTGATCCACATTACGTCTTTAAAATACCAGTGAATTATGGATTTCTGGCTCTGTGATTGGTCGAGAAGAGTGAATCATAATTCATTGAGGTATAGGTACTATAATTCATCGAAAAAATTGAAATAATGGGGATATATATATATATATATATATATTTATACAGGAGTAGAAAAACAAAGTGACAATAATTCAGTCGACCATAAAATAATTTTAGAATATTGTACAAGCTCTAAAACCAAGGCTTAGAATATTTCTCTTAAAATACCCAAAATCTCGTGGTACTAGCCAGTATCTCCAGACCATTATCAGGTTTGAAAATTTGGATCTTTCAAGGAACCTTTAATACAGTGGTTCCTAATCTGATAAAAATTTACTGGGTCTTTTGGGTGTGGCACTCTGCTATTGCAGATATTTTATACCAGTCACCAAAGGTATCATGGAAGGAGAAACCATACGGTAAAAGTAAAGGCAACTGTCAATTTTTGGATTCGAACTGAGGGTCCAATTTTTGATAGTAAGTTTTTAACAGATAGACACGTTTTAGTGTCCCTAAAATATAACTTAACTCTTTTCTCTCACTTTCTTTCCTTCCCTGTCTCAGTCTCTCTGTCTCTTTCTCCCTCTGAGTATGGGTCTGTGAGTGTGTGACGATTTTTGTCCGTGATAACTCAAAATTTTATTTAATCTCTCTATCAAATTTCAATTTAGATTTTACATGTACATGTTACTACTGACAGTTGCCATTTTTAATTTTCCCTTGTTGTTCCTCTTATATTAGCACCTTTGGTGGTCATGAGTTGACTAGTAGTCACAATTCATGTACTAAAATATATCGTTTAGTCAGATCTGCGCAACCCATTATGGGTAAAAGACGTGATAACATACTTATTTATCTAATTATGTTGCATGTTGAATAAATTTTTAGAGCTATTTATTAACCGGAAATGGTAGTTTGCTTCTAGTTCTGCCAGATTTTTTTAGATGTTACAATTTTTATTTGAAACCTTTTTTCTTTTGTACTGTTTAAAAGTTGTTTAGGCGAATTAAAATATGAATGAGTAAAGATGGAAGAAACTAAATTTCACAATTATTTATTTTAAATATAGGAAGAGCTATGAAAAAATATTTCAAATAAAAGTTATTGCAAAAATATGTGGAATAATAAGTGTATACAACTTTTTTATATCAATGTCCAACTTCGATGACAACTGAAACTGTTCAACAATGTAAATTACAATAATCATAGTTACCATAAGAAACTATATGTTAAACATGTATCAAATACAGATTTATATGTTTAAGAAAGTTGTGCTGTAAACTACAATTCCAATAAATAAATATGTATTTTACTTGATCACTTGTACGGATCCTATCGCTTAAAATACAGTGTACATTTGACAATTTTTGGTGAACGGACCATATTTTAATAATAACACAAGAGGAATTTGTACGCTGTGTAATAACCGGGGTGAAACTAGCAAATGATGATTGAAATTTCATTTTATGGGAAAATATCGTGTCACTGGTATTACATAAAGATATTACAGCCCCGATATTTAATTATTTACAACGGTCGTACTACAGCTGAGCCAGCAGAACATGTCCGTTTGATATAGAGCTTGTTTGTTGAGTAATATAGCAATAAATAATTTGATATACACAGAATTAAACTTTAACCTGAACTTACATCTGCACATGGCGTGATATTCATTTTGTTTTATAGTTTTTAAGCTTCTTGTTTCTATTTAAATGAAACATTTTCTACTACTTTCATGATATGCCAACTCATGAGTAGATGATTGTGAATTTATGTGGGGTCGAACCCACGACTTCTGCTGTGATATTGTAACAAGGCGAACATTCAGAATTCGTTTTATTGTGTTTACTGTCAAAATGATTTTAAAATATCAAGTTTCAAACTGCGTTGGGACTTGAACGCATCGAAAATCGTCTTGACAGGAGTTCTTGCTTTCTTGAGTTTAATTTATTGCTACACATGTGTGTTAGAATTTTAGTTACCATAAATAGTCATTTGAGTTTATCGCGGAAAATATTCTGAAATATCGGCTTGAGATGCCATCTGGGGTTAACAGATTTACGAAGAGGTCTGGTAACCCTAGATTAGGTTTTAGTTTTTACGTAATTTTTGTGCTAGTTCTGTGGGAAACGTTTTCCCCTCTCCCCGCACGTACCCGCTTGTGGGGTAGATGCGTATGTTTGGCTAGCACAAGAAAGAGAGTTAGTAATTGGTTCTTAAACAGAGCAGACGTGTTTTCACGTCTGCAGCGCTCTACAAAATGTAGAAATTTAACATAATTTTGTTTGTTAAATATGTTTTGGTAACTGCAACTAAGTTAACATATTCATACGTTGTCGTCGTTTTTAATATTTGTAATTGTTTCTAAAAAAATCACCGTTTTACCATTTTATTAAATATAATTTTTTATCACCTTTATTAGTGTTTGTGTTTTATGTTTATCAACCCTTAGTTCAGTAAAGCCCGCCGTGCTACAATATGCTAGTGACATAAGCTGTATTCTTTTTGGTCAAAATCTCAGTTAGTCTCAGCTCACTTCAGATAAACTCAGTAAAGTGTTGTTCTTTTTGTTACAACTGAACTGAGACAAACTGAGAGAATTCACTTCCCCCCTAACCGATGCTGCACCACCCGCGAAATAAACTCAAAATGATCTACGCAACTCAGTTCGGTGGAAGGGATAATGTTTGGTTTGTGTTGTCTGGAGAACTGTCATATTTATTAGGTTATGTACACCAAATTGCTACAATAATCAAATATGTCGATCTATTTCATTGATATATTAAATGTGTAAACTTATAGTAAAATATTTTCAGTGTCATCAATTTTAATAGCATAAGTGTATATATTCCTGTTCAAACTCACCTTTCTATACATAAAATGCTGTTCTTTTTGGATGCCTTTCAGCTCAACTCAGCTCAGTTCATCTCATCTCACTTGTCAACTGAATTGTGCTAAAACAATTCAAAATGAATACAGCTATATAGTCACTACACCGAGATCGGCGAAATGTAGTTTTAAAAAGTTACATGTTGGCTACAATTTCTGGAAAAGCAGGAGGCCATGAAAGAAACCAGTGTGGTCATCAACAGTAAAAAATAAAAGGTGCTAAATAAAAGCGAGGTGTAATGACGCCCTAGTACTAAAGTATCGAAATATCCAATAAAACTTTTATAGTTGATTGTCCTTACATTTTATTTCTAATTTGAATCATAGTTTGTTACCTTAGGTTTACCAGCTGTTAATATAAGTAGGTATGTAATTTTTTAGATGTATAAATTTATGGATAACGTTTACAATAAGTTTTTTTTTATAACATTCCAGGAAACCACACCGTTCCTCTCTCGAAATATTGGTAAATATATAGGTAAATGTTAGCAATATAAGTGTTATTTACAAAAAATATATTGTAAAAATTATAAATACATGCCTAATTTTATAGAAAATCCTTATTTTAGTAATATACATACTTTAAGTTTAAATTATCTAATAATTATGATTTATATTTTTTTTTCTAGATTAAATCATAGTTGCCAATTTAAATTTACCTCTGTGGTTCCCCCTCCACTAACATCTTTGGGGACTGGTATCCGCACTTCATATGTAAAAATATTTCACTTACCGAGATCTGCGTAAGCAGAGTGCCACACCCATAATGGGTAAAAGGCGTGATGATATATTTATTTTTATATTAAATCACAATTTGACAACTTTAATTTATATTTAAGATTATTTAATTGACAACACTGCTACACTGCCTTGTGTGTGATAACCTAACTTTTAACGTGCCAGTTGTGTTGTCAAATTGTATTTTAGGTCCGAGCAAATATTTTTAAAAACATGTGAAAAAATGTTATGTCTAACACGAGAGGAAAGCTCTTTTTCCACTCTCGCTCGAATTGTCTTATGAGTTCGAATGGGTAAAAGATGCGTTTTCCTCTCTAGTTTGACAAATAACTAGTAAATAACATTCATATTGGTAACACTTCTATATTTTCCTCTCTAGAGAGACAAAATAGTTATTTACTTTACAAGTGGGTGAAGTAAGGAATTACCCACGAGAGAAATTTTAGCACACGAAGCCGAAGGCTGAGTGTGATAATTTATCAAGAGGGTAATTCCACTTTGCCCTCGTGTGAAGTATAACGTTTTATCCACCATCTCTTAATAAATGAAAAGTTTATTAAAGAAATATTATTTGATAGTGACATTGCTTTAAATTTTTATATTAAAATGTCAATCAAAGTAGTTACCAAGGTGTTGTATGTTATTATTATTATTGTTATAAATAAAAAAATACACACTAGTGACTTTCCTAAAAATTATACCCACTAGTGTTACTTGGCTTGTTTAAAATCGCCATAGTTATAGAGCATTTATTGTGAGGTGTTGGATAAACACATTTTCCTCACTATTTCTGTAGAAGAAAGGTGGAGTTTCCTGGCATATCGTAATAATACATCCTATATTTATTATATTTAAATCAATGGAGCTTCACTAATTCTTGAATTATTGCAAGGGACATACAGATGTCATTGAACATTCAGGTATCTCCAAAACATGTATTTATTTGGATATAACACAGAATAAACGTAGGCAAGTGTTGAACTGAAGAGAATTGTGGTGTCCGAAAATAAAAGACAAATTATGTGCAGAAAAAGACACATCCCATGTGCAGATGACATATAGGTTCATATAATAGCCGAATGGAGCATTTGTATTTTTATTGGAATTATCTAATTTTATGTCCACGGAAATCTGTGGAAGATTTATATAACAGAAAATAAAGATCATATTGGAAGAGACCATGTGGCTACTTGCCAAACGATATGGCCTGGACATATGGCTAGAATTAGCAATGAAAGAAAATACTAAAAGGGATTTACGAGACGCAGGAAACCAAATGTTATGTAGGTTAATTGGAGGTACCTTCGTTTTAAGATATATCTACATTCGCAGTGGTTCAAATTTAAGATAAATCCCGCCCACTATTATTATTGACTTCCTATTGTACCAATACTATTCTTATAAACATCTATATTATCACAAAAACAGCAAAATAATTCGAAATGATTTAGATCGTTGATACTTTACATCCTAATACAGTACCGATATAAGCCTCTTGCACATTTTAGGTTCCCTAGAAAGCGATGATGTCTGTGTGTGTGACGATATCACTTTCAAATTTTATATTTAAAATTTGGACGGTTAAGTTACAAACTGATTAGATTTTGGTAGCTACCCATCAACTGGAAGTGGTAGTAACTTCAAGGTCTATCAAGATTTTTAGACATGTCGGTTTGGGTTTCGATTTTGATCTACTTTTTTATAGGATATAGGAAATACAATGTTCAAATTTTCATTTGGCGATAGTCTGAACAAAAGTATAAATACAAAAAATGTTAAACTCAATAAGTTGTATAACAAATAACAATAACTGGGTTTAAGTTCTGTAAATCTTTATTAAAATCACAACGTTTCGACAACAAAGTGCTGCCTTCTTCAGGTAAAATATAAAATATATATATATATATATATATATATAAAACAATAAATAAATAAATAAATATGTAGTCAAGGATACAAGTGGACAATATTTATTAAGTTGTACGTTTTGTTTACCATGAAACTCTGTAAAATGCTTAAAATTATAAATTTTATTTTACAGAAACATACTATATCAATGAATTTAGGCTCATTTGATGCAGTTTATACTTTTGAACATTTTTTGTATTTACTCTTTTGTTATAAAATTCCTAGAGAAGAATTAACTTCTAATGAAATTTTTAACATTATATTTCCTAAATCCTATACTATATCACCTTATTTTTTGCAAAGTTTACATGCGAATCTTAATAATGCTCTTATCCCACTTGTATCGTAAATATCTATTATCTACGCCCGTGAGTTAAATATCACTTATCCCAGTTATATTGCGTGAGATAAGAGCTTTATTATCGCAGTCGTTTTCATTAACGTACTATTTATTATAAATATTTAATATGCAATCTCTACCATTCTTTAAATTAATTAATTATTTTTAAGCTTGTTCTTCTACATCCGACGAAATATTTTCCAAATCTCTCATTTTTATGAAATGCTTAAAAGATTTATGAAAAACAACTACATAATTGTTTAATGTCAAATTGTGGTCGTGATGAATTAAAAACTTTTTTACAACAACTACTTGGATTAATTTTCTAATTGTCAAAAAAATAGAGACAAATTATTTAAATTTTTTACTTTAGGTGGGCGCAAATAAAATATTGTAATACAAGTGGGATAATGCATTATTAATATACTTATGTGATTACACAACTCGGCTATCACCTCGTTGTGCAAATTTCACAAGTGTATCTTAATAATGCTCTTATCCCACTAATGTAAATATCTATTATTGTATTCCTCTTGCTTACGTATAAGAATTAATACAACTGCGCTCAAGGGTACAGGTTATTATGTATCAAATACATATTAATAAACATAATATTATGTTAATATTAACGTTAATATTGCAGAATTTTGCAACTACTTCGAAAGCACAGGTTAATCCATAGAATTTTGTTCCATCAGTTCATATGCATAAATAATTTTATTCAAAATCCAAATTTGTTTAATAATTCATGAATTAACATAATATTTACCCGTAATAACATTTAATAAACAAATAATTAATATTATTTTGTGATTTATGATTATAAATTGACAAATGTACAATTTGCTAGATAATTAATTAATTATTAGAACCATTAGAATTTGTAATTAGGTTTATTAGTCTTCACACATGCTTAATCACATCAAATTGTCTGCATTTTTAATTAGCATATCCATCAGGTAGATAGTTAGGAATTAGGGAATTGTGGTAACATTCTTTGACCATTAAATATATTATGCAATTTTTCTCAAATTTGGAAGCAGATACAAGAAAATTTCAAAAAACAAAGGACCAATAATCCATAAAATTAATAATAAAATTTAAAAATAAAGTTCGATTAGATAGATATTTTATTAAATTGAAAAAATACAAAAGTATATAAACTACGTCATCCAAAAATTGATATAATATAAACAAGCAAAGTAACAAAACTATTCAAATTGAAAATTCATCAATTCTTCAATGTTGTAGAATGCATTTTCCAACAACAAATTTTTAATACATATTTTAAAATTCTTATATGATAACATACGAATTTTTATGGGTAATATATTACACAAAGATGCACCTATCTTATTTGTTAGATTTTCAGATACATTAAAACGTGTATACAATTATACATAGGCCTAATGTTATCCTTATTTCTAGTTGAGTAACTGTAGTAGACACTATTTAAAGTTAAATTTACGTAATTTTCCTTAATATACAGGATGTTTCATAACTTCGAGTACATACGTTAATGGTATATTTATGTTGTTTGATATGCTGATTACGAATCTAGAAGAATTTTTTTTAATTCGAAAAATTAAAGATTGTTTACCTAAAACATTTTTTGTAGTACTGCATTAGATTTGCTTTCCTATTAAACACAAACAATGAAGTAGGTAATCAACAATTTAAATTACATCATAATACTAGTAAATTAAACAAACAAAATTTAATTATTTTTAATGAAACGATAATTATTAACATAATCATCCACCCAGTGGCAGTGGCAACGAAATATTTTGGACTGGGAAACATGGGAAAAAATTTTGCGATTTAAAAAAAATTCTTTTTGATTCGTAATCAGCATATCAAATAACATATACCAATAACGTATGTACCTGAAGTTATGAAACACCCTGTATATTAAACTTTCCAAAATGTATAGAGATGAGAGTGTTAATATTTTGTTGGAAATGAATAAATTTTTACAATGCTGCCTTGAACTAGCTTTACATAGTATGCGAATTGACTATTTTTGCAACCTGAACAATCTCTCTAAATGTATCGAGTTACCCCACAGAATAATTCCATAAGATAAAGCGGAATTATTTTCTGATCAGACTTCATAACTCCCACCAAAATGCGAATTGTCATTACACTTATAATTATTAAACTATTTCGTCCCCATATGTAGAAATACGACAAATAGCATATTGCAGCAATCGTTATTAATTAACAGAGCTAACGTGCAGCAAGAAGTGAAATATGAAGCAATGTATTTCTTTCATTCTATTGGAGTCCATTCTGCCAATATTTAGCACCCCGGTAAATAATTCGGCTACAAATTGTCCAGTTCTCGCAGTTGTAACCATAAATAAAACTGGTATATATCTTCAGAACCATTTTAAAATGGCGATCGATTCAACACATTTATTTCTTGGGCTACGGGCCACCGTTGAGTAAAACGTATATGACAACAGCACTTTCCTAATAAAAATGGCCGTATAACTAAAGCAAAATATCAACTTCGACCAGCGAGTCGACTTCGGAACCTTGAAGAATAATTTGACACTTGCTGCTTCGGAACAAAAACAATTTAACCAGAGGTATTGCAAACTATACCCCTGTGGTTTTATCTCCATTATAACATTTGTACGGTGATTTTACGGCTGGTAATCTACCTCCCAACAAGAATTTACAAAATTGGGCGGATGGCCTGAAGGAAAATTAAATAACGGGTGTTTTTTTTACAGGTTTGTTTTTCGAATTGGCAACACTTTTACCAGCAACAGCCAACAACAGTTATGTGCTCAGTTTGGTTGCCATTTTACAATAAATAGACTTAAGCCAAAACCAAGGGGCACCTTGGCCTGAACTACATTTGCAAATTGTGCAAATTTATTTTGAAAATTGTATTCAACAATGAGGCCTCATTTTTGTTTAAAGGACTACCTCAACCAGCAAAATTGTTACCTTTGCCGTGCCGTTGGAATCATTGGTCCATATTTCTTCAAAAATTATACCGGTCAGAACGTTACAGTCAATGGAGACCACTATAGACCCATGATTACTGACTTTTTTGTTCTAAAATTGAATGACGTTAACGTGGAAGAACGGTGGAATTGAAAACAAGACAAGACCAATACAAAAAGTATTTTATATTTCTTAAGACAAGACAATAAAGTATCAACAAGAATCAAGATTTCTTGTCAAGAAATCTTGATATCTTGATAATAGTTTTGCATTTATGATAAAAATATAAAATTTTGATATTCATTCACATTCATTTACATTGAGGGTTCGGATTGGATAAAACGATAAAGAAAGGGGATTCCCCTAAAATGTCAAGAATCAAGAAATATCAAAACAAGAAATACATTATCAAGAAATGAGCAAGACAAGAAATGTTTAAGAAGAAGAATTTAATTAAGAAATTAAACATTTCTTGTCTTGATAATCAGGCACAAGACAAGAAGTGATCATAAATAAATAAATATATTATCACGCCTTTTACCCATTACGGGTGTGGCACTCTGCTTACGCAGATCTCGGTAGGTGATATATTTTTTCGTATGAAGTGCGGTTACCAGCCGTCAAATCATAGCCTCACGATCCACAGTCCGACACGTTACCACGGAGCTATTTACCCCAAGATATCTTGTCTTGGTGAATCAATAATCGGCAGTGGGATTCGAACTGAAGATCTCATGAACCATGCTACGACGTAGTGGAAATAAGAGTAATACATGCAGTTGTAGCACATTGGTTGCTGTAACAGATTTATAAACAAGCATTCGAGACTTTAAATATAGTTCATTTAAATCTCAAAAATTCTTTTTATTGTGAGATCATCTTCTTTCGTCCCTGTTTTATTTTGCGACGACACTCCTGTCCGAATCAGCAGTGGCCAAAATCATCTTGGTGACTCCCACCTCCGTTTTGGAATTCAATAATTTAAAAAAACCTATCAAGCGACTCGTTGTCGACATACATAAATTACACAGCTAAATTGAAAACACGTCCTATTCTCTTTCTTTCTCTGGCGCGCAGCAAACAATATATCCATCACCCTCGCAAAAAGAAAAGTACGTCTGCAGAGCACAATGTGAACGCGACAGCACGAAAGCGAGCTACAAAGGTATTAAATAATACCTCAGCGGAAATACACGACGAAGTTTATGTTTCAAACAATTATAACATGTATGTGCGGACGGTTATTCCTTTATCCTTGCACAGAATTGAGAGAATTTTATTTTTTTATTTTTTAGGATGTAAATTGTTGAAATATACACTCTTTTATTTGAGACTACCAGACAACGAAGTTACATTTGTAAACTGCAAATTGACTGATACTTTAGACAATGAAAATTGATTTTATTCACAATAGGTTAGGAATATTTCAATTTTGGACTTTTAAAAGGTTCGAATATCAATTACTTCTACCTTTTACTTTTTAACCTGCAAATCAGTGGATATTTGATTAATAACTGAGAATAAAATGGATTTCTGTGGAAGCAAATTGTCTGGTGCTTTTCCTGCCACTTGCCATAGTTGTAATGGAGTAAAATCCATTACTCTTTAGGAGTCTTCCCTTATTTTGACTTTTAAATAATCAAAAATTTTATTGATACTCCTGTCAACAATAGCTTTACATCAACAACAATTATTGACAAATCGAGGAGCAATTACGAAGAATAATTGTGAGCATGCATGAAGTAGAGAAAGGTATAAATCTGTTATTGAATGTTGATAAATGTAAAGTGTTAGTGTTTGAGAACTAAGAAGAATGATTTGGTGATTGGTTGCAAAGTTTCAATGAATGGTGTGAGACTGGAACAAGTGAATGAATCTGTATATTTGGGTAGTATGTTTTCGAGGGATGGACGTATTGACCGGGAGATTGAAAGGCGAGTGTCAGCAGGGTACAAGGTATTGGGTGCTCTGGGTACAAGACAAAATAGAAAGAACCCAATGAAAATATGTTATCTTGATATTTGGACAAGGTATATTAGAGGGAGAAACAAAATGGTACAAAATGAAGACATCAATGAATTATGAAACAAAAAATCAAGAAGAACATTATGAAAGAAATATAATTGTTGGGTATATATCAAGAAAAGAAAAAGAAAGCATGAAAATAACTTATGGAAATGGAAATGGGCGTTTGACGACGAGTATAGAAAAACGAAAATATATGGATATATTGACCGCGAGATTCAAAGGCGAGTGTCCGCACGGTGCAAGGTATTGGGTGCTCTGGGTACATTTGTTCGAAACGTGAATGTATCTAGAGATGTTCGATTGAGTATTTATAATGGTGCATTAATGCCTACATTCATGTATGGTTCTGAATGTTGGGTGTGGATGAAGAAGCATGAACGACGTATAACTGCTATAGAAATGAGATATTTGATAGGAGTGTGGGGGTATATGAAACGTGATCGCATACGGAATACATTGGTGTATGGTGAGTGTGAGATTAAGAAGAATGTTGTTAAGAAAGTGGGAGTGAGTCAGTTTAGGTGGTATAAACATATTGAGAGAATGTCGAATGAAAGTTTGGTGAAACTAATATATGTGGGTGAGATTGAAGGTGAACGATTGCGTGGGCGTCCGAGGAATAACTGGTTGGGAATGATTCCGAGTATGAAGAATAAACGAGCATGTATGAATCGCACTATGAATGTGGACGAGGCGAAAGTGGTGTGTCAGGATATAAAGGTTTGAAGGAGATTGATTCTTGGTTGACTGTGTTTCTGGGTTCGTGCTACCCCACTAAGTGGGACATAGCGTGATGTTATGTATGTTCGTATATAGTTATCAACTCGTAAGTATAATTGAAATCAAAATTAGACGCTGCCCTCCTCCTCCAATTACAGCATAATCCTAATACCAGAAAATTCGAAGTAGGGTTAAAAGTTCAAGATAATAATTATGTTAATAATTCCTGCGAGCTGTATCCGCTGCCTCGTCTCTCTCCGCTGCCTGCCTCTCTTTCTCGAACGTGACAGGAAACGAAAAACAGATAAACCGTTCTGAAGTGATATTGTGGACTGCCGTTTACGATTTCACTAACAGAACGATGCTGAAGTTGTTCCTTACCGCAATGTTGTATCAATATTTTGTCTCAGAAAATGGAAAGGTATTTGTTTGTTCTGTTGTTTTCCTGGTTTTGAGCTTTGTAAAGTTCACGGAAATATTTACGAGCGTGGTAAGGTTACCGCATCATTCGCTAAATAATAAACTAACACGATTTTGTGCAGTTCTGCTAGTGACGGACTTGACCTTATACTACGGATTCAATAAATGTTAAGTGTGGTAACCACTAAATGACGATTATATAATTCAATTTTTTTTTTAATTTGAAGCAGATACATAGTAAATCAAATAACATTTTTCATTTGAAATCGGTACTAAAGTGTTCAAAAAACGTCATTAAAAGCTCAGAAATCGTCACTAAAGTAACCTATTATACGACGATTTTGAGCAACCCAGTGTTGGCAACCGTTAAATAATTATTGTACAAGTAGGATAATTTTGGCAGATATATTGACGTAAATTTGGACGTAACATGAAACAAAATTTGCAAGAAGAATTAACTAATTAATTCCGATGACGAAATTGAAGACAAAACACATAATTTTGAATGTTATTTACGTAAGTATGTTACTGAATATACGGATACACATCCTTCAAGCTTTTCACACTGGCGCCATGGTAATATAGTCAAAATTTTATTTTTTTAATCGTGAAATATTCATATAAAAAAAAACTATACAATTATTTTTCGTACAATTAATTTCTAATTATGAAACTTAAAAATGAAATCATCAAATTCGTGGATTAAAACTTAACCTCCCACTTAAACAACTATAATCCTACCCTTCAAATTCCAAATGTGCAATTTGAAAATTAAATCGTTACCAACACAGAGAAGAAACAGGGAAGTAAAACGAAAAACATTGCTATGGGAAGTAAGAGAAATAGAGATAGAAAAATATTGAAATATTTACGGTACACATTCAACAGAAATGAAGAAGAAAATAAATATATAAAGCAAATTACGAAGAAAACTAAAATAGCTCTCCCACATATTTGGGGTATAGGGCAAAGAAACAACAACTTTAATTCATTGTGAATATTATGATGCATGGAACCGATATTTGGGGTTGAAGAGAACAAGACAAAATAGAAAGAATCGAATCAAAATATGTTATCTGGATATTTGGACAAGGTATATTAGAGGAAGAAACAAAATGGTACAAAATGAAGACACCAATTAAGTATTAAAATATATCAAGAAAAGAAGAAGAAAGCATAAAATAACTTATGGAAAGTGAAATGGGCGTTTGACGACGGGTATAGAAAAACGAAAATGTATACATATAGACTCGGTTAAGAAGATAGAAGATATATAAATCAAGTTATAATCCAGGATATAGAATTCCAATTGTCTACAAGCAGGCAAGATTTAGAATAGGTAATGAAGAAAATAGATATAATTAGTGGACAAGAAATGATGACAGGTGGGAGAGACTTTGAGATAGTAAATCACTTAAGAAGAGACTGTACAAAAGACCTAAAAAACGACAGAACTACATAATAGATTCTATACGTTGAAAACTTAGGCAATGATTGTAAGAAGGAAGTGCATCAAAACAGATTAAATATATTAAAATTACCACCTGATAACAAATAAATATTGACTACTACCTACTAAAAGTTCTTTATCCACCTCCTCCACCAAATCTTTCCACACGCTCCGATTACATATCAAACTGAGAAATCGTCCTCTCGCGTCGTTTCTTTCGAAGCCACTTGACTTCCCCACATTTCAATTAATCCTCGTGGAAGCTACTTTCCATACCTAACTAATTCCGCGACCGCACTTCGACGTCCCCGACCTGGGCAGCTCTGCTCGCTGCTGGTGTCGGTTCAAGTCCCCTAATCTGAGATGAGAGGATCGATCGAGACTGTAATGCGAGCGGATGCTTTGGTCACGCTTAGAGCGGCCTTCGATGGGTATTTCTATGCTGCTCTGTACGTATGTGATATCAGATTTTTTAGATTGACAGATGATTAACATATCCTTATATTGCATACTGTTCCCGATCGGGAACATAAAATCTAAAATTATTCTTTTCTTTTCTTATGCAGTTTAGATTCATGGCAATCATGTTGTAACCATTTGGGAACATTATATACACTTTGTCAATTGCCAATTAGCTCATTCCTCCCAATTTGATCAACGTAAATAAAAAGTTGAAGTGGAAAAATGAAAATTACAGAAACTGAGATAGAAAAATGTAAAATTTGAAAGAAGCAGCTTATTACCTGCTGATATATTACAGCTAAATAGGTACACCTTTACAAAAAAAATTTTTATTTGATGTTTACCTAGAAGAGGTCAAACAATTTTGTATAGTACGCAAAGACGACCCAATAGACCAAAGTTCTATTGTAAGTTGAATTTGTTCATAATGTTCCCAATTGGGCTTCCAAACTATCAAGAGATGGCGCTGATCACAAATCTCTAGCGGTAAATGTCAGATTCATTTTGTATGGTCTTCTATGGCGAATGCGTGCTCTAGTTGTATTAATTTGTGTTTTATTAGTGTACTTGGTAGATTTGTTTAGATTTTATTATTATTAATTATTGACTATAGTTATATTTACATTAGCCATTAGTTGTCTTGTAGTTTTTTATTGTAGGTAAGTAGTTATTAACTGTAGCATTATTTTGTTTAAGATAGGTTATCATTTTTCTTTATTGATATTAGTTTGTAGTTGTATGTATTTTCTAGTAGTATTTAATATTAATATATTTGTAGTTATTTGTTATTGTTTTCAGTAGTTTTATTTTACTTTTAGTTTAAATAGTAGTATGGATTGATTTATTTGCTTAGATTTATATAGTATATGTAAGTTCGCACGTTGCTCTTTATCTCCAGAAGCATGGTAGAAGGCCAGCAAATAATAAATAGTGGCCACATAATATTATGTGGAAGTACATCAGCAATATCATCGCAATTTTCAATGCTCTTTTCCATGCCTTTAATTTGTCACACTGGCACACATCATTGTGACACCCCATTTATTCTTCACACAAACTAGTCTTTCACCTTTTTTTGAGAATGAATGAAATCGAACTGTTCGACTTTTATTAGCAGAAGGACTGCAGCCATAAACAATGCAAATTTTTCTGTTTTTAACAGGTTTTTTTGGAGAAAACTCTATCTTAACCTCTAATTTACAAATTAAATGTAGTACTTATTTACATAATATGTCATAGATAAATGTAATACTTCCATTGAAATTCTTCTATAGTCACTACTGTTGATATAAATTTAGAAAAAATAACAAATAAGTTAAAATTCTTTAAATAAATATAAACTCAGAATAAACGTCAAAAACACAATGTACCGCGAGACGTAGTTCAGAATTCTGCCGCTAGTTAGCGTATTTTAATATTGGAAGCCCAATAGGGAGTAAAACAAAAAAAAATATTTTTTTCTGTTCATTGGGATATTTTTCTATTATTATTTTGTTAGTAAATGTTATTGTTTTGAGAATTTGAATTTCATTTATATCCAAGTTTATTGTTGAGATTATTTAGTGAGTCTTGTCCTACCAATAATTAAACGGCGTCAGTATTTAACTCTTGAGAACTGAGTTATAACTTTTTTGTGGTGACCGGCGGATTTACGCTACCCTCGGTCGATTCACTGATTAATTTTCTATTATTTTAGTTAATATTTCGGTCAAGTAAAATAAACACTTATCAGTACTCATTGGCACTAAGTACAGGGTAGCTGTTACAGATATATCTCGACCAATCACAAAGCCAGAAATCCATAATTTACGGTAATTTTACAGACGTTATGTGGTTCAACCAGTAACGTCCGTCTGATAGTTGACTTGTAGTCAGTTGTCATTGTGTATTTTTATGTTGATGTTTTTCAGGAGCAGAAAATAGTTATTTGTCAAACTAGAGAGGAAAGCGCTTCTTTTTACCCCTCGAGTTCGAAGTTTGCCTCATGAGCGCAGCGAGTGAGGCATTTCGAACGAGAGTGGAAGAAGAGCTTTCCTCTCGAGTTAGACACAACATTTTTTTCACGACATGTTTCTAAAAACGAATTTCTCGGATCTAAAATACACTTTGAGAACTCAACTGACAGCCTGACATGTTAAAAGTTAGGTTATCAGACACAAGGCGGTGTAGCAGTGTTGCCAATGAACCAATCTTATATTCTTTATCTATCTATCTGTATATCTTTAAAAAGTTGTCAAATTGTGATTTGATAAGAAAAAGAAAAATATAAGACATAATTGTATGATAATTTAAAGTACGTATATCACTAAAATAAGGATTTTCAATAAAATTAGGAATTTATTTTCAATTTTTGTAATATATTTTTTGTAAATAACATTCATATTGGCAACACTTCTGTATTTTCCTCTCTAGAGAGGAACAACACATTTTCCTCACTATTTCGGGAGAAGAACGGTGGGGTTTCCTACCATGTCGTGAAAAAAGTATATTATTATATTCGGGATTATGAACATTATTCACTCGGATGATTTGCATCTTCGTAAATAATGACTCATATATTATGCTATTATTGCAAACAGTTTTAGTAAGCTGTTTTTGTCCAGTCAACTTCCACTAAAATGCGAATTGTTATGAAACATATAATTATGAAATTTCTTCCATCCATCTCATTAGGAGATCTCAAACGTATTTTCAGCGAAAATCTCCTTATAGTGATAACATTTAACAACCTTGTTATATTTATAGTTATATTTTGCTTTGAACTAGAACCTCGTAAGTCCTCTACAAAATAAGTAAATAGTTGGTGGAGTATGTTCATTTCCAGTGCTCTTTAAAACTATCAAAGTCAAAGAGTTCCACATGTTGGAAGCTTAGAAAACGTGCCACTTCCATTTGTAGCCTCACGGAATTGATGTTATTGTCCGCCCTGCCACTGTTCAGTCCTTTGAACTGCATCTCGCTGGTTTAAGTAACAAAGTCCTAGACTCTCCCAGCGAGAATTTAATTAAATAATTTATTCTAGATTCGTTTTAATTACATAGTTCGTAATTCAGGGAAATTAATATTAATATAGGTGTTATTGAGATTAATGCTTTTTGTTTGCTGATGTATTTTCATTTGCACGAATAATGAAGTAAAGACAAATAAATCATTCAATTAATTCTGCAGGTAAACAAGTTGATTTTTATAGTATATGTCATGTATTTATTATTTTTACATACATCATCAATTTATGAATTTGTTCAGCATTTGCTAATAGTATTTTTATCCACTCGGATATTTATTTATTGTTGTGACAAGGTAATTAGTCAGAAACAATTTGCTGTTTTAACTGCCAAAAATGCTCGAAAGATGTAAATTTTAAAATGCATTTAAACCTAATGTCTGGTACCACGAGCTCTGTTTTCGGGTGTTTTAAGAGAAGAGTTTAAAGCTCTGTTTTAGCTCTGTACAATGTTCTAAAATTATTTTATAGAAAAATTCTTCAGTGGTAGATAATACATTTCTCTGTAACTTCTATGTGAAGTATTAAAAAAAACAGTTTTAGAACATTGTACAGAGCTAAAACCGAGCTTAAAACACTGCTCTTAAAACACCCAAAAACAGAGGTCGTGGTACCAGCCAATGTATTTGACAGGAGTATTTTAGAGTTCAATTTATCGCCACACGTTTATCTTAAATTTATTAGATTTTTACCTTTCATATTTACATAATTATAGAATCTAGAACCAGAGGGATGCAATTTTTATTCCTTTCATTCACCTCTGGCACATATAATAGTATATTATTATATGAGGGATTATGATAGTTATTATTCCCGAAGATGAAGTTAGCATCACGAGCCGTAGATGAGTTATGCAAATCATCCAAGTGAATAATGACCATAATCCCAAATATAATACCGTACTTTTTCTACTCCTGTAAATTCGGAAATCACTTTTGAAAATGATCGAAATTCGTTGAAAACACACGTTTGAAAAACGTCAACATAAAAATACACAATGACAACTGACTACATGTCAACTGTCAGACGGCCGTTGTTTGGTGATCCACATCATGTCTTTAAAATAACCGTGAATTATGGATTTCTGGCTTTGTGATTGGTCGAGAAGAGTGAATTATGGGTACTATAATTTATCGGAAAGGAGGTATAGGAATCATGCTAACAGTTCGGTTTTCAGGTCCTTAAAATACGATTTTAATAGTTTCCTTGTCCGTCGGTCTGTATGGATCTTTGGAGTTACGGTTTCTCAAAAACTACTAAACTAAAAATTTTAATATTTTGTATATATCAATTGTATCTCCCTTAAAAAGAGCTGAGTACTTTTTGGTAATAATCCAATAACCGGAAGTGGTAGTTTATTTGAAGTCCTTTCAAGTTATTATGAAATATTTCAGTAAATTATGATTTAAAGAAATATTTATTTTAGAATAATGTTTATATTATTTTTTCTACGACCGCTTAGAAATCTGCTCATTGTATGTTTGTTGTTGCTAGGGATATCAGGTATATTGCAAGCATCGTGCGAAATTAATTTGTTTTGTGATTATTTCAATACACTTCAGTTCATTTCAGTACAAGTGCCATTGCTAGGATACTTATTTAGAATTGTCAAATATTGAAATGGTTAAAGCGGGACAAATTTATTACTAAAACTAAATTAATTAGTATAATGTACAACTAGCATGGAATGTTCATTTAATACTCGTAGGAAATGAGTACCATTCCATATTCCTTGTTCGTTGTACAATATGCTATTATACAATTGTTATTTGATAAACCTGTCCATTTTGAAAAAACAAAACAACGCTTGAAAATTGTAATTTTTTGACATGTGTCACTATTGAAAACTAAATTTTTTGGAGGGATGAGTTTCCTTGATATTTTTGATCCGTGTTTCTGCAATAATAATAATAAGAAATCTATGGTGGAAGGTATTGTGTTGTCTGCAACAGATTTTTTATTTGCAAGAAGATAAATAGGGGCGATAATCTAAATCAGACCCAGCTTATCACATCAAATTTTCTTTACAATGTTACAATTTAATTGCACGTATAAGTTGTAGAAATTCAAAGCTAGTTTATAAAATATGTGGCACCGATAACAATGCATGGCGCTCCTTTTGGCCGAAGCTCTAAATATCCCGAGTGCGCGTCGCTTCAGTCAAGCGTGAGGAAGATAAATGAAACACCCGGAGTCCTGCGAAGCTCTCTGTTTCGCTTCGTTCGCGTTTACGCAGATAACCAGCCGGCCGGCTGTAAAAACTCCGTGCGTAGCATCACTTTTATATTCTCATAAAGCTAGAAGAGGAAAAAGTATGGCGCAACGAGAATTAAGAGTAAAAAGACAGCACGAATTGTGCTGAGGAGATAACGTTCTTTATTATATATTAACAATCTTATAAAGCTTCTCTTGAGAGCTGGAGTTATTGGGACGAATCAACGTTTTAAGATTTATTCATTTGTGTGTCTGATCGTTAAAGCTGGATAGCAAGGCTTTATAATTAATTATGATCGCAAACTCTATCGTGAGTTTCAGCTAAGATGCAATATTTACTAACCTATTATTAATGTATTACCAGAGATACTAATGGGGTAAATAGCTCCGTGGTAGCGTGTCGGACTGTGGATCGTGAGATCCTCAGTTCGAATCCCACAGCTGACAGTTGCCAATTTACATTTACCCCTATGGTTTCTCCTCCAATAACATCATTGGGGGCTATGATTTGACAGCTGGTAACCGCATTTCACACCGCAAAAATATATCACTTACCGAGATCTGCGTAAGCAGAGTGCCACACCCATAATGGGTAAAAGGCGTGATGATATATTTATTTATTTATTTAAGATACTAGTTATACCTTACTGTTTTAGATAAAATGCAAGATAGGTTGTCAATTTTGTTGCGGTTTTTAATCTTATAGTCTTCCCTTCTAAATTTTGTAAATATTCTCGAAACTGGATAGATTTGATACATACATACATACATAACATCACGCTATGTCCCACTTAATGGGGTAGCACGAACCCAGAAACACAGTCAACCAACAATCAATCTCCTCCAAACATTCCACCACTTTCACCTAGTGCGATTCATACATGCTCGTTTATTCTTCACACTCGGAATCATTCGTCCACGCAACAAACCATCAATCATAGCCAACCAGTTATTCCTCGGACGCCCACGCAATCGTTACCCTCAATCTCACCCATATATATTAGTTTCACCAACCTTTCATTCGACATTCGCTCAACATGTCCAAACCACCTCAACTGACTCACTCCCACTTTCTTAACAACATTCTTCCCTATCTCACACTCATCATACACCAATGTATTCCGTATACGATCACATCTCGTACACCTACACACTCCTCTCAAATATCCAATTTCTACAGCAGTTATACGTCATTCATGCTTCTTCATCCACACCCAACATTCAGAACCATACATCAATGTAGGCACTAGCACACTATTTAAAAACACTCAATCGAGCATCTCTAAATACATTCACGTTTCGAGCAAATGTACCCGGAGCACCCAATACCTTACACCCTGCAGATACTCGCCTTTCAATCTCCCGCTCAATACGTCCATCCTTCGAGAAGATACTACCCAAATATACAAATTCATTCCCTTGTTCCAGTCTCACACCATTCACTGAAACATTACAATCAGTCTCCAAAACATTCTTCTCAAACACCAACACTTTACATTTATCAACATTTAATTGCAGATTTAAACCTTTCCCTACTTCATTTATGCTCACAATCATTTTTCTCAATTGCTCTCAGTTTCACCCAACACAACAACATCATCCGCATAATAAATTAGCAATCATATTACATTAATATTGGTACCAAGAATTTTCAGATAAATATTTATATAAACTTTTATTGTTTATCAACGATACAGGGCCCTAAAAAATAACAATACTGTAAAATTTAATTTACCAGACTGAAATCCGTCTGGAAAACATGAAACTGTTATGCACTTATATCGATATTACGTCTGAAATTAAAAATTCCGGATAAAAGTTTATATAAACTTGTATTATTGTTTTGGCATGTGCCACACACCCTAAATAATTAACCTCTATTATCTGTACATCCTGTATAATTGCGTCTCTCTTCCTCGCTATAAATCTTCGGTCATGAAGAAGCACTACAATGTTGCTTCCTCGCTTGGGACCCTCGCTACCCAGCGAGCCCCGGCTTTGTGAAACATGCGTTATGCCCGTTCGCAAAACTCTTTAAGATGGAAGGATGTTAAGAGGAATTTATGGCGCCTTCAAATTGGAATTTAGAATTTGCCTGCGTTGTTTTTTCAATAAATATTAATGGAGGATATTATCATACTTCTTTCTCAATTGCTCAAACAATGCAGGGAATTTTTAGAGACAATTTTGACTCGGACCAATGGGGTCTTTCACCATTATTTTTTTTATAAAACTATATTTAAATTGAAGACTATTTACTCTATTAAAATGTCTCAATTGTTATTCATTAAACCACAATGATTTTTTAAAAAGGTTGTGACGTCATTGTAGAGATGTTGCTGGATCTTAAACAGTACAGATTGTAAATAATTGTAGTCATATATTTTTTTAATTATTTTATTATTATTATTACAATAAAATAGAAGATTTATGTGACAAAAATTATTTAAATCTCTACTGTTTGAGATTCACCAACACCTCTATAATGACGTCACAACATTTTTAAAAAATCATTGTGGTTTAATGAATAACAATTAAGACTTTTTAAAAGTGTAGATAGTCTTCAAGTTAGATAAAGTTTCATAAAATAAATAAAAAAAAAAAATGGTGAAAGACCCCATTCATGTCGCCGCCTATGTCACAGCATATTTCATGTTACAGTTATCTTTCATGCACTTGATAATGGAACATGACGGCAAATAAAAGAACGTCACGAAGTATTAGTTGTTGACGGATGCACTGAAATGCTTTGAAAATAGCTTGTAATTTCTGCAAACTTATGGACAGTTCCATAAAGTATTGTTACTAAAAATGTATTCAGAAAGTGGCTCTTTATGGTCTACTCCGATAAAGTTAAAACAATATAAATAAACAACTTGTTTACGAAACAACAAAGAAAAGCACACTTCGAAATTATTAAATTATTTCATGTCAATATCACTTTATCAATATTGTATATAACGCGTACATAATAATGTTTTGCAATTCCGGGTTTAAATGCCTTAATCTATTCTTCCTACTCGTGGACTAAAGTGTCAAATTTAATTTCGGAGGAATTAAATTTCAAAATTTAATCCCAAGGGTTTAAATTGGCAAGAAACAAGTAAATATTTTTTGTACGACTTGCCAGGAAACCCCACCGTTCTTCTCCCGAAATAGTGAGGAAAATGTGTTTTTCCTCACTACAGAGGAAAATAAAGAAGTGTTACCAACATGAACATTATTTACCAAAAATATATTGGACAAATATAAATAAATGCCAAATTTAATTGAAAAATCTTTATTTTAGTGATATACATACTTTAAATTGTCTTACAATTATGTCTTATATTTTTATTTTTCTTTAATTTAATCACAGTTTGACAGATTTAATTTATATTTAAGATTGTTTCATTGGCAACTCTGCTACACCGTCTTGCGTCTGATAACATAACTTTTAACGTGTCAGTTGTGCTGTCAAAGTGTATTAGAGGCCAAAGTAATTTGTTTTTAGAAACATGTCGCATGTCGTGAAAAAAATGTTGTGTCTAACACGAGAGGAAAGCCCTCGCTCGAATTGCCTCATTCGCTACGCTCATGATGCAAACTTCGAACTCGAGTGGGAAAAAGAAGCGCTTTCCTCTATAGTTTGACAAATAACTATAATAAATAGTATACATATAATTATATGAGAGATTATTATAGTCGGCAGCGGCCCAAAATCCCGAATCCCAAAATCCCGAATGGCCAAAATCCCGAACACCCAAAATCTCGAATGCCTAAAATCCCAAATATTATTCATACTGAAATAAATTACTATCTCTTGTGCTTTTTCTCAATTACAAATTATAAAAGTTCAGGTATTCGAGATTTGGGTAGAACTATGATAGTCTTTCAGGAAGATGAAGTTAATAATTCGACTGAAGCATATGTCAAGTGTAATCAAAGTTTCCTTTCATTATTTAAAAAGACTTATTTCGTATTCCACAGCCACCTCCGCTAACACCTATGGGGGCGTAACTTGACGGCTGGTAATCCCATTTCATGCGAAATATATATTATACCCAAGACCTGCGAAAATTAAGAGCCACCGAATTAACTTTTGTATGTAAAAGACGCAGGTCCCGATACATTTATTTATTTTTATACCCCACTGTGATGTTTGAAAGGAAGGGTAATTATATTAGCACCCCCCCCCCCACCCTTCCCGCGCGCAGAACGAATGCGGGTTTAAATAGATAACTTCGCGTGTTGGAATAATGAAATATTATCTCGTTTGCCTGGGAGTTATTAGAGGATTCTCAATATTAATTAATTTTCAGCGTCAATGCTAAAAAGTGAGCAGTAAATTGACTCGTAGGCGACGCGCTATACCATTGTGTGAGAAATGTATTAACTGTCAAGATTCGATGTGATATTGTTCATTTTTTAACGGTGACGTTTCAACTTAATTAACTTCGACTTTTAAACTCAATGTGATTGAAATCTTGACAGCGATGCAACGCGAAAACATTTTATTTAAAACTGCAAGGGTATTGTGGAAAGTCTAAACAGACCTCATTAAGTTTAAATACAACATTTTAAATTACTGTACGTAATTCTTCATTGGGAAAATAAATGAATAACATAAACGAACAAGTAAATATAAACATTATATTTTAACAACAGATAGATTTTTTAGCTGCTTCCATCTACAGTTAATTACTACACTGATAAAAAAGTTTTCTTGGAACAAACAGATTCCTCTTAAATGAAGAGAAAAATTTATTTGAATAGTGCCAATCCGATTTCGTTTTCATTGGAAACTTTTGTAGGTTTAATAAATATTCTTGTTTGAAAATTAATTTAGTTTTGAAGGAACATATCAAAGTATTCAACTGAGACTCAATATGGGGATGAAGTAGTTTTAATTCAGTATGATATCGTTTTAAATAAGAACGTTTTTCTTTTTCATTTTTTTTTTTTTTAAACAAAATTTAAAATAAATTCATTTTTACTTTCTTATACAAAGTATAAGGAAGTATTGGAATCACGAAAAAAATCTCTGACGAGATTTTTGCGGAATTACATATTTTGACGACCACTGAATCCGGTAAGACCAATTTCTCAATGATGTCTGTGTGTGAGGATGGATGATGGATGGATGGATGTCCGTGTGCGAAATGTCTCATGAACAAGACAAGATATGTGAACTAAATTAGGAATTTATAAGTTTATGAAAAAATGAAGAACTAAGTTGATTTGAATCAAATTGCACAACCGGAAGAGGAATTGGACACAGAAAACAATAAATTCAATTTTTTTCAAAAATAGAATAAGCTTAATGAAAAAGTTTCAAATAAAAGATGTAAGCAATAATATTTGGAATATAAAATGTTATTTGCACTTTTCTTGTACATGCTTCTACTTAGTTACAATGGGAAAAAAACGAAAACATTTTTAATATTTATGGAAAACGTGTCAAATAATTGTGAAGTGTCAAAAATATGTGTCTTGTGAAATATTATAAATGTAAGTAATATTTGTATTATTAGTTAGAAAGTTTTGCTAACTAGATATTAATAGATTTCTATTTTAAAATAAAATCATACGCAAGGAACAATTCATACGTGTTCAGTTGGTTTTATTTGTATAAGAAAGTAGTGTAGTGCCCACACCCGATTTCGTTTGCTTCTTTTGACAAAACTGAATTATATGTTTAATAAACTAATTTTAGTTGCTATGGGAACAAACAAATAACAGAAACTATAATTATTAATCATTCAATGCAGATTCACATACCGATAGAAAAATTTGAAACTCACGGAATATCCTCACTTAAAATTGTAATATTTTTTTATTACATTTCTTTATAATATAAGCGCTAAGAAACCCATTGCAGCAGAGCGCATCATCAGATCTCTAATATTTTTCGAGATACGTCGATTTTTGGTATTTTTCAAAGTGCAACTTCAAGGGCTTGTAATTCATAAACTACACGCGATATCTAAAAATTCTCTTCAGTTTAGCGTTTCTGGTGCCTTATATAACAAATTAGCAAATTTTTAAATTTTTGAAATTTTTTTGGATTTTTGTTAAAAATTTTGATCGGCGATAACTCGACAAATATTAAAGATATAGATTTGCAGTATTCACCAATCGATTCAGCTCGTCGAAATGCATAAGTATGCAAAGTTTCATAAAAATCGCTTTACGGGATGGAAAGTTACAGCAAAAAGCCTGAAAATGGCGTTTTTTGTCCTGAAAGTCAAGGGGTACCCCTTGACGTTTGGGCTGAATTTAGCCATTTTCAGACTTTTTGCTCTAGCATTTCAACCGGTTGTCCGAATTTTCTGAAATTTTCAGGGTAAATGTATTTCATCGAGCTGAATCGAATGGTGACCACTGCAAGTCTGTATCTTTCATATTTGTCGAGATATCTCCAATCGAAAATTTGAAAAAAAAATTCAAAAAATTTCAAAATTTTCAAAATTTACAAATTTATTATAAATGGCACGAAAAACACAAAACTGGAATAATTTTTCGATATCTTGTATAGTTTTAGAGATACAGCCCCTCAAAATTGCTCTTCGGAAAATATAAAAAATCGTCATATCTCGAAAAATATTAGAGATATGACGATGCGCTCTGCTGCAATGGGTTTCCTGGCGCGTATATTATAAAGAAATGTAATTTACAATTTTAAGTCATATTTGAGGAAATTTCCGTATTTTGAAAAATATTACAAATCTCTATATTTCGATAAATATAAGACATATTACGATGCGTTCTACAGCAATGAGTTTATTCATGTTTAAATTATACATAAGTAATAAATTTCAAGTTAAGTTTGGAGGAGTATTTAATTTATTTTCTAGTAAACAATTTACTAGTACTAACCTTTTGATACTTATTATACGTTTCTTTTTTAATTTAAATAATTTTCTTCTTCAAACTTATCTTTGTGGGCAATTAGTTCAACAAACGCTTCAAGGTACCAACGATGATGTGTAAGAGAATGAATATATGTTGGAATTTGTAAGTTTTCTAGAAGGCTTACTAGATATTTTTAAAAAAATGATTATAAATAAAAGAAGATTTTTAAAGTTTTCAAAAAGATTCCAGAACAATTTTGAATCAAAAGATATTAATAGACGTGTGTTTGCTCCTCTGCCGTATGTCAAAAATGTTACAAGATTGGAAGAATACTATCAAGTAATAACATCTTAGTATCTTTTGCTCCACATTTAAAATTACAACGTATGTTGAAGAAGGATAATTATTCGCTTCAATACATTATTTCATGTGAATGTGGAAAAGGTTACATTCAACAAACTAGCAAAACTATTATTACAAGAATTACTAAATACAAAAGACCAGAGAAATCTGTTGTGACTAGTCATGCCGTTGAATAAAAATAATAGCAAGATTGTGCCCATGGCAAACTCATAAGAGAGGCTAAGTATCAATATCTATTAGTACATCAAATTGAAAGCTATTACAAGTTGAACAAAACAAGGCTTCGTCTGTTTTAAAAATCACAATTTGTTGTATAATCTTTTTCTACTCCTGTATAAATATATCCCCATTATTTCAATTTTTCAATGAATTATAGTACCCATTATTCACCACAGTCATTTATGATTAATAATTCACTTTTCTCAACCAATCACATATCAGAAATCTATCATTCACGGTTATTTTAAAGATGTGATGTGGATCACCAAGCAATGGCCGTCTGACAGTTGACAGTGCAGTCAGGTGTCATTGTGTATTTTTATGTTGACGTTTTTCAACGAATTTCGATCATTTTCAATAGTGATTTCTGAATTTTCAGGAATACAAAAAGTGTAGTATTATATTCGGGATTATGGCCATTGTTCACTCGGATGATTTGCAAACTTCATCTTCCTGAATAATGGCTATCATAACCCCTCATATAAAATATACTAAAATTACTCGACAGGACGAATTAACATTACTGCTTCTATCTACTTTATTATGTTATTTGTTTTCTTGATGAACTATTACGTACAGTACAGAACTTAATCCAAAAGTCTGTTATAATCTAGCTCATCCTAAAATGTACCAATTACAATTTCCCTGTGAGGCCTCAATTCGAGCCCGTTGACCCGTGACTGCGCGGTCAGGGATCACCAGTGACTGCTGACTGACATTTCGTCACCGTGGCCACGTTCTTCCCTGCTGCGTCATCGGGGAGTGAAGAACCTGATGGCCAAGCTTTCCAAACTGTTTTCTTGTACAAACAATACTACACTAATTTTACTTAAACATAATATACTTCTTTATGTGTGATCCTGATATTTTGACGCAGAATGGGCGTTAGAAGTATTTCATTAGGATAAACATAATGTAGTCCTGAATTTCTTAATTGGACGTAATATACTATTTTCTACGACCACTTAGAAATCTGCTCATTGTATGTTTGTTATTGCTAAGGAAATAAGGTACATTGCAAGCATCGTGCGAAATGAATTTGTTTTGTGGGTATTTCAATACAGCTCAGGTCATTGCAGTACAGGTGTCATTACTAGGATACTTATTTAGAATTGTCAAATATTGGAATGGTGAAAGCGAGACAATTTTTGTATTAATATTAAATTAATTAGGAAATAATATCGTGGTCGTAGAAAAAATATAGTATACAACTCGCATGGAATGTCCATTTCATACTCCTAGGAAATGAGTACCATTCCACGCTCGTTGTACAATATACTATTGCATGATACCAGACGTCAAAACACAACTCTGAAGATGATGGTAGACGATCTACAAGGATATTTATTTTATGGCAAAGATTTCACTGCAGTTCTTCGTAGATTCAAAACGTGTGTTTTACCAGCTGTCAAACTGCGATCCCAAAGATATTAGAGGAGCAGACTTCATTAAAATTTCAGTTATTTGTAATGGGGTCTTCCACCAATTTTTTTTTTATGAAACTTTATCTAACTTAAAAACTATCTACACTTTTAAAAAGTCTTAATTGTTATTAATGAAGCCACAATGATTTTTTTTAAATGTTGTGACGTCATTATAGAGGTGTTGGTGAATCTCAAACAGTAGAGATTTAAATAATTTTTGTCACATAAATGTTCTATTTTATTGTAATAATAATAATAAAATAAGTAAAAAAATATATGACTACAATTATTTACAATCTGCACTGTTTAAGATTCAGCAACACCTCTACAATGACGTCACAACATTTAAAAAAAAAATCATTGTGGCTTAATGAATAACAATTAAGACCTTTTAAAAGTGTAGATAGTCTTCAAGTTAGATAAAGTTTCATAAAAAAAAAATGGTGAAAGACCTTATTCAATTCTCATTTCACTGTTTTATACGTATACATTTCATCAACATTTTTTGGTGGCAGTTGCCTGTACACATACAATTACTTCATTTTAGCCAACACTTTTACTTTTCGGCAAGTGAAAACTGATTTCCCATGGCCGTGTGCTTACTTATTTTTATAAAGGATAACAATGGCTTGTTGTGTAATCCTCTACAGGAACTTTTGAGAACCTCTGTCACTATTTCTCCTTTCGATACCTCATGCCTCCTGTTCGGAGTTCGATGAATGAGGTGTCGTTTTAATCTGGAGACCGGGGCGTCAAGTAATCTCGAACCCTCTCTGGTGTGCTTCTGTCCTTGTCTTGTCCTTGCTGTGATTAGCTGTGTCTCTCCGTGGTTCTTTGTCTCTCTCCCACAGCACTGGGCACTAAAAGTCAGGACCCCACTACAGGGGGGTATCCAGGAAATTTTCAAACTTTACTATGTAAAAACCCGTGTTAACTATAGCTTTAAAGCGGGTTATATTCTAATAGAATATGATGATGATGTGAACTGTAATAAATGTAAAAGTACAGAGTGGGCTAGTACGGGTCTGTATGTAGTAGGCAGGGCCTGATTAGCCTTATAGGCTACATAGGCTAAAGCCTGTGGGTGCGCGGTTCTAGAGGGCGCAAAGAAAAAGGTCGGATGGGCGATCATACTCAGTATTAAAAACGGTAAAAATATTTACGTTCTACGATTCGAAAGCAATAAATTGCAGCGCTTTCTATACTACTTATTCATTGAGAAAGACTTTTTATGAAACCTGTCCTTCGAAAATATTGTTAAAAGGTTTGCCAAAACCAAAACCAGAAAACGAAGCTTCGCATTATTAATTAATAATTAATATTTACAATTTTACCTCCCGCCTACCTCTAGGTAAGGATGGCATTGTTTTTAGTAAAAAACTGGATAGTGAGTTTTCAATGAACTCAAATACTATAATTCCAAAAAATACACTTTTGTGTACTTTTGCTTCTTATATTTATATGAAAAGCTGGTTACATGTTGTGGAAAATTGGTCAATCTGAAGTAGCAGTTTACTAGAAGCCCTTTACAGTTTTTCATGAAAAAACACGGTTAACAACAATTTATGTTATTTTGAAAATTGTAGAATATTTAATTTTACATCTGTTTGATTACAATAATTTCATTAATTTTTATTAGATTTAGAGATAATAAAACATAAAAAATTAAATTTCATAAATCTTGCATTCCAAGTCACACATGTCATTGTGATTGTGAAGCTGTGACATTAGTGAAATATGTCTAAAAATTAAATAAATATAGGAAAGTAAATTAAATTACTTAAATATAAATAAACAAATAAGAATGTATATTTCTGTATGATCAAATACTATTTTGTACCGTTTAAGAGTTTTATTTGGCGGGAGGTTATGTGCTGGCCACATCAGATTTTTTAATTTACTTTTCCTTTAAATCAATTAGAATATTTATATCGGAGGACAAGCTGTCATTTAAATAAATTCTATTCTATTTTTTTTTCTTATGGCCTCATTTTGATTTTTATTATAAAAAATTTGTATATAAACATTTTTGTTTTTTACCTTCCGCCACATTCTTTAAGGGTATAGGAATCATGCTAAAAATTCGGTAGTAAATTTTCAGTAGATGAGTAAGTTTTTGCTTTCCTAGATTACGTTTCTAATAGTTTTGAGATGATGTCTGTGTGTGTGCTATATTTTCACATTTTTGTTTAAATCTGCTAACCTATGTATTTTTCAAAAAACAAAACAACACTTGAAAATAGTCAATTATTGACATGTCACAATTGAAAACTATTTTTTTTAGGGATGAACGTTCATGATAGTGGTGGTCCGTGTTCCTGCATTGTTTGATAAAAATCTATGGCAGGAAGTAATGTGGAACCACTGATTTCTATATAACACTAGATTGGGTATAAGCCTCTACGGTGCGTTCCCAATTGAACGCCGCCATGATTATCATAATTGAGGTTTTGTGATACTTCAATATTTAAAAATCTATCTCTCTTGTCTATGGGTATAATCATACTTCGTGGTATGACCTAAAGAGAGGTGGTGGCGAGCGCGGTGTAGAGAGAGTGAAGGCAGAGCTTCAGATTGCTCACTTTACTTTACAAAAATGTGTAACAAAAGCTTAACTTCACCCTTTCAATTGGGAACGCTCTCAGATGGCAGCATACGGCCTATGCCCAATCTAGTGTTACACAGAAATCAGTTTATGGTACCCACAACAGACTATTTTTCCAAGAAGACAAGTAGGGGCGCCAGCAACCTAACTCAGGTCCTGGTAGCAAGGCCCACCCGAGGGCGAAGTCTTAATTAAATCTCCCGAGGAAGGAAGGAAGGAAGGCACTCGAGTTAGACCGTCACCCGGTGCACTAACCTAATTGATTGGATGCCGAGCGCCTTGGCCGCGCTGCCGGCCGGCCCGGGTGACAGCGCGAGATTAAAATCTGTCACTGGACTGGCAGGGTATTGTACACGCATCGGGAGGACACTGGAAACTTGGAAAACTGTCCGAAAATATTATGAGAGACTTGAAGCTACTGTCTGCGAACCGATACAACTTCCAATTTCATTCCGAGACTAAAGCCGCCACGGATCTTATTTTCATCCGTCGCGTTGGGGCATAAACACTGGTGCCGCCGGCTACGGTTCGCCTCGGCAGTAAAAGACAGGATAACGTGAACTTGAGGACTCATTTATTGCAACTTATCTGAATGAAGAGATAGTTACGGTAGAATAGGAAATACGGTCGGCGTTTCCGCCAAATATTCACTGACATAACATCATACTACATCTCACTACACTTTATGTTACCTTAATAGATAGTAGATGACATTGCTGATGGATGTTTGTGAAAAAATAAAACTATTGAATACATATTTTGTCGTTCACTGATTCCGTTAAGACCAATTTCTCAATGATGTCTGTGTGCGAGCATGGATGGATGGATGATGTACGTGTGCGCAATATTTCATGAACGAAACAAGTTATGTAAACGAAAATTGAAATTTATAAGTTTCATGAAAATATGAAGAGCAGAGTTGATTTTGAATGGAATTGAAAAACCGAAAGAGGAAGTTTACAGGACACACAAAACTAATTCCATTTTTTTTCAAAAATAGAACCAGTTGTGAAAGAAAAGAAATAAAATGAAATAAAAGATGTTAGCAAGAATATTTGGAATACAAAAGGTTATTTGCACATTTATTGTACATGCTTCTAATTTTGAAAAAAAAAACTAAATTATATATTTTACTTGTTACTCACTTGTAAAAACCATTTATCCAAGTCTTCTATTACCTTTGAAAATGAATCTTTATAAGTTACTAATTGACAGCTGCGTTATAAAAATTTTACAAGCTAGTAAACAAGGTAAATAATGCACGTGCCACAGTAATGCTTACAAGGCTTATGCGAAATCATTTTAAATAATTTTTTATAGAACAGTTGTGTGTAACTGACAGGACTTGGTTATAATTTTTATTTTGATTAACAAATGAGTAACAAGTAAAATGTTGTACAATACACGCAAGGTAACCGTTTTACCTTGCTTGTAATGTAAATAACTATAATTTTTAACATCTATGTGTCAAATAATCGTGAAACGTCAAAATATGTCTTGTTCGAAATATTAAACAATTTTTTTAATTATTACGTAGAAAATTTTAAAGATTTGATATTAATGAATATTTTAAAATAAATATTTTTCATGTATTAAATGTGTCAAATAATTGTGTCGTTTGAAATAACATAAAAGCAATATTTGTATACTTTCTGTTTTAAAGACTAGATACTCAGTTACTATTTTGTTTTTTTCTTGAGTGTAAAGAATTTTCATTGGATTAAAATATTAGCAAGTGGTTAAAACTTAACTGAGTTAGAAAATTGGGCCGATTACCTATTTTAAAATAAAATCATAGTTACAATGAGAAGAAAAAATTACACAAGTTTAACATCTGTACATCAAAGAATTGTCAAAATAAATTCATATGCAAGAAACAAGTCATACGGGGATCAGCTTGTTTTATATGTATGCGAAAGTAGTGTGTTGACCATACCAGATTGTTATGAATTTTATAATTTTGGAGTTTGATTGTTCTATGTTTTCTCGTTTTTGAGATATTGCGTTTATTGTAGAAAATTGGTAGAGGTGCTGTCGTTCTCATAAAGAGTTCTGTACAATAATTGTGATTTAATTTCTTTTGAGTACCAAATAAATAAATATATGTTGGTGTTGGTGTGAGATAGAGA
This sequence comes from Poecilus cupreus, assembly GCA_963942605.1. Taxonomy (NCBI): domain Eukaryota; kingdom Metazoa; phylum Arthropoda; class Insecta; order Coleoptera; family Carabidae; genus Poecilus; species Poecilus cupreus. The sequence goes on from OZ012728.1 coordinate 17,014,251, forward strand.
GAACTATCGCAGTAACAAATTTGCGTCAATCTGGAAGTTAGCGCGATCTCGCAGAACTCCTAATTGAAATTTCCATACATATTGCAGGCAGCACCCTTTGTCCATTTCCCAGCACTCGGCGAACCAAGTTCGTATCGGTTTAAATGAAAGGAACGCTCGATGAGAATTTACATCGGCGCTCGGCGCGCAGTAGGCTGACAGTCCGTATTCATGCAAGATGCGGTGCGCTCAAAGACGATCTGATGGACAGTAAGATGGCCATGGATTTAGTTTATACTGGGCCGGATACGTTTTCAAAAGGAGCGAAGTTTGCGAATGAGGGTGTTCTTGATAGAATCTTGGTGCTTAAGCAACTATTGGGGTGTTTACTGCGTGCGTAACTTGGGAATGTTGCGAAGTTTTCGAATTAATGTGGCCATATTTTGGAGTAATTTTAATGTAAGCGTCTTCTGTGATGAATTTAATCACATATATTCAAAGTCTCCAAGAGAACTTCAATGCTGTTTGTGAACAAATTCATCTTTACTTTCTTTTACTGGGATGTTCAAAAAGTTCCCGGACGGTTAAATATCTCGAGAAATACACATCGAATCAAAAAACAAACAAAAAAATTCTTAAATATATAATTTAGTTTTTCTCAAAATTAGAAGCATGTACAAGAAAAGTGCTAATAACATTTTATATTCCAAATATTTTTGCTAACATCTGTCATTTAAAACTTTTTCTCATAGCTGATTCTATTTTTAAAATAAATGTAATTTATTGTTTTGTGTGTCTAGTAAACTTCCTCTTCCGGTTTTTCAATTTCATTCAAAATCAACTTAATTTTTTCATGAAACTATAATTCCAAGTTTCGTTTACATACCTTGTCTCGTTCATGAGATATTGCGCACACGGACATACATCCATCCATCCTCACACACAGACATCATTCTAAACAGAATCAGTGGACGTCAAAATACGTATTTCCGCAAAAATCTCGTCAGCGATTTTTTCGTGATTCCAATATTTTCTTATACTTTGTATAAGAAAGTAAAAAGAATGCAGAATAATTTAAACTACAAGTTTTAATCATTGAGAAATTGGTCTTAACGGTTTCAATAGACGTCAAAATATGTATTTCCGCAAATACCTTGTTAGCGATTTTTATACTTTGTATAAGAAAGTAAAAAGACAAGTAGAAATTCACTTTGATATGTTAATCTAATTTATCAGTTGATTTGTTCAGCAGTCTGAACAGATATGCTGTAACTCTGATCGCAAGAGCGTAATATTAATCGTCATACTTTCTCTGGTATAATAGCTAGTAAAAAAGAACTACAAACGCAAACGCATTCCAATTCCACCCTGCGCATTCCTATACACAAAACCGTGGTATTCATAAACAGAGATCCCCTAGTGTCCATGCGGTAGCCCCATTCAATTATGCCAACTGCTTTTATGAAACGGCCGCGCGATATTTCAGCCTCGCCCGCCACGGCGCATGTCGGCCACGCTGGCGATATTGGCCACAAGGCCCGGATTTATTGCAACGCGTTCCGCTAAAATATCTATTGATATCGCCATTTATCTCTAATATAAAATAATTACAGACCCTGCAGAAGATATAGCGGAGGTTAGGGTGATCCGACGCATGTGGGTTTGATGGCTGTGAATATTTGAGAACGCCAGGGGTATCAAATCATTAGTTTTCTATCTTTGATCTTCACGTAGGAAATTTTCACGACGCACGTTTAGAAAGATCATCAAGTATTTTACTGAAGTTTCATTATAATTGTGACATTTATTAACTCTCTTTTTGTCTTTAACACTTGTAACAGGTACCTCGCACTTGGTACCAAGAGGTAACTGACATACGAAAGGGTTTTACTTGATTAAATGAATAACCAAGGGTAGCGTAGTCGCTGGCCACTACGGAATATTTTAACAAGATTCCGAAGAGTATTTAGAAAAAAGACTTCTGACCAAATGGCGGGAAATAAGTATTCAAACACGTATTCAACAATAACAAAATTATATAATATATAACAATATGCAAAGCAAGCAAAATAAATTATATAAATCAAATACTTTTACGAGCTGAATAATTCGACGCTATATAATCCAAAGTATCGCTTACTCACTAACTTTTACAATAACTTTCAAAGATAGAAACTGATATAACATTTGCTATTAACAATACTCATACATAAAACTCAAATCTACTTACATGAACTCACAAAATAAACTTCACAAAAACTATGCATACAATCGAGAAGAGCCCTTAAACTGTGTAGTAATTCTTTGAACATTTCACAAGAAAAGTCAAAATGCAAGTGTCTGCTCACTGCCCAAGGTTCACAATTTATTACTTAAGGAATGGGACAGTGGCACTCAAATAACTGTAACTGGGCACTACTCTCGCATAAGACTCTGGTTAAATATTTCCTACAACATATTGACATCCGCTGATTAGGCGGGAACTTAACTGAAATACTAAATAAGTGGAATTTTCCACGAACAACTAACAATGAACCATTCATGCCCGGTTGCACCAACTATACTTAAATTTTAAACTTGGTTTAAATAAATAAAAGCGTATCTAATTTTTGACATCAATGTTAATTACTACATATGACATATAGCTTCGATTTGCTTTTATTTATTTAAACCAAGTTTAAAATTTAACTAACGTTGGTGCAACCGGGCATTACTTAGTTTGAAATCTCGTTTGCAATCTTTAATCGTAATAAACGCAAATACCGATTATTGCACACTCCAGTATTCAATGTAAATTAATTTCTTAGCTATTGCTATAATATGGTTTTGTTATTTCGTACATACAAATTGAATTTCAATATTTTTAAAATATTGCTGTAAATTTTATCTATTCACTTTATAGCAAAAAAATGTAAATACAAAAGCGATTCTGAATTTCAAAATGCATACAATATTAAAATCGCGAAATCACTTTTTAATATAAGAAAAGAAAAATTGTCGTCGAGGCCGCTTGTTAAAACTAAAGCTAAAGGATTTCGCGGTCAAGGTGTGCGCACTATTTTTTGTGCAACCGTAAAAAATATGTAATTACAAATTTTATTAATTTTATATAATTAACGTATCAAGGAGCGTATTCTGTATCTTACATGTTAATTTTTAACGGCATGTTAAAAATTTTAACCAATGATAGCAGACGACACTGAATAAAAATTGAAAATTTCATTTCACACATGTAAAATAAAATAAATAAATATATCATCACGCCTTTTACCCATTATGAGTGTGGCACTCTGCTTACGCAGATCTCGGTAAGTGATTTATTTTTGCGTATGAAGTGCGGTTACCAGCCGTTAGTTCATAGCCCCCAAAGATGTTAGTGAAGGGGGAACCACAGGGGTAAATTTAAATTTGTAACTGTCGGCAGTGGGATTCGAACTGAGGATCTCGCAATCATTTTACACATATGTTATAGTAAAATGAAATTTGTTCACTGATTCAATGGCTGGTATTAATGGGGTCTTTCACCATTTTTTAATTTTTTTTAATGAAACTTTATCTATATTGAAGACTATCTACACTTTTAAAAAGTCTTAATTGTTATTCATTAAGCCACAATGATTTTTTTTTAAATGTTGTGACGTCATAGTAGAGGTGTTGCTGGATCTAAAACAGTATAGATTTAAAAAATTTTTGTTATATAAATGTTCTATTTTATTGTAATAATAATAATAAAATAAGTAAAAAAATATATACTACAATTATTTACAATCTGTACTGTTTTAGATCCAGCAACAACTCTACTATGACGTCACAACATTTTTAAAAAAATCATTGTGGCTTAATGAATAACAATTAAGACTTTTTAAAAGTGTAGATAGTCCTCAAGTTAGATAAAGTTTCATAAAAAAAAAATAAAAAAAAATGGTGAAAGACCCCATTCAATACTTATTTCACTGTTTTAAACGTATACATTTTATCAACATTTTTTGGTGGCAGTTAACTGTACACATACAATTAATTCATAATTAGATAAAGTTTCATAATATAAAATAAAAAAAAATGTTGAAAGACCCCATTCTCTTCAATTTGTATTTAAAATATTTTTCTCTAAAATGATGCAGGATGCAAGAAATTGCACAAGTATTATTTAACATGTAAAACTCCCACAACCTCCTAAGTCAATCACTACTTGTATATTTATTTAATCCAAAAGTCTTTTACAGTTTAAAAACTACACTGTAGGCTATGAGCTTCACCTCTTCCTACCATGCCGCTCTATTATTTATTTGCACCCCTTTAAAACTTTCCCAGCAGTGCATCTTCACCGCTTCGCCTTGCTCAACTCTTCGAACCGAAAGACAATCACCTCCCGAGCACGTTCTCTGCTTGTCCGCTCGCCGTTAAGCGCTTAGCTACATCATGGAACGGAATTTAGAATTTCGCGTCGCCATTCATCATTTGCCTGTCCTTTCATTTAATACGAGGCAGAATGGGACGCGGCAGCGACCCCTTCCGGGAAGAGGGAAGGAATGCGCTGGGACGGGATGCAAGGACGGGATACTCAGGAATTTGGCATGAGGGAAAATATTAAATGTTATTTCAGCCGATATATCACAGAGATTGGGGTGGGCGGTTACTCGACGTGCAATTGCTGATCTTATACTATGCCTGTATATATGATGGCACATTTTACGGAAAAGTATATCGAACCGATGACAGAGTAGCACGTCTACAAATTTGTAATATACCGGGTATAGAATGGGGTATCAGTGTTGCCAACTATCTGGAATCAAATTTCCCGTTTTGCTTGTTAAAATTTCCCGCTTTTATATAAAAAAAAATCCTTTTGAAATAATACTTATTTATATATCAAGGCACTGAAGTTTTACTTTTTATCATGACTATGGAATTTATTCACACATCTGTCAGTTGTCAATTAGAACTTGCACTCAGTGTTGCCAACCTCGGAAATGACACTCAAAATTATGTGTTGTGTACAATTTCTTCATCGAAATTAATTAGATCCTTTTTCTTCCCCATATTGCTTTATTTTACGTTCAAATTTAGTATCGTATATCCTACACCTAGAAATTATCCTACTTTTACAATAATTATTGTACGGTTGTCAATACTGCATAGCTCAAAATCGTAGTATACTGGGTATACTGTATTACTTTAGTGTCAATTTCGGAGCTTTTAATGCCGATTTTGGCGTTTCTTAGTGCAGATATCAAATAAAATTATATAACTATTGATGAAAATAAGATATTATAAATAAATTTTTTTAATTCCTATTTTTTTAGTTTAATTATTCCGGCATAATTTAATTTATCCAAAATAATTACTTTTTTGTGTAATTATATCATAATACAATACATACATACGGGTTGAAGATAGCGCAACATGAACATGACTTTTTGGAAACAATATATCATTATTATAATAAATGAAACATATAATGTTTTATACCTACATTTGTAGATAAAAGTCCAAAGTTTTGTAATAAATTTTAAAAAGCTAATTTTGTTTACAAATTATATATGAACATAATTTTCAAAGTAGTAAAATATATGCCACACATTCCCATAAACGACTACAGTAATACTAAGATTATTTTTCATTTGAATTTACAGTTTTTGAGAAACAAATAAAAATATACCAAAAAGTGTGACTGATTAGATTTAGGATAAAATTGATCAACCGGAAGTAGCAGTTCACTAGAAACCTGTAACAGTTTTCCTTGAAAAACCAAGTTAAATTTAATTTTTCAACAATTTATATTACTTAGAAAATTGTAGAATATTTAATTTTACATTTGTTTTATTACATTAATTTTATTAATTTTCATTAGTTTTGAAGATAATAATATATAAAGATATTAAATTTTATAAATCTTGCATTCCATGCACACTACTGGAAACACTTAAAAAAATAATTTTTACGAAATGTTACACATGTCATTGTGAATGTGAAGCTGTTTTCTTAGTGAAATATATGTCAAAAATATTAAATAAATATATGAAATAAAATTAAATTTCTCAAATATAAATAGATAATAAACACATAAGAAGGTATTTTTCTGCATCATCAAATACTATTTTGTACCGTTTAAGGGTTGTATTGGGCGGGAGGTTATGTGCTGTTCATCAGATTTTTTTGTTATATTCTTCCACGTCTTGATTCTTTTCTTAGACATCGAGGGATAAATATAGTTTATATTTGGTTGTATTTTGGATTATATTTTGCGTTTTTAAAGAGTTAAAAATATTAGCTACCAATTTTGATATCAAACTTGTATTAATCTAGACATCAAGTTTGAAGATTGGTGGAAAACCTAATGTTAATTTCGACGCATACGTCTTGTCGCAAAGAAACTCAGCATTGAGATCCGTTAAATTGAAGCAGCGCTCTTACTGGCGTGAATACAGATACACTCATATGTAAATATAAAGTAATATAAAAACCGTCAGTGGCTGAAGTGAAACCCTTGAAAATTCGATTGGCTGTCTTTCGCATGTCCTAGTTCACAGTTCTCAAAAACGTGCGCTTTCAGCCTCCAGCCGAAGCTCATGAGCTTTTTATCGGGACTCCATTAAGCTTCTTGCGCCATCAGTTCCGCGCTTGGCCGCCAGGGGCGCTCCACATGATTCAACCCCTTTCAATTCGTACGAAATTTTCATTAAGCCGCGCTACATTCAATGCTCTTCAATATATTCAATATTACTCACATCAGAGGTAGATTTGTCTGGTTTAGCGTACAATCTAACATTGCTCGTTATTTCTCAAAATTAATGGTGTATGAAACAATAAGCAAGCTGTAATATGAAAAAGGCACTTTGCTAAACTATTTCGCCCCCCTGTTTTGATGAAATCAAAAAATTTCTAATAATATGGCTAACATAAATTTTTAATTTTCCTATTATTAAATAACAATAATATTTTATCATATCTGATATTTCATATATCTACAATTAATCTAGAGATGAGAATTTAAGACTAAAGAATTTTAGACCAAATATAATATAATAATAATAATATAAAAACTAAATAAAGAAAGATATCAGCCATATTGGATAGATGAACATTTTTATATTGTTTAATTTTGGTCGGACGAAGATAATAGTTATTTACTTTACAAGTGGGTAATTCTACTTTGCCCACTTGTGAAGTATAACATTTTATCCAACATCTCTTGATAAATGCAAAATTTATTAATGAAATATTATTTGACATTGACATATGCAGTAAATGGGGTAAATAGCTCCGAGGTAATGTGTCGGACTATGGATCGTGAGATCCTCAGTTCGAATCCCACTGCCGATAGTTACAAATTTAAATTTACCCCTGTGGTTCCTCCTCCACTAACATCCTTGGGGGCTATGACTTGACGGCTGGTAACCGCATTTCATACGACAAAATATATCACTTACCGAGATCTGCGTAAGCAGAGTGCCACACCCGTAATGGGTAAAAGGCGTGATGATATATTTATTTATTTATTTATTTCATATGCAGTAAATTTCCTAAATTAAAATGCCAATCGAAGTAGTTACAAAGGTTTGTGTGTGTATAAATAGAAAATTACTCACTAGTAACTTTTCTCAAAATTATACCCACTAGTGGGTAATCTCTTGCTTTCCTTGTTTAAAATCTCCATAGTTATTGAACATTTATTGAAAGGTATTGAATAAATTAATAAATGCGATATTTCTCTATAGTTAATCTAGAGGTGATAATTGAATACAACAAAATTCTAGCTCAAACATTTTAAGAGCAAACAACAATAGAAAAATGTCCGCCATGATGGACAGATAAATATTTTTATATCATCTCTATATTTTTAATTAAAAATGTAATATCTTCTACCTTTGCAATTAGTCTCGAGTTCAAAATTTTTTACACGAAAATTCTAACTCAAATTGTTTTAAGAAATTCAAGAAATTCAAATATAAAAATGGCGGCATGCCAAACAATTTTATTTCGCTAATAAGGCAATAATGTTTTGAAAAATTTTAACAAATCTAATAATAGACTCTAATTTAACAGCTGGCAGCTAAAGATCATGCTAGAAGATGCTGTTGGTTGAGATCTTTATTTGTAAACTTGCAACATTAACATTCGAGTAAATTACGTAATGATATATTTATTAGACAGACTATTGTGCTAAAAGAACCCTAAAGGCAAAAGAATTGTCTATTATAATGTTTAATACCATTCAGCAGCAATAACTAAAAACAAAATGACAAAACAACAACAGTTATAAACAATGCTCACCGCATACGAGAATATTAGGATATCTGCTCTATTTTCTAAGTACTCCTGGAGGTCCTTGCACAACATTAAAGCACTATATCAATGCTAAACGTATAGAAACACAACTAAAACGCTTAAAATATCCTCAAACTGTAACGAAATTAATAAACAACGCAGCCATTTGCAATGAAGTGTCATTGCTAATTAGTAAATATCTAATAATTAATCCAACAGATGACGCCAGGGTATTTAAAACAATAAGACAAATTATTTTTTTCATTATATTTGCAAAATAAACAAGGAAAACACTATTTTGCAACTGAATTCGCCCTGAATCACACTCTGCTCTACTTTCAGGAGATTTCAACGCCGGTTCAGAGCACGAAACGCTACATTACAGCATCTGCAGAAACCGTCAGCTGTGCTGCTGTGCATTTAACACAGGTTGTGTTTAAAATTGTTATTGCTATTAATAATTTTGAAAAGTATTTGAATATATTTGTATATAGTTAATTCAATTCAACTTTTGACAATCTCATACATATAATACAAATAATGAGCATACAGATAAAAATAAATTCAATTTATTTTAAAAATAAAGGGTGCTACAAAAAATCCTTTAAAATAAAAGATGTTAGCAATAATATTTTGAAGAAAAAATATTATTTGTAATTTTCTTTTATCTCTATATGAAACAAATAATATAATAGTTATTTACTTTACAAGTGGGCAAAGTAAGGAATACCCACGAAATAAAGTTATCGAGTGGGTAATTTCACTTTGCCCACGTGTAAAGAATAATTTTTTATCCAACACCTCTTAATAAATGCAAAATTTATTAATGATATATTATTTGACAGTGACATATGCTTTAAACTTTCTAAATTAAAATGTCAATCAAAGTAGTTACCAAGGTGTTGTGTGTTATTATTATTGTTATTAATAAAAAAATACTCACTAGTGACTTTCCTAAAAATTATACCCACTAGTGGGTATTCTATTACTTTCCTTGTTAAAAATCGCCATAGCTATAGAGCATTTATTGAGAGGTGTTGGATAAAAAATATAAAGACAATAAATTGTTAATGTTTCATAAAATTCAGTCTCTGAATAATAGCTAAGTTATTAAGTCGCAGATACAAGTCAATCATATCAGTAGGTAACTACGGATGCGAATGGTTCTTATTGGAACTCATCAGCGTAGTGTAACCCACCAACTGCATTAGAGGCAGTGGCACCGACTGACTGGACCGACCAGTCTTTGTGACTTAATAACTTAGTTATTACTCAAAAAGAATTTTATGAAACATTGACAATTTATTGTCTTTATATTATTTTATATTTATTGTATTTGCTTCCAGTTTTGAAGAGAACTATATTTTATAATTAGTAATTTAAATTTTACAAATGTCTTCACCCGCTGTATTTGATTAACTATTAAATCATCTAAACAAAAATTGAACTTCAGCAATTTCTTAGGGCCGATATTTCCACCGTACCGAATAAATTATTCACCGAATAAATGAAAAATGTCGCATCGAAATCATAGCTCAAATGATAGTAATTGTTCTAGCTGTCATTTTTTGATGCGTATTTTTTAAGTTATTCGACGAATAATTATTCGGAAGTTTATTCGTAGATGAAAATATCGGACCATAGTTGTTAAATCTTAACTGGACGAAGCCGATCTGAACGAACCCTCATTGTACAAACCCCAAACCGTCTCCAGCAAAGTCTCTCTCACTAGCGGCAAGACGAATGTCGGAGAATCGAAGTCTGGGATTCAATTTCTTTCCTAAGGCTTTCTTTTTAATTGTAATTACTGCTCCACCGATGTTAATTCGAAATGCTAATTCGCTTCGCAGCGTCCGAAGTAAAGTAAACGTTACTGTCGATTTTAATTGCGCGGAAAATTCGCACTGGGTCATGTGATGGAAGTTTTTTCTCTTGGGCGCAAGTAATTTAATGTTTAGTTTATTTTAGTGGACACTGCTGATTTACGCTTGGATAGAAATGGCGTAAAATAGAAAGAACACAGAATAAAACTATTTGTTAATACCGTTATTTACGTTTACAGTTCATGTTTCCGTTGCGCAACGCATAATAATTAGATTTGTTGTGAATGAGGGTGCAAACTAAGTGATATTTTGGGGAATCCGCCCTAACTAAAACCCAGATGTTTCAATGGTATAAGAAGTTTAAGAAGGGCTGCAAAACTGTAAAAAAATTGACACACGCGAGACGTCCGAAAACTATTGTGTTCGAAGATGGCGATTCAAAAACAAATCAACAATAATTTTGTCTGTTATATAAAAATAATTGCATAAAACTTTTGTTAGTTTTAAAATTTTAAAATGGTTGTTTAGTAACACGATCTCATTAGTCACGAGTTATCGAGCAATGAGTGAATACAATTTGTAAATTCGCCAAAGCAAAAATTTTGTTATCATGTTGCACTTAGTAAATACTTCTTTAGAGACAGGAGTATTTCCAGAATCCTTAAAAGAGTCATTAATTATTCCTATCCCGAAAATCCCAAATACATCTAAAATAGAAGAACATCGGCCAATTAATATGTTGGTTGCTGTCGAGAAAATCTTGGAAATCCTTGTGTACAATCAAACTCTGGATTACATAAATAAAAATGATCTAATGTGTAAGTGGCAATCTGGATTTCGTAAAAAACACTCCTGTGAATATGCAATCCAACTAGTGCTTCAGAACTGGAACAAAGCTCTAGATGATAATTTAAATATTTGTGCCGTATTTCTTGATTTTAAGCGTGCTTTCGAAACAATAGACCGTACTATCCTTTTAAATAAACTATATAAACTTGGTTTTACAAATACAGTGTTGAAGTGGTTCGAATCGTATTTACAAAATCGTACACAACGAACAAAATATGGACAAACAACTTCTGATTCTATAAGCTGTGATCAAGGCGTTCCACAAGGCAGTGTTCTGGGACCTCTATTATTTATATTGTACATAAACTCTTTTCCAAATAGTTTAAGCAAATGTAGCATACATCTGTTTGCAGATGATGCGCTAGTCTATTATTACAGTGATAACGTACATGATTTAATTAACACTATGAATGATGAATTGGGACATGTAGATGTATGGTTAAAAACTAACAAACTAAAGCTCAACTGCAATAAAACAAAATGCATAATTATTGGAAACAAAAAATGTAAAAAAGTAATTGCTGAATCTAACTTGAAAATTATAATTGACCAAATTACAATTGAATATGTAAATGAAATTAAATATTTAGGCGTAATTATTGATGATGAATTAAAATTCACTAAACATATTGAATTTATTGTTAAAAAAGTTGCTAAAAAAGTGAATTTCTTATGTCGATTACGACACAAATTAACATTATGTACAAAAATTATAATATATAATAGTATAGTTTTACCGCATATTAATTACTGTAGTACTATTTTAGTAGCATGTAAAAAATACCAACTTAACGTCTTACAGAAACTGCAAAATAAGGCAATGCGGGCTATATTAAATTGTTCTAAGTATAGCAGGATAAGTGATATGTTAGATTGTTTACAATGGCTCAACATTGAAAATTACATAAACTTCAATGCGCTAGTTTTCATACATAAAATAACTAATGGACTTGTACCACAATATTTAAGTGAAACCTTAATGTATAATAAAGATATCCATAATTATAATACACGAATTAAAGACTATATACATGTAGATAATTTAAAAAGAAAAACTATATTTGAAAATTGTACTATAAACTATAACAAGCTACCTACTGAAGTAAAAAATAATTGTACTAATTTAAAAAGTTTCAAAAAAAAGCTTAAAATGTATTTGATGGCTAATGTACACTAACTCGTTTTGTTATTTTTAAGCATTGTATTTCTGTATTTATTTATTGTCCTTCTTTGTATTATATTAGCTTCTGCTAAATAAAATAAAGATTATTATTATATTAACTTCTCATTTAATATTGTGATCTTAACTCATAAATAATAGTATAATATTTATTCGAGGAATTATGACAGACACTATTCACGAAGATGAAATCATCCAAGTGAATAATGACCATAATCTCGAATATAATACTATACTTCTACTCCTATAAATTCGGAAATCACTTTTGAAAATGATTGAAATAATAACCGTGAATTATGGATTTCTAGCTTGATGATTGGTCGAGAAGAGTGAATTATGAATCACAAATTACTGTTGTGAATTATGGGTACTATAATTCATCGATTAAATTTAAATAATTGGGACATATTTATATAGGTGTAGAAAAAAGTTTTTATCCAACACCCCTCAATAAATGCTCTGTAACTATGGCGATTTTAAACAAGGAAAATAACTGATTATCCACTAGTGGGTATAATTTTTAGAAAACTCACTAGTGAGTAATTTTTTATTTATAAAAATAAAAATAACACACAACATCTTGGTAAGTACTTTGATTGGCATTTTAATTTAGAAAATTGAAAGCATATGTCTTTGCCAAATAATATTTCTTTACTAAATTTTGCATTTATGAAGAGATGTTGGATAAAACGTTATACTTCACATGTGGGCAAAGTGCAATTAATTACCCACTTGTAAAGTAAATAACTATTATCTACGCTCGTGAGTTAAATGTCACTTATTCCACTCATTTTGCGTGAGTTAAGAGCTTCATTACCGCACTCGTTTTCATTAACATACTATTTATTATAAATGTTGTTTATACAATCTTTACAATATTTTAAATTAATTAATATTTAATTAAATAATAATTTTTGGAGCTTATTCTTCTCTATCCGACGAAATACATTCTAAATCACCCTTTTTCACGAAATGCTTAAATAAATTATGAAAAACAACTACATAAGTGTTTTATATCAATTTGTAATCGTTATGGATTAAAAACATTTTTACAGCAACTACTTGGATTAATAAATTCAAATTATTTTAATTTTTAAATTTTGGGCAGGGACTATTAATATAATTATCCCACAAATATCGAAAATATTTATTATTAATAACGTATTAAGTTCATAACTAATGTATTATTATAAGTAACTAACGTATTATGTTGTTTATAATTATCAATAAATGTTTAATATTAAAAGGTTACAACAGTCGATGATACGATTAAATATTAAATTTGCCAAGGATCATACGCACAGACATCGTCGTAAAAAACAATAAAATTGTATTTTAGTATCCACAAAATTGAAATCTGCAATCTTTTGACATCGTCCACATGCTATAATTTACCACTTCCCGATACCTGCTTCAAATAAAATATAAGAGATATGACGATACATTTACCAATTAGTAATCTTTCATTCCTCATCGCCTCTTGCGTCAACCTCTCCGACATCAAACGCATTCCGTGTGTCCGCATCCGGCCGGAGTCCCCGCGACAGAACAAACGCTTTAATTAAAACAAACAAACCGTGCAAAAGTGCGATAAGTGTGTCGGAGTTCTCGCCGTGAACGTGCGTGCCCGAAAAGACATCTTGATCTGCTTTGAGTGGCCGACTGGCGAGATTGGGGATTGGGACTTAATCCTTTGTCCCGGGATAAAACACGGGACGCTGGAGCTAAGACTAGCAGGGATGTTTCAATTGTGGGGTATAATTAAGGATTTGGAAATCGACAAGATTAATAAATAACGCGTTTGGGTTTTTGTGATCTTGTATATTGTTTTAAGAAGTGTAGGGAAATGATGATTATTATCAATGGTTGGAGGTTCCCTGAATCCTTAATGTCTGTTTGTGTTCGAATAACTCATAGACAAGAAGAACGAATCATTAATATAAATTTCATGGGTGCAGTGTTAACTCAGCCGTTCAGATTCAGCCGAAACTACCTGAGTAACCCTTCCAGGAAATTTTCGTTTGTTTTTCACAGCAGGAGACCATGGGCGTAGAACACTTTATTTTGATAAATTTTTAGGGGGACAAGATTGCTTGTAATACTCACACTAAAATTTCAACAAATGATAACATGTAGATAATCTCATTCTGGCCAATGGGCAGCCGGTTTTATCTTCACTAAATAATTTTATTATAAAATGTACTAAAGTAGATTTTGACCACTAGGTACTCATCATCGTTACAAACTAATATATTAAATTAAAGGCCTGCTTTCCTAATAATTTTAGGCAAATATGCTTCAAATCGAAAATGTACCTATAGAGTATAAAATTCTGTATCTGTCTCAATTAGCGAAATTTATTGATAATATATATGTTACATATGTTGAGCGTTTTTTTCTTGTAATTTGGACGTAACTGTGTGAAATTTTAATTTTTGTAATTATAAATAGTTTTATTTTACTAATGTACATTTTTTAACAATAATATTTATTTAGTTTATGTTTGTTAGTGTTTCATGTTTCTTTACTGTCGTTATGCTTTTTTATTTCGATATATTTATCTTACTTATATTATATGTTTGGTAATTAAATATTATGATTTAATATATTATTTTTTATTTATTATTTAACTACCAAGACCACTCACATAAGTATTTCCCTCAAAAAATAAAATCTACTTTCACTAATTGTCACCCAAATAATCAAACAATAATCAGGCAAAATACATACAATAAAATTATGTATTTCAAGCAAGTATTACATGCAATCTTGTCCCCTAAAAATTTATCAAAATAAAGTGTTCTACACCCATGGTCTCCTGCTGTGAAAAAGGAACGAAAATTTCCTGGAAGGGTTACGCAGGTACTTTCGGCTGAATCTACACGGCTGAGTTAATACGACACCATTTCATGATAATGTCTAGAACTGTTAAGTTGAAATTTCAAATATGGTATAAGCTACGAAAAAATGGTTCAAATAAAAAATGTAAAAAATACTATTTGTAATAAAACTGTACATTGTACAACAAGCATGGAATGGTACTTATTTTCTACGAGTATGAAAGTTTGCAGCATGAGCCGAATGCGAATGCTGCAAATCATACGAGTATGAAATAGACATTCCATGCGAGTTCTACACTATACTTTTTCTATGACTACGGTATTATTTCCTAATTAATTAAATTTTAATAATAGATATGTTCCGCTTTCGCCATTACAATCTTTGACAATTCTAAATAAGTATCCTAGCAATGGCACTTGTACTGAAATGAACTGACCTGTATTGATATAGTCACAAAACAAATTCATTTCGCACGATGCTTGCAATGTACCCCATATTCCTAGCAACAATAAAAATACAATGAACAGATTTCTGAATGTTCATAGAAAATAGTTATTTGTATATCAAGGCACTAAAGTATGTTTTTCTATTACGAATATTAAATGTATTTTCCGAGGCAATAGCAGAAGAGAATAAAGTATGTGAATTATATTGTTTTCCGAAATCGTTAAATTGTTAATTAAGAACATAAATAAATAGCATTATCTATTTGTAAAACGTCAGCTAGCTGTTGAGACGGGGATGACTGTCAAAAAATTTTACTTTTTTTGTATATATTCTTAAACGTATTTTGCATGTAATCTGCATTAAATCCGATAAATTATTGTCAAATGTAAATAATAAATTCATTAATAGTATTATAGAATAATTTGTTTGCTATTTTAGATTTGTAATTCAAGTTTGACATAAAAGTTTATAAAGATTAACTTTAGCTACTATATCTTTCCAGAATATTAGTAAATGCTAATAAATGTAGAATGATATTTTGAGAGGTAGCGTTATATTTGTTGATATGTTAGCAACACATTGAAAGTAAAATAAAATCACCTTTAACATGTTGCTATGTTACTTTGAACACTAATGTCATGAAGTGACACTTGTAACTTGCTAAGCAACCGCTAAAAGGGCAACTTTTAACTACGGTCATAGATAAAATATTATTTACAATTATCTCGTATTTCTTTCCAATTTGAATTAAAACTAAATTATGTTCAATGCCATGTAATAAATATTGATTAAACCCTATGAAGTTGGGTATCAAATTAAATGTTTAAGGGGGACTAAAAATTTCTTTGAAACGATCGTCAATTTTTTTAATAATAACTATTAGAAACCTATTGAGTTTCAATTGAAGGTAAACTAGATTTATGCATTTTACCTCCCACCATAGGTATAGGAACCATTCTGGAAGTTGAGTAGTGAGTTTTCAATGGATAAGCACGTTTTATTGTCTTCAGTATAGAAATGTAATATTTTTGCAATGAATTGATACATGTATGAATCTCTGGAGTTACGATTTTGTAAGAACTGCTAAACTGAAAATTTTTACATTATGTGTTTTATATTTGCATCTTCTTAGAAAGGGCTGATTAGTTTTTAGTAAGAATACAATGACTAGAAATGGTAGTTTACTTCTCTATCAGGTTATTTTGTTATTAGAATAATATTTCAAGTGACTTGTGCTTTTTTAAATAATAAAACAACGTACAAAAATGGCATTTTTTGACATGTGTCATAATTAAAAAGTACATTTTAAAGGAAGATAGGTGTTTCTTGGAGTACTGTTTAATAATAGTATATTCGACAACAAGTAATGGAATGGCACATATTCCACGCGAGCAAAAAGTTTGTAGCCCGAGCCAAAAGCTAGGACTACGGTTTGCGAGCGTGGGATAGGCCATTCCGTTACATGTTGTAATGTAGACTATACTTTCTATAAAAAGGTTTTGGAAATTATACAAAAATACAAATATAAAACTGTTGAAAACGTCAAACTCAAATAAATCAAATTAAAACAAACAGACGTAACCATAGTAACTGAATCACGATACTTCATATGTCGAGCTAATAAGCGGTTCTGATTCGTCGAAAATATTCCATACGCCGCGTATGGAATGTTAGTGATTCCATAGCAATTTTTAGTAGTGGAATGCCCAGTTTCCAAAACAATGTTATAGAAAATATTTTTTCTACGACCACTTAGAAATCTGCTCATTGTATGATTGTTTTCGCTAGGGAAAAGATGTACATTGCAAGCATCGTGTGTATTTCAATACAGGTCATTTCATTTCAGATCAGGTGTCATTGCTAGGATACTTATTTAGAATTATCAAATATTAAAATAGTGAAAGCGGGCAATTTTATTATTAAAATATAAATTAATTAGTAAATAATATCGTGGTCGTAGAAAAAGTATACATGCTACAAACTTTCATACTCATAGAAAAGTAGTACCATTCCAAGCTTGTTGATGATGATCTATATTAATTTTTTTACAAAATTTATACCTTTATTCAGCGTACGTACACATTTTAATTTCTATTTTAATCACATATTATTTTTATTCTCTTTCGAGCAGCTGGGTGATAGGTAATATGCTTTTTTAAATGCGAAAATCCAAATCATTTCACTGTATCGCTCTATTAAATTTAGAGTACTCGAGCGGTTTAACCAATGCATTAATTTCATATTATCTCTTATATTCCTACCTTATATCCCAGAAGTATTTTGGTGTCTTGAAGATGTCGAACAATGTTCTAATGGAACACGATCACGGCTTTCAATTTAGTCCACAATAATTGTAAGAAAACAAATAGGTACTGCCCGCGAGTATAATATAATAAAACTAACATACAAAACACTGCACTTATTAACACTAAAGTTCACATAAATATCATTGAATTTATTGACAACTACCTCACAAAAATCAAACGTCTAACTTAGTTGAAAGCCTAATCACAAATGCACGTTCAGCTCAGCGGACTGAGTTGAAACAAGTTTAAATTTTTCTAGCTTAAGCTTGTTCTGGTCTACGTATAAAATAATATAAAACGTATTTAACTTATTTCTTTAAAATACAGAATACACAACTAGACAGCTGATGATTTCAGAATTTGCGAAGAGATTATTGTAAATATGAGTGGGATCATAAAAATAATTTTTATATGGAAATGTTATTTGTAATATTCTTGAATCTACTTCTAGAAGGAAAACTAATTGGAATATCTTCTCTATGTTCAATATCAACTTATTTATACGAGATGAGATAGTCTGCAATGAAAGACATATTTGTATCTATCCTCTTATAATTTTTATAATTTTACACAGGGTCTGATTAACCTTATAGGCTACATAGGCTAAAGCCTGGAAGCGCGCGGTTCTTTAGAGTGCGTTGAGAAAGAACTAAAAATGGTAAAACATTTACGTTCAACTCTTCGACAACAATCACTTTCTATACAATTAATTGAGAATGGACTGTTCTTTTGAAACATTATTAAATGTTTTCCAAAACCAAAACTAGAAAAGGAAGCTTAATATGATTAATTAATAATTAATGTTACAAATGGTTTTTTTATTATTATTATAGCCTTGTTTAAATTTTCATTGGTTAATAGTTATTTACTTTACAAATGGCCAAAGTAAGAAATTATCCACGAGAGAAATTTTAGTACACGAGTGCGATAATTTTCGAGTGGGTAATTTCACCTTGCCCACGTGTGAAGTATAACGTTTTATGCAACATCTCTTTATAAATGCAAAATATATTAATGAAATATTTTTTAACAGTGACATATGCTTTAAATTTTGTAAATTAAAATGTCAATTGGTGTAGTTACCAAGGTGTTGTGTGTTATTATTATTGTTATAAATAAAAAAATACTCACTAGTGACTTTTCTCAAATTATACCGACTAGTGGGTAATCTGTTACTTTCCTTGTTTAAAATCGCCATAGTTATAAAGCATTTATTAAAAAGTGTTAGATAACATCTTGTATCTAAACATTTTTGTTTTTAACCTGTAAAAGAGCAACAAGGAACATGCTAAGAATTCAGTAGTGAGTTTTCAGTGGATGAGCACGTTTTAGTGTCCCTAGAATACGATTTTAATTATTTCGCGATGATGTATGTGTATGTCTGGCTGTGTGTCAGTCTGTATGGATCTCTGGAGTTATGGTTTCTCAATAATTACTAAACTAATTATTTTTTGACGTTTCTAAAAACCAAGGAAATGTTTAATTGAATATCACGTGTCTACGTTTTAACCAATTTTGTCATTATTACACCGAGAATAAAGCTCTAGAGATTATTCCCGGGAATAATCTCTGTAGTTTTTAGTTTGTTTTTGTTAACAAATGTCAGATGTCAGATAGTTACCATCTACACATGTAAAAAATGAGCAAAAAATCTTATTAAATATAACTCGAGAGTTCGATAATTTAGAAAATAATTCTCCAGTATCTTTCTCAAATAATTTTCAATTTATTCTCACTCTCTTGTTATATTATTACTGAAAATTTTTATATTTTGTACATTTCAATTGTACCTATATGGGAAGAGCTGATTAGTTTTTGGTGATGATCCAATAACCGGAAGTGGTAGTTTACCTGAAACCATATCAAGTTATTTTAAAATATCTCAACAAATTATGGTTTAATTTTTGTTATTAGTATAATATTTCAAATCTACAATTGTTGTTTGAAATTTTTTTGTCTTTCTTTCACCACCAGAAAGGTCTTCAAGTAAACTACCCCTTCCGGTTGATGGATTACTACTAAAATCTAATCAGCTCGTAATCTCAACGTTAGAATTTTAAATATTTTTATTAGATTTTGAGTTATCGTCACAGACGTCATCGTAAAAATAGTAAAATTGTTTTCTGTGCGAAAGGTAAAAAGGGCGCCAAGCTTATAGTAGCCTAGGGCGCCAGCAACCTAAATCAGGTCTTGGTTTCGCATGTCTGGAAGGAGCGCATTAGGTGCAAGTATATGAGAGCAGAAGGCTAAGTTGTGATTCGAAGTCACGTTAAGTCTGTCCGATTCGTTTGTGCAGCAGCGTTGAACTCAATTAAACATCGTTATACGTTTCGCGACGGCAGAAAACCTAATTAGTTCGTAATTATAACTTTCGAAAATGCGCAGCCACCAACAAGATCCACTGTTTATCCTTCATAACGGGCAAACTTTAAAGAAAATTGTTTATCTGCAGATATATCTTCATTACCATTGTGTTTGTGAAAGTTTATAAAGTTAAGTGAAATTTATTTCCAGTTCGGTTGTCATTTGAACCGGTTATATTTCTTTGGACGAGAAAAACACGTTCGCTGGTGCGTCTCGCGTATGGCATAACATTTTAGCGTGATGAATATCGGACGACTTGGAAAAACTCCGCTGCCGTTAGTTCCCGTGCTCCTGCTCTCCCGCCGATTTACCGGGACGTGCGTCCATGATTCCCGACCGCAGCGCGCTGTTTTCCGGGAGGGATATCATATTTTTCATCCCTGCTTTCCCGGTTTTCCTGCGCGTTCGCTTCGCCGATATGACACGGTTTGTCTCAGGCCGTTTACGTCCAAGAAATAGGTTAATTGACGCATCGAAGCATTGACCTTCAAGCAAGATATTTTTAAATGTACCCCTGGCCATATCTACCTTGTTTCATGATAACATGGGGCGCGTTCAGCCGAACCTAGCGGCTAGCTAGCGTTTGCTAGTGATAGACTCTAGCACATGAAAATTAGTATGAACATGAATTGAATTTTGCTGGTACTGTCATCTTGTGTCCGTCAAGTTAGGTGGAATTAACCTCAAATTCTGATAATAGACAAATCCAAAACAGTATCTTAAAATTAGTAAATAATAGATGTCAAATACTTTATATATTTTATCCAACACCTCTCAATAAATGCTCTATAACTATGGCGATTTTAAACAAGCAAAATAACAGATTATCCACTAATGGGTATAATTTTAAGGAAAGCCACTAGTGAGTATTTTTTTATTTATAACAATAATAATAACACACAACACCTTGGTAAATACTTCGATTGACATTTTAATTTAAAAATTTAAAGCATATGTCACTGTCATATAATATTTCTGTAATAAATTTTTCATTTATTAAGAAGTGTTGGATAAAACGTTATACTTCACACGTGGGCAAAGTGGAATTACCCACTCGATAAAATTATCTCACTCAGCCTTCGGTTTCGTGAGCTAAAATTTCTCTCGTGGGTAATTCCTTACTTTGCCCACTTGTAAAGTAAATATCTATTACTACATTTTAAGTTATTTTTATAGTTTTTTTTTTTTTGCAGAAATGGTTAATATTGATGACATTACAAATGAATTTTTATACATTTGACAGTTCTAGAAGGTTCGCTAGCTCATCTAGCGCAAATTTATTTCGCTAGGTCGCTAGTCTAGCTGCTGAAATCTAGCGGTTACTTAGCAATACGTTCATCTGTGACCGCTGGTTAGCGATCTAGCTGCTAGGTTCGGATGAACGCGCCATGATCATGAGATTTTCAGCAATATTGGAAATAACTTTAATTTATTGTTTCATGTGTTTTGAGTCAACTGTCACCAAAATGTTCATTGTTATGAAACTTATAATTAAGAAGTTCCATTACACATCTACCCAACCATACATACAGGCGATATATATAGGGATTCAAAGGATCTAAAAACATGTTTTGTCATTGAAATATAATAGTACTGGAACGCAAACAGACGTTGAAAATGTGAGCCGAGAGAAACAACCAGTTATTGAGATACCTGTCTTTGTTGTATAGTCCGTTTAGAAAGTTATTACAGCATTCGATGGAGTGATACACTCCTAGTTTAAGTTTGAAGAGAAATTATAATAAAATACAATGGGCTCGTTCAGCAGAATTTAGCGGCTAGCTAGCGTTTGCTAGTGATAGATACTAGCAGATGTAAAGTACTATGAACATGAAAGGAATTTTGCTGGTACTGTCATCTTGTGTCTGTCAAGAAGGTGGAATTAACCCAAAATTCAGATAATAGACAAATTCAAAACAGCATTTTAAAATTGGTAAGTAATAGGTGTCAAATACTTCGTATATTTTGTTGTTGTTTACTAAATAACAAACAGATTTAATCCGTTCCTAAATACTTTATTTCACAAAATCAATATATTACTACAAATCAATGTGAATTACTTTTTGGCAGTTAAAACAACTGAACTATGTTATATACTTATACTATATACTTATTATGATTTTTAGATCGTAGTAGCAACAGTTATTAATACAATTCAGAAACAATGTCTTTGTTAAACTTCAGCATATTTCACTACATTTTAAGTTATTTTTACAGTTTTTTTTTCAGACATGGGTAATATTGATGGCATTTCTTAGCAATACGTTCAGCTGTGACCGCTAAGTTAGCGATCTAGCTGAACGCGCCCAATGAAACTGAAATTAGTCAGAGAAGTAACATTTTTTCAATGTATTTGACAAATTAAATAAGTAGTTGTTAAATAAGCAAAAACAACTAGAAGAAATTAATAACTTTTAATCAAGAATGTGCAACCTGTTATATATATATATATATATATATATATATATATATATATATATATATATATCGCCCTCAGTGCCCCATTTCCCCGCCTAAGCCCGCACCCTTCTAAGGGTTGGTCACGCCTTGAACGGTAAAAAGGATCACATTAAGTGTAAAGGACGCCGAAGGATAATGACGATTGACGCACCCAAATGTATAACTGGAACTGCGTACTGTTGACTGTTGATAAATTCGCGCCTTTTCTGCCCTTAGAAAGTCTTTCTTTAGACTTGGAATATAGGTGTTAAGATTGTATTTTAACTTTCAAACGGGATAGTAAACAGTAAAGGATTAGTTTTATTAACCCTTTTTATTTGTAAAAAAATAGAATTTTCATTTCTTCCTTATTTTTACCTGAAACAATTTCTTCCAAAATTATTAGGAAAACTTGAAGAAACAAAATTCTGTTAATTCTAATTACGGAGTCAAAGTCTAAGTATGAAAATTGAAATAGTATATTGTACAACGAGCATGGAATGGTACTCATTTCCTACGAGTATGAAATGGATATTCCATGCGAGTTGTACACTATACTTTTTCTACGACCACGATATTATTTCCTAATTCATTTAATATTAATAAAAAAATTGTCTCGTTTTCATCATTCCAATATTCGACAATTCTAAATAAGTATCCTAGCAATGGCACCTGTACTTAAATGAGCTGACCTGTATTGAAATACTCACAAAACAAATTAATTTCGCACGAAGCTTGCAATGTACCTCATATCCCTAGCAACAACAAACATACAATGAGCAGATTTCTAATGGTCGTAGAAAAATAATTTTGTTGTACACGCAGACGTTATCGTGAAAAATATTAAAATCGTATTCTAAGCTAGGGACCCAATAATGACAACACTTAAATATCTGTTTGTGAAAATAACCAAAGAATTCAGATCTAAAGAAATTGTCCTATAAACTAATTGTGTAGAATGTGTAGATGCCCCTTGCTTGAAAAACAGTGTCTGCGTCTCTGGTGCAATTCTTTCTAACAGATTAAGGCCGCATACACGTGAATAATTCACGTGTTTATACAAAAAGCGACTCTGTGTTCCCGGTGGTGTTAGTTCTACACGAAACCTGGGAATTAATTTAAGAATATAGCGAATGCATTAGCATTAATTTCAGAAAAATGTGAATAAAATCACGGCGAATAGAAAATACAAACGAATTCTCGAGTTAATGAATTCTTTAATTAGTTTCCTATATATTTTATTGAACGAGAAATGATAGAGTGGTGAAATTATATAATTAGAGTTTTTATGACAATACGCATTTTGGTGGAAGTTGCCTAAACATACAAACCAATAATTCAATTTATTTCGAATAAGGAAACATTGGAAACAGCTACGAAAAATGTTTCAAATGAAAAATATATAACGTAACTTTCAATTTCCTCCTATACGCTCCCAATTTTCTGAAAAAAAAGTTCAATAACTTATAACCAAGTCTTTTTGAATTGTGCGCAAATGGAGATATTTAGTGATACTCAGTTGGCAGCATTGCATTGCGCATAACCTCCTCAGTTACCAAATGTTCTTGAATTGTTGATATCTCGTTTATTTTTCGTGATATTGTTGTTTGAGTGCAACATGTTCAAGTGTTTTTGAAATGTGCGAATTTCAGGAGTAATGATGCAACATAAAATTTTGTGTAAAACTGAAAAAAAATCAGAGAAACAATAGGTTTGTTCCAAGTGGTCATTTCGGACATGTTTGTGACAAATTTCACTGCGCCTATGATAAATGTAAACTGGAACGGCGAATGGAGTGAATCGCATGTGCATACTCATTTTTGTGTTTTGACAGCTAACCTTAAATATACATATACATAAAGAAATTCATACATTTTTCGCTACAAAAAAGAAAATGAAGCTTATGTTTCAAACTTAACTTGTTTAAATTTTTCGCAGGCGCAGTGAAATTTGTCACAAACATGTCCGAAATGACCACTTGGAACAAACCTACTGAAAGAGGCCAGAGCTTTGGCGAGACAACTCATAGTTCTTGAAACACGATAATGTGCCCTTAAACTCAGGTTTGTCAATTCGTAAGTTTTGTGCTAAAAACCAGATGACTGCGATTTTTTCTTATTTCTGAAATTAAAATCATTGCTGAATGGATGCCGTTTCAGAACTATTGATGACATCAAAACAAATGCATCACAGACCTTAAAGGACATTTCAAATGAAGTTATCCAGGAATACACGAAGCATCGTGTAAGGGAAACACCGCTGGGAAAGGCGTGTGATTGAGGGGAAGAGGACAAAAAACAATAATCTTAAAAATATAAAGACAATAAAAATTGTCATCTGTTTCATCAAATACAGTCTCAGAATAATAACAAGGTTATTAATTCACAGAGACCGGGCAAGCCAATCAATCGGTAACTACAGACGTGTTTCGCTCTTATTGGAGATCATCAGTGTAGTGTAACCCGTCAACAGCTGTCAAGCAGTGGCACCGATTGACTGACTCAGCGAGATCTAAGATCCCAACAGATTGGTAAATGGATCTGAGAAATAAATAAATATTCCCAGAGCCATCTACGGTTCTTAAACAGAAGTAAATGTTTTCAACAATCTAAAACTGTCTATGAAACATATATATTAAATATATAAAGACAATAAAAATTGTCATCTGTTTCATAAAATACAGTCTCAGAATAATAACAAGGTTATTAATTCACAGAGACCGGGCAAGCCAATCAATCGGTAACTACAGACGTGTTTCGCCCTTATTGGAGATCATCAGTGTAGTGTAACCCGTCAACAGCTGTCAAGCAGTGGCACCGATTGACTGGCTCAGCGAGATCTAAGATCCCAACAAATTGGTAAATGGATCTGAGAAATAAATAAATATTCCCAGAGCCATCTACGGTTCTTAAACAGAAGTAAATGTTTTCAACAATCTAAAACTGTCTATGAAACATATATATTAAATATATAAAGACAATAAAAATTGTCATCTGTTTCATAAAATACAATCTCAGAATAATAACAAGGTTATTAATTCACAGAAACAATAATCTGTAAAATTAATAATAAAGTTTAAAAAATATAGTTCAGTTATTTTCTAAACAGACCTCTTATATCTATAGTTATTTACATTACAAACAAAGTAAAACAGTTTTTACTGCTGAATGGAGGAAATGACCGGCGAGCCTGTCACCTCCTTGAAGCAGTAAAAACAGTTAACTTGCGTGTATTGTACAACATTTTACTTGTTACTCATTTATAAATCAAATTAAAATTATAACCAAGTCCTGTCAGTTATACACAACTGTTCTGTCAAAAATTATTTTAAATGATTTCGCATAAGCCTTGTAAACATTACTGTGACAACGTGCATTGTTTACCTTGTTTACTAACTTGTAAAATATTTACAATACAGCTGTCACTTAGTAGCTTGTAAAGATTCATTTTCAAAGTCAATAGAGGGCTTGGGTAAGTGGTGTTTACAAGTGAGTAACAAGTAAAAAATTTAAATATTAAACTACAAAGTACAATTATTTTACAAATCTGTTTTATTGCGCATTGGCTGTAGCCTTCTGAACAGTTGGAAGCTCTAGGGAAGAATAACAATGAGATGTTTTATCTTTTTGTTGTAACTGAAGGTAAAGATTAATTAGGCCACATAAAAATGTTTCATTAACAACGTAATCTAGGACCTACATTGTACTTTTCTCTGATTATTCATTGTTTCCACAAGTCTTAAATAACAACAAATTTATTCGCTAGTTTCTCTGCTGAAGTATTTATTATCTGTAGGGAAATTAAAATTTTTGAATTGTTCCAACTAAACAAGAAAAATAATTTTTGATGAATGGATGGATGGATGTCAGTAACGAGAAACGATAAAGTAACTTCTTAATTATAAGTTTCATAAAAATGTGCAGATCTAAATAATGAGTTTTTGGTCAGCATTGACGGGACCCAAAACAGAAATTTAATAAGTTTTACTAGCAAGTTAATGGTTTAGCTGTAGGTTCACCAATTTCTCTATCCATTGCTAATTACTAAATGCAATATTTTAGATTATTTCATTAATTACAAATTTGGCCAATCAAAATGTCTCATTTTCCATTGTTGTACATTTTAGATAAGTGAGTAAACAGCACCATGCTGTTTATTCGCGATTAAATTGAAGCTATCATATGCAAATTTTGAACATTTTGAAGGCATATTTAGCTGGATAATTATTTGCAGAAGAAAGATACTCACATGTTTTTTACGTTTACTGGTATTTTATGTCTTTAAACATGCTAAATTATTCAATTCAAGCTATTTTTATTTACAAATTTTTGACATTTATTTGACAAGTAAAAAGAAAAACAATCAATTTGCTATAGTTACACTATAACAACACAATTTTATGGTGTTTTTTGTGAATGAGCAAGGAGCACCAGGAGATTCCACTTACATGTAAAAAAATGGTACCGTCGTTGCCATGGTAATTATAATTGCGGCCACAACCGTTAGATGGCACCACATGTAATATTTATACATATTTTTTTAATATTTATAATTATTTTATTCAAGAAAATAAAAATCAAAGTCACATATGTGAAAAATAAAATATATTTTGAAAGAATTATTAAATAAATACAACGATCAAATATCGAATGTATATTCGCTGATACATTTGCATGATATATTTTATATAAGTGAATTTAACAATCTCATTCCATCCACTATTCATCTAACATTGATATTTTCCATCATACACCCAGACCATGATAACTTCGCAGAGAAAGGCATATATTTCTTGCCGCATCTTTGAAAAACATTAAAAATATAATTAATAATTATATTCTATCGGATTGTGCATTGGAAATAGCGACAAATTTAGTTTAAATCCAGAATTCCATCAAGCAATAATGCTCTATGAATCTTTCAATTTATTATTTAAAGGAAAATGATTGGTGGGAAATAAGATCTTCGTTTCGTACTTAATACATTAATGACATTCGTATATATGTACTTCCCAGTTGATGGAAATCCACTGAAAATTAATAGTCAATGATAATTACATAAATATCAATATTTGTAATTCAAGTACTTACAATATTGTACCATTGTACGTCAATGAAATATTACTTCACATAACGATAAAATTCAAATTTTAAGAACTTTTCAATATAAACTTGTGTTTTTGGAAAAATTGTGACAGATGTGACAGATTTTGATAATTGTTTTAAATAAATCGTAGCCTACGTTAATATTCTATAAGCAAATATAAGTGCGGCCAGATCCGGCAGATGGCACGCGCAACGCGAACCTAATTTTCCTATGCAAGTGAAATCTCCTGGTGCTCCTTGTGAATGAGTGTACCGGTTTATTTATGTGTAAATGTGTCAAAATCAACATTCTAGCACAATTTCTTCGGCAAGTATTGAAGTTTATGCTATGAATTCATGAAATAATCTTGACATATACCCCTCGTGCTAAAGAGTTGAATCGATTAAATTTGATGTCTAGCTTATTTATAAAATTTTGCTTTTAAAAAAGTGTTATCGTACAAAGTAATTTAAGATAAAATCCCTCGACCTGCGGTCTCGAGATTTTTTCAAATTATTATGTACTCAAACACTTTTTAAGCAAAATTTTGCATAAGCTAGACATGTCAAATTTAACCGATTAAATTCTTAGCACTCTTGATTCCGAACTATATCGGTGACAATTTTATTATTGGTTGAGTTGACAAATCATCCCCAGTACTACAACTGCCGCTAAATAATACCGACCAAATAACTCATCTACCGAGATCTGCAACAAGCTGTCACCCCAATTTATTCCAGTTTGAAATTCAGTTGTTTCCCGGGTTGTTGAGAAGTTGCAATTAATGAAATCAACATCAGCTAACCTAGTGACATAATGTCGTCACCACGCACACCGTGTTTTGTTTGTGGGTATCTGGATCTGACATTAGGGAAGTTTCCCCCCTCTACTGTTGAAAAGTCTTCTTCGCTTCCCTTGTTACTTGCTTACGAATTGTAAACCAGGAAACAAATGTCACTTGAAATACAAAGAACTTTGCCAATGATTGTTCTTTGCGGTCGGAATCAAAACCGTTCTAAGAAATTCATTTTTAAAAGAGAATTAATATAGCACCTGGATCTGCAACTAATAAACAATAAACTGTATACATATGTGTAGTTAGTTAGTATTTATTTGATTTAACATATAACTGTTTTCTCAAAATTGGATGTACATACACTTTTTACTTCCCGCTACTTCCTGAGTTCCTGGATAAGCTCATTTTAGTGTCTCTAGAATACGATTTTAATAGCTTCGCGATATTGTCTGTGTGTGTGTGTGTGTGAGTGTGTCTGTCTGTCAATCAGTTAGTCTGTGTGGATCTCTGGAGTTACGGTTTCTCAAAAACTACTAAACTAAAAATTTTGATATTGTATATAGGTATATCAATTGTATCCCCTTTGAAAGAGCTGATTAATTTTTGGTGATAATCCAATATCCGGAAGTGGTAGTTTACTTGAAGCCCTATTAAGTTATTTTCAAATATTTGAGTAGATTATGATTTAATGACAATGAATAACATTTCAAATATTATTATCTACAAAACTAGGATCTAAGTCCTCTGTTGTACGCTTGGTAAAAAATATCTTAATAAATAAAGAATACTACAACATAAATGAATTTTTTGAGGACTGTGCAAACGGCAACTTTAACCTGTCTTGTTAATTTATCTGTTTTGTCAAAACATAAATAATCGTGAAGTCGACGCGTTATACGACCTTGCAGCTATCAACTGTCACTAGCGCCAATACGTTAAAAAAACTATCACAACTAAATGCTCCATTCTTGTTATTTTTATAATTGTTTTTTGTATTATCTGTATAATATTTTAATAATCATATTGTTCAGCAAGATCTACAATTCTATTTTAATTTGTATAAAAGTGTATAAATATTTAATATTTTATT
The DNA here is from genome assembly GCA_963942605.1 of Poecilus cupreus. NCBI lineage: Eukaryota > Metazoa > Arthropoda > Insecta > Coleoptera > Carabidae > Poecilus > Poecilus cupreus. The sequence goes on from OZ012728.1 coordinate 17,043,718, forward strand.
TCTGTATTTTTAGATTATCTACTTTTAATGTAACTTTTTTATGTATCTTTATGTACCTCTGGTGGATTCGAAAAACAGCTGTGCTGAAATCCACCTATTCACTTTATTGTTGAATAAACATTATTATTATTATTATATTATTATTATTAATTATTGTTTGAAACATTTTTATCTTACTGTCACCATTTACGAATTACAACGCGGTAAAGAACAATTATATTTTGATATTTTCGTTTAAATCTGCAAACCTATGCTTTTTGATGAAAACAAAACAACGGTTGAAAACTGGAAAAAATGTCATTTATGACATGTCATAATTAATAACTCTTTTTTTTTTAAGTGATGAGCGTTTCTTGATAGTGGTAGTCTATGTTTCTGCATTGTTCGATAAGAAATCTATGGCGGGAGATATTGCGGCGTGGATTTTTTATTTAGACCGAAATTACTTGATTGTTTTAAGGACAGAAAAAAAATTTCAACAAAAAAAAAACACTTATGAAACAAATCATTGTAAGCTATACGTATGTTAATGATTTTCATGGTACTCATTTCTAATTCCGGAAACATTTTATTCGTACCGTAAAATTGATTTACCGGGCTTATATCATAAATATTACTTGTTGCTATCAAACATCATTCACTGAAACATTACAATCAGTCATCAATTCATTCTTCTTAAGCACCAACAATTTACATTTATTAATATTCAATAACAGATTTAAACATTGATCATGAAATCCTCAGTTTGAATGCCACAATCGACAGTTGTCATTTTGTTGCTATGAATTAGTAACAACTTATTTGTACCATAAAATAGTTATTTGTATCACAAGGTTGGAAACTGCTATTTTGAGAGTGCGAGTTTATTTTGATAGGACGAGCCGTATGCGAGTCCTACAAATACGAGCACTCGAGCAACCGAGGGATACACAAGATTTTTCGCGCCAACATTTATGTAAATTAAATAAATAAATTTAATTTATTACTCATTTTCGTAATGACAGGGAATTTTTTAATGTTGTTAACTTCACAATATTTGAATGTCAATTATGTTTATTTTCCAGAATCATAACCAAAAATATCTACATATTTTTATTTTTATTTTACACTGCAAATACAATTATAATTACTTACAAATATGTTTAAAATTCATAAATATTCTGTTTTCTTGTATTGTAAATACTCAATTGTAGATATATTGCCATAATATTTTTAAGTTAATGTAATACTAGAGCTCTAGAAGAATGTAGGTATTCTCGTCCGCCATTTTGGGTCCAGATGTCATAAATAAAACAAGTTATTGGAATCCAGTTACTTAAAAAAACATTTAATATTAGTATCTGTCAAATTTGAAAACATATTTATTGAAATTTTGTAAAATCCTACCACACAAATCATACGGTAATATATTATTATAAAGTATTCTGTACACGTGTACACTTACCTGTTAGATATAAAATAAAAATATAATAATTGAAGGAATGATATATCACAATTATTAATCAATTTCAATTTGAAATTTGACAGAAATGAATTAAAGTAACTGGATTCCAATACTTTGTTTTATTTATGACACTTGGACCCAAAATGGCGGATGAGAATACTCATATATTCTAGTGCCTTAGTAATACTTTGACATTTCTAGCGTCAGAAGTTAGCTAAAATTAGTGAAGTGATACCAACATATAACCATAAAAAGTTAGCAATTTTTGTCGAACTAGTACGACAAAAACATGATTTCCGACCGATTTAGAGATATGTAATTGTATCAATGACGGACGGCGGCGCGAAAACTCATTTACTGGACTTATAACGTAAATAACTATTATTACAGTTACAAAGAGCGAATTAGTGGCATTTCTACCATCCAGGATGTCATTGCAAATAATCAGAACCACCCTGTAGATAGTATTCATCCCCAGGCCATAAAAATTCCAGTCCAATTGCTAGCAACCCCGCCATATACAACTGGTTAAGAACCTACAATCAGTATAATCTAACCCTGGATCACGCACTCTGTGGAGACAAACGAACATCGCTCGGGCTGGGTGCGCGGGGTGCAGACCGCGGGTGAAGGACACCAACTAGGGCGGAGTCCCTTCCTGTCGATTTAGCTGATGGAGGCTCCGATTTCTTGTTTGAACTTACGCGGCCAGCTTAGATTCTAGTTTCCGGCCATTACCTACTGAACGCAGCCGCGACGTATAGCCATTCGAACGGGCTAACTCGCTTAGGGGATGGATTGTAAGGGAGCATTTTAATAATCATTTTTTATACGTATTGACAAAATTTTAAGTCCCACACGTTCCACCGTTAGTTTTTGTTAATTTAACAAGATTCAAATTTGTTAGCAAGTAATGTATTTCGTAACTAATAGTATATTACGTACCGTGAACTGTAAGTGATAGTTTTTGGGTCGAGAATGTAGTTTGGAATGTCGAGACCCGTAGGGTCGAGATTTCCTAAACATTCGAGGCCTAAAAAATCACTTACAGTTCGAGGTTAGTAAGATATTTTTTGCAATACCTGCGTAAATATAAGAAAGGAAAAATAGGTATCAAAATTAACAGCTGACAGATTGAGGTTAAAGATAAAATTTGAATGATATATATTTACTTACCATCCACCATGAACGGTAAGTTTAACTTACCATCCACCGTGGACGGTAAGTAAATGATGTAACCATGAAAACCAATTGTGCAATAAAAGTTCCACTTACTGTGTTTAAATTTTGTTATTAATGGGTAACTTACAGTACAGGCATTGCAAAAATATTTTTATGTATTTCGTAACTATAGTATATTACGTACCGTGAACTGTAAGTGACAGTTTTTAGGTCGAGAATGTAGTTTGGGATGTCGAGACCCGTAGGGTCGAGATTTCCTAAACATTCGAGGCCTAAAAAATTACTTACAGTTCGAGGTTAGTAAGTTATTTTTTGCAATACCTGCGTAAATATAAGAAAAGGAAAAATAGGTATCAAAATTAACAGCTGACAGATTGAGGTTAGAACTAAAATTTGAATGACATATATTTACTTACCATCCACCATGAACGGTAAGTTTAACTTACCATCCACCGTGGACGGTAAGTAAATGATGTAACCATGAAAACCAATTGTGCAATAAAAGTTCCACTTACTGTGTTTAAATTTAGTTATTAATGGGTAACTTACAGAACAGGTATTGCAAAAATATATTTGTGAATATAGTAATTTTTATCATTTATTTGTATGTGTTTTTGACTAAATATTTTAATAATTATATTGAAGCAGAACAATAAATCATAGTTATAGTAACAAATTAAGTTGTTTACAAAGAATACAAATTTTCTTTAACAATTTCAAATTGATAAGTTAGCTAAAATTACTTGTTATTACTGACGAGTATATATGTTAAATTTTATAAATCCAGCAAATAAATAAAATCAACAATTTTTCTTGTTAAAAATTCAGAATTGACAAAATTTTAATTTAACAAATTGTTATATTTGTTCAAATTTTGATATAACACAATATATTTGTCAATATTAACTAAAAATACTTAACAACCGCAAAATTAACAAATTGCAAATCAAATTTTTTACTATGTACTACCATTAAGATATTTACTTGTAGTATGTTTGTCAATGCTAGGTACAAATTCATATCTAACAGTTCTGTCAAAAACAATGATTGTCATTATTTCATAAAAATCAGTCTGAACAATAACTAAGTTACCAAGTCACAGAGATTGAACAATCCAATCAATCGGTAACTACGGACACATTTCGTTTTTATTGGAACTCACCAGCGTAGTGTAACCCGCTAGTCGGTTCCACTGCCTCACAGCAGTTATATTTTAAAAATTGTAACACGACTATGAAAAATTAAACAAAAACGAAATATACTTGGCATTTTATAAAACAGATTTAGAATTGCAGCATGCAATTTTATATACTGATCAATTTTTTAATTTACCTTTTTTTTAACCCAATAAGAATATTTGTATCGGAAGACAAGCTGTCATTTAAATAAATTCTATTCTATTTAAATAAATTATGTTCAATTAATGTTAAAATTTATAAAAAAGAAATTGATAAATAATTAATAACGAATAAATTATTATATTTCATACAATGTCAAAGATAATGACACGTTAGCACGCCATATATAAATTGAAATATTTAATATATCATCAAATAAATTTAATTGATTTAATTTAATAATTTATTACTGCCTTCACTGTCTGCTATGCATTAAACATTCATTACATCCAATAATTACATTTATCCTTAGACCAAGAAACGTACATCCTAGATGCGCCCAAAAGGTTCCGTTTCAGCTACAATTTCTTGGTCCTCTGTTCCTGTAACTTATTTCAAAATGCTTTCATTCAACTAGGCCTTATTCCCGATGGTGTTAAATGTAACCGATGTTTGAACCTGGTATCGCCTACGGTATCCCCGTAACCGGAGGTGTGAGAACACGTTTCAGTTTCAGGTTTCAGGAATCGATACTTGAAGCCTTACTTCGACCAAGACGTTGAATACATATGTAGTTACTGAATGGACGAAGATTGAGAGGTGAATTGTTCAGGAGTTGTGGTTTTACAGAATTTTTTTAAATTACTTGTTACATAAACTACTATTATTATATTAATTAATGCGGACGTAAAACATTCTTACTCATTTAAACACAGTTGTACTTCAATTTCACGAAATATCACTAAAAATTGGCATATACTTTTATTGTATTTCTATATAACATATTCCCTAATAAACTCACTGGTGCAGAGCGCATCATCATATCTCTAAAATTTTTCGAGATATGACGGTTTTTGATGTTTTTCGAAGTGCAACTTTGAGGAACTGCAACTCAAAAATTACGCAAGATATCGAAAAATACTCTTCAGTTTTGTGTTATTCGTGCATATTATAGCACAATAACAATTTTTTAAAAAATTGAAAATTTTTGAATTTTTTTTCAAAGTTTCAATCAGAGATATCTCAAATAATAAGCAAGATACGAACTTGCAGACTAAACCATTGGATTCAGCTCATCGAAATACATAAACCCTAAAAATTTCAGAACATTCGGATTGTGGATTGAAATTTTAGAGCAAAAAGTCTTAAAATGGCCTTTTTCAGGCCAAACGTCAATGGGTACCCTTTGACGTTTTTCACCAAAAAGGTCATTTTAACACTTTTTGCTCTAACTCTATAACGCGTAAAGCAATTTTAATGAAATTTTACATACTTATGTATTTTGACGAGCTGAATCGAATGGTCCAGTCTGCGAGTCTGTATCTTTTATATTTTTCGAGTTATCGGCTATCGAATTTTGGAGAAAAAATCGAAAAATTTCAAAATTTTCAAAATTTGCTAATTTGTAATAAAATGCATGAAACGCACAGAACTGAGTCTATTTTTCAATATCTTTAATAGATTTTGAGTTGCACACACTCAAAGTAGCATTTTGAAAAACATCGAGAATTGACATATCTCTATAAATTTAAGAGATATTACGATGCGCTCTACAGCATTGAGTTTCTTAGGGTATATATTATATAGAAATACAATAAAAGTATATGTCAATTTTTAGTGATATTTCGTGAAATCTGAAATTGTGCAGAACTTTCTTAACATGTAGTTGGTTTTATTTGTATAATAAAGTAGTGTGGGGCCCACACCAGATTTTTTGTTTTTGTTGACAAATGTCAGATGTCAGCTAGTTACCATAAACACAAGTAAAAAATTAACAAAAAAATAATCTAATTAAAAATAACTCTAGAGTTCGATAAATTAGAAAATAATTCTCCAGTATCTTTCTCAAACTTGTTACCATTTGGCAATAGCTACTCAAGCTTTACGGGCTTTCGTAGATATAACCTGGCAACAAGTTTTCGAAATATCTGTCAAATTCTTTTCAATTTATTATCACTCTCTTGTTATATACTGAGAAATATATTTCATACGAAGATTTGTGAAAGCAGATTGTATCAATACTATGATTTAAATTTTCAGAGCAAAACTATTACAATTAACAATATTGAATACCGTAAGCCAACAATATTAATAGTTACAAATAATTACAACAATATCCCGAATAAAATGTCCATCAAATTAATTTCAATTAGTTGAATTAGCGCAACGGAGTCGTAATACCAATTACAATTAGATATTTCAATTACTGTTGGAGACACAAAATTCACACATGTGAATATATCTCCCGCTGTCAATTATGCGTATTTGCAGTCAATGTCATAATAATTATTATTTCATATTATAATGTGTACACAATATCGGACCGAGCAACGTTGGCCGTCGACGTTGTCAGCATGTTTAAATTGTGATCAGTCAGTATTAGCAGAGCACACAGATGTTCCCGTTCAGTCGATTTCGCCGAAAATTTGGCTCCGTAGGATAAATTTATATATTGTGGGCACGCTTTTATGTTGATGATAGCTTTATTGTGTACTATTGTTTAGCTATTCGGTTTAATTAGTAAATAAATTGGTGATAGGATACATTCATTTGGATTTGGTGATCGGGGTATAAATTAATACGGACACATACGAGCCCAAAATTATTTGGCTCAATTAATACTTTTAGAATAACTTTTAAAAAAATTGTTCTTATCTTACAAAGGGAAAATTCTACTTAATTTATCTAAATCTTAAATTCTGTTATTCTTAAGAATATTTTAAGGAAAAATAACAACTGAAATAAAAACAAATTAACAAAAAAAAAAAAAAAATACGTGTGGCACTCGGGGACTGCCGCGGTAAAGCTATTTCATAGCATTTTTTATCAACTTCTGCAATTATAATTATTTATTTATTTTATTTATGCAATATTTTTTTCTTTGATATTAATTCAAGACCGATAAGAAAACAATTATTTCTTTTATTGAATAAATGAGAAGTTAATATTGTTTAAAATATTTTTATTATCTTACAATATACCGGGTGTCTGTCTTAAAGGTGTACATAGGAGATTAACATGGGAAATCAGTTTTTTGCGTGCTGTTGCTCGGTGTTCTATCGGACAACAATCTTTGTGGTACCAATCGAAAGATATCATTTTTCTGAATCAAACGATGTAAAATACACTACTATTTAGTGGTAATTTGGTTCCGTAAATTAATTTTTAAATTTTGAGAATTCTCCGGTTTATTCAATTTTTATCGTAAATAAATATAGTCATCCATGACTGTTTTGTTTTGATTTCTGTCAAGCTATTTATTTGATGTTTCTGACTTTTGGACTTGTTTAAGACAATTTGTAAAAATATGGGTAGTTATACTACTGAAGAGCGTAATTTTATAGTAAAACTATTTTTTGGTGGAACCAGTTAGCTCAGAGTGCGAGATCTATTTTCTATAAAGTTTATGAATCGACCGAATCCAAGTGCAACCACAAATGCCAGTATCCACGAAAAATACACGTGAGCTTAGTAATTGCAATTTAGCAAGAGCAGAAGAACGTGCTTTATTGGAAGAAAGGGTTTTAGGAATGATAAATGTAGATCATTCGTATAACACTAGATTTTTTGGAAATGAATTGGGTGTACATCGTTCATATTTTTTTTAAAAAAGTTCTTTTTATTTCTACACAATGCACTGCAATCAAGAACTTTTTTCCATTTGACGAAGAAAGTGGAAGAATATTTTGTGAAGATATACAAAACAGAGCTAATAAAAATGAAATTTTTTGTCATCGATTTAAAAAAAACTTAACTCATAATAAATTAATATTATTTAAAGAAAACTTGTTTTTAGACTTTAATTTATTTAATAAAATCTTTACGCAAAAATTATAAAAGTACGCTTGTCATTACTGAATATAACCATATTTTACAAATTGACAGAAACGTCAAATAAATAGCTTGACAGAAATTAAAACAAAACAGTCATTGGTAACTACATTTATTTTCGATAAAAACTGAATAAATCGCAGGATTTTCAAAATTTAAAAATTAATTTACGGAACCAAATTACTACTAAATTGTAATGTATTTTACATCATTTGATTCAGAAAAATGATATCGATTCGATTGGTAGTACAATCATTGTTGTCCGATAGAACATCGAGCAACAGCACGCAAAAAACTGATTTCCCATGTTAATCTCCTATGTACACCTTTAAGACAGACACCCGGTATGTAGATTATTCAGGAATTTTTATCCTTGAAACTATAGGTTTATGGTAATTGAAATAAGAAACATAAGTTTGAGACTTGATATCCTCTAAATATCTGGAAAATTCCGCGTCAATGGCATACGTCTAGTCGCGCGCACACAAACACCGTGCCGAAGTCTGCCGAACTGAAATGACGTTAGACGATGCACGGTTTTTAACGCCGCACCGCTGTGCCGCTTGGAGTGGGGGGTGTCAGGTTTTTTTCGTTACGGAATTTCTTGATTCAGTTGCCGCGCCCGAAGCCCGCGATAAAAGCTATGCAATAGCTTAAAAATCAGTAATATAAAGATTTCATTTGGCCCAAGGGTGTTAGTTGATACAACGAACACTGTTTTTGAACCTGATATTTCCAAAAACCCTGATAGGCCTTCAAATAATCTACCTCTTACTGTTGATGAATTGTTCCAAAAATCTAATCAATTCGTAAAATAAACGTAACACCGATTTATTTATTGTTTTGTGTATCAAGTAAACCTTCACTTTCGGTTTTGTAATTATGATCAAAATAAACTCAGAGTTCTCCGCATTGCCACGAAACTTATAATTATGAAGTTTAGTTACTCTATCTTTTTTCGTTCGTGAGTTATTGTACATACGGACATACATCCACCAATCCAGTCATACAAACGTCCTATAGTATTTTAAATCAAATATTTGGCTGAGATACAAGTATGAAAAGAAACCTCAGCCATAAAATAATAATAATACTTCAAACGTCAAACAACTGTCAGCTGTGGGATTCGAACTGAGGATCTCATGATCCGATGGCAAATATTAGGGCTGTGCGTTTACATCGATATATCGATATTAGATCGATATATCGATATATCGAATAACGATATTCAGTAGAAAAAATATCGATATATCGATGTATCGATATATCAATATATCGATATATCGATATATCAATATATCGATATATCGATGTATCGATATATCAATATATCGATGTATCGATATATCGATGTATCAATATATCGATGTATCAATATACCGATGTATTGATATATCGATGTATTGATATATCGATGTATTGATGTATCGATGTATTGATGTATCGATGTATTGATGTATCGATGTATTTTGTGAAAAAGAACTAAAATTTAGCTATAATGCCATCTAATGAAAGGGGTTGTGCTCGATTTATTGATAGCATTGCATACTGATATTTATTTTTACTTTCATTCTGGAGTCGGGATTAAGGGGAGAATTAATCATTGGGACGATGTATAGGTACAATTTCCAGCAGAAGTTCTCATAAAACTACCTTCCAGTCATGGCATAGTACAATTTCAATTATTTTAAGTAGATTCCCGTTTGTTTTATAATGCTGGCGCCCAGCACCATAAAGCAAGTACACAAACACCCCAGATGTTAAAATTTTTCGCCTTTGAAACACCCGTTACTTCTCTTCACAATAGAATTGCCGACATTCTGAACCATTGTAATCCTTCCATAAAATCTATCTGCATTAGATTGTTTACTATTTATATAATACAGATCGACATCCTGAATCATTGTTTAATTACCAATAAAATCTAACTATATTAGATCGATACATCGTTACATCAATACCTCGATATATCAATATATCAATATATCGATACATCAATATATCGATATATCAATATATCGATATATCAATATATCGATACATCAATATATCGATATATTGATATATCGATATATCAATATATCGATACATCGATATATCAATATATCGATACATCGATATATCGATATATCAATATATCGATATATCAATATATCGATACATCGATATATCAATATATCGATACATCGATACATCGATATTATCGATATTTTTCTAATATCGAATATCGATATTTAAAACAAGATATCGAACAGCCCTAGCAAATATATTAACACATTTATTAAAATTTCCAACATATACATTTTTAACATTATTTATATAATAGGTACTCTATTCATTTCATACCCCAATCATACACATAAATTATAATGAAAGTGTAGTCGTTTGATTGTAAGTTTTGGTTTAATAAGTTTGACCCCCTAACAGTTGATTATGAGACAAACATTTTAACCGCAGTCAGTCAGTCGCTCCTTTGGAAATCCGCGTGTTTATTTTTAGTTTTTTCTGTTCTAGAAAAATTTTAAGTGTGTCTAATTTATATACCAAAATGTGCTTCTAATCTTCTTCTATTCAACCATGTATAATTTATTTGCTTCATTTTTCTGTGACTCAATTTATATTTGTGCATAAGCAATGGGGTCTGTGACCAAACTTTAATTTTTATGTATGATACTACATAAGAAAATAAAATACCCGTACTTTTTTAAATCAATAAATTATTTACAGTTTACTAGAAAATAATTATTAAAAATTAGGAGAAGGTATACGTGACGTAGTTTTGGTGAAAGAGAGAAGGACATAGGTATGTGGACAGTAATTTATTACCTATGGCATCTGGTATACGGCAATTTCACAGCGTTTCGACTTCGACCTACCTTAATGTATATGCTCTGTCCGATGACATCATTAGCTCCACCAAAACTACGTCACGGCAAGGCGCGACTTTCATTTTGTTAATTAAATTGAAAAATACCATAAGACTAAAAGACTGTATGTAATTTTTAGTATTATTTTAAGATAACATTATAGTTAATTTACTTATCTTATAACTTGCTTCTTTAAATTCAACTATAATCATATACACCATTCGTTCAATAATCAATCATCTCTAATTTAACCAGCACGATCTCTTTGTAAATATTATTTAATATTAAGACAGAATTCAATCGACAATCAACCTCCTCCAAACATTCCCCCTTTTGTCTTCTTCAGACTATCACCTAATCAACCTGACTCATTTAACACCATTCTTCTCATTCTCCGAAGTGTTCCGAAAACAACAATAAATATATAATGGAAAACAAGGCTAAAATATTACTGTTTATTGCTTTCTTTCAACAAACTTGGTACACCGTGAATTTATACAAATATCAATACTTAGATTTATAAACAAAAACTTCTTTTGTACAAACAAATATACGATACAATTTAACAATACTTAGAAATACACTAATAATTATTCATCGTTACATTTCAGTGTTTTGCGTGCTTGGTTATAAATACATAAACCTAAAAACATTAGATATAAATATGGCCTACATTTTATACAAGTATACATTACTAGTTAGCAACTAGCATTCAACTAAGCGTTAACCTGGAAATTAACTAAAATATTTAGAAATCTCATAGTTATTGTCCCTTTAACTAATTTTACACTGTAAAATCCACTAAATTTAATTGACTACTTTACCAATTTTAACCATATTATTTTGCGTAATTTTCTCGTAAAATTTCGTTGATTACACGTGCAATCTTACAGTGTAACTCCAGTTACAAATACATCAAAGGCTCAGAACTGGTTTTAGATAGAAATTGACAATTAGAAACATTTATCGACGGTTCTACAACAGTAACATTTTGATTAACATTAACAAGATAAACCAGCACTGTTGTCATGTATAGAAAAATAATACCTGTATTTTATAAAACAACACAAGGTTAATTTTACAAGGGGGTAGTGGGCGAACTTTCAAACGATCAAAATCTATTGCCACTCTTTTAGTATTTATTGGAAAGTGTTTTTGGAAAGCAGACTTCTTCAAAAGGACAATCGCTTCTTTCAATTTTAAAGTTTTAAATGTATATAATTGGATTAATAATAGCACGATTGAAAAACTATTTTTTATAGCCAATACAATTGACATTTCAAAACAACCTCCAAAAGATTTCTAGATGTAGACGATGTAAGCTTCAAATGAGAAAAAGAAAGAGGGTCAACACTACCTTCAACTGTTGACTGTCAAAAACAATATTATTTCATGATCGTTCTCAATAGTTATTTACATACCAAGGGCGGAAATACATTCATACCACATGAGCGCATACTTCAAACAATAGTATATTACATACCTAGGTGAAATATTTCATTACAGCCTCAAGATTTGCGTTTTGAAACCTTGGTTTAGCTTTTTTTTGTCTTCGGTTGCAATGAATCATTTTCCACCTCGTTATATACTATATTATTGTAAGACTAATTAACTTGCAAACTTTTTAAAGGTCTGAAATTGACATTTTACTAAAAGAATGTGAATAAGCAATATGACCGTTCTCAATAGTTATTTTCATTTACATACCAAGTACAGGAAGGCAGTCTTTCCGCACGAACACTTATTTGAAGTACAAGCATTAACATACTACTCCTAGTAAATTATACATTGATACCAGCAAAGTTATAGCAACCGGTTGCTAAGGAATTTGATAGTATGACTGTTGAAAAAACAATTTAAAAACATATTTTTATTTATTGGTAATTATCAATGTTTTTTCGCTGGTTTCAATACACGAAAATCGGTGTACGTAACTTTTAATAAACTAAATTTATTTTTTTGTATAAATTTGCAGTAGAATTCCCGAGGAAAGCTAATGTTTTACTTCACGAGTGCGCGAATTGAAAGTTTCTTGCTGTCGACAACATGCGTTGTAGTTTTCGAGGTTGTAAATACAAACATGTTTTTGGAGTAGCATTCTTCTTAAAGGTATCAAGAACGAGAAGGTATTTGATTCTTTCAATTTTATACTTTATAAATGTATATAAAGAGCACGAATCAAAAACATTTTTTCAATACAACTTACATTACTGAATAACCTCTAGATTTATATAGCGTCATTGGGTTAGTTTCCCTCAAATTCATAGCTTCAAATAAGCAAAAGTCGTAACTTCGATTGATACAGTCAAAATCAATATTATTTCATGGTCGATCTCAAAGATAGGTTACAATCAAATCCAGCAAACCATCGCTTTAACGTGCCCGGCTACATAAGTGTTAACAGTTTCTAAATTATTTTTGAGCCAAGAAGAATTGTTTTTAGTTGAAAGTAAATACAACTAACTGTGTCTCTAAGTCTAAGTGTAGAGTCAGAGTTATTTGTAAGTTTATGACCACTCTCAGACATTTAAAAGAGGTTAGAATTAAACCCTCCACACAATCGTTTTATCGTGCTCGGCTGTATAAGTGTCAAACCGTTTTCTAAATTATTTTTGAGCCAATATAATAAGTCAAGTGTGAATACAACTAGCAGTGTATCTAAATCTAAGTGAAGTGTAGAGTTTAACATTTGAAGGTTCGCCCAATCTTAGCACCCCTACATGCTTGCTACGCTAAGAATAACTGTTAAATTGGTAACAAGATAATGAGTGGAGATACATTCAATCACATAATCACAATATGTGATAACAAGAACACTTGTAAACGACGTAATTAAGCAGACAGTGGACTTGCAGGCCGAGAACCCACTGTGAAGTCTTTATACTGTGAGAATACGCAGATCTGTAAAGAAAACAAATGTATCATCAAGAGTTGCATAAATTTATTTCGAATATGGACTCAGCTGCTAAAATGTAAAGTTGTTGACAATAATGATACTCGGAAAAACTGTTGGAAACCGAAAAATAGAGCAAGTTTTAAAATTGAAGATCTAGGCATTATGAAGAAGAACGAGGCAAATAAATAATTACTAGAAAAACAATATTTTAGCTAAGGATACAAAAATAAGACCAATAACAATGTTAAAAAATTAATATTTACGAATAATGGAACGAAAATAATAAGACCAATGTAAGGACCAATAAAGATATCTGAAAATTAATACAGAATAAGTATGAACTATGAAATAAAACAAGTGTTGGAAGGAGAAAACATAGTGAATTGCCCTTGGAGGAAAGAAAATAAAGGAGAGAGCATAAGCTTATATTACGGACAAGGGGAATATAACCTGGTGAAGGCAGACGCATGCAAGCCATGGTTCTAGTTGGAGTGGGGATTTGCGCAGTACATACGTTCAGAAAAAAAAGTACGACTGTCAAATGTTGATGGTTGCTACAATAACGCTACAACAGCGGTTCTGGTTGCAACGTTGCCAACGTTCTCTCCTTTATATTCTTTTCTCCAAGGAATAGACCAAACAACAAAGAGTCAGATGGCATGGACATGTATGGAGAGTAGAAGAAAAGGATGCAATTATGTCAGTAATAGTATGGAAACCAGGACAAATAAAAATACGAGGCAGACCCAGATCAACAAAGCTAAAGAAAATAAGTTTTAAAGGCAGTAGGAATTAAAAACTAGCACAGTTAAACAAAATATAACTACAAGGATTTAAAAAAGAGAAACAAAGATTGATGTACTCCAACAAAAGGTATAGAAAGCTTAATAAAAATTGGCATTACCCCACTCAATTATGTACTAAGATATGCTCGAAATATCTTATTGGCCTTTAAGTAAATTACCACCTCCAGATGAAGGTCTACCTAAACCTAATCAGCTCGTAATATAATCCTCGAAGATCTAAATCTAAATCTTCAGAACCGGATGTGGCCACCATAAAATCTCCCGAAAATTTTAATTTCTAAACGGTTCAAAATATATAAGTTGTAACCCCATATTATTTTACATCTTCGTTTTGTTTTACATGAGTTGTGCCCAAAAAACCTGATAGATCTTCAAATAAAATAGTACCCCGCGTTAATGAAACAAGAACATCTAAAGTCTAAATATGCTGATATTGCTACCTTCATATATATATATATATATATATATATATATATATATATATATATATATATATATATATATATATATATGTATGGAAAATAAAAAAAAAAAGGGTTCCTCATACCGACCTTATCTTTGAGCTGCTGGCACAGCTGCAGCCCAACGGTGAAGAGAACCAGCACTTCACTCAACCACGGAACCGAGCATTCAGCCTGACTGGACTCATACTCCATGGTGCCGTGGTTGTTTATAAGTTGGTACACCGCAAAGATTAACTTGTGGCTCTGAATGTAGAAGCTTATAGCAAGGTCTTCCGGAAGATTGGGAGACAACGATTTCTGAAAGAGAGGCCGAATCATTTGGATGTAGTTGTATTTGTAAGAGTTTATGGTACACTGAATCGTAAACGTTCTATTATTGAACTCTGTGGTAATAGTTATTAGTTCGGTAAATGAGTTTTTACGCGAAGGAGCCGAGTCAAATCATTAACTGATGTATGGCGTACAACGGTATGTGTGTCGTATTTTTGGATAAAAGTTTGCTTTCTTGGTCTTAATAAAAAAATATATAGCAACCAATTTTATTATCGTGGCCTTTCTAACTACACTTTTCAAAAATGAATGCTAAAAACGATATTGTGGATGATCGAATCCCATTAAAATATTGCTTAGCCACGATACAGTACCATAAAAAGCAATGCTGTAATGTTCCATTTACCGGATTGGAATCAGTTTAGTAAACATGCAATTGTGATACAGTAGAGAATAATAGTTATTTATCTGCGCTACTGATATAATAGACACATTATTTCCCTTCATTTTAGTGGAGTAATCTAACATATTACTCCACTCAGTGAGGAGGTAATTTGACGCGTTTTTGTCTATTACCTCACTACTCGTTCGCTCTACTTTACTGCATGGAAATACTATTTTTATAACACTGTTTTTGGAAACTACGCATTCCACAACTAAAAATTGTAATGGAATAACTATCATTCCATACGCCGCGTATTGAATAATGGGCGCATAAACCATAAACGAAATATTACCAATTTATATCAAAATCGTGTAACACTTATGGAATAACTAGTAGTAAAGTATTTTTTTTTTCTTTTAAATATTTTGCAGTAAAGCGATATAACGAATTGAACATATTTTGACGTCACAGGTACTTGCATTGGCCAGAAATATGAAAATTGCAAATCGCGCGTCTGCCGCTGCGCCCAACACCTATTGTGGGCTAAAATAGAACTACGAAATGTCATTTCATATTTTTGTTTGTTGGTATTTAAGATTATATTTGTTGGGCTTCTATTACTTGCTTTATAATTTCACTGTTTTATTGTGCTGTGTTGAAAATCTATTGATTAAAATTGTGTGTTGAGGTTAGGTTACATCACTACTAGCGCCACTGTCCTCAAACTTTTGTTGTTATTTACTCGAATATCAAGTAAAATACTCTTAAAGTTGTCAAAGGAATTTTGTCTTAGTTTATATTAAGTTTAATTGTTGTAAATTAAGACATAATATAAAAATATTATTTTTATATTGAAAAATATATAATATCTACTATCATGGAAAATCGTTGTTTTATTGCCACTGGAGTAATACCTGTGACGTCACACAACATCACACAAACTTTGAAAAATCATATCTCTGGTAATATATGAAATTTTCACATCGGGTTTTCACTGATCGTCATATATTCTAATAGTTTCATAAAAAAAATTTTTTAAAATTGGTTTATGGGCCCATTAGCGCAATAAGTATCTTGATTCAGTTACTATGGTTACGTCTCTTTTTTTTAATTTTATTTATTTGAGTTTGACGTTTTCAACAGTTTTATATTTGTATTTTTTGTATAATATACAAAATATTGTTATAGAAAGTATAGTCTACAACAGCTAACGGAATGGCATATCCCACACTCGCCTTCGACTCGGACTACAAACTTTTTGCTCGTGTGGAATATGTACCATTCCATTACTTGTTGTAGAATATACTATACCGGGCTGTTATCAAAATTGCCATAGAATCCAACAAATTCGATCTATTCTGCTCCTTTGATTTTGAGTAAATAAATTATTGCAAATAATCGACATATACGATAACATACGATTCAATATATCATAAAACAATGTGTACAATGCTCGACCGTAACCCGAACTTTACATGCTCGCCAATAAAGTTCTAAGTGACGGTCTTATGTTTACCATATTTCGACTGCGCATCAGATCGTCTATGGCACGTTTCCTTGGGACAATTAAACTAGTTCGCCCTCTTTGTAAACACCCTAAAATATTTCCTAAGACATGCATCACTTCTTCAGATGTTCTGGAACACATAAAAACCTTCAGCAACATTCTCCGCTACCAACACAACCAATTACCTAAATTTATAAGTTTTGTCAACATCATCTATGTGAAAAATAGCTTGCTGCAGATGATTGGCCGCATCTTGAACTTGCTGTAACTTCCATGGGTTTTCATTTTGGATCGTCGTGTGACAAACAGTATTTTGTTGTCTGTTCTGGACTTTAAAGTTAATATCCTGAAATTTATTGCATGTTGATTGAGTAAATAGCAAACATGATAAAGAAGTTTATACGTACAGCATGCGTAATACTGTCACCCGTTAATGTTACAACACATTTTAACTGATCAGGAGATACAGTTAAAATAAATTTATCCTGTTTGCTAGGGTTGCTGTTCCCGTAAAGAGGCACCGGGAATCGTCGGGCGCATTCCTGAAATTTTCAACTTGGTAGAATAAAATTCACATTCCCCTAACCAATAGCATTTTCCGTAACTTAATCACGATTGTGGTTCTCGTAATTTTTAGCGGTTAGTTATGAAGTAAATAATTAGTTGTTATACATCATTGATAACTAGAGAGCGGAATATATGCAAAGTGCATATATTTTAATTTTTGCATATATTTAAATAAAATCAATTTTTTGGGCGAATTACATTGATCAAAGTTAATTAATGCTAATTATTAATAGCATATATTGTATATTTGGACATTCTTATGCAAATTTTTACAAAAGTTGCATATAATTGCATATTTCAATATTTTTAAGACCTTGTCTAGTGATAAACAATCTGAAATTTCTGGTAATGCACATTGATAATTCCCTAATATTGGAGGAGGCCGCAATAAATAGAAGAATGCAACGGAAAAAGCAACAAACAATACAATAAACAAATAAACTCTAATATTTCTAGGAAAATCCCTGTAACGGTAACGGTAGGTATTCATTGTATACACGAATGCTGGTAAAAGTGGTTACAATGAATATAAGACCGATAATTTTCAGCTGGATATATCTTTTACTTATGTATCTTTTTTTTATTTTGCATAATTTGTTATTGTAATTATGTAAATATGTCATAAACTTATAATATCAAGTTTCTACACTTAGTTTATATGTATATTAGTAGTATATTTGTTAATTGTGAATCAGGATTAAGACTGTATTGTGCAATAAAATTCATAATGCATTCATTTAAACTTTTTATCTAATAATTTAAGATTTTTTTTGCATATTTTGCTGCATATATTGTTATATTTGTGCATATATAGTGCATATCTCCCAAAAAATCAGTGCATATATATGCGCATATAATTCAGTTTTTTCGTGCATATAATCTTCTCTCTAGTAATTAACAAATATATTTATAGCTCTGATTATGAATGAATTATCCAATCTTTTATTTGAACCATTTTTCTCTGCAATAATTATGTATGCGATTCATAATATAATATAATTTTAAATAAATTCTTTTAATAAATTTTTATTTGTTTCTGATTTCTCTTATAGTTTCTGTATTTATTTTGAAACACCTCCGTATATATGTACAGCAAAGAAGTAATATTTGTAAATTGAAAAAACTTTCTGGACTCATAGTAATAAAATTAAAAATTTACACAATTCCATGAAAATGTAAAAAATGTTACATTGGAAAGAACAGCAAAACGATAACAAGAATGATAGAATACAAAACGGGCCAGAGAAATCTGCTGTGGGTAGTCATGTCATTGAATCGATTTTTAAGAAACAAAAATTATTGCAAAATCGAAATGTGCTAATGACAAACTGAAGCAAAGCTATAGAAATCTATCAGAGAATCAGAATGAAGATTACGAGTTAAACAAGAGATGGCTCCCTCTGTTTTATAAGTCATACTTTGATGTTTACTTAGTTACTGTTTCTATTTACTTGGTAATGTTATTCATTTGATAAAAAATTACGTACAGAGACTCGTTACATTTTATTTAAATAAAAATTTTAGAGAACTTAATCCAAAGACTTTTATACATAAAAGATTTTTTGTGCATAGCATAAAAGATATTTGTTTTAAGTTTTTAAAAATTAATGTTTTGAATTGCTGAACGTAATTTTTCGTCAGGAAAACATGTAAATAATTGTACCTATTCCTAAAGTCAAGTACCTGTAAGTTAAATACATAATAGTCCCTATATATGAATCATCATTCTTAGTGAAATGTATCGTTTGTTTGTGGTAGGATCTAATTCCTTCATCACACAAACTTTGAAATTACAATACAAATGTTGTAACCGATTAAATTGAGAAACAAATTGTTTTGAATTATTTAAAGAAACAAGAGGAAACAGTAATCCCAAAGTCAAAGGTCTTTTGCCTTACAGGCATCTGACCATTGACTATTTAATAGTTGCCTACGTACCACTAAAATTTGATGTATTTGGTCTAACGCAGTGTGTACTTCTTGATGCAATACCCATTCGAACTCCATTTGCTGCAAATTAAAAAAAATGTTATTGTTTAGGCAGCCTAATCAACTAAAGGTCAATTGTTGATAAGTAATATTTTGTAAACTGACAATTGTCTAACCTCAATCTGTCATGTCAACCGACAATCGAAACAAACATGTATTTATTAAAGCTCAAAACATAATAAACGAATACAGTAATAGATAACGTTTAAGTAAATAGAAATTAGGATAATTACCAAATTAATAGCCTCTTCTTTCTCACAATCTGCCATTTTCTACACTTTTCGATCATGGATCACGCGCCTCGACTATTTTAAACGAAAACTACTTTACCTCTTTACCAGAAAACAAACAGAAACATTGATTTGTTGTGAACCCAACAGATGCTGCTAGCAGCGCGGGTTCACAATGGGGGGCTGATCTCTTAAGGTGCATTGGACACCTAGGGCTAGCCGTTAGGTTGGGACTATGAATTTGTCACGAGAACTTCCTCCAGCGTGCTTCACTTTCTGTCTTGTATTGTGCCTTAATTTGGTACCAATTTCCAACAATATTCATTTAATTGATGTAAAAAAACAATTGGCGATTATTCAAAAGTAATTTTTGGTAATTAAATTTAACTCTCCTCCCTGAGAATTTTAATTTGATACCAAGCTCGATAAGATTCAATTGTCATATATAAGAAACATTTGACGATCGTCCAAAATCCTCCCATAAGCAACAATTGACGATAGCACAAAAGCATTTTTTTTTTAAATTTAACTCTCCTTCATGAGACCTCTAATTTGATACCAAACTCGGTAGAATTCAATTACCTATTATAAAATAACAATTGGCGATCGCTTAAAAGTAATTTTTATATTTTAACTTAACTCTCATCCCTGAGACCGTTAATTTGATACCAAACTTGGTTGAAAAAATTGATGATAACTCAAAAGTAATTTTTGATATTTTAATTTAACTCTCTTCCTTGAAACCGTTAATTTGATACCAAACTTTGTTGGATCCATTTAACTTGTAAAAAAACAATTGACGATCGTCCAAAATAAATATTTGGCACTTTAGTTTAACTCACCTACCTAATACCGTTAATTTGATACCATACTTGGTTGGATTCAATTAACCAGTTTAGAAAAACAATTGATGATAGCTCTAAAGTTATATTTAATATTTTAATTTAACTTTCCTCCCAAAAACCGTTAATTTGATATCAAACTTAGCTGGATCCAATAAACCTGGATAAAAAACAATTGACGATTGTCGAAAATAAATTTTTGACGCTTATATTTAATCTTTTTTTCTGAGACCTTTAATTTGATACCAATCTCGATGGCGTTTAACCAATATTTATTATCATTTTTAAAAATATGTTATTAATCATATAATTATATTTCTCAAAACCGCAATCAGATAAGAGAAAATTATAAATAACATCTTATATGTTTTATTTGAAACTATTTTTCAGCTAATTTAATATAGAAAGTAAAAATGCCCCGAAAATGATTGATGTTATCTCTTAAACTTGAAATGCTTTCTATATCAAACGCCTCTTGAGTTTGTTTTGCGAATTGCTTAATCACTTCTCAAAATTCCTCGATGATGTGTAGCCTGTACGTTTCAGTAATTATTTTTAAATATTGCGGAAATATAATTTAGTAAACTAATAGAAAAATTGCTAACATATGTCCATTTGTCCAGAAGCCAAACTGAAAGACGCAAATATAAGCCACAAGAATTTCAAGTCGCTTTAGAGATAGAAATATGCTTGTGCAGTACTTTATGCTTGAGACATTTCAACCATTTGTTAGATACAAAAATTTGTACAGAACTGGACGAATGCCACTTTATAATCATAAAACAATACAAAATGGAAAGATGTAAACAAGTGCATTCTGAAGATCTAAAGTATGTTGCACTATTTTGAGATAAGTAATAATAATAATTAATGAAATTTAATTGCTGTGTGAAAACGATTCTTGGCTCTTTCTGTGGAATGTCTCCTTCATTCTAGAATCTAATTTAATTAGAGGACTAGTTGTACTAAATACTGTAGTAATAAATTGCATGAAAGAAACTGGCAGTCTTCAATAAACATGAAAAGAAATCATTAAAGGAGAGATTACACAAAAAAAGTTCTTAGAATTTACCGATCTATTCGGTAAACTAAGGATATAAGATGATTTTTCTTAAAATATTTACCAAACTGTACTTCTAATTGCTTAATAAATAATCGTGTTTGGTTTTTTAATTGTTATAATGCATCTTATATCCTCAACATAATAGTTCAATTCTATAGTACTTTTTTGTGAAGAAAACTTAACAATACCTTTAAATAAAACTATAGTGAAACCTAGAACTGTAGATATCGCACTACAATTATATTTTTGCAATACCTGAACTGTAAGTTACCCATTAATAACAAAATTTAAACGCAGTAAGTGGAACTTTTATTGTACAATTGGTTTTCATGGTTACATCATTTACTTACCGTCCACGTT
This sequence comes from Poecilus cupreus, assembly GCA_963942605.1. NCBI lineage: Eukaryota > Metazoa > Arthropoda > Insecta > Coleoptera > Carabidae > Poecilus > Poecilus cupreus. The sequence continues at coordinate 17,065,758 of OZ012728.1, forward strand.
GGATGGTAAGTGAAACTTACCGTTCATGGTGGACGGTAAGTAAATATATATCATTCAAATTTTATTTTTAACCTCAATCTGACAGCTGTTAATTTTGATACCTATTTTTTCTTTTCTTGTATTTACGCAGGTATTGCAAAAAATAACTTACTAACCTCGAACTGAAAGTGATAAAAACTATCACTTACAGTTCACGGTACGTAATATACTATTAAAGAAACGAAGATGAAGAAATAGAAAACAGACTTTGTGGACATTTGACGACAGCTCAAATTGCTCAATATAATATTGAGTATCACGAACGGTAAGGACAGTTTACCGATGGATTAGCAAAACAAAGGCTTCAATGTTACCTGACATCGGTAATTCTTTAAAATTAGTAATCTTTATATAATTTTTATTCAATTAGAGCATGCAAATTTGTTGGAAAATAGGCAGATCTAAATTTCTTTATAATTAGTAATGTTGAACCCAAATATTTTACGTGGCTTTTCAGTAATTTATAAATTGAAATTGTCTTATGCATGACAAATAGTATATTACGTACCGTGAACTGTAAGTGATAGTTTTTAGGTCGAGAATGTAGTTTGGGATGTCGAGACCCGTAGGGTCGAGATTTCCTAAACATTCGAAGCCTAAAATATCGCTTACAGTTCGAGGTTAATAAGTTATTTTTTGCAATATCTGCGTAAATATAAGAAAAGGAAAAATAGGTATCAAAATTAAAAGCTGTCAGATTGAGGTTAAAAATAAAATTTGAATGATATATATTTACTTACCGTCCACCATGAACGGTAAGTTTCACCTACCATCCACCGTGGATGGTAAGTAAATGATGTAACCATGAAAACCAATTGTGCAATAAAAGTTCCACTTACTGTGTTTAAATTTTGTTATTAATGGGTAACTTACAGTACAGGTATTGCAAAATAGCAATTTAGTGTCTTGATGTAATTTAAGCTAGCTTTTTTGTGAAAAACAACAAAAACGTTTGCAACAGTTGATTTCGATAGTGGGAAATTAGACAAAGAAGAACCGTGGTGTAATGGATGTTCGGCAATAATACCCGAAAAATCAAAATTTCGACATGAAAATAGTAACAAAATTTCAAGTCAATTCATTTACCGTCCAACGAAAGATTAAATTAAATTTCTTGCCGTGCTTTTTAACCTAGCAACATACCGTCTTGAAAACAGGCATGGTAAGTTGATAAAAAGACCAATCGTGCAAAAAATAATTTTTGATATTTTAATACCTGAGGTTTATATTTTGGTACCAAACTCAAACTCGGTAGAATTCAAATAACTTGTACAAAAAGAAATATACGATCGTAAAAAACAATTTCGGATATTTGAGGTCAACTCTTTTCCCCGGGACTCTTAATTTGATATTAAACTTGATAGGATTCAAATAACATGTAAAATATCCGTTGAGGAGAAATTAGGAAATTCAGCAATGCAATAAAACCCAGAAATAAAAATATAATAAAAAAAAACTGTAGGTATAACGTAATATATTTGAAGAGAAATATAAGAAAGAGAAAATGAATTTTGTGGACAAGAGAACACTGTAGGGAAATGAAGGAGGATTAATGGACGAAAATGGGATGGGAGAGCCTAGAAAGTCTCAAGAAAAAAACTGGAAGAACAGAACTCTAATTAAAGGGAAATGTATTATAAACATAGAGTGTCATAATCGTCATAGTCTAGTCAACGTCCAAGTTCTTTAAACTACATACAATGATGTCTTTCATCAAGACAACAGCAGAGAACATAAACCTAAAGAGTTATTTTCTACTGACATATGTAGGTTACTTCAAAGATGATTGGCAAGAAGCTACAGCAATTAGCAAATGTATAAACTGTAAGAGTATTTCAGATATTCTAGGGAAAATGTTGACGTAATACGAACACTTATGTTTATATATCTATAGTTATATATCTATTCACTTCCTCAATCCAATATACTATTCGGCATCATCCACTCTATAGATTAGCCAATCTAACAACCATAATTATTCATCGCTACAGCCTAAACGGTGCGCTGGATTCGGATGAAACTTTTTTTGAGATGTAAAGGGCACTAGGGACTACGTGCTTTTTATAAATTCATATTTTTCATACACATGATGTGCGAAATATTAAATAGGAAAGACATTAAATTTTTACATCAAGGGGGGCCTCGTATTCCGTGTAGTTTATGTTAAATAAACACGCGTTGCTACCACTGTTAAAAATTCAAAGATAAAGGGAATTGACAGTTCACTCTGAAATTAATTTTGTTATTTTTAAATTGATGTTTTAAAATTTAACAAAATATTAAACATGTACTTTAATTTATTCTAAACAGAAATAAATTTACCATACTTATCTAACTTGTCTACAAATAAAGTAATTTATTTTTACAATTTCAAAGTGAACTGTCAATACACTTTATCTTTAATTGTTTGAAAAAAAGAATGACAACTTGTCATTTTTGACAGTTCAGTTCGAAGTTTTAATTATACATTACTTTAATTGTGGACAAGTTAGATAAATTTGGCAAATTTATTTGTGTTTAGAATAATAGTGCGTACATTGTTTACTATTTTGTAATTTTTTTAAATGTGAATTTTTTTTTCATATTTTTTTCAAATTCAAAATAAATATGACAGATGTCTTTGTTCGTCAACCACGATTCTTTTAAGGATTTTAGGCGGTAAAATTCAAATGAGTTATTTTCTTATCTAACACAAAGAAGTTGAAAATTATTTTTTCCTACAACTGTCAAAAAAACTTGACATTTTTTCATTGTTTTCAATACGCAAAATATGCTATTTCTTGGTTATATATAAACAACACTTGTGTTTCCCAGGCAACGTGAAAAAAAGTATTTTGCGCACATGGGCTACAAACTCTTTTCCGCATTGTAAGAAGATTGAATAAAAATACGTAAATTTGAAATGTATACAATAATTTTTTTGTAAATTAAACATGCGCAAACGCACAGCTCTTGCATCTTTGCAACTGACTGAACGCGCCCTGCGTACTAAATGAATCAGTTACTTGTAAATTTTTGAATTTTTTTAAATTTATTGAACACAAACTTGCAACTAATTAAGAACAGAAACGACATAATAGAAGTTAAAGGATGATCGACAAATTCGATAAATAAAAGATTGAATTAAATTAATAATTTATGACATTAACCGAACCTAACCTAATCTAACCTAAGAAAAATTATACAATTGGTAATAAAAGAACTTATTTAAGGTAACGTTAAGTATAATTATTTATTAATATTTAAGGTAATCCTGCAGTTTTTATACGAGTAATGGTTAATATTTATTAATGCCCGATAATTTATTGGCTGAAGCCCAGAATTTGGTTTTCTATGTTGATGTTGACAGGTACGTGTTGAGTGTTTTTGTTGCTTAGTAACATCAAAATGTATCAATAAATTAGTATGAAAAATATAATAATTTTACATATTTATGTAATTCATTCCTTTTATTTGAATATTAAGAAAGTTGTAGGAAAAATATTGTGTGTATTACGGGTGCAAAATGGCATTGCTGCTCTCGCATAATTGAAGCTCTCAGCTGCGCTTCGAGCTTCAAGCTTTATGCTCGTGCTACAATGCAACATTTTGCACCCTTAATACACAAATAACTATTCACTTCATATATGGTTTCTTTTCCTGTTCAAAAAATACACATGATGTCTCTGTTCAACAACCTTGATGCCTCTAAGTATTTAAGGCGGTAAAATTTAAATAAGTTTATTACTTATTTAATATAAAAAGATCGTTTTAAATATTTATTTAATTTCAGAATAATTTTTTTTATCATGACTTGTTTTTCATTTCTAATCCTGCCGTGTTTGGTACTAAATTAAAAGTTTCACGTTCGAGATTTAAAATAAAGTGACGATTGTCAATTGTTTTTTATAAATATTATTTAAATCCTACCGTGTTTGGTATTGAATTAAAGGTCTCGCAGAGGAGATTTGAACTCAAGTGTCAAAAAGTTATTTTGGACAATTGTCAATTGTTTTCTATAAATATTATTTAAATCATACCGTGTTTGGTATTGAATTAAAGGTCTCGCAGAGGAGATTTGAACTTAAGTGTCAAAAAGTTGTTTTGGACGATTGTCAATTGTTATTTATAAACATTATTTAAATCCTACCGTATTTGGTATCAAATTGAAGGTCTCGCGGAGGAGATTTGAACTCAAGTGTCAAGAAGTTGTTTTGGGCGATTGTCAATTGTTTTTTATAAATATTATTTAAATCCTACCGTGTTTGGTATTGAATTAAAGGTCTCGCGGAGAAGATTTGAACTCAAGACTCAAAAAGTTATTTTGGACGATTGTCAATTGTTTTTTATAAATATTATTTAAATTATGCAGTGTTTGGTATCAAATTAAAAGTCTCAAGGAGGAGATTTGAACTCAAGTGTCAAAAAGTTGTTTTGGATGATCGTTAATTGTTTTGTATAAATGATATTTAATTCCTACCGTGTTTGGTATCAAATTAAAGTCCTTGCAGAGGAGATTTAAACTCAAGTGTCAAAAAGTTGTTTTGGACGACTGTCAAATGTTTTTTATAAATATTATTTAAATCCTACCGTGTTTGGTATTGAATTAAAGGTCTCGCAGTGAAAATTTGAACTCAAATGTAAAAAAGTTGATTTGGACGATCGTTAATTGTTTTGTATAAATGTTATTTAATTCTTACCGAGTTTGGTATCAAATTAAAGGTCTCAAGGAGGAGATTTGAACTTAAGTGTCAAAAAGTTGTTTTGGACGATTGTCAATTGTTTTTAAAAAATATTATTTAAATCCTACCGGGATTGGTATCAAATTAAAGGCCTCGCGGAGGAGATTCTAACTCAAGTGTCAAAAAGTAGTTTTGGACGATTGTCAATTGTTTTTTATAAATATTATTTAAATCCTACCGTGTTTGTTGTCAAATTAAAGGCCTCGCGGAGGAGATTTGAACTCAAGTGTCAAAAAATTATTTTGAACGATTGTCAATTGTTTTGTATAGATGTTATTTAATTCCTACCGTGTTTGGTATCAAATTAAAGGCCTCGCGGAGGACATTTAAACTCAAGTGTCAAAACGTTGTTTTGGACGATTGTCAATTGTTTTTTATAAATATTATTTAAATCCTACCGTGTTTGGTATCAAATTAAAAGTCTCATGAAGGATATTTGAACTCAAGTGTCAAAAAGTTATTTTGGTAAATCGTCAATTGTTTTTTAATAAATGTCATTTAAATCCTAACGTGTTTGGTATTGAATTAAATATCTCACGGAAGAGATTTAAACTAAAGTGCCAAATAGTAGTAACATAAAAGCGAGAAACGAAGTGACGAGCTTGATTCGCCATGCACTGACTTGAAAGCGAGGAACGAAGTGACGAGCTTTCTTCGTCAATGTACTGACATCGAAGCGAGGAACGTAGTGACGAGCTTGCTTCGCCAATTGTTTGGTATAAATTGGAAATTATTTAAGACTACCCAATTTACTTTTCTATATTTTCAGTTGTAATCTTCTTCAGTGACGCGGAGCCTAGGGGACAGACCTGCGAAGCAGGTCGGGCCGCTAGTCCTATATACTAAAAGGCTTAAGTTCTATAGATTAGCCAATCTAACAACCATTATTATTCATCGCTACAGCCTAAACGGTACGATGGATTCGGGTGAAATTTTTTTTTACACGTAAAGGGCCATAGGGACTATGTGCTTTTTATAAATTCATATTTTTCTTACACATGATGTGCGAAATATTAAATAGGAAAGACATTAAATTTTTACATCAAGGGGTGCCTCGTGTTGCTACGAAAGTGTAGTTTGTTGATTGTAGTTGTAACTTTTCACAAATTTTTGTTCAATTTGACATATATGACAGATCTGTTTCAAATTTTGAGTAAAAATTACATAAATTCCAGACAAGTTGAAGATGTTTTGTAAATTTATCTGTGTTTAAAATAAATGAGTGAACATGTGTACTATAATGTAAATATATTAAAAGTCAATTTAAAAAATTAAAATTGTAGCTGTCACTTTTCACGAATTTGTGTTCAACCTGTCATTTTTGACATATCTGTTTGAAACTGTAAGTATAAATTGAATTAATTCTAGACCAAATGAAAAAGTTTTGTAAATTTATCTGTGTTTAGAATAAATGAGGAAACATGTTTTCTATATTGTAGATTTTTTAAATGTGAATTTTTTTCTTATATTTTTTTTTTTCATTCAAAATAAATATGACAGATGTCTCTGTTCATCAACCTCGATTCATTTATGGATTTTAGGCGGTAAAATTCAAATGAGATAACTTCTTATCCAACACAAAAAAGTTGAAAATTATTTTCCACTTCATATAATGGTTTCTTTTCTTTCTCAAAAAATACAACAGATGTCTCTGCTCGACAACCTCGATGCTTCTAAGTATTTTAGGCGGTAAAATTCAAATAAGTTCATTACTTATCTAATATAAAAAGTTCGTTTTAAATATTTATCAATTACAGAATTATTTTTTTTAACTTCAGTTTTTATTTATAATCCTGCTGTGTTTGGTACTAAATTAAAAGTTTCACGTTAGAGATTTAAAATAAAGTGTCAAAAAGTTTTGGACGATTGTCTATTGTTTTTTATAAATGTTATTTAAATCCTACCGTGTTTGGTATTGAATGAAAGGTCTCGCAGAGGAGATTTGAACTCAAGTATCAAAAAAATTGTTTTCGACGATTGTCAATTGTTTTCTATAAATATTATATACATCCTACCGTGTTTGGTATTGAATTAAAGGTATCGCAGAGGAGATTAGAACTCAAGTATCAAAAGTTGTTTTGGACGATTGTCAATTGTTTTTTTATAAATATGATTTAAATCCTACCGTGTTTGGTATTAAATTAAACGTCTCGCGGAGGAGATTTGAACTCAGGTGTCAAAAAGTTGTTTTGGACGATTGTCAATTGTTTTTTATAAATATGATTTAAATCCTACCGTGTTTGGTATTAAATTAAAGGTCTCCCGGAGGAGATTTAAACTCAGTTGTCAAATGTTGTTTTGGACGATTGTCAATTGTTTTTTATAAATATTATTTAAATCCCACCGTGTTTGGTATCAAATTAAAGGTCTCACGCAGGAGATTTGAATTCAAGTGTCAAAAAGTTGTTTTCGACGATCGTTAATTGTTTTGTATAAATGTTATTTAATGCCTACCGTGTTTGGTATCAAATTAAAGGCCTCGCTGAGGAGATTTGAACTCAAGTGTCAAAAAGTTGTTTTGGGCGATTGTAATTTTTTTTTTATAAATATTATTTAAGTCTTAACGTGTTTGGTATTAAATTAAATATCTCACCGAAGAGAATTAAACTGAAGTGCCAAATAGTAGTAACATGGAAGCGAGAAACGAAGTAACGAGCTTGATTCGCCCATGCACTGACTTAAAAGCGAGGAACGAAGGCACAAGCTTACTTCGCCAATGTACTGACATGGAAGCGAGGAACGAAGTGACGAGCTTGCTTCGCCGATGCACTGACTTGAAAGCGAGGAACGAAGTGACGAGCTTTCTCCGCCTAGTACTGACATGGAAGCGAGGAACGTAGTGACGAGCTTGCTTCGCCAATAGTTTAGTTTAAATTGGAAGTTATTTAAGACTACTCAATTTATTTTTCTACATTTTCAGTTGTAATCTTCTTCAGTGACGCGGAGCCTAGGGGACAGACCTGCGAAGCAGGTCGGACCGCTAGTCCTATATACTAATCGGCGTGGGTCTGAGCTGTCACTCTATTCATCGACCGGTCTAACAACCATAATTATTCATCGCTACAGCCTAAACGGTGCAATGGATTCAGGTGAAATTTTTTTGAGATGTAAAGGGCACTAGGAACTACGTGCTTTTTATGAATTCATATTTTTCATACACATGATGTGCGAAATATTAAATAGGAAAGACATTAAATTTTTACATCAAGGGGGGCCTCGGGTTGCTACGAAAGTGTACTTTGTTGATTGTAGTTGTAACTTTTCACAAATTTTTGTTCAATTTGACATATATGACAGATCTGTTTCAAATTTTGAGTAAAAGTTACGTTAATTCTAGACAAGTTGAAGATGTTTTGTAAATTTATCTGTGTTTAAAATAAATGAGTGGACATGTGTACTATAATGTAAATATATTAAAAGTCAATTTGAAAAATTAAAATTGTAGCTGTCACTTTTCACGAATTTGTGTCCATCCTGTCATTTTTGACATATCTGTTTGAAACTGTATGTATAAATTGAATTAATTCTAGACCAGATGAAAAAGTTTTGTAAATTTATCTGTGTTTAGAATAAATGAGCAAACATGTTTAGTAATTTGTAATTTTTTAAAATGTGAATTTTTTTTCATATTTTTTCAAATTTAAAATTAATATGACAGATGTCTCTGTTCGTCAACTTCAATTCTTTTAGGATTTTAGGTGGTAAAATTCAAATGATTGAATTTCTAACAGAAATGATAATAGTTATTTACTTTACAAGTGGGCAAAGTAAGGAATTACCCACGAGAGAAATTTTAGCACACGAAGCCGAAGGCTGAGTGAGATAATTTTATCGAGTGGGTAATTCCACTTTGCCCACGTGTGAAGTATAACGTTTTATCCAACCCTTCTTAATAAATGAAAAATTTATTAAAGAAATATTATTTGACAGTGACATATGCTTTAAATTTTTAAATTAAAATGTCAATCGAAGTAGTTACCAAGGTGTTGTGTGTTATTATTATTGTTATAAATAAAAAAATACTCACTAGTGGCTTTCCTCAAAATTATACCCACTAGTGGATAATCTGTTACTTTGCTTGTTTAAAATCGCCATAGTTATAAAGCATTTATTGAGAGGTGTTGGATAAATATTATTTTTCAATTCATTTTTTTCCTTCTCAAAAAATACAACAGATGTCTCTGCTCGACAACCTCGATGCTTCCATGTATTTTAGGCGGTAAAATTTAAATAAGTTAATTACTTATCTAATATAAAATGATCGTTTTAAATATTTATAATGAATTTCAGAAATATTTTTTTTATCATCAGTCGTTTTTTATTTCGAATTATGCCGTTATTTAGGACGATTGTCAATTGTTTTTTATAAAAATTATTTAAATGCTACCGAGTTTGGTATTGAATTAAAAGTCTCGCAGAGGAGATTTGAACTAAAGTGTCAAAAAGTTGTTTTGGACGATTGTCAATTGTTTTCTATAAAAATTATTTAAATCCTACCGTGTTTGGTATTCAATTAAAGGTCTCGCAGAGGAGATTTGAACTCAAGTGTCAAAAAATTGTTTTGGACGATTGTCATTTGTTTTCTATAAAAATTATTTAAGTCCTACCGTGTTATTAAATAAAAGGTCTCTCAGAGAAGATTTAAACTCAAGTTTCAAAATGTTATTTTGGACGATTGTCAATTGTTTTTTATAATTATTATTTAAATCCTACCGTGATTGGTATCAAATTAAAAGTCTCATGAAGGATATTTCAACTCAAGTGTCAAAAAATTATTTTGGTAAATCATCAATTGTTTTTTTATAAATGATATTTAAATCCTTACGTGTTTTTATTGAATTAAATATCTCACGGAAGAGATTTAAACTAAAGTGCCAAATAGTAGTAACATAAAAGCGAGAAACGAAGTGACGAGTTTGTTTTGCCCATGAACTGACTTGAAAGCGAGGAACGAAGTGACGAGCTTTCTTCGTCAATGTACTGACATGGAAGCGAGGAACGTAGTGACGAGCTTGCTTCGTCGATACACTGACATGGAAGCGAGGAACGAAGTGACGAGCTTTCTTCGTCAATGTACTGACATGGAAGCAAGGAACGTAGTGACGAGCTTCCTTCGCCAATTGTTTGGTATTAATTGGAAGTTATTTAAGACTATCAATTTATATTTCCACATTTTCAGTTGTAAAATAAAAAATTTTGATGCTACTTTTACTTTAAATTAGGAAAAGTCGCTATTACACGACAAATTTATTAAAAATAAAGTATATGCGTTAAATTTGTCGACAATGTAGGGTGCAATTTATTATATATTATTATTGACGGTTCTTTTAAATTGACTAGATAATAATAGAAATGTCAGATTCAGAGAAGTCTTTGTAACATAATCAAATTTAATAAAAATAAAATAAAACAATGAAATTTAGAGAAAAAAAAAGTTTCCAACCTTTTTTTTTCTACTTGACTTTAGATTAAGTAACTTTGGTATTACACGATCAAATTTAGTAATAATAGAGTAAATCCGTCAAATTTGTCGACAAAGGAGAATGCAAATTATTGTACATTATTATTGATAATATTTTAAAATAACCAATAGAAATATCACATTGACAAAATTATTTATCACATGATCAAATATTATTAAGTTGTGTTTGATTTAATTATTTTTTTAAAATCACTTTTTGGGTATCCAAAGAAAGATGTCGAATAGACGGGACAAATGATAACATAAAAAATGGCGGCTGTCGATTATTTTCATAAAAGACATCACAAAAATATAGTGTTTGGTATCAAATGAGAATCTTGAATAGACAAGTTTAAATTTTTTAGCTTTGATGGTACTTTGAAATGTAACTGACAAGAGAACGTAAGACTGGTTGGTTGGTATTACACGATCAAATTTTATAAAAATTTTAAAAACCGCGAAATTTAAAGGAAAAAAATTCCATTACAATATCACGATTTTATTCTACTTTGACGTTAGATTAGGTAAAGTCGACAATGTGGAATGCAAATTATTATACATTATTATTGGCGGTATTTTTAAATTGCCAAGAAGACAATAGAAATGTTAGATTGGCAAAATATTTGTTATATGATCAAATATTAATGTGATTTGTGTTTAATTTAAATTTTTACATTTTTTTTTAGGTATCTAACTTGTGGTGTATGAAATGAAATGTTTTAAGAGTTCCCAGATAATAATTTTTTTAAGTCACTTGAAATCTATTGCAAGGGTAAAAATTCAAACACTTGGTCTTGGTAATACGAGTATCCACGGAAAATTTAATAATTGTGTTTGTTGTAATTTTTTTCGCAAACCGATTCTGATCGGCAATTATTTTTCCTTACAATTCATGAATATTTGCGACCTGTGGGGTACCAAGTAAAATGTTTTAGAAGAGAAATATTGAGCCATCTTTATTATAAATCAGTACGATTGGTAAATGCTTTTCTGAAAATTCTCCTAAAGCTAGCTTGTGAAGTATTGAATGTAACGTTTCAGGCTCAAAAAGTAGTGTTTGGTATCAAATTAAAGGTCTCGCGGAGGAGATTTGAACTCAAGTGTCAAAAAGTTATTTTGGACGATTGTCAATTGTTTTTTATAAATATTATTTAAATCCTACCGTGTTTGGTATCTAATTAAAGGTCTCGCGGAGGAGATTAGAACTCAAGTGTCAAAAAGTTATTTTGGACGATTGTCAATTGTTTTTTATAAATATAATTTAAATCCTACCGTGTTTGGTATTAAATAAAAGGTCTCGCAGAGAAGATATATGTTATTTAAATCCTACCGTGATTGGTATCAAATTAAAAGTCTCATGAAGGATATTTCAACTAAAGTGTCAAAAAGTTATTTTGGTAAATCATCAATTGTTTTTTTATAAATGTTATTTAAATCACAAATAATTACGATCAGCAATTGCTATTGTGGAAATTACTAGAAACTTAACTTAGGGATATTAAATGAACTGTTTTAGGGATAGGAAGTTAAGAGACACTGACATGAAAGCGAGGAACGAAGTGACGAGCTTTCCTCGCCATTGTACTGACATGAAAGCGAGGAACGAAGTGATGTGTTTTCTTCGCCAATTTACTGACTTGGAAGCGAGGAACAAAGAGACTGCTATCTTCTTTAGTGTCGCGGAGCCTAGGGGTCAGACCTGCGAAGCAGGTCGGACCGCTAGTTCAATATCTGTTGAAGAATTATATTATAAATATTAATACAAATATCTACTTGCTGGTATACCTTTAAAAATTTGGACAACAATGCAACGAAGAAAACTTCTTTTCTAAGGAGCCTACGTACATTTTATATTTACATTTGTGCAGATCAAAATAAAACGAGTTAATAATATCTTAACGAAATAAAATAACTAAATAACATCTTTGTTGGGTCCTAAGCCAAATCGCTAGCCATTAATCGTTAAGAGGAGGGCACGATCTTTGATTTGAAATGAAGGAAATAAATTGTGGTCACCAACCTTACCGATATTTTTAAATCACACCTTTTCCTGTCTGTTTTCGAAGAGTTATTGACCTAAGAACCGATGAATGAAATTTACTAAACACTGTTTTAATTATAAAATATAAATACACGTTTTCTATCTATAGATATTTGCTAAAATCGCCTTGTTGGAGAACTATTTTAATAACTTTTTATATTTGTGAGAGGAAGTTGCAATACAACGTTTTCTTCCTGTTATGAGGTTGCGGGAAGAACTTTGGACGTTCAACTTCATTCAGGATAGAGTTATCGTTTATCGTTTCTTAAGGGATTTAGGTTAAATCCTTTTATGTCATATATTTTCTCGTAGAATATTTATTCAATTTAATACAAAATTTTCATGAATTTTGTAGTAAACCGGAAAAATGGCGGAAATCATCAGTGTCAAGAGTAAATAAGTAATCAAATTACAAATTGTAGAATAAGGAGTATAAAATATAAAAATTGTAACAACTATGAAAATATTTATACAGTTAATATTTCAAAACAGTAATCAATCAGTAATTTAAAAGGTTCTAAAAAATATATACTTTTAATTTATCATCATCATCATCATCATCATCACCACGCCTTTTACCCATTACGGGTGTGGCACTCTGCTTACGCAGATCTTGGTAAGTGATATATTTTTTCGTATGAAGTGCTGTTACCAGCCGTCAAATCATAGCCCCCAAGGATGTTAGTGGAGGAGGAACCACAGGGGTAAATTTAAATTTGTAACTGTCGGCAGTGGGATTCGAACTGAGGATCTCACGATCCACAGTCCGACACGTTACCTCGGAGTTATTTACCCCATTATTTTAATTTATATGTAGATTAATTATAAAACTCATTTTTAAAATAGGGTCAATATTATAATAGGATGCACTAACACCAAGGACCTATAAATACGCATAATTACGAAATTTCTGTTGTTTTTTAATGAACTGCATCTGTGGCAAGCTTGCCATGATCGTACGATGTTTTTAATTTTTTGGCAACGATCCTATGAGACAGTCAGGCGACAGAATTTTGAACCGAAATCTTAGTAAACACTGATCAGGAAACAACAACATCAGGTCTACGCCAAAGTTGAAATTCTGTGAACTAAAAGAAAGGGAAACACGAAAACGTCACCTGATACGAGTAAACAGAAATTTTGTTTCGTTGTTTCTATTTTTGCGGGCGGCCGCTGGCAGCGGATTTTAATATTATTTTACAAATTGTAATAATAATAAAAAAAAGATCTTTAGTTTAAATTTCGTGTAAATTCGGATTTCGAAGGCTTATAGATATTTTTCTACCCCTATGTATAATATAATTAATTACTATTTAATTATTTTTTTAAATGTATGGTTATGAAAATAAAGGGATTTTCTAAGCTCTTTGGATATAAGATGCAGTTTTCTGAAAATGTCATAAGAATTAAGAAACTAAACAGCTTTATTTACTAAGCAATACGAGTATGAAATGGACATTCCAGGCGAGTTGTACACTATACTTTTTTTACGACCACATTATTTCCTAATTAATTTATATTTGAATAGTATAGAATATTGTACAACGAGCATGGAATGATACTCATTTCCTACGAGTATGAAAAAATCATACGAGTATGGAATGGACATTCCATGCGAGTTGTACCCGATACTTTTTCTACGACCACGATATTATTTCCTAATTCATTTATATTAATAAAAAAATTGTCTCGCTTTCATCATTCCAATATTTGACAATTCTAAACAAGTATCCTAGCAATGGCACCTGTACTTAAATGAACTGACCTGTATTGAAATACTCACAAAACAAATTCATTTCTCACGATGCTTACAATGTACCTCATATCCCTAGCAACAACAAACATACAATGAGTAGATTTCTAAGTGGTCGTAGAAAAAATTTGTACTGCTTTCACCAATCCAATGTTTGACAATTCGACAGCAATGACACCTGTACTGAAATGAAATGACCTGTATTGAAATACTCACAAAACAAATTCATTTGCAATGTACTTCATATCCTCATATCCCTAGCAATAACAAACATACAATGTGCAGATTTCTAAGCGGTAGTAGAATACAAGAGTAATCCTATAGGATCCGCAGTACCTTAGAGTCTCCAGAACATTGGCAATGTAAGTTTGGCAAGTTTTCGATATGTATCTGAGCAGTATTCGTATTATTATATATTTAAAACAATATCAACATGTTTATCCAAATAGTTTAGTTGTTGTCAGATTGCTTAACATTTGTGTATTGGCATCAAAAACTAACAATATTTATCTTAATTATTTTATATTTAACTCACTTTAAAATAGAACTGATTTAATAATTTTGATTGAAACAGAGCACAAGTGGTTTTAAAAAAGAAAATTAATGATTTGTATTTGTAGATAGTGTCAAAACTTGGCGCCAGTGTTTCAACTTTTGTCAAACTGTCAAAACTAAAGAAATCCTAATCCTCTTCTGCCAGTTTTGCAAAATTGGCAACTGAATATAAAACCACAATCCATTAAAACCCTTGCATTTCCTATTTCGCAATAATGATTTATACTTATAATTATTACTTGTCAAAAAGATACAACGAAATAAGATATCTACAAATTATGAAAGATGTGTTTATTTAACATTGTTTGCTGTCTTCCAGAAGGTTAAACGAAAACATATCATAGCGGAATGAACGGCTGCTATGAATAACTGCCTAGTTATTTCAAACGGCCCAATTTTAATTTAGATCAAATTGCTATTTTAATAAGTGTATTTAGTTATAGATGCACTTAATTTGGACGCAACTAACGTTAGAGAGGTACTAATGTACCTCAACTAATAGTTTCAAACATTAAAATAAATTCTATGAAGCATAAATTAAAACGTTACATTTCAAAAACCTTTCAAAATTAATAATAATAATACTTTATTATTCAACAGGAAGAACTCCCAATTACAGAATAATATTACATCTTTAAATGAGAAGTAAACGTAACATAATATTATAACATAATAATAATAAAAATATATAAGTATGATTACAAAGTTACAAATTACAAAGTATGATTACAATACAGAATCTATTTTTTTTTTTTTGAAAAGCCTTAATATTATCGCAAAGCTCCAGATCATAACAGAGTTAAATGCTCTACATATACAAATTAATTGGGGAAAAATAATAATAATTTGTTCTAGAAAAATTACACACAAATGTAGCAGCGCATCTTGTGTTGGATGAATTAATATAGAAGTTACAATTTTGTATACAAACATAATTTGAATTTTAGTACGCCTGATTGCCAAAGATTCGAGATTGAAAGTGTTTAAGAGAACTGTGTATTCCAAATCGGGCCATGAGCGATACAGTCGATAGAAAATAGTCTTACAATATTATTTTGAATACATTCTAAATCATTTATAAGGTTGAGCAGGACTTCAAATAACGGACCCGTAATCTAATTTACTTAAAACTAATGAATTGAATAGAGAACAAACGGCATTTTTGAAGTCAAAAGTTGAGCGTAGGATAAAACCTAGGATTTTGTAACAATAATTAATTAAGTATTGAATGTGATAGATCAGATTCATTTTTACATCGAGATAAATTCCCAGATCTTTAACAATGTTAACTCGGTTAACACAAAAAAAGGAAACTTTTGAAGAATAAATACTTAATTTTGTGCTCAGTACCTTAGGCCCTTAGGGTACTCCACTCTTCATTTGCTTATACCTCAATATATGTTTGTGTCGCCCTAATTTTATTGTTTGAAATATTTTTAATAGTACACTAAATAATGCTAGTAGTAGATGCTTGTGTTCTGTGAGGTGTAACAACATAACTCGTTATTATTACAGAATATTCTATGTAAAATAGTAAGTGTAGGAAAGATTTTATTGACTGAGATATAAGAAACAATTAGCAGCAATACAAATGTGTACTGTACCTGTGGATGGTACAAAGAAGAGAATGAATTTTTACATCGAGAGCAATACTGAACACCATTATCCCATATGATTCTACGAGGGTCTTCAATCATTATAAATATATCATTTTCCAAATGTTTAATGAAGCTTTTCGCATTAGTTTCCCAAGAGAAAGAACAAAAAATTGCCTAAACAATAGACCTTAACTACAGGATATAGGAATACCCTTGCCGTGATTTCGTCAGGGTCCTATCAAATTTGTACTGATTACTTTTTACGGTCGGAATATTTTGGATTGTCTACCCATTTGGCCAGTCAGAGCCCTCTGTTCAGGTTTATTTATTGCGATTGACATATCACAAGTATACTTTTGGTAAAATAAACAATGCATTAGTGTAGATATGTTAGAAGTCAGTCAATACTATTAGGTATTTAAAAGAATTATGATTTATTAATTTTTTCACGACATGCCAGGGACCCACACCGTTCTTCTCACGAAATAGTGAAGAAAACGTGTTTTTCCTCTCTAGAAAGGAAAATATAGAAGTGTTACCAAAATGAATGTTATTTACAAAAAATATATTGTAAATTTTATAAATAAATGCCCAATTATATTGAATATATTTATTTTAGTGATATACATTCCTTAAATTGTCTTACAATTATGTCTTATATTTTTATTTTTCTAGATCAAAATTTGAAAATTTAATTTATATTTAAGATTGGCAACACTGCTACACCGCCTTGTGTCTGATGGCCTTTCTTTTAACGTGTCAATTGTATTCTCAAAGTGTATTTTAGGTCCGAGCAAATCGTTTTTAGAAACATGTCGTGAAAAAAATGTTGTGTCTAACACGAGAGGAAAGCCTTCTTCCACTCTCGCTAGAATTGCCTTTGAGCTCGAGTGGGAAAAAGAAGCGCTTTCCTCTCTAGTTTCACACATAACTATTGTTTATCTCATAAATTGTGGATATTTATAATTTTTTTTGTATGATCTCATTCATTTTTACAATTTAACTGTATAAATATATTCAGTCAATTTAGTGATAGAAGATTAAATGATATTGAAAAGTAACTGCCCATTGACAGTACTTTACTTACATTTACTTAATTATTATAATTACAATTAACCAATACTATTAAGATAAAGTAAATACTTAATCGTAAGATAAACTATTTATATCGGTCCGATAAATCTAGGGGGTAATGACACTTCATACATTTAACGTTTATTTTTGTAGCATTTTTGTCTTATTATTTCATCTTCAGGACGAGGTTATTCTTCTTATTTTTTTTTCTATGAAAAAATAGGGCGGCTTGATTTTGGGCACATGATAAACACCGTAAGCATCGTGCCTGGGGTAGTATATTATACCTTCCAATCGCGTGGACCTGGACAAACCTGGACAACTGACAATGGTCAGTGCTCTTATCCATATACCTGACCATCTCTAACTTTCTTTAGTTTAAATATACCTGTTTTACAAATTCGCAAAAATTGTGATATGCAAAAATCACCTGGGCTAAATTTGGAGTTCGTCGCATTTGAAGGTGAAAACACGTAAACAAAAATAAGATACATTTATTCCTTTTGATGTTAAGTCGAATGCATTTCTTGATGTGATGCAATTAAAATATTTTGATACCTAAAAGTCTTAAAATATCCGGTGACTATGACGCCCGAAATTGACGATTTAAAATCAGTTTTTTTAAAGAAATTAATCTTATTTATAGTTCTGTTAGCAAAGAATTGTAAAGAATATTATTGAAAGCATCAACGCCAGTTGCCGTCGTAAATTCAGAAAACATATTGAAATCAATAGTTGTTTACATTGGAACGAAATATCTATTATTAGGATTAGAAACCAAAAACAAGAAACACTATAATTTGTTTGACTAGTCTAGCTGATTTTCACACTTCAGCTAACAAGTAAAATATATTGAATTTCTTTCAAAATATGACGGTTTAAAACCTATGGAAATGTTTAGTGTAATGTCATTAATATATCGCTTGACTTTTAACAACAAATCTTTTTAATTAAATCAGAATTTGTTTCCTTTAGTAATTGACAGTATAAGTTATTTATTTGTTCTCATTATTACCCTAGGGTGTTACATCGAATTTATTACTTTCTTATACAAAGTACAAGGAAGTATTGGAAACACTAAAAAAATCATTGACGAGATTTTTACGGAAATACGTATTTTGACATCCACTGAATTCGTTAAAACCAATTTCTCAATGATATCTGTGTGTGAGGATGGATGGATGGATGGATGTCCGTGTGTGCAATATCTCATGAACGAGACAAGATATGTAAGCGAAACTTGGAATTTAGAAGTTTCATGAAAATATGTTAGTTAATTTTGATTGAAATTGAAAAACCGGAAGAGGAAGTTTACTGAACACACAAGACAATAAATTCCATTTTTTTCAAAAGTGGAATCAGCTGTGAAAAATAGTTTCAAATGAAAGATGTTGGCAAGAATATTTGGAATTTAAAATGTTATTTGCACTTTTCTTGTACATGCTTCTAATTTGGGGAAAACTAAATTGTTTTTAATAATATATTTCAGTTATCTTAGTTACACTGGGAACAAAAAATAAAATAATTTTTTACATCTATGTATCAAACGCGTCAAATAATTGTGAAGTGTCAAAAATATGTGTCGTTTTAAATATTATAAAAGCAATATTTGTATTATTAGAAAGATTTCAGGACTAGATATTAATAAATATTTTAATTTCTATATGTCAAATAATTGTCACAATAGTTATACGCAAGGAACAAAACATACATGTTCAGTTTGTTTTATTTGTATAAGAAAGTAATGTGGTGCCCACACCAGATTTTTTTTCTAAAGTCTTCAACCCTATATGTTTAATGTACTATGTCTTCTTTTAGTTTTTACCTCCCGCCTACCTCTAGGTAAGGGAGGTATTGTTTTTGGTCAGAAAATTGGGTAGTGAGTTTTCAATGAATAAGCACGTTTTAGGGTCCCTACAATACGATTTTACTATTTTCGCGATGATGTCTGTATGTATGTATGTATGTATGTATGTATGTATGTATGTATGTATGTATGTGTGTGTGTGTGTAGTCTGTGGCAATTTTTTCGTCTCGCATAACTCAAATACTATAATACCAAAAAATACAATTTTGCGAATTATTGCTTCTTATATTTAAATGAAGAGCTGATTAGATTTTGGATAAAATTGGTCTACCGGAAGTAGCAGTTTACTTGAAGCCCTTAACAGTTTTTCGTGAAAAACACGGTTAAATTTCCTTTTTCAACAATTTATGTTATTTTGAAAGTTGAAGAATATTTAATTTTACATGGTTTTTGATTACACTAATTTTATTAATTTTCATTAGGTTTAGAGATAATAAAATAAAAAGAAATTAGATTTCACAAATCTTGCATTCCTAGTACACCATGGAAATATTTAAAAAATTTCAATATTTTACGAAATTTGACACATGTCATTGTGATTGTGAAGCTGTTTTCTTAGTGAAATAGATGTCAAAAAATTAAATAAATATACGAAAGAAAATTAAAATTCTCAAATATAAATAGAAAATAAACAAATAAGAAGGTATGTTTCTGTATCATCAAGTACTATTTTGTATCGTTTAAGAGTAGTATTGGGCGGGAGGTTATGTGCTGGCCACATCAGATTTTTTTCATTTAACTTGCGTTTCTAGGTTCTGTCATGTTTTGTTTATGTTTCCATGTTCCTTGTGCTTCTATTTGCCTTCCCTTTTACATTACATTCTAGCGCTTCTTTGGTAATTCAGGTAATCGCAAATTATATGAAACCAAAAACTTTTGTAACCTATATGTAATCTATTAAGAATTATGCAATGAAATATATACATCAAACTTAGTACGTTCTAGTTCTACATTCATATCTTGCTGTAGACCTGAACGTAGGTCAAGAAATTCCCTTTTTTGTGAAAAATGACAAATGTACAATATCTCTCAGAAGCTGATTCCTTTCCAATTTTATCGTTGTTTATTGACAACTCCTCGTATAACCTCAAAACAAGCAACACTATATAGTACTCTATTTATTCCTCCGCCTTTCGACGGACGCCCATGCGAGCACATGGAACATAAAATCGTAAAACGTAACGCAGAATTCTATTCTGGGTTCGGAACAAGCGTACTTTGAAGGGACGGTTATGGCGGTAGTTGATTCGATCGTAAAAGTGTTATTTTATCGAGGTGATTTAGTAGTTTGATCTGAAAATAAAGTAGCAAGAAACGATTGAAGGCTCCGTAAATATTTTTACAATGCGTTATTGAATTTGACGAATATTTTGACGATGTGTTTGTTTATTAAAATGTGATTTATTTTTCGATGATAGAATTTACGTTTTACGCAAATGGTTTGGTGTGAGCTACGCAGAGTTCGACGCGACGCAGCCGAATTTTTCATTTAATGTTTTATAAAAGTTTAAATAAAAATCAAAACACGACTAGAGTTCACGGAGTGTATTGTAATAATAATAATATAATGCGATATTATCCTGGTGGACAAATTGAAAAATAATGATACAGACTGAAGGAAATTTGGGATCTTTTTTGAGAAAAGATTCTCAAAAACTTGTGATACTGAGCAGTGTCAAAAAATAAAGATGAAACGTTATCATATTTACAATTCAACTCGTAAATTATTCAATAATTACACTTGACACATATTTAACAGAATAGATTTAATAGAATAGATATTTCAGTAATGTGTGTGTTCCTATGGCAACTATATTGAAATATATAATTTAATTTCCCCAAAATTAGAAGCAGTACAAAACAATTATTACAAGTAATTTTTTTTTAATACAGATATTTTTGTTAGCATACTTTATTTTTTATATTTGAAATAAATTGATTACTGTTTTGTATATCCTGTCAACTGCCACCAAAATGCACATTGTTATGAACATAAATAATTAATTTTTTTTCAATTGAAATATTTTATCGTTGCTCCTCTACAGGAAGTGTCAATGGCCGACTCATACGAGAAGCTTTAGAAATCTATCAATCAGTGTATCAAAATGAAGGCTACGAATTGATCTTGGCTTCCTCTGTTTTATAAGTCATAATTTGTTGTTAATGTTTTGTGTTTACATGTTTATGTTTTTCACTTGTTAACAATTACTTACAGTAATTCGAAACGCTATATTTTAATGCAAAATTATACAGAACTTCATCCAAAAATTTTTAATTTATCAATGATTAGCTTATTGAAAATGGCCATTAGTAAAACCTGATATAACTTCAATTAAATGCTAAGTCAAAAAAAAAACATTAAAACAAGTAAAACATACATAATCAGGTACACTTATATATTGTTTTTAATTAAAATGAATATATTTCTTAAAATAAAAGTTACAGGAATATTTGGCCAAAAATTAAAAATTAAATAAAGAATAAATTCAAGTCGAAACATTGGTGTGTGATTGAATTTTAATAACTGACTGATTAATCAAAGATCTTACATTCTGCATTTCCCATCTAATCGAGTAAGCTCTACTTTATTATTAGTAAATAAGTTGATCACTCGATATAATTTTTGAACTTGTAGAACTCATAATAGTCATTTATTTTACAAGTGGGCAAAGTAAGGAATTACCCACGAGAGAAATTTTAGCACACGAAGCCAAAGGCTGCGTGTGATAATTTTATCGAGTGGGTAATTCCATTTTGCCCACGTGTGAAGTATGACTTTTTATCCAACATCTCTTAATAAATGCAAAATTTATTAAAGAAATATTATTTGACAGTGACATATGTTTTAAATTTTTTAAATTAAAATGTTAATCGAAGAAGTTTCCAAGGTGTGTTATTATTATTGTTATAAATATAAAAATACTCACTAGTGACTTTTCTCATAATTATACCCACTAGTGGGTAATCTCTGTTACTTTCCTTGTTTAAAATCACCATATTTATAGAGCATTTATCGAAAGGTGTTGGATAAATATCTGTATGCACTTGTATTTAAAATATTCTTTACAAAACATCAAACTTTCAAACTGTCCCTAGTCCGTCAAGCCATCAAACCCACACCTACTCCCGATGAGTTCTCCGTGATCTCCAAGTACCCAATACCCCCTTCAGCCTTCCAGTATCCTTCTGCCGCTGTTAACTTTATTTCCTTCTAAAAATACTTCACTGCAGCAGACTTGCTGTCGTTTTCAACAATCTCCTGATTGGCTGCGAACCGTTCTGGTGGCCAATTGGGGGAGCAAGGCACAGGATAGGCACTTGTTTTACTATTGTTGTGGCGGGTGAGACGACAGAGGGGGGTAGAAACCAACTATAGAGCAGGGAGCAATATTATATCGCGCAAGAAGTTCCCCGGCAGTAGACACACAAGACACAGTGCTAGCTACACAAGTGATCCAACAAAGTTTAGTTTGTGAACTCATATTTTAAACAAATCGAAATGGTAGGTACAAGATTGCTAAATGCCTTGACTCGTAACATGAGCTCTGTTTTTGAGAGTTTTAGCGCTGTACATGCTCTAAAAGTATTGTTTTAAAAGTACTTCAAATAATAGTGGTAGATAATATATTTTAATATAATTTGTTTTTAAATAATTTTAGAACATTGTACAATTTTTTTAAACTCCCAAAAAACAGATCTCGTGGTACCCACACGAAAAAAAAAAACTATTCGGTATATAATATGCATTTTCTGAAAATTTACCAAACATTTTGTAAATACTTCTAATTGCTTAATAAATAATTGTGTTTAGTTTTTTAATTATTATCTTGAGCTTAGCGAATAGTTCGGTATTTTTTGCAAATTGTGCTTTATTAAATTCTTTACTCTTCTTGGTAGGCTGATGAACTTCCCGCTGAACAAATTGCCGGTAAGTCGAATTAAAGTCCCTTAATAATTACTAAAATTCTCACTAAACTGGCGAGTACAAATGTACCTGTATTTTTAGATCAAATAACAATATCCAAAATTAAATAAAATAATTACAGTTGAAAATTTGCGAAACGGTTGCCAGATGGTAACAAAAGATAAACTCCCACAAATAAACGATTGCCAATCTTTTGTTTATACCAAATATCTAACTACTGTTGATATAACTGCATAAAATAAACTAATTTCTAACTTAAAAATAGTTTTGTTTGTACAAATCTGCTTAAAGAGGATCAGTAACGCAGATGTCCACCATTTTATTTATAATCGTTCGAATCGTCGCGCTATAGAGTCGAATATCCTGAAAACGGAGCAACGAACTTTGGCTATTTTTAAGATGTCTTGTTGGACTTGTCCTACATTTCCGCGATCATTTTTTAAAGATGGTTTCAACACCACCTACTTGCACAAATAAATTAGCTGTCTAGTTGTTTGGTCACTTTTGTTATTGTAGCCGTTTTTCATCTTTTGCCAAAGGCTTGAAGAAATATACGCACTTTTATTAGACAGAGAGTATAAAAAGATTTTTTGCTGCGCGCTCCAATCATTGCACCATGAAGATTTTGTTTGCCATGATTGAAGCTGTATATTTCACAATCATATTTCTCGTCCTACATTTCTTCTTACTCTTGGGGTTATCTCGGAATCTCATTTGGATTTTGGCTATCTAATAATAGGTAACTAAATGGTACAAAATACAGAAAAAGGTTTCAAATAAACATACCACTTTGGGGTAATGGATTGCTATCAAAATATATTCAACTTTCATTTGGATTTTGGTTATCTAACAAAACTAACTAAAATGTAAATATTAATTTCTTATTGAGATTGGTATGTTAGTTCTCCGCAAAGCCTTCGATGGTTTCGACCGCGACCATTCTGGCTCCATCCCCACTGACATGGTTGCCGAAATCCTCCGCTTGATGGGTCAACCTTTCAACAAGAAGATCCTGGAAGAACTCATAGACGAAGTCGATGCTGACAGTAAGTCTAGGCAAGGATTTAAATATAACAAAATGATTGACGAAAAATCTGTGTAGAATCTGGAAGATTAGAATTCGATGAATTCGTCACCCTGGCAGCTAAGTTCATTGTTGAAGAAGATGCTGAAGCAATGCAGAAGGAACTTAGGGAGGCGTTCAGACTTTACGATAAGGAAGGTAATAACAGAAGAAGACTAATGATTTGTGTACTGACGTGAACTCATTAGGATCTTGGAACGATTCCAGGATTTAACTGTATGAATTGCACAAAATTATCACCCGTGCCAGAAATGAAATTTATACTTTCTCAGAAATTCACATTCATGCCGACTCAGTGTTGGTTTATCCTCTTTATTGGAGTAAACCCCGTAAATTTAATTGTTTGAAAAGAATAATTTATAGTTTGTTTATTTGGTCGTAAACACTTTTGACGAGTGAGTCAGTAATTAGGAAAACTCTTTACTTTAACTAAAATAAATTGTAAAATTCTAAGGCTTAGAACAAACCAAAATATTTAATCTAAGCCATAACCCTTAAAGTACCTACCTAATAAAAAAAATTCTAAATAGTTATTTCGATAACTAAGTTATCATCTGTAAATACAATAGGGATTAACGGATGCGATGGGAAAATTGGGAAGACTGCTAGTCCGTTTTTTTATTCTTTCCAATAGGGATTAAATCAAGATTATATAACTAGGTAATAAACCAAGTCAGTGGTTCCAAGTTAAGAAATCTGATGTGTCAAGCACATAACTTCCCGTATAAACACCTTTTAAACGCTACAAAATAGAAACAAAATAGAAGTACGAATTGAAGCTAATTTAATCTTTTTCATGAGGTACTCATAAAAAAATTTGAATTAACTCAATTATTTACTGAGATATACTCAAAATTACATCATTGTCAATAGAATATAATGTGCCCACCACATAACTTCCCGAAAATTTTAATTTCTAAACGGTATAAAATATAGACAAATGTTTCAAATAAAAATTGTAGACAGACTTACATTTCTTCCAATATGACAAAATTAACTTCAACTCAATTATTTATTGAAATATGTCCAAAAAACCTGACAGGTCTTCAAGTAGACTACCACTTATACTTAATAAACTGCTAATAAAATCTAATCAGCACGTAACTTAAACATATTCAAGTAGATTCACAAAAGGGATTAGCGCTAATCCCAATTTTATTATTAGTCGTAACTTCATTTTCCATTCTCAGAATATATTTATTTTTTCTTCAAACGTCATAAAAGTACGTTGTTATGTATTTGTATTCAACAAGCAGAAGTTCAATATTGTCGCCGCCGGCGTAAAAGTGTTTCCTTGGCAACACATTTACGCCGGCGGCGGACAAAGTAAAATATCATGGAAAATAGTAAGGTTGTAATTCAATAATTTGACAGTTAAGAATAAAACAAATAAACAAAAATAACATATTCTGTGGCAACTAGAAATACTGGATACGGTAGAATATTTGTTGAAGTTTTTAGCATTTTTTAATGTTTTATTGTCTATTTTCTATGTTTGAAGAAAAAATAGCATGTGTTATTCGGAGTAAATGTGACTTTGTATGCTTCGCATGTAATTGTCCGACTCGCTTCGCTCGTCGTTCAAACTTACATGCTCAGCACCCAAAGTAACACATTTACTCCTAATGACACAATATACTATTAACTAAGGTTGTAGTTAGAATAAAATTTGACACATTTTGTTAATTCAATTAATTTAGAAACAAAGTTACAGATGTTGAAAAAAATAGAGTTATCGTTAATTTTTTTTTTTATGAATCTGCCTGTTAAATATTAAATTTCAAGATATCTTCATCACACACAAACGTTATCAAGAAAATGATGAACCTTATTCTATGGACCCTAAAACGTGCTTATCCAAAGAAAACACGCTTTTGATGGTAACTTAGTTATCGAAATACATGTTTAGAAATTTTCTTTATTACTTTAAGGATTAGGGGTTAGATTTATATTTTAATTAAAACATTAACGTTTCGAATTATGTTTGTTTAAGGCAACGGCTACATTCCCACCTCATGCTTACGAGAGATCCTTCGTGAATTGGACGACCAGTTAACAGACCACGAATTGGACATGATGATCGAAGAAATTGATTCTGATGGTTCTGGAACCGTAGACTTCGATGGTAAGTTACAGTAAAACTTTTAATTGATTCCCACTATAATTTTCAAATTTCGCCCATACGAAACATGATACCTGAAGTCCTTAATTATAAATAGATCCGCGTCCTTTCTAGCAGAAAGATTAAATCAGTATTTCTCAATAGGAAAGGAAAAGTAATTTATAAGCACCACATCTTGTTAGCTAATGCCTACTGCGTTATAAATAGCAATCGGCTATTTCTGTTGTTTACTAGTTAGTCTTTGAGAAATGCATAATAGTTTTAAGGCTGCAGACTACCTTGAAACTTGGGATCAAATTACTTTTGCATTTGTCATTGGAATTTAAAGCTGTTAACTATTAAATAAAACGACAGGGGTGGAATAAAAGACTTTATTGTGGAAAATACAAAATAGTGATACATATATCAAAAATAAATCTAAAACACAACTAATCTGTTGCAGAATTCATGGAGATGATGACAGGCGAATAAGGTGCATCTAATCTATAAATCAACTTGTGCAAAATGCTCAAAAGACATTAACTATTTGAGTTTGCATTTGTATTTGTTTATAATAAACAGTTAACTGGTGTGATTTAGTCTTAAATATCTTTGTATTGTGCAGTACATTTAAGCTGTTTAATCTTTTGTTGTAATATTTAATAAGAATAAAAGATAGATGTAATTTTTCACTAATTTATATATTTTCTTTCTCTTATTTACAATAAACGATCTTTTGACTAGACTCTACGGTACTTTTCCTTTGTTTTAAACCATTCAAAATATTTTTAATAGTAAAATAAAATATGTATTCTCTTTTTAAGTTTGATGGCAACAGGTACTATAGCTTGATAGGTTTTGTAAGTACCATCTTTACAATAAAAAAATATTTTTTACGAATTAAAATGATTGATCCTCTCTCTGTCTTTCTCAAGTTTTACCTGAATACTTTGGCATCTATTTTACAGTACTATACACAATTAAATTATAAGATTGAATTGCTGGTTCTTCGTTTTGGCACAAGCCAATGGCAACATTTTCAATACTTTTTATCACGTTCGTAAGTTCGACAAAGTTACTAAATAGTGCAAAGAGTTACTAAACGATATTACTAGATGACATTAGTCTCTGTTTACCGTCACCCGTGCTAGCGAGTATTGCAATAGTAACATCATATTTAACACCAAAATTTGAAGAAAAGAAGAAACATTTTAAGTGTATACAAGCAGATATAATACGATAAAGAATCTAAAAGCTAAACCTATTAAATCTTTATTAAAAACTTAAGGTAACATTCGTTATAGCTGCATGTCTTTTTGGCATTAATTTCTTCTTATACAAATTTGAAGAATTGAGGAAACTCATTCGTAATGTCTCGAACGAGCTGTTGGTCATGTCGACTTGAGTCAGATTCCTCACAGAATATCCTGGTGAAACATTTGTGGATGTCTTCGTGCCGATGTTGATGCTCTCCATAGTTTGTATTGCGCATTACTCGACGGCATAACTCAAGGTATTGTTGCCGTTTCTAAAAATGTTTTGTTTGTGAAATAAACGGTTTTTATTAGCTTGACAAACGTTCCTAAATCGTTTTAGAGAAAAATACTTCGAATAAAACTTGTAGAACATTTAGTTTTTTGTCTTTTTTGTTTGACGCGCTTTGCTCTAAAATAATCCAGGAACCTTTGAGAGCAACTTATGTAGTTAGTCGTCAAATTCAATTTAATAATGTTATGTTTACAGGATCAACGAAGGAGGAAGGAAGTGTCTCGAAACAAGGTAGAATATATTGCAACTGGTTTCAAATATAAAAATCTAGTGTGTCCAAAACAAGACTTTTTCCGAAATTGATACTAAAGTACACGATATTTCTACGCGAAGTTAGCCAAAATTAAACTATACAGACTCTTATGTCGAACTTGGATTTCAAACCTAAATAATAAACAAATTATTCTATAATACTATTGGAGCATTTATTTATTATTTACCTTTGATAATAATTTATCGGATTTAATGCAGATCACATGCAGAACACGTCTAAGAATATATAAAAAATAATGGAAATTATAACCAAATTTGACACTTTGGCAGTACTTTTGTTAACACAGCCATCCCCGTCTCAACAGCTAGCTGACATTTTACAAATACATAATGCTATTTATTTATGTTTTTAATTAATAATTTAACGATTTCGGAAAAATATAATATATACCTCGGCACTAAAGGATTTTTATTACTCACATGGATTATTCTCCACAGCTATCATCTTGGAGAATAAATTCCATATTCATAATAAAAAGTTATACTTTAGTGCCTTGATATACAAATAATTACTGAACGATACAAAATATAGAAAACGATAGCTAGTGTTATTTTGCAAAATATCCAAAAAACCTAATAGTCCTTCAATTAAATTTTGAATGAATAGTGTGGAATGTTTGGAGGAGATTAATTGTTGGTGGATTGTGTTACCTCACTGAGTGGGATATATCGTGACGTTATACAGGGTGTCCCAGATTTAAACGGCCTAACTTAAAATTAAGATTAAACACCTAAAAATAGGGGGACAAGTTCATTTGAGCAAATGTCCGTAAATGCTTTATTCCAGAGATATTCATGTTTTTCTTATTGAGTAGCACTACTTTAAAAAATCATCTTCATAACGAAATATTCACTATTATCTTATTGATGTGAGACATAATAATTAAATTAAATTGTCAAGGATAAAATGACAAACTATCAATGAATATAAGAAATTTTTATACGGTGCCATAAAAGAAAAAGTCTATGAAGAACTGATAAATAATTTTGAGTCACTACGTAGAAAAATTATTCAACTTTGCGAAATCATATCTGTGGCAGATCATTGTAGTGCTTGTTTACGTGTTGCAGGTGAACATATTGAACAAATATTATAAAAAAAAAATTATTTATGAAGTTATGTTATTACTTTATTATTTTAAACAATAAATTTCTTTAAATTCATTGATAGTTTCTCATTTTTTCCCAGACATCAGTGCAAGCAAACTTAAATTTGTATGGAAATTAGGTAATAAACTAATTATTTTTAATTTAATATGTAACATATCAATACGATAATATTAGATATTTCATTATGATGTTGATTTTTTAAAGTAGCACTACTCAATAAGAAAAACATGAATATCTCTGGAATGAAGCATTTACGGCCATTTGCTCAAATGAACTTGTCACCTTATTTTTAGGTGTTTAATCTATGGTTTAAGTTAGGCCGTTTAAATCTGGGACACCCTGTATATGTATGTACACTGATAAAAATGTTTCCTTGGAACAAACAGATTCCTCTTAAATGAAGAAAAAATTGATTTGAATAGTACCAATCAGATTTCGTTTTCATTGAAAACTTTTGTAGGTTTAATAAATATTCTTGTATGAAAATTAATTTAGTTTTGAAGGAACAAATCAAAGTATTCAATTGAGACTCATTATAGGGACGAAGTAGTTTTAATTCCAAATTATATCGTTTTATAAAAAAACGCTTTGTTTAAAAACGAAACGACTTATTTTTCATTATTTTTAAAAACAAAATTTAAAATATATTCATTTTCTTTCAATGCAGAAAAAAAATTATAGGTATTTAAAATTAATATTTTTTGAATTGAACTTAATGATTATGTGAGAAATAAAATTTTCTTCGACGAATGCATACAAAAGAAAACAGGAAGTTATTTTTATGAGTGTAGGTATGTATGTATATTTCAATAATCCTAGGGTTAGTATATAATTAGCAGATAATAAATATAACCAGTCAAGTTTATAAATTAGTGTAAACAAAAAACAAAATATTCGTAATTCGCCAAATGCGCACCGTACAAAACAAACAATTTCAACATTTATCTAAACATTCATTCGCAAATAATCTGAATAAACAAAATATTAAAATCTGGTAAATACCTTGTCTCCAGGAGACAAATCTGAAAGCTGCCTCACCGTGATGTCAATCAGAACTTTGACATCATTCGTGTAGAAGAGTGAAGCAGTACTTTCCCTCCCAAACATGTCAATAAATAATTTTAATAGAGAATGAGGTGGCGCTGGTTCGTGATCGAAAATTCGGACCGGATCCTCTGCGAAAACACAAAACTTTCCTGAAATTCTACACATTTTCCTCCAAAAATAGCCTTACCTTCCCGATTCAGCAACAGGAGGATTTTCTCTGTGAAAGTTTTGGCGGTGTTTTGTTCAGACAGAGCCTTCAAAACAACATTTTCAGATTGTGATAGAAATTGTAAATTGAACGCAAGAACAAAGTTCAGAAACAAATCTGGAATTTGTTCGTCTATATCTGTGTCGGGAGGACACTCTATCGAGTTTAGAATGAAAATGAGGAAGTCTAGGCCTAGTTGTTCTGAAAAATTCGAGAAAGTAAGTGAGATTGTGGATAATTGTTTAGGATTAATTGGCTACCTAAATGAGTTATTGGCATCTGTTCCCCCATGGAAAATATCATGGTGAGTAAAAGACAAGAGTAGTTTAATTTAGAGATGTTTCTTGGATTCGCTCGCATGTCTCTGCAAAATATTTATCTACTTAAGATGGCGAACCTAATTTAGACGGTTCGAAAAAATCTGTTTTTTTTAACCATATGTTTTATGACAAATAATATTGTTTAATTTTTGTTTTATAGTTCGTTGCTAATTTTAGTAATGAAATTATTATGAGAGCCAGAGAGCTTTTATTCGTATCTAGTTGATTATTCAATGAAACAATGGTTTTTTTTGAGTTAGTGTGCTGAGATTTTGCTTGTAGTTTTAGAATATTTGGTGTGATATTTATATATTGGAGTGTAATAGTAAAATCGATTTTATTTTATTTTTTTACTATGTTGCACCAAATGGAACAAAGTTGAAAATTTGATGGGTAAAGAAGAGTAAGAAAGGAGTATTTAGTGAAAAAATCGTGAGTGACTCCCTAAAGGAACATATTTAAAAATAAAGACAAAAACTTATAAAAAAAAATTACGTGTTACCGTCCCTTATTCAGTATTCCTCCTAAAGAAATTCTTGTTAAAAAATGTTCAGTGGAATAGTTCCAATAAAATAAAAACTGAAAAAACGATTTCTTTAATTATTTCGCAACTCTTTGGATTTAAAAGCTAAAATTTTCAGGAAAATTTTTATTTTTAATTAAAATCACTGGGGGCAGATTTTGTATGCTTATACGGTTATACCCTTTAAAAATTCACAGCAGCAAAGTCATAGAAATCATCGGTTGCTACGGAATTTGATGACATAACAGTTGAAAACACAATTATGGATCGTTTACCGAGTTTATCGGTAATAGTAATTTATTGTACTAGTGTGGAATGTGACATATTAGTCACGAAAAAATGTTGTGCATTCCACACGAGTGCAATATAACGTTTTATCCAACGGCACTCTTAAAACGTCTTAAATCGTTTGTATATTTTCGTTTTTAGTTTGATACTGACAAGACATTTGATATGGTATTTATAAAATATAGAAATTACAAAATAGATATGGAATGATTGTTTATGATCATTGTAAATTGTAAACACGAAAAAAAAAAGTAAAAAACAAATAGATGAAAATGTGGAAATACCTCTAAATATTATAAGAAGCATGTCTGAATTTAATTCTGAAGTAGTCCAGAGACATTTATAACAAAGAATTTAGTGAAATTAATCAGTAATTATTTTCTCCGTGACTTCTCTATTATTCTCTCACTGAATAAGGAATGTTGGACATTACTTATTTCAAATAACCATAGTTATAGCCTTATTATGAAACGGTGTTGGATAAAATAACATTTTATGAACAAAATTTAGTTAATTTTAAATCCAGTGTTTTGTAAGTTTCTGGTTGTCAATATCGTGCATCAAATGTTCCAAAATAGTATATTATGATACAAGTGTATAAGTAAGCTTTTAAAGCACGTACGACGAGTTTAAGAGCACGACGCGAAGCGGAGTGCTTTTAACGTCGCTAGTGCTTTAAAAGCACTTATACACGTGTGTCATACGCTATTTTTTATTATACCTGCATCATACTCTGGAAAAAGCTGGAAAACAACATTTTGATTTTGATTCATTTCATAATTTTGCGCGTGTGACGTTTGACGTATATCGTTTACATGGAGTTTGGTTAGTATTT